>WOXC01004345.1:693861-1387723 GCA_011680675.1 Gymnobelideus leadbeateri
TCCATCCCAACTTGGGAGAGCAGGGAATGTGGCATTTGAGCTAAGTCTTGAAGAATGGATGGGATTTCAAGAAGCAAAATTTGGGGATAAAAGCATTCCAAGCATAAAAAGATAAGGTATATTTAAAAGTAATGTGTGCCTGGCACATGCTCAGACTATTTAAGATGGTGCCTCCCCATATGGCAGGCATTCAGGAGATGCTTCCAGAAAATCTTAATGATATATAAGGAAATTGCTTTGGAGAGATGAAATTACTTGGACTTTCTGAAACTGGTTCTGGTTGCGTAATCAACCACATGATAAAGGGAAGACTTTCTGGTTGACTTTAGAGGCTTACAAGAAGGCCTTTCACATTCAGTGTCTTGCTTTTTGCCTGTCATTTCTGTATTTGCATCTGGAGGAGCTTGATGCCTCCCTTATATCCTGTGAGAGAATAAGGTAATGAGAAATACCCCAGGGCCTTCTTCCCCTCTGGGGCCATATGGTCCTTGGAACAGGCTCTCCTTGGCCAGTTTGTTTTTTTCCATTCTAGGTAAAGATAGTGGAATCTCTGATATAGTTTTGGAATATGTTACAGGAATCCATGAGTTGGAATCCCATCTGAATGTTGCAGCCAGCCCAACATCAATTCATATTTAAGAGTGTCCTTCAGGACCACAGACCAACAGAATGATTTATTTGACTGTTGTGTCCATGAACTTTGGTCATGAACTTTGTGGGGCTGATGCTATATAGGAACTGAGCTAAATTTTGAGCCTAATCTCTCCTTTCTTGCATAGACTGAGATAAGTATAGAGGAAATTATGCCCCTAAGATGTTTGGAAGAAATATTTTTATATTTCTTCTTATAAAAGCCAATTTATGTTACATGGTTAAATAACTGGGTTGCTAGTCATTGGTGCCTTACATATGGGATGGGGGGGCGTACAAAGAACTTGAACCAATGGAAGAGAAAAGAGATATACCTCAGGATACCTAGAACCCAATAGGACATGTAACAGCGTAGGACCTGAGAGTACAAGATTATAGTGCACTAACTATAAATAACACTTTTATTCTCAAATTTTTCTCATTTATTAGTCTCATTTAGTCCTCTTAACATCCCGGTGAATTAGGAATGGGACTTCATGACAGTGTTATACTTACTTCACAGATAAGCAAATGGAATTTGAAGAAGGTTAAAGTCATAGATGCAATGCTACAAAATTACAGCAGATTCAGGCCTAGAAGAAACCACAGTCTCTTGATACTCAGCTCTGATTTTTAAAAAACTTTATTTATCAATCACAGGAGCTGAAAGGGACTTCAGATATCATTTTATTTAACCTATTATTTTGTAGATGGGAACCTGAAACTCAGATAGTCTATCAGGGGTGGGGAACCTGTGGCCAGGAGGTCACATATGGCCCTCTAGGTCAGTAGCCCTTTGACTGAATCCAAACTTCACAGAAGACAAGCCCTTCAGAAAAAAATCTCTAGGGGTGGCCAGGGGGCGCAGTGAGTAGAACACCCACCCTGGAGTCAGAAGGACCTGAGTTTGGATCCAGCCTCAGGCACTTAACACAATTACTAACTTAACCCTCCAAAAAGTAGAAAAGAAAAGAAAAGGAAAGAGAAGAAAAAGAAAGGAAAGGAAAGGAAAGGAAAGGAAAGGAAAGGAAAGGAAAGGAAAGGAAAGGAAAGGAAAGGAAAGGAAAGGAAAGGAAAGGAAAGGAAAGGAAAGGAAAGGAAAGGAAAGAAAAGAATCTTTCTGTGAAGTTTGGATTCAGTCAAGGGAGAAAAGGATTTATTCTGTAAAATTTGGACCCAAGGACTTAGATGAGGCTGCAGACTCTCCACCCTCGGGTTAGAGGAGATTGGAAAGCCTATGCTTCCACATCCTTCTATGGGATGGTATCCTGGGTATCCTGGGATTTGACATGGGAGGGTAGAAGAGCAAAGGTTGATCACACATCTAGAGGGTGTGCCCACGTTTATGTTTCTTTGGGAGACAAGTGACAGGTTTGTTGTGCACCTGTCTATTTAAGACCACAGAAAGCTGTTGATGCACAGATCTGGGGTAAGGTGTGTCGGCTATCTGCCACTTGTGTGTAAATATATCCTTACAGTGGCACCCTATTCCCCTGAGGTAGGCATCAACATTCTGGGACCCTGGCTTAGAGTTTACTATACTGCACTTCATATTACTTTAGATTTTATGGCTAAAAACCGAATTCAAGGTAAGAACAGTTTTGTTGTTGTTAGTTATTTCAATCATGTTCAACTCTTGATGATGCCATTTGGAGTTTTCTTGGCAGAGATATGGGAATGATTTGTCATTTCCTTCTCTAGCACATGTTAGAGATGAAGATCTGAGGCAAACATGGTTAAGTGACTAGCCCAGGGTCACATAGCTAGCAAACATCTGAAGCTAGATTTGAACTCATGAAGAGGAATCTTTCTGACTCCAGCCTTGGTGCACTGTCTACTGTATTGCTGTACCACCTAGCTGCCAATCACAAATATACTTCTATTTCCTCATCTTTTCCAAAGTTAACTGTTTACTTCCTCATGCTTTTATCACAGATATTAGGACAACAGTAAAGGCCTGTCAGTCATGGCACATTAGCAGTTAATGGTCAGTAGTTCTGCCCATGGATAGGGTCAGAAGGGAGTTACTGTTGAAGAGTAATTTATGTTGCAAGTTTACATAGAGTAAACAGGAATCTAGGGAGGGAGCCAGTAGTATCCATGCAGAGGAAAAGGCTATAGTGCAACCCAAACATAAACCAGGCAGAATGAGGAGGGAAGCCAAGCAAAGCAGAAACAGCTGGTTTAAACAGATGACTAGGAATTCTAGAATGGAAAAAACTAATATTTGAAACAAGAAGCATGAGGATCCCCACTAGGAGGAAGAGAACAAGCATTTCTTCAGCACTCACTATGTGTTAGACACTGTGTAAAGGACTTTGTACTTATATTACTTATATTTATATTACCTCATTTGATTCACATAACAACCCTGGGAGGTAGGTGTTATTATTCCCATTTTACAGTTGAGGAAACTGAGCCAGAGAGAAGTTAAGTGACTTGTCCAGGGTCCCACAGTTAATAAGTATCTGTCTGGATTTGAATTTACAACTTCCTGCATCCAGGCTCAGCACTCTATCCACTATGATACCTTGTTCAGTCATTCAGTTGTGTCCAACTCTTTGTGACCTCATAGACTTGTCCATGGGATTTTCTTGGTAAAAGCACTGGAACTGTTTGTCATTTCCATCTCTAGTCTGCCCCTGTTTTATAGATGAAGAACTGAGGCAAATGTGGGTTAGGTGACATGTGCAGGGTCTAAGGTGTTAAGTGTCTAAGGCCAGATTTGAGTTCATATCTTTCTATCTCTTAGGCTAGGTGCTCTATCTACTGCTTATAATGGTGAAGTTGTCACCATTATGGTGAAGACAAGTCATTTTGGGATGAGAAATACTTAGTTCTGGAGTTGCCTTTTTAGAAGGATACCAATCTGTGGTGACCATGCCTAATTTTTCAATTTCAATTGAATGCAACAAGCTTATCTTAACATCATGTACATATGCCACATGAGGATGTAGCACCTGACCATGTTTGGCCTGGGGAACAGAAGACAGGGTGAACAGCATAATTGTTTTCAAGTATTTGAAAGGGGATCTTGTGGAACAGGGGTTAGACTTGTTCTATTTGGCACCAGGAGCTAAAGTAGAATTCACGTTGGAAATAATCTGAGCTGTCCCAAAGTGGATCAGGCTCCTCAGGAGGCTGTGGGCTCTTCTTCATTGGAGATGTTCAGGTGGAGGTCTGAGAAATTGAGTAGAGTGGGGTTGGCTAGCCTGAGGGGGAGGGCGTGGAAGAGGGGAAAGGAGCTGAGATAGACAAATAGAATAGCAAAAGAATCACCTTCCCTCAGGCCCCTGGGAGGTACACAAGTATGCACACCTGAGATGCACACTCTAGAATCCTCAACAAGCTTAGTACCCTTCACACAAAGAGAACAAACACATTTTTCATGGAAAAACTTGTCTGTGGTGTGCAAATATACAAACATAAAAAGAACCTAAGATTTACAGGGACAAACAGAGACACTTGGGAAACACAGAGAAAGCCATGCATTCTCAAGCTGGTGACTTGGTCAACCACAAAGAAAGGAGATTTATAGTATTGATTATCTAGAGATAGATTCCCAAAGTGAGTGATACTACCCCTGGGGGGGCATTGGAAATGATGGGGGGACAGTAATAGCTTTAGGTCCAATAGAGGGATGTTGAATAAAAATAAAGGGGTGGTAGAAGCACAAAGAAAGAAGAGAAGAAAAATTTCAAAAACTGTTGGTACAGGTTTCATCTATTGTGTAACAGAGTTAAAGTCATAGTGATTATATCATTTGCCAAATAAACATACAAAATACAAATTATAAATTATCAATGGTCAGATCTGATGATAGGTCTTAACAAGCAAGTGTTGGCAAGCCACTGTGTTGTGCATTATTGGGAAGTCCAACATGTATGGACTGGAATATGTGCCAGTAATGACTTGTTTATAATACAATACTTTATGGTTACATGATACAATAGTGTATTGTCAAAATTTCAATGTAGGAAAAATTGGACACTACTCCACTTTGCCCTTCCCTTCATTGATTTGTAAAGCAGACAACTCAACCTTCCCTTCCCTTCATTGATTTGTAAAACAGAGAACTCCACCTTCGCCTCCCCTAATTGTTCTGTAACTAAGCAGGACCCCCATCCCTTCCATTCCCTGGATTGATCTGTGGGCAGGAGTTCCAGCCTGGGGTTTCCCAGGGGAAATTAAAATGTACAGTGACCAATCACTGTAATCTCAGCTTACATCACTGTAATTTCAGCTTATGTAACCTGGCTATGGAACCTCTATAAAACCAACACAATGTCTGTGCCAAAGCACTGTCTGATTGGGGTGACCATGTACCCTGCCACTCCTGTGGCAATAAAATCCACTTTTAAAATTTAATCTCCGGGATCTTCTGTCTTGCTTTATTGGGGTACAACAGAGAAAAAAATCACAAATTTACAATAAATTATTACATTTAAAATGTGTTGTTTCAAAAAATGCATTTTACATATTTTTTGAAATGAAGTAAATTTTTTAAAAAACACCATTTAAGGGTTAAAGGAAGTAGTTTTCAGGGGGGGGGTGTCTGTAAGGGCCCGCCTTACTGGGCTGACGCTAAACTCACCTCTCCAGCCGCCTCTGCGGCACTCCAATCGCCTTCCACGATTCTTGTCGCCCTACTACGACCTTTATGGTCACCCCACCATGACCCCTCCAAGAGTTCCTTTCCCGGTCACCCCACTGTGACCTCTGGTTCACCCCCACGAACCCCTCGGGGGAGCCTGCTTCCCCCAAACAGACAAAAGAGTCCTGACACCAAGATGTGATGTATCTTTCCATTTAATCTCTTTCTCATTCACAATCCCCTCTTCTCTCTCTCTCCTCCTGCTTTCACCTTGCCTCCCTCCCTCCTTTTATCTCCTTTCCCCTCCCACGACTCTATTCCCCCACGTTCATCAGCAGTAGCAGGCTTCTCAGGGCAGGGGAGTGCTCCCCTGTTAGCAGCACATGCTCAATACCCTGAAATCACAGGGCAGGACATACGCTCAGGTGCCTCTAACCCTAGCCTGAGTTGCTCTGTCATTTGCCTGAGTTTTCCGTGGGTTCTCAGAGTTCGGGTAAAGTCTTAAAGGGCCCCAACAGGTGTCCTAAGTATTTTTTTTTTTTTTTTGCAAAGGTGGTATAGGCCAAATAAGTTTGGGAACCTCTGAAAAGGCTGCCTGAGGAACCTGGGGAGGACAAAGAAAAATTTGGAGATAATCTGAATCCTATTAGGGTTGGGGATCAAAGGCTTTAGGACTAGACAAGAGACCTTGGAGATCATCTATAACCTGCCACCCCTGCCCATCTTCAAGACAGACCAAATAATTTGCCCAAAGCCCTCTGGTTAATGAGTATTTTTCCCTGCCTCTAACCTCCAGAGAACCCACTGCTAGGCACCTAAGGGTGAACCCATAGGGGGATGGCATGAGCAGTGTCCAGTTAGGATTGATTTAGAAGTGTCCTGTGGGGTCTGAGGACATATGATTCTTAGGCATGGTGGACATGGGCTAGCATAGCAGCAGAGGGTTTCCAGTTGGGACAACCTGGAACCTTCCAGGGATGCTCACCAGAGGGTACCTGTATCCAGAAACAACTTCTACAGGAGGCCAGTTTCCTGGGGAGACAACTGAGAGGAGAAGCATTGCTGGCTGAGTGCCTAGATAGTAGAGCTAGGTGAGTGCCTAGGTTGGGCATGATGGTGGGTGACCCTCCAGTTATAATAGCCTGGGCTGTTGTATATTTCCCTAGGGGAAGGGGGGAGAGGGGTTGGTTTAAAAAGGAATAAGCCTCCTCCAGGCTGAACCTAGACAGTGACTACTTCCCTCTCCTTCCCTTATCCTGCTGGGCCAGTGATTACTGGCCACACCTATTTGCCCCAAGTTCTATGTAGAATATTCAAAGTCTAGGTGTCTCCTAGGAATATAAGACTGTTCCTTTCCCTGAAGCTTCCCATCCAAGCTGAGACTAGAGCAGCTGACCTTTGAGGTCAAGGGCATGGTGACTTTGGTGATATATTATGGATAATCTAGGGTATTTGTGAATATATATCCATACAAATTGGCTCTGTATCCAGGACTCTGGGCCTGTATGCATAAGAGAAAACATTTGGAACAAAAGCCTAGGACTGAGAGACTGGAGTCCCTTTCCCCTTTGGTCTAACTATGTATGTGTTGGAGGAGAAGTAGTCTCCCCAGCTCTGTCCAACTAGGTCTGAGGAATTCTTGGTTGAAGTTATTATTAATTGTTAATTAGCCTTATCTTGCCTCCTAAAGGGCAGGGTGCTTGGGCAGAGCCAGTAGGGTGATGGTAGTGAAGTGGGCTCTAGAGGTCTGCTACAGCCTTCCATCTCTGTAATAAAAATAATAGCTTTAATATATACATAGTGTTTTAAGGTTTGCAAGGCAATTCTTACACCTTATTTTATTTTATTTCACCCCAACAACCTTCTGCAGAAAGTACAATTATTGTCCCCTTTTTACTCGTGCAGAAAGTGAGGTTGAAATGTTTGTTGACTTAAGCTCACCAGCCCCTAATAAATCTGAAGACAGGATTTGAACTCAGATCTTTCTGACTCCAAGTCTTCCAGAATCATACTTTATTAGCTATACCTCCTTCTTGTGCTCTTGCCAAGAAGTTGGGAATTGTCTTCGCTGAAACTTTCCTTCCAGAATTATCCTCAATCTGACCCCTATTGTCTGCTGGCTAAATGCGGTTAAACTGATAACTCACTATCATCGAGAAGTGGGGCCAGGCAAAGGGACCTTGGATTTTCTAGGAACTGCTGGAAATAGACACTGAAATTCATTTTAGGAGTGTGACTTCCAAAAGACACCCCAACCTCTTTTCACCCTCGTTCCCTTAGAGCTAGTCTTGGATATAGATAAGGTGGGTGTACTGATGAGATCCAACTTAAGATAAAGTGTGAATCCAGGGCAATGGGAAGGCTGTAACTTAGTGACACACTTCGACCTTCCTTCAACACTTCAACACTTAAGAGTGTGCAGGAAGAATGTGAATCAAGGGAATTGGACGTGTTGGAGGGAGGGACCAGTCCCATAGGAATAGAGAACCAAAATGGTCTGAAAGGAGTAGTCCTGCTCAGGAAAGGAGACAGTTATCGGAAATATAAATAAGGGAATTCTGGTCTGAGGAAGAGAATCGGGGAAGAAAGTAGAACTGGAGAGAAGGCAGGGTCTTGGAAGGAAGGCAGTGTGCCTGGGGAGAGGTTAGTGTCCGATTGAATCTGGAGAATAAGGGTGACTGGGTGAAGGAGGTAGCAGAGAGGGTAAAGTCAATTAAGGCTTGTTGTTTCAACCCCTACTGTGAGCCTAGCGCCGTGCTATGCGTTGGCGATGCAAAAAAGACCCCCCTCCCCCAAAGCAGAGCCCCTATCCCTGTCTGATTTTTCATTCTGAAAGTAATGAAATTATTGTTAGAGGTAAAGTTGTATTTAGGGTTTTAGACTTTGGGAGGTGAAGTGGAACTCTGGCTGGAAGATTCTATGGCTTAGGATGCGGTTATCATGGGGGAGTATACCAATAGAAAGTGTATACCAAGGTGGGGGGTATACCAGTTGAAGAGTCCTCATGAAGTATGAGTTTGAGAGAGCCCTAGGATGGTGTAGAAACAAAATAACTTCATGGGGTGTGGAAAGAACAAGCCACAATTAAGTAAAGGTGGTGGGAGGCCAATCCCAGGGTTTTGGAGATAGGGCATCAGATGCCATTAGGCGGGGGGGGGGGGGTGGATGGTTTACTGGGCTGAGGGAAGGCATATTTCAGAAGGAGGAGAAAGAGTGGGACTGGGAGGGAGAGGAGGAGGCGGGGATAGAGAGAGCTGGTGGGTGGGAGGTGGTGTTCCTCTGGTTGTGGGCGGGACCTAGGGAGGGCGGCTTTGAAGTGGTCTGGAGTTGCGCTATTCCAGCTGAGCTGGAGCTGTGTGCCTGAAGAGCTGAACCCGAGCAGGTGAGATCCTTGGTATGCACGTTGGGAATGTGAAGTTAGGGGACCCCAGAGGGGTAGGAGGTTCGAGCCCTGCCAGCCCCTAATGGCACGTGCCTCTGAACCCCAATGTGCTGTTGGCCATTCCTACTTTGTGCAGCCCTACGGTGTGTAGGGGACAAGGCGGGGTGGTTTCCCTTGCACTGAGCACCCTGGCGTCCCTGGGCACTTAGGGAAGAGCGCGCGCAGCACAGGAGTTTCCAGGGTCCCGGGGTGGAGCACCCCTAGGTGTTTTCCGCGTTACTTCTTTTGTCGCGCCGTTACTTCTTTGCTATCCTCCTTGTCCCTGCTGGGAAGAGGATAGAGGAGAATGGCCGACCACGTGGCGGCGGAGGAAGGTGTGGGAACCAGGAAAGGTGACCTCTTGGTGCTCTGGGACTGGGCGTCTGGGAAGTCGTTTGTCTTTGGAACTAGGGGGTGGGGCGTGTGGAACTGGAGGCGAGAGAGAGCCGACTATTGACCGATTGGTTAAGGTCTTAAGTGAATTGATAAGAGGGGAACAATCTTGCTATTTAAGGACGGTCATGATAGTTATGCCAATTTATATAAAACCTATCCTCACTTTTCGGATCCACTCGGGCTAGGGCTACCTAGCCGTGAGATTTTTCGACGAGGAAGGAAACTGAGGCTCAGGGATGGGGAAGGGACTTGCCCATTAGCTCGTAATTGAACCCTTGATTCCAAGGCTAGTGCTCTCATCCATCTCTACCCATCCCTCCTTCGAATCTTCCTCTAGCCATCTTAAGAGGCTACCCCACTCCACCTTGTCTCTATGATGATATGAGGCTGCCCTCTCCTCTCGTTTCAATCATCGGTGCATCTGTTCCTGAAGTTTCTGTTTCCTGAGTCTTACACCCCTCTACCCCAACTCGGGTAGGGTTCCCCAAAATGGCTGAACCAATGAAAGCAAACTCATTGCCTATAGAGGTAGTTTGATCCACTTATAGATAACTAACATTGGGAATTTTTTCCTTACATCAAGCCTCAGTTTTCCAAACTAGGTTTCAGTTGCTAGTTATGCCATCTGGAATTGAGCCGATTGTATGGGGCAGCCTTTCAGACGCTTGAGGGCAGCTGTTTTGTCCTTCAGATGTATGTAGGCTAGACATTCTTTTTTTTTTGCCTTTTTTTTTTGGAGGGGAAGGTAGGGGTTAAGTGACGTGGCTAAGGTCACAGGGCTAATTTTTGTGTTGTGTGTCTGAGGCCACATTTGAACTCAGGTCCTCCTGACTCCAGGGCTGGTGCTCTGTTCACTGTGCCACCTAGCCGCCCCTAGGCTAGACATTCTTAGAGCCTTCACCTAATTGTCTTATGACTTAACTCTTGATGCCCTTCAAAATCCTGATTGTTTTCTCTTTTATACACTCCAGTTTATCATTGGCTTTCTTAAATTATAGCACCTAGACCTGAGCACAAACAATACTCTAGACGTAAGTAACAGGGCTTCCTTGTCCCTCCCAAGGAAAGCTCTTCCTCAAGATTTTCTTATCACAGTCTATAGAGGCTGGCCTCTTTTCCCTCTCCCCCATCTCTAGTCCTTGTTTTTACCCTTTTCACTAACTACTGTCACCTCTGGTCCCCATTTCTGCTTATCTCTCTCCATCAGCGTTTTCTACACAGCCAGCATTACTCCAGTTAAGTTCCAAATCCTGGGTATGAGACTCTTACAGGCCTGTCTCAATGTTTCCATTCATCTCAATACGTGTGCAAGTACCCCAGTTTGTATTGTGAAAGCTGAGGTTTCCTTGGCAGTCTGGGAAGATGGTGCTCTCATGTCATATGTAGGAAAGCTTGTAGGGGTCACAGGGAAATGCTGGGATTTGACCGTAGTAAAGTGGGAGAGCATCTTTCTGGGTAGAGTGGAGTGTACTCAGGATGCAGAAGAGGGGCTTCTGTGTATAGGGGTCTATGTCATTAGGACTTGGTCTGCCCTGTTCAGAGGCTGACAATGTGAGACATCACCTTGCTGTCTGGTTTCAGACTGAGGGAGCCCAGATGCTTCTGGCAGCATCTTTGTGTGCTTTTTTTCCTCTTGTCTTCTACAGTCCCACCTGCCAGGCTGCTGGTGGTAGGGGCAGTTAAAGATACAAACAGCTTTTGGGGCTTAGAAAAAGGAGGAAAGAGATAGGGGCAGTTGGAACCAATGGCTGGTGTGAAGGGCCTGGTAGGACCAGGCTACCAGATTAGGGAGGGTCCCTCTATAGCCTCAATTTTTTTTTTTTTTAGCTATTTGTAATATGGGAGGAGGATTCTGAAATATCTTGTGCTCCCTTCTATACTTTACCTTCCCCAAAGACAACTCAGCTCCACTCCTAACTCCGCCTCCCCCCACCCCCCATTCCTTTTTGCCTTTGTGGTGGGTGGGGCACAGGGTTTCTTGACTAGGCTCTTGCCTCTAGTGGGACTAAAGTAGGCAAGGGATTCTCCCCCTCTGCCTAGTGATGGGAAAATCTGTCATCCAAATTTGCCTCTCCAGAGAGCTGCCCCTCCCACTAAACCTGATTTGGTGTGGCCAAGTTTCATCCTTGTGTTATCTGGCTAGAAGTGCATGAATGTTTCGGATTTGACTCTTCAGGAGTAATTCTCACAGCAACTAACATTGATAGAGCTTACTACATATCAGGCTGAGTATTTTACCATTATTATATCATTTAATCCTCACAGCACCCTGGGAGGGAAGTGCTATTTTCCCCATTTTACAGATGAGGAAAGTGAGGCAGAAGTGAAGTAATTTGACCAAGGTCACACAGGTAAGGCCAGATTGGAACTCAGGTATCCTCATCTCCAGGCCCAGCTTATCACCAGGAACTTTAGTTTGAGTGGGCAGTCCCATCAACTCAGTTGATCAGTTGATTTTCCAACACCTGAGATGGGAGGGATCTGACACCTCAGACAAAAGCATTTATTAAGTACTTACTATGTGTCCAGCCACTGTGCCAAGTCCTAAGGATACAAAGAAAGGCAAAAACCAGTCTCTGCCTTTGAGTGTCTCACAATCTGGGGGCATGGAAGGGAGAAGATGGCAAACAATTATGTTTAAACAAAATATGTACAGTTTACACTGGAAATAATCTCAGAGAAGGTATTAGCATTAAGGTGGACCAGTGAAGGTCTTTGAGCTGCCATTTAGCCAGTAGGTAGACATGAGGAGAGAGGGAACATTCTAGGGGACCAGCTAGTAAAAAAAAAACACACAATAAGAACAAAAAGAATCTGAAGATGGTGGCTTGTGAATGAACAGCTAGGAAGCCAGTGTCATTGTATCATCGAATAAGTAGAGGGGAAAAGTAGAATGAGAAGACTGGAAACCTAGGAAGGTGCCTGGTTGTAAAATGCTTTAAATGCCATTTTGTTTTTGATCCTGGAGGTAATGGGGAGCCACTGGTGCTTATTAAGTATTTGCAATTAATAAAGATTACTTTGGCAGCTGCTTGGTGAATGGGAAGGGACTTGTGGCCGGAGAAGAGGGTGTTTGTTGCTTCATACTTTTTCATGATAATAGATGACCTTCATATATTATATATGCAAAATGCTTTAAATCCGTTATCTTTGAGGGTCTTTGAGGGAGGAATGATTATTTGCATGAGAATTGGATAGGGAGGTGGGGATTTCCCCTTGGGTATGGTTTTCTGGCCTTTTACTAATGCAAATAATCACCTCCTTTTGTACCTTGTGGAGGCAACTCTGTGAATGGAGCCCTGGCCTTGGAATCAGAAAGACTCATTTTCCTGAGTTCCAGTCTGGCCACATAGCTTAATAGCTATGTGACCTTGGGCAAGTGGCTTAACCCTGTTTGCCTCATCTTATAAAATGAGCTGGAGAAGGTGTTAACGAGATTTTACAGATTGGAGCCAATCTCTAACCTGAGAATGACCAAACATCAGACCTGAGACAAAGTGCCAGTAGTAAGGTAGCAATTTACTTGATTAATTTTATTATGAGGAACAGATTTGCAATTCAGTAATTCTCCTGATTATAATTCCACCTGGCTGAAGTGAAGGCCTGTATACATAAATTACTAGTGGGAAGGTTCATTACAAACCTAGTTTTCCTGGGCTTGAGCAGTTTCCCACAACAAACACACAAATGGAAGACAATGCCACAATTCTGGAGTCCTTTGGGCACAATATTGTTTGAGCCCTTGGGGGTCTTGGTAGGTCACAGGACAAGAGTTCTGTGAGGGGAACAGATTCTACAGCCTTTGATTCACTTTACTTCAGGTACAAAGGTAGAAAAATGCCAGTGACTCTTACAACATTGTCAAAGTTTGATAAGTTTAAGCTACATTGTAAGTCTGACTCACACTAGAGGCAATTCTGAAAAATCTTCTCTATTAGTATATTCATTTCACATAGCATATCGATTATTATAAAAATCACAATTGCCTTTACATCCTCCTTTCAACCAAAAAGATCGGAATGACCCTTGAAGACTGATGGAGAACATTCATTTGAAACACGATTTCAATTTTATGTAAGAATAAATGTCATAAGTCTAATGCCAAGGTAGGTGGCAAGGCAAATAAAGAGAAGACATTTCAGACCTGGGAGGGCAGAAATGGTTTTCTACCAAGGTTTTCAGGCAACCAGGAGGGAAACATGCTTTAGAATGTTTTGACCCCTATCCCATAACTTTTCTAACTTTTCTTCTTGCTTGTTTAAAGCGCCAAGGCTTTCCTCTATTTGAGAGGATTAGTTGACATAGAAACAAAATTCCTCCCCAATGATGGTACAGCCACCCCCCAAGGCCTTAGGGTGTCCAGCACCTATGGCTTTGCAATGCCACGAGGGCAAGTCAAACAACCTGCATTTGGAGGCTTGTGACAAGCTTCCCTGTATACTCCAGGCCCATGGCTCAGCTGCCAAAAGGTTTCCCAGCAGATGGATACAGTGTGCCAAAGGTGGCTTCAGTAGTAGTCAGGAATCCCAGCCGATGCCAAAAGGGCCATGATGGGCAGGAAAGCAAGCCTTTGCTGCAGATGGAGGGACAACTTTAACGGTAGAGGAACTTCACCCGGAGTGGTTCCCTGGGAATCGGGACAAATTTGGCATTGTGTAGACAAAAGTCCAGAGGCCTTACAGAAGGGAGGGAGGCTGGGATATAGTGTGGAGCTCTTAAGAAGAGCAATTCTATGGATGGGGCATTTCAACAACAAAGGTACAAGTATGGGGTGAATCCCAAGCAGAGTGAGTGAGACTCATGGAACTCAGTCCCTCACCCCTGTTGAACCATTCACACTGGAGCCCAATACAACACTTCTCTGAAATACTCAATTCATCTGACTATTGGCATGTTATTCAAACTCTCAAACCCTTGAAGCTTTAGTCCTAGCTGTGCCATTAGAAACCTGGATCATGATCCCAATAGGAGGGGGGTTCTATTGAAATGGACACTCTCGGACAGAATCACCAGGCCAAGACCATCAATAATCGAATTCAGGAAGTGTTTAATAGCTGGCCAGCGGCAGTCCTAGGAAAAGTCCCAGGAGCTGCCCTGAACCCCAGTAGACACACAGTTTAAATAGTCCAAAAGCTACCATCATATCAGGGGCAGGTTGGTCGGGCAGGATATGGGGCAGGGGCACTCTTAGATAACGCAGGTTGTTCAATGACCGAAGGGAGGATTCTTGGGTTTGGTTGGATGAGATAAGAGTGGGCTGGGGCACACTGGGTTAAAGATGTTCAATAACCTAGCGGAATGCAGGATTCTTGGGTTTGGTCTGATGAGATCAGGGTGGGCTGGGGCACACTGAGTTTCGATAACCTAGAGGAATGGAGGATTCTTGGGTTTGCAAGAATTCAGGATACAAAGATGGGCCCCTCCTAGGCCAGTGAAATGTCAAGGCATACTATTTCACTCCCCCCTGTTTTAGGTCAGACTAAGGATTCTTCGGATTCTAGGGTTTTGTAGGACTTGTGGATTGCAAAAAGTTTGGTGGCCTCAAGTCTGGATTGGATAAAAGAGAGCAGGCGGTTAATCAGACAGGGGCCGATGGTCAGGGTTAGCACGACAAGAAGTAGAGGGCCAGCAAGGGCCGAGAGAAGGGTCGTTAACCAGGGGGACCAGTCATCCAGGGACTGGCATCAAGAGGAGGTGGATCTGCAGGCTTGATCCTGCACGTCCAAGCGCTTACGGAGAGTGGCAAGGGATTCCCTTATAACTCCAGATCTGTTAGCATAAAAACAGGTTTCGCCCAGGGCCATGCACAGACCCCCCTGTTTTAGGAACAGGAGGTCCAACCCTCGTCGATTTTGCAGGACAACCTCTGCCAAGGAGTCCAAGGAAGATTCCAAATGGGTGACCAAGCCCTGTAGGGACCTAAGGTCTTGGTCCACCTGTTTGCTGAGGGACTGGAAATTAGTGTTGTCTTTGACCAGGGCTGCCACCCCCATGGCCGTGGAGCCTGCAATGCCTAGGCCCACCAGGAGGGGAACAAGGATAGGGGCTGCCCGTGGCTGCCTCAAAAGGTCAAAATGTTCAGATGCCCCCTCCTCAGAGTAAATGTAAACCTGGGGAAGTACATGAGCCACTACACATAGCTCGTTCGGGTCAGTGAAATGTACTTCCCCAAGACAAGTTGTGAGGCCAAGGGTGCAAGCGAACCAGAGCCCCTCTGGAGGCGTTAGGAACCGGTCAGAGTCCTTTTTGGGAGTAATCACCCAAGACTCCTGGCAGGTCGCTGGTAGGGGTGGCCAACCATTGTTCAGGCGGTTGAGCAGGTTGTGACCGGCCACCTTCACGGGGTTGTATGGTCGAGGGTGTCTCAGGAGGGTGGTCACTGGATGCCTCAAGCAGGGTATGGACAGCAGCTTACACCTCCGTCAATGCCTGTAAGGACTTCAGAAGACTAATATTAGTGAGGTCAAGAGGTTCAGATTCAGATAGATACCCAGGGTAAAATGGGAGGGGGAACACCAAACATGACCTCAAAGGGTGATAGGGAAAGAGTAGCAGGATTTGGGGTACACCTGACTCGAAGTAGGGCAAAGGGAAGGAGGCTCACCCAAGTTTCGCCGGTTTCTACTTTTAATTTAGCATAAAGTGCTCCTTCAAGGTCCTATTCATCCTTTCCACCAGTCCTGAACTTTGTTGCCTATAAGCACAATGCAACTTCCATCTAACCCCAAGCATCTTAGACAAATTCTGCACTACCGAGGAGACAAAGGCAGGTCCATTGTCAGATCCTATAGTCACTGGAATACCAAATCTGGGAAGGATCTCAAAAAGCAGCTTCTTAGCTACTACTATGGCTGTTTCAGACTTTACCGGGAAGGCTTAGCTTATTGTTTCAGGCAGAGATAAACAGTTCATGAGTTGTTGCTGGGCAGAGTGCTGGCAGGGGGAAGGGGCAGAGTTAATGCTTTGAGACTGGGGGGAAGTGTGACTTTACAGACTGCTTTTACAAATCGGTTCCACAGACGTAGATCCCAAAGCACCCCATCTACAAGTTGATATTACAGATTGATATTACAAACTGATGTTACAAACATATATACATTCTAAGGACCCCTTCATCCCCCCCTTAAACAGATGGCACCCAAATCATTTGGGGGCAAGGGGCGATGATCTCAGCTTCCTGAACTGCTTCTCGCTGGGAAGGGGCGTAGAGCTGTCCCTGCCTCACAGGGTTCCATCGCTCAAGGGCGGGGGTGGGGTGGGGTCTGTAGCCAGTGTCCAGAACCTGGCCTATGTCAGGTCCAGAGGGTGAAGGGTCATTATCTTGGACAGGGGTTGGTACTCAGCCTGAGCTGTCATCTGCAAGTGAAGGGTGCTGAACCTAGAAGACACAAATCTAACCAAGAGATTAAACAAACAAGGGCCAAAAAGAAGTAAGAGAAAACTGACCAGAAGTGGAGTGAGGATGGGCTAGTATAACACATTACTCAGACTATTTCACTTTCCTTCATATTTCTACATACTACATATTCTTTTACCAACATAACTGTACTGCCTTTAACAAAGGAGGTTCCTAACTAGGTTACTTAAACTGAAATTACAGTGATGTAGGCTGAAACTCCAATGTCAGCTTACACTTGAATTTCCCGCTGGCGCTGGCGGGGAAACCCTAGGCTGGGTCTCCCACCCACAGATTAATCAAGGGTAAGCAAGGGGTGGGGGTTCTGCCTGTTTACAGATTAAGCAAGGTGGAGTTCTCTGTTTTACAAATCAATTAAGGGAAGGTTGGGCTGCCTGTTTTACAAATCAAGGAAAGGGTGAGTGGATTTGTGTCTGACATTCAGGATACAGTATACAGTGAATACAGATTCACTCAGGAAGAAAGATAATTCAGAAATTGAATCCTTAACATACATTCAGTTACAAATGTTAACCTTTGCTTAGAGCATGAAACAACTACAAATTCGGATCAAAAGAGCCAGATCTCTTCTGTTTTCACAACTCATTACATTAGTTTAGCAATAAATTTATCTTGCAAATGACAGTTTTAATAGGCCTCTTAAAATTACACTAGAGATTTGAAAATTTCTTCTGAAAGTATTTTCCTTTCCTTTAAAACAGTTTCAAGATTTATAATTGATCACTAAACTTTATGAAGAAAGTTAGTTGAAAACTTTTAAAATGATCTTAAGTAATTTGCATACTTTCTGCACATGTTCCAATTCCAAATGAAAAATATTAGATTTTCCAGTAAGCTTACACGAAAGAACTCATATCTGTTACTGTCTACGTGCTCTGATCATGGAAACTTGCTATAGAAGGAAAAGCAGGGACATGTGACATTCCAAATATGACAGGATAAAACATCCTTGACTCTGTTTAAATTCAGGTAAAGTCACAGATATCCAACCATGCAGTATCTGTTCCATCTTATAGCTAGACTCAGGAATAGGTGGGAAACATTCCTTTTCAAAGGAATCCCATGGGTAAACTGAGCCAGGAGGGATCCCCTCCCAGACAGAGGCTAAGATTGTCCCTTCAGCCTTTACCAAATGTAGACTTCCACCTATCAGCAGTACAGGATCACATTCCCTCTGAGTAGCTTGTGGCATTTTCTCCGAGATATTGATTTAATGCAGACAACTATACCCAAATTCAAACTCAAAATAAAATTTAGTTCTGGTCCCAAGTGCCTTTTACCTTAAACAACAAGCTTCACCGATCACAGCTCAGAGCTAGTTAGTTATTTTTATTTTCATGGAGCTGAACTAAGCAATGAAGATTCATCGGGTCTCACAAATGTAAAGAATTCCATTTACCATCTTTCCTTCTGAAATCTAAAAGCCAACTGATAGAAATCCTTCTAATCTTTGCAACTTCTTAGCAAGTTAGGTTCATTTAAAACTACACTTAAATAAGTTCCTTTCCCAGGCTGAATGACCTTGCCTAATAGAGATAGTTTTTACGGGATTTGGCAGTTTTACAACATAAGGAAATTTATATGAATTCTAAGCAGGAGAGACTAGGGGAAGGGTTAATAATGATGCCCCTGCTTAGCCAGTTCTCATACATGCAGGAGGACTGTTCTGAATGGGCAGAACTAGTCAGAATAAAGTTTTCATCCAGTCTCCTCCTTTCCACATACAGTAGTCAATTAACAATTTTAGATTTCAGTATTAAAACAAATTCCCACAGTTTCATCAAATCATTCTGATTATAAGCAATTAACTACAGATAATATTTAATTCACTAATGGGCAGATTTCCCTACCTGCTGTCCTTCTCTCCCTGCTTCCTCTCCCAGGACTAATAAGATTGTTTCCCCATCATCTCATACCAAAGATCTTATAATCATTTCTTCTTAAGAATATTTCCCTTTTTCAAAAACAGTTTATCCTGATATCATTAACTACTATACAATTCCTACAATTCCTAAATTCTCTGGTCATAAATTCTTTCTCCCAGTAATTAACAAAATTTATACAAGGAGGTCTCACAGATCTTTTCTTCACATAATTACCAATAATTACCTTTTACAAGTGTACTTTTGTAAATACTTGGTTTCTGCAATAACCAATAGCTTGGTTACAAAATCTTACAAGTTTAAACAGTCTTAACTGAAACTTCCTTTAAACAAAGACAGACTTGGAAGCTTATGATTTCCCAAATTACAATACTCCAAGACTTTAAGAAAAACTGCTTCTTATACAGCATAGATAATACAACTTTTTACCAGTAACAATACCATAAACAATTATCATGTTCTTAAATTTGAACTTTGAAATAAAAACAAATGAATTACCAATCTGGTGACCTTAAAAATCAAGTTTTTGAAGTTACACAGAACTAAAATTTTCTTGTTGCCACACACCTGATCAGCTTATCACTAGAAATCAATTACATTCTGGAATCTCACATAGATGGTCAATGTGGTGATTCATAAACCTTCAAATTAACATAAATACATCCTTAGATGAAGCAAGCTTAAAAACCACATGCCTATATTTTTCTTTCCTTTTTTTTTCAAGTTTTTCATTTGCTCAATAAGAATTCTGCGAAATGCCTTTACAATTCACTGTGCACAATTATTCATTTCATCATTAGTAAGGTGGAAACTATAACTTTAAGTCATTGCATATCTCCAGAATAGCCAAAGTTAAATGAACAATCAGCTATCACAGTAAATATCAGCAATTATTACTACTACCTGTTTGTATCCCAAATATAACAGCTTTAAATTGTCAGATCTTATAAAAAAAAAATCCAATTCACATGAAATAAACATAAGACAGGATTAGCAGAACTGATAAAGTAACATAACTGATTTTACACAACTTTTTGTCCATCTTTTAGTTTCAACAATTTTCAGATTGAAAACTGCTTTATCTAACATTTCTGGCTCACAATGGTCACTCAAACTTTTACAGTATAAGAGGATTTTACTGGCCTCCCTAGACATGCTCCAAAACAATGAATGAGAAACTACCCAATCCTGGTCAGCTTCATAGAACAGCAGCTTATGTGAAATGGGAAGGAAAGGGACTAATGGAAGCCTGAGCAGATGCCCAGACCCTTTTACCCCCCACCTCCAGGAGAAAGGATCTTTAGGGACTGGAGCCAAGTCCCTCTGAAAGGTGAATTATGTGGCTGTTGTCTTCTCAAAGGACAGTCTTTGTCCTTTGTCCTTTAGCTTCTCTGTTTTGTACCTCCTTCTTCCCCTTTCTTCCATTTCTGTCCTTGCCTCCTCTGTTTTGCTTCCTTCCCTATCTCCTTCCAGTCTCCTTTCTCCCCTGATCTCTTGCTGCCCTTCTAGTCTCTTCTTTTCTCATCTGTCTCTTCTCCCTTTCCATTTCAATTATCCCCTCCATTCTCCTTCCTTCTCTCCTGTTTCCTTCCTACTGACTGTTCCAGAGCTAGATAAAAATAGCAGTGGCAGTGATGGGGAACCAGGTATTGCTACAGTTTGGGGAAGAGGTAGAGGGGTGGGGGTGAACTCCCAGGACTCTGTTTCCATTGGTAGCTGTCTTGGCTATTCTGGGGACAGGGTCCCTTTGGAAGGGTAGTAGGTTGAGGCATGCTGGGGTCCCTTTGGGACCTGGGGAAGGGTCAGACAGGGACAACTCCAACAAAGATAGTGAAATTAGGAGTTAACCTAATGCTTGGCTACTATTGGACAAAGAAGCATCTGGGATTTTGAGGGAGGGGGACTTAACACCAATTCTGCCCCTTTCCCCTTCAAGGACCCCTAAACTGACAGCTGGAATCCATGGGCATTACTGCCATGACGACTAGTCACAAGCCACAGGACAGGTATGGTAGGGGTAGAGGGTGGGGGCAGGGAGAGGATGCATAGAAGGTCTAAGAAGGGGTCTCTGGCTATGGAGTGGGGGAGAAGGGGTGGTGACATAACTGTAAGGGCTCCCTCTGTCTATTAGCTCTTGCTGATGGACACCTGTGAGTGAAGCCCCCATCAGTGAAAGAGGAGGAAATGCATATCTTAGCTGTTTGTTGGGTACTTAATCAGTGGGAGACAGGCATGTGGGATGTCCTGGGCCTCTTCCCATTCCATTATTGTTTCCACCCTGCTGCTGGCTCTCCTCAGCTAGATGGCCTTGGCTTTTAGCCTCTTCCCACAGGGAAGGATATTTAGCAGCTCCTGTTTCTCCCTTTCCAGCACATCTGGAAAACTTTGTTACTGCTGACACCACCCCCCTTCTCTCTCTGGGACCTCTTCTTTGGGTACTCCCAGTCTGAGTCTTTTTTCCCCTCTGGATTCATGTTTCATTTCCCTATCTTAATCTCCACTCACCATGTCTCCCTCTCCTTGCTTCCCTGCCTCCTCCTTAGCCTTTGTACACATTTTTGGTCTCCTTCCTGTCCTAATCTTATTATTTTTTTGGAGGGGGGGGGGAAGGCAGGGCAATTGGGGTTAAGTGACTCGCCCAAGGTCACATGACTAGTTTTTATGTTAAATGTCTGAGGTCGGATTTGAACTCAGGTTCTCCTGACTCCAAGGCTGCTGCTCTATTCACTGCGCCACCTAGCCACCCCTCCCTAATCATATTTTCTTCCCCAGTCTTTACACCCCTGACCCCAGTATACCTGTCACAGTGCCCCCTGTGCTCCATCTCTGATCATTTACTGTTCACCCTTTGGGAGATTCATCTTTCCTTTGCTATCTATCCCATCCCTGCATCCCACACATACCATCAGGGACCTGTCATTTGATCTCATCCTATTCAACTTGCTCAGCCCTCTTGGCTTTCAAGCCCAACCTCCCTGTCTCTTCGTTGGGGAAACAGCCCAGACTTTTTCCCTTGGGGTTCTAGTCATGTTCTCAACTCCCCCTCTGTGGTTCAGCCTGTCCCAGACAGTGGTTGCTATGGGGGTGGGTGGGTGGTAGGGAGTATTTCAGCCCTAATGTGTTTTGGGGAATAGCTCCTTCCACCTTTCCCCTCACAAACTAGGAAGATCCTATTAGATATATTTAACCTGGGTGATATCCTGTTACCTGACACCCATGGCCCCACTCTAGGCAGTGTGACCAACAGAACTGGTTCTGTCTGGAGCAGAAAGCAGACTCATACACACATATACACACATACAGACAGACCCTGGCCTCTCCAGTTCACTTCTCCCACCTACCCTTTCCTGGAATGGCCAGGCACCAGGGAGCTTGGTTTCCCTGCTTTCACATCTTTTGTAGAGAACCTTCCTCTTCTACTCCAAACCCTTTCTCTGTGGAACTAAAAGGGATTGAACTGGAGCCCTATGGGCCAATGGGGGCTGGGAACCAAGGCGCAGAAATAGTTTCAGCCCTGTGTCCGTCCCTTGAAAGAAACTTGTCTTTCCCTGGGCCCAAGTTTGTCTCCCCAGCAGCTTCCTGGGACTAGGCAGATAGAGCAGGTGAAGAGTCACAGTGCATTGGAGGGAACTAAGGATGAAATGAGGAGTGAGAGGTAGTCTCCAGAGAGAGTGTCCTTTTAGTTAGGGACTGAAGCTGGGATATGGCACCCATCCATCCCATATGCCTTTCCTCTCTCTTCCTCCAGGTACAAAGCGGTATGGCTTATCTTATTCTTTCTGGGGCTGGGCAGCCTCTTGCCATGGAATTTCTTCATAACTGCCACTGTGGTAAGACTGGGGAGAAGGGGAAGATGGTAGATCACTTGACAAGGGGAGGGGGTGGGCACCTTCCCCAGGGGCACCATGGGAAGTCAGTGTGCTGTGAGGTACTTAGAGGAGGTGCCTGAGGGTATGGTTTGAGGATATGGACGGTGACTTAACAACCATCCTGGGAGGAGGGAGGTGTTTCTGTTCACTGGGATAGGAGGAGGAAGAGGCAGTATTGTTGGGTAGTGGAGAATGCCCCGACACGGGAAAGTGGCAACTTGAGTTCCATTCTTTTTTTTGTTGTTGTTGTTTGTTTTTTGGGTTTTTTTTGAGTTCTATTCTTGACTGATGTCAAAGAACTTGGTCAAGTTACTACATCTCAGAGCCTCCTCTGAAAATTAGTGGATTAGACTAAATCAGAGATTCTTTTTTGGTGGGATGGGGTAGGGGAAGGCAATCAGGGTTAAATGATTTGCCCAGGAGCATACAGCTAATAAGTGTCTGAGGCTAAATTTGAACCTCAGGTTGTTCTGACTCCAAAGCTTGTGCTCTATCCACTGTGCCATCTAGGTACCCCTAAGATCAGAAATTCTTATCCTGGATTCTATGCATTTTTTGAACTATATATTTTGATGACTGTGCTTCAATATAATTGTTTTCCTTTGTAATCCTATGTATTTTGTTTTATGCATTTAAAAAATTCTTCTCAGGGTGGCTAGGAGGTGCAGTGACTCCACCAACCCTGGAGTCAAGAGGACCTGAGTTCAAATCTGACCTCAGACACTTAACACTTATTAGCTGTGTGACCTTGGGCAAGTCACTTAACCCCAATTGCCTTGTCCTCCCCCCTCCAAAAAAAAAAAAAAGCAAAAAAAAAATTCTCCTGAGAAGATAGGCTAGTATTCACTAGATTGCCAAAGGGGTCCATAACATACAAAAGCCCTTGACCTAGGTGGTCTTTTTAAGATACCTTCCAAGGGTTATATTTCTGTAAATGGGGAAGTATGTTTCTGTGTATCCTTCACTAACATCCTCTGCAATTTCATGCTTATGTCGTGGTGACCCTTAGGTTCTTACAGTTATGACATGCTCTACTGACTTGGAAAAAACTGATTTGAGTTCAATGCGGGTAATAGACTGTGCTTGTCCAATGCCCAGCATAGCTCCTTACCAGGAGACTCATCACTAGCTACATCAGTTATAGCTAAGCATGAGGCTGTTGTAGTAGACAGATCACTGATTTTGAAGTCAGAGAGATGGGCATTTGAATCTTACACCTGACACATACCTGCTGTGTGTGACCTGGGGCAAGTCACCTCGTCTGACAGTGGGACTAACCTCAATTCCCTGTTCCTTTGCAGCAGATAAAAACACAACAGGGTTCTTATAACTTCTGTACTGTCTTTTTTTTTAAATTAGACCTATGATTTGTTGGTTATAGGAATCTTCCACCACTTTGGCAGATCCAGTAACTCATTTATAACTCAAAGTCTTAGAGAGCTGCCTGGGCACTTGAAGGTGAGGTGATTGCCTCCCAGGATCACACAGCCTGTATGTGGGACTGGAACCTCAGTCTACCTCACTCAATTACTCACCCGCATCTAGACTGCTAAACTTGTTAGACTGTATTTCTTTATTTGTTTTGCCTTTTTTTTTTTTTGGCAACATGACTAATATGGAGATAGACTTTGCAGGAAAAAAAAAAAGAAAAACTCAGGTGTCAACTTTTGGTACTCTGTATATGTGACATCCTTGCCCAAAGCCCAGTGGGAGTCTGGATACACTAATAGAAGAAATTTACATCTCCATGTAAATCAAGAGGAAGACTTCCTCTGCATGTTGGGTGGATTTCTGAGAAGGCAGGGCCAAGAACCAAGAAGGCATGAGTGGATTATAATCTCTACTAGTGAAAGGAATAACCATGTAGATGAACCATCCACAGAATATTATAGGATCATAGATAAAGCAGTCTCCTCATTTTAGACATGAGGAAACTGAGGTCCAAAGAAGAAGTGACTTGCCCAGGGTCACCCAGTTACCAAGTGGCTGAACCAGGATTTTGAGTGCAGATTTTCCTCTGATTGCAAATCTATTACTCTTTCTACCACAGTATATAGCCTCTTTTCCTTGATAACTTCTTAGTTTCCTAAATGGCCTTAGGACCAAGGTGGTGTCCTCTTTGTAAAAATTAGTGAACAGAATGGCATTTTTTAAAACATATATTTGCAAATCTCAATATTGTCTGCCCTACTAGACAGCTGGATTCTTATCTTCTGAGTTCTGTCTGTTGTGAATATGCTGAGAGCTTAGATTTGCTAATGAGTCCATGTGCTACGTGAGTACTTTAGTTCTTCCCTGTCCACCTCTCTCCTCAGTACTTCAGAAGCCGCCTGGGCCCATGCCAGAATGACTCGGGTGCCTTGACAGAGGAAAACAGAGACCTACTTGCTACCACATCATTGCCCCCACTGAAGCCCAGTTTCCTAAACTCCGTTTTCAACAACTCCATGACCGTATGTGCCATGCTTCCTCTACTGGTCTTCACCTGTCTCAACTCTTTCCTGCATCAGAGGTAATTGAACCCTTCCCTGACTTACCGCTTTTCCCTACTGCCCTAACTCCTTGCTTCAGTAATAGAAAAGGGGATAACCTGCACAGCTCACACAGGTCAAGTAGCAGCTCTGAGATTTTGGCCTGGGTATTCCGACATCCATCATCACCCTTTCTGTTTTCTCTGGGATTGCAGAGAGGTGGGAGGCTTCTAGGGCAGAATGTTGTTGCATATTGCTGCTGCTATATTGGATGTTTTTGTTCGGTTTTATTTTTCTAGTAAGAGAGGCTTCAGTTTTAGAAGGGGTTCGAGAGTTTTTCTTTTCCCCAGAAATGATTATGATATAAAGACAAGTTACAGTTATCCTTTCCACATCATGACTTTCCCCCTTGTTGTTTCAGTATATAGTGGGTCGACATAAATAATTAAATGGGAATTTTGGGGGGAGTTTGCAGGAGCCACAGAAGATGTGCCAAAGTCAGCAGACGACACAGAAAAAGTTAGAAACTCAGAAGTGCATAAAATGAATGTACAGTAGTGGATAATATCAACATACTTTATCTTTTAATACCATGAAAATAATTCAGGCTTCTTCTGTTGTTTAAAGGGAGGGCCAAAAAGTTTTATGCAGATTTTCCAGATTGCAGGGGCACCACACCCCAAATCCCCTCAATGTGGAAGGGATAACTGTGTATCAGTAAGATTTTTTGTAAAAGTAAAATGAGGGGGTTGGAATAAATGGTATTCATTCCAATTTGCATAGTGATTTAAAGTTTATAAAATGCCTTGCTTACATTATTTTGATTTCATCCCTATAAGAACTCTATGATGTAGGAGTTATTTTGTCCCTGTTTTCAGTATGGGAGAAATTGAGGATCAGAGAGTTTTAAGGGACTCACTGTGTGTATCTGAGGCAGGATCTAATCATAAGTATTTTTGACCTGTGCAGTGATCTCCAGGGGGTCCCTCCAGCTTGAAATCCCCTGAACTTATTTCTTGCCCATTCTCCATCACATCCATTTCTTTCCTGTCCTGCTTGTCCTGAATTTTTTTAATCCCCCTCCTCCCTGCTCCATACCCTGCCCTCCCCTCCATTATGTGGACCTGTGATTCCCCTGGTTCAGGTTTGGGGAGAGGGAATATACATTTGATCCACTCTCCTCCTTCTTTCTGCAGGATCCCTCAGGCCCTGAGAATCTTGGGCAGTATGGTGGCCATCTTGCTGATGTTTACCTTAACAGTCATCCTGGTGAAAGTGGACCTTGATCCCATGCCCTTCTTCACTGTCATCATGATCCAGATTGTTATCATCAACTGTGAGTTCTCTGGGGAATTTTCAGGGGAGAAAAGAGCTGATTGAGGAATCTGTGCGATTGATGGAGAGCCAATAGGGACTTGCTCAGCTTGGATTTTCCTCCTTCCCTCATTGGTTATTGTAGCAGCAAAGCACCCCAGCATCCCCAGAGTGGCTGCCAACACAGGTTCTTAGATCTGCTTTTGTAAAGGAAAGCAACTCAAAATCAGTTAACAAGCTTACTTTAATCAAACAAACACATATTACCTAGTTCAGGGGAAAAAGGTCAGCACCCCGAACTTCAGAGTATACAGACAGATAAAGCAGACAGGCTTTCAAACTGTCCAACCATTATATCAATACCAAATCACAGTTACCAGAGAGGGAAGCATCAACATCTGGGTTTTCAAAGCCGGGGGACTCTCAACAACAGCTTCCCAGAGTCTCATCTGGTCAAATCACACAACACTTCTCCAAGTGAGCCCCAAAGCAAAGCCTCTCATCAGGGCTTATATAGCCTTCTTCTGGCTCAGAGATTGTAACAACCTCCTTGACCCACTGCCCAATCACAAAGTATCAAGGAGTGGGCTTTCCTGAAAAACAAGCCTCCCACCACAGGCCCCAGGTGCCCTTAACCTAGGGGCAGGGAAGATCTTTAAATTTTGCATTTCCATTACAGTTATTTAATATGTCTTCCCCATCTCTTCATTTGCTGTTCCATAAAGAGTTAGATAGGTAAATGAATAGATAAGTAGAATATTTATTAAGGGCCTACATTGGGTGTGCTAAGCTCTGGGAATACAAATACTATCAAGCAAAACAGTTCCTGCCCTCAGGGAGCTTACATTCTAATGAGAGAAGAAAATACACAAGAGGAGAGCTGGAAAGGGTTGAGTGAAAAGTGGTATGAAAACTTGGTTCCAGGCAAGATGAGGCAAAAACTCACTAGAATCCCAAATACTGAATCCCATAGCACCCATTTCTCTTTGCAAAGTATACCCTGGGGAAAGGAGTGTCTTGGCCAGCCATTTTTACTTTACTGTTTGTTGAGTTGTTTCAATTGTGTCTGACTCTCCATGATCCCGTTTGGGTTTATCTTGGCAAAGATAGAGTAGCTTGCCATTTCCTTCTCCAGCTTATTTTACAGATGAGGAAATTGGGCAGAGAGGGTTAAGTGATTTAAGTGCCTAGGGTCACACAGTAAAGTAGCTGAGGGTGGATTTGGTGATCCTCTTGACTCCAGGGCTGGCACTCTATCCATTCCCTCCATCTAGTTGCCCTCCCCACAGTATATCTTCATTTTCCCAACTATTTGAATTGGGACTTCCTTACCCTTCCAGCCTGGGAGAGACAGTCAGTCAAGCATTTTATTAAGTGCTTACTGTGTGTTGGCCTCTGCGTTAAGTGCTGGGAATGCAAATACATGCAAAAATAAAAAACAGTCTCGCCCTCAAGGAATTTACTTTCTAAAGGCAAAGACTACTCTTAAGGGGAAGTTGAAAGACCAGAGTGGGAAGGGCAAACAAGACATCTGGTTCCTAGGGCATGATGGAGAAGGCTGGTGGGAGTGCAGCCTGTTGGGAAATGAAGAAATGCTTGCCTTGGCCTCCCCTGCCTTGAGAGAATATTCCTGTAGTGGTGGTTGGCTTTATCTTTGTCCTCCCGTCTTTACTACCCCTTGTATAAGCCTTCTAGGACTTACTTACTTGCTTTCCCCTGGTCCCCTCTCTACTATTCAGTTAAAGTCATCAAATATTTATTAAGCAACTACTGTGTGCTAGCCACTATGCTATGTGTTGGAAAAAGAAAGGCTGTCCCTGCTTTCTAGGAGTTTCTGTTACCTCATCAGGTTGACTCCTTTCCATTCCCTTCCCTTATACCATGTCTTATGTTTGCCTTAGCATCTGGAGCCGTTCTCCAGGGCAGCCTGTTTGGCCTGGCTGGCCTCCTGCCTGCCTGCTACACAGTTCCCCTCATGAGTGGCCATGCCCTGGCTGGAATCTTTACTGCTATGGCCATGATCTTCACCGTTGCCAGTGAGTACTTCCCACTTCTTTATGACTACCTAGGGGATGAGTTGGAGATGGGTGATGGAGACCTTGCAAGGATCACTTTCCCCTTTTCCCCTATGAGTAACTTCTATTCCCTCTCACCTCCCTAGGTGGTTCAGAACTGGAACAAAGTACTTTTGGATACTTTATCACTGCCTGTGTGGTCATTGTCATTTCTATTTCATGCTACTTGGTCCTGTCTCGCCTGGTAAGTTGAAGGGAGGAAGTCTGTTCTCTGTGGGGCTCCTAAGCAACAGATACAGTGTGGTATAGGAGAAAAGGAGCTGTGTTTGGAATCTGGCTCTGTCACTTATCAAATCCCTTTTCTCTCTGGGCATCAGTTTCCTGATCGTAGTAGGGGTGGTAAAAATAATAACAATAAAAATAAATAAGTAACTTTTATATATAGTGTTTTAAGGTTTGTAAAGTGCTTTACAAATGGTATCTTTACAAGACCCTGGGAGAGATGGGTGTTAATATCATCCCCATTTTATAGATGAGGACACTTGAGGCAAACAGAGCTTAGGAGGCTTGCCCAGAGTTACACAGCCATTAAGTAACTCAGGTTTCCTGACTTCAGACTCAATGTTGCCTGTAAAATAGGGGGCTTGGAGCTGCCTAGGCCCCTCTGCCTTTCCTCCAAGAACTGTACCCCTCCATACCCTCCCTTTTAGTTCTTCAGGAGCCTTTTTTTATTTCTAAGTCAGTGATGTCAAACTTAAATAGAATGAAAGGATTTCTGCCAGCAGCATATATTTGACTTAGAAAGCCACAAATTAGTATTATCTTATGTTTGTTGTTTATTTTGTTAAACATTTTCCAATTACAGTTTCTTATGATTTGGGCCATGAATTTGACACCTCTGTATTATGTCTTCCCTATCAAAGTAATCAGCCCGTAGACAAATAATCCCCAAAGTCTGTCCCTACCTTGGGACCTGGGGAAAAGAACAGTATGTTTGTTTTCCTTCCACCTCTGGCCCTGGTTCAAGGGCACTCATGGTGATGCTTCCTTACTCTACTCTATTACTACTTCCGATATCCTCCAGGCTTTGGGAAGGACAGAGAAAAAGCAAATCGGTCAGTTGCCATGTTTGTTTATTTTTCAACATAAATAAAGACAGGTAAATAAGGTCTTATTTCCTTCTCCCCCTAAAAAGGTAAAGTAAAATAAGGGCCTTGAATTTAAATCCAAGTCCCAGATCTGTGATCTTAAGTGTAGAGATGATTGGAGAGTTAGAAACTGGGGAGAAGAATCTCAGTCTGAGCTGTCCCTTCTCTTTCTTTCTCCCTGCCAGAAATTCTTGTTTCTTTCTTTTTTTTGGAGGGCAATTCGGGTTAAGTAACTTGCCCAAGGTCACATGGCTAGGTTTTTGTTTGTGTGTGTTAAGTGTCTGAGGCTGGATCCGAACTCAGGTCCTTCTGACTCCAGGGCCGACGCTCTACTCATTGCGCCACTTAGTGGCCCCTCTGCCAGAAATTCTACCAGTATTACCAGCAAGCAAAGATGGAGGCTCTTGGGGAGCAGGAAACCAAAATGGATCTGGGTATCAGAGGAGTGGGAGGGAGGTCACTCTGAGGGAATACATACTCAAAGGAAAGGAGGAAGAGAGAAGTCTTTTATGTGCTAGATGCTGTGAACGATACAGGAAAAAAATGTGGCCTCTGGGCTAGGTAATTCAGAGGAAATAGAAAATATGACTGGATGTGGCATTACACGACTATTCTCTACTCTGGGGAGATTGAAGCTGGTGGATTGGTTGAGCTTGAGTACTGAGCTGCAGTAGGGCAAAAGCCAGTCTGGTATCTGCCATACAAACTGCACCAGTATGGTGGACCCTTAGGGAGTATATGGAGTGTGGTGGTAGGGAAATGCATCAGGTTGCCCAAGGAGGGGCAAATTGGATCAGGCCTGTGAGTGGCTGCTGTACCTATAGCCTGGGCTAGATATAGAGACCCAATTTGTTTTTTGTTTATTTATTTAATTTTTTTTGGAGTGGGGAAGGCAAGGCAATTGGGGTTAAGTGACTTGCCCAAGTTCACACAGCTAGTAAGTGTGTCAAGTGTTTGAGACCAGATTTGAACTCAGGTTCTCCTGACTCCAAGACTGGTGCTCTATTCACTGAGATACATAGCTGCCCCTGGGGGACCCAGTCTTAAAAACAAGGGAATACCGGGGCAGGTAGGTGGCACAGTGAATAAAGCATGAGCCATGAAGTCAGGAGGATCTGAGTTTAAATTCAGCCTCAGACACATACTCTGGCACTCCCTTAGTAGGGCTTTCTCTGTAAGATGAGACTTCTTTAAAAAAAAAATGGGACCCCCATCAGATATTTGTGGTGGTATTGTCTCCTGAGGCCTCTGGGAATAGGTCAAATTTAAAAGATTGGTAGGATTTAGTTGGAGGAAGGATGGAGGGCATGAGAAACTGAATGAGGAGAGGCAGGGATTAAAATAATAGTTCTGACTTATGTAGCATTTTATTTATTTTTCAGTGTCAAACCCAAACTTTATTTCCCAGCCCTGAGAGATGGGAATGAGCAGACAGGTTGTGGATACTGTGAATGAGAGAGGCCTTTAGGGTCCTGAGAGGTGAATGCAGGGTTCCATGAAAGCTGATACTTCGTGTGGCAGCAGAGAGTATGTGTCTGAATGTGACATCCTGTCTGACATACTAGACTAGAATGTGACTAGATAGTGTCTGAACTCATACTAGAATGGGTGGGTGGGAATACTAGAATATTGGTGGGGAACTAGAATTAGGGAGGCAGAATAGGATAAGACAGGATATGCAGAATGCAAATCCTAGATGGGAAAATAGGTGGGGAGAGAGAATACAAAGATCTGAGAACTGCCCTTACCAGCCCCACCTTCTGAGGGAGGGCAGGGAAGCAGTAGAGCGACCTGGGTCCAGCAAGGTGCTGTCACAAGACAGGCAGGCATCAGACTGCTATCAGCCCTAGAACTGGAGATCACTCAAGTATCAGGATATACAAAGTTGGAATTGACATAGACGAAGCCCTAGAAATCACTCTGTTGTCCAGGACCTGGTAGTCAGATGGGTTCATCACTTAGGACCCAGAGAAGTAAAGAATTTGTCAAAATTCTCATCACTGCAGCTATGCAGTGGCTCAAAGGGAAGGGCAATCTCCAGCTTCTCTAGGTACTCTGCTAATCAGTCCACCAAAGAAGCCATGAGCACGGATGGCAGCCTTCCCATCAGGGCCAGAGCCACATACACTTCCATAAACATTGAGTGAGGAACACCTTGTACATACTCCTGCCTCCTGGGACAGTATCTTTGGGTAGGTGACCATCTGCTTCATTATGGCCTGAAACAGCTTTTCTTCAATTTCTCCATCAAACAGAGACCATCCCACCAGCATCTCTTCCATCAGGACTCAAGGACACCCAGTTCACTGACTTCCCCTGGCTGGTAGGTGATAATCTTAGGGGTGACATAGTCTGATATCCCACAGTAGGTCCAGGTTGTGGTCCCAGTGGAGATATTCTCCTTGCACCTGCAAAAAAAAATCTGTGATCTTGATGTGTCCATCTATGTCCAGGATCACATGATCTAGCTTCAGGTTCATAGAGATAATGCCCTGGTTGTGTGGGAAGATGAGGCCAATGACAGTTTCTCCAAATAGGACCTGCCCAGCTGCTGAATGTTGTCCCTGTAAAACTTGCCCACCTGCTGAATCCACATTCAGCAGGAGTGAATGAGGTCTGGAGTCACCTAGTTGCTGAAATATGTACAGGAGATCCCCGACCACCTGTCATGGACAACATCACAAAATAGAGTCAGCAACCTAAAAGATGGAAGGGAGTGTTGCCCACCTGCAACCCCCCAGGGCCAGAATAGGCTTCTTTTTTAGTCAGCTACCTGCACCATCCTATCCTTCTCTGGGTTCTTAATGGCAGACAGCTCATCAGAACTTTGTCAAAGCTACCCTTGATGAGAACCATGAGGGTGGTGAAATTGGAGATATGCAAGTGACCAAATGAGGCCAAAGAAGCATCCAATGGAATCATGGGACTGGGGGAGGGGCCCAGGCATACCCAATGCCTCTTAGCATTTCAAAGGTCAGAAGGGTGATTTCCTTACCACCACAGTGAAAAGTAGGTAGTATTTTTTTTTTCATTTGCATTACACCTATGATTGTAACAGTGTTCCTGTTGAGGAATTTACCAAAAGCAGATCCATTCTTGCTTTGAAAATTAGTCTTAGAAATGATTCACCTGAGGCAGGAAGTGATTAACGCAACTTGTCTAGGGTCACACACAGCCTTTAATGGGTTGAGTATAAGTAGGACTTTAATCCAGGTTTCCTTGATTTCAAGGTTGGCTCTTTATCTACTAGGCCAATGGAGTCAACTCAAATAGGAAACTGATCATTGATTTAGCAAACCACAAATTAATATTTGTGTTGTATTGTATTTTTCAATTGATTGTGTTAAATAATTTATCATTTGCATTTTCTTCTGGTTTTGGCTCACTCAGGAACTTTGCCAAAGCCCTGCAAGTTTGACACCTCTGCAATATGCCATACTTCCTCTTGGGTAGTGTCACTGTCTTCAGTTTACTTCTTCAGGGAAAAAGAAGCCCAGAAAGGAGAAGAAACTTTCTCAAGTTCACAAAAACAAGGAACCCAAGAACTAGAAGGAACCTCTGATGGCGGTTAGTCCAACCCATCCTTATGCAAGAATCTCCTCCACACTGCTCCCTACTCCCTACTTTACCCAGTTAGTACTCATATCTGAAAAGTGAACACTAGATGACCTAAGAAATCCTCATCCAGTGAATGATTCTCAGCCTCCCATTCCATTTTCTTTTTTTTTCCTTAAAAAAAAAATCATTTACTATTAGTTTACAACATTTAGTTCCACAAGTCTTTGAGTTCCAGTTTCATGTTTTCTCCCCCACCTTCTCTCCCTGTCCTCCCCCATGGTGGCATGCAATCAGATATAGGTTCTACATATACCTTCACATTAAACATTAGTCAAGTTGTAAAGAAGAATTATAATGAATGGAATGAATAATGAGGAAGAAGAAACAAAACAATGAGAGAGAGAGCAACTAGTTTGCTTCAATCTGCATTCAGACTCTGTAGTTCTTTCTCTGGATGTGGATAGCCTTTTCTACCATGAGTCCTTTGGAGTTTTCTTATAACCTTACATTGCTGAGAGGAGCCCAGTCTTTCAAAGTCGGTCATCACAGATCCTATGTGTCTGTAATTGTGTAAATTTTCTCTTGGTTCTGTTCTCCTCACCCAGTATCAGTTTATATAAGTCTCTCCAGGTTATTATGAAGTCCATCTGTTATTCATTTCTTATAGCACAATAGTATTCCATTACATTCATATGCTATAACTTGTTCAGCCATTTCCCAATTGATGGCCATCCCCTTGATTTCCAGTTCTTTGCCACCACAAAAAGAGCTGCTATAGATATTTTTGTACATATGGGTCCTTTCCCCACTTCTATGATCTCTTTGTGATACAACCCTAGAAGTGGTATTGCTGGGTCAAAGGCTATGCACATTTTTATAGCCCTTTGGGCATAGTTCCAAATTGCTCTCCAGAATGGTTGGATCAGTTCACAACTCTACTAGCAATGTTCCAATTTTCCCACATCTTCTCCAGCATTTATCATTTTCCTGTTTTGTCATGTTAGCAATCTGATGAATTAGATGTAATACCTCAGAGTTGTTTTGATTTACATTTATCTAATCAATAGTGATTTATAGCATTTTTCACATGCTTATAGATATTCTTTAATTTCTTCCTCTGAAAACTACCTGTTCATATCCTTTGACTATATTTACCAATTGGAGACTGACTTGTATTCTTGCAAATTTGACTTATTTCTCTGTATGTTTTAGAAATGAGGCCTTTATCAGAGACACAGGTTTTAAAAATTCTTTCCCAATTTTCTGCCTCCCTCCTAATCTTGGTTATATTGGCTTTGTTTGTACAAAACCTTTTCAGTTTAATGTAATCAAAATGATCCATTTTTTATTTCTTCTTTGTTTTTTTTGTTTTTTTTTGGAGGGCAGTTGGGGTTAAGTAACTTGCCCAAGGCCATACGGCTAGGTTTTTATTTGTGTGTGCTTTAAGTGTCTGAGGCTGGATCCGAACTCAGGTCCTTCTGACTCCAGGGCCAACGCTCTACTCACTGCGCCACCTAGTTGCCCAGTTTTTATTTTCTTAATGTTCTTATTTGTTTGGTCATAAATTTTTTCCCTTTTCCATAAATCTGACAGGTAAACTATTCCTTATTCTCCCAGACTGCATATAGAATCAGCTTTTATATCTAAGTTATGAACCCATTTAGACTTTATTTTGGTATATGGTAAGATATTGGTCTATGCCCAGTTTCTGCCATACAATTTTCCAGTTTTCCCAGCAGTTTTTGTTAAATAGTGAGTTCTTATCCCAGAATCCCATTCCATTTTCACACAGCTTGTATTATTAGGAAACTTTTCCTGACATCAGATCCAACACTGAGTTCCTGTGGCTTTTATCCATTGCTCCTTCTAGGTTCAAAAGTTCAAACAGAACAAGTGTAGCTCTTTATATTGTTGGAGATAACTACCCTCTGTCAACTCTCAGTCTTACCATTCTTCAAACTATCAACTGATTCTCATAAAATATGTTCTTCTCTCCTCTCAACCATCTTCTCCTGGATACACTCTAGCTTGTCTGTTTCTTAAAATAGAGTGTCCAGAGCTAAACTCATCACTCTAGAGGTAATGACCTGGCCAGAGGGGGTGTAGGGTGTGTTCAGTGAGAACTGGTACTTCAGGTGTGATGGCTTCCAAGCCCTTTTCAAGGCTGCTTTCTACCTTTGGCGTCCACCTGTTCCACCCAGCTCTCACCTGTGGCTCCAAGAAGTAAGTAGCATGGGCAGCAGCCACACCCTGGTAAACCATTTTGGCAGATGGACTAAACCAGGTTGAGGGTAATCAAGGAGTCTCATCGGTGGTCGTCTACCCAAACATGTGAAGACTTCCCTTAGTGGCATGGGTGGATGAGAACAATTTGTTCAAAAGACCTTGCCAGAACAGAATAGATTGGAACCATCACCTCCTTGTTCTGGGCTTTATTAAACTGTGAACTCTATAATGGCAGGGGTTGATTCTTGGGCCTTTCTTAGTGTCCCTATCTCTTACCAATTCCATACATTTTCACTGGCTATGTCTTAAGCCTGGAGTGGTTCTCCTTCCTCATCTTGGCCTTCTGACTATTTCAAGTCTCAACTAAAATCCCACCTGCTACAAATAAGTCTTTCCTAGACCTCTTTAGTCACCTCTTAGTACCTTTCCTCTGTGATTATCTCCAATTTATCTTGTCCATAGTTAATTTTTATGTAGTTGCTTGTATGTTGACTCCCCAGTGTAGCACCAACATGATATTCACAGCACTGAGGGAGACTTTGCATATACTGGCATAGTCCTAAATTGCAAAATATAACAGGCTCTTCATATAGAAGACAGAAGCAAAACATTTATTCAGACACCAGAAAGCTGAATCTCAGCACCACAAAGCCAAATCAATCATAGCAGCAAAGAAGTTAATAGACATCACTGCAGAGAGCAACACCATCCCAAAGCCTTCCTACAAACAAATACTCAAAGGCCTAGCTATCTCCTTGCTTGTGTCTTCTCCCTACCCTAGCTCTAACTGCTCTGATTCCCAGCTTTCTTTCACCTCTGTTCCACTCTTTAATGCTCTGCCCATTCAGCAAACTCCTCCCACAACAGGCTCCATTATATATCCTGCCTATTAATGGGCAGGGAAGATCTTCAAATTCCCATTACCATTACACCCAGTTAGATTGGCAGCTCCTCAAGGGCAGGAATTTGGTTTTTTGTTTTTCTTTTTATCCCCAGTGCTTAGTATAGTGACATAGTAGGTGCTTAATAAATGTTTGTTGACTTGATTTGGATATTATGCACCTTATAGTTACCAGGATAGTATTATTAATCAATAAGCATTGATCATTATGGTTATGCTTTATTATTATCATTTTGGTGTTCTATCACATGTTAAATCATATTGAGTTAAAGGATCAAAGATCTTAGAACTTGAAGGAATACAAGAGGTGATAAGTAGAAACCTTTTACAGATGACAAACCTGAGTCCCAGAGAAGTTAAACAATGTGCTTGGGGTTATATAGTTAGTGGGATATCTGAAGTGGGATTTGAACTCAGGCCTTGGTGTTTTTGTTTTGTTGAGCCAGTTGGTGTTATGTGACTTGCCCCAGAATCACACAGCTAGTAAGTGTCAAGTGTCTGAGACCAGATTTGAATTCAGGTCTTTTTGACTCCAGGGTTGGTTCTCTATCTAGTTCAACACCTAACTGTCTCAAATTCAGATCTTTGTGATTCCAAATCCAGGATTCTGTCTATTAGACCATGGAGTCCTTTGACTCCAAATCCTGTTATCTTTCCACTTTCCCACACAGGAATAGGGGTATGGTATCTTTGTAGGCCACTGAGAATTCTGACTAGAGCAGAGCTTGGGGTGGGGGTGGGGGTGGGAAATAGGAGGTTGAATAGGAAGCTCAAGATTGAATTATAGAGGCCATTGAAAGGAGAGGGTTTTGGGGTGGGAGGTCTAGACCTGTAATTTCATGTCATTTTAATAGGGAAATTCCTTATACTAATTAAGATCAATAACTATAATGCAATGTACAGTCTTACAGCACTGACCTAGAGGGTAAGTGATTAACCTATAGTCAGAGCCAATCTGTGTCATAGGAGGACTTGTTGACCAATGCTTGCTGTCTCTTTACTCTCTCTCTGAGATAGGACACATTAGAAGTGATGTATTTCCATAAGGAAAATCATTTCCATGAGGAAATATTTCTAGTAGGGACAAGGTGAAATATAGATTAGAGAAGGGAGCCTAGAGGAAGCAAGAGGCCTTTTAGTGACCCAAGTGATGAGTGGAGCTCCGAGATTGAGGGTTCTTTGTGGAAAGGGAATGGCAGATAACGTGGAACTTGTGTCAAGTGGGACTGAAATGGTTGTTTTGTGGGTCCTTGTTGGGACCATCTTCAGTTCTCTCTACTCAGTGACCTGAGCTTGCTGACGGCACAGGAAGAGAACATGGAGCTTGTGTTAGAGTGGGACTGAAATGGTTGTTTTGTGGGTCCTTGTTGGGACCATCTTCGGTTCTCTCTACTCAGTGACCTGAACTTGCTGATGGCACAGGGTAGGGGTAGGATTGGGGAACTGGTTCCACTTGGGAGGAGATGATGCTAGACAGTGGAAAGAGCATTTGCCTAGGAGTCAGATGGTCTGGGTTCGAATTCGATGTCAGACACTATCTATGTTACCTTGGGGAAGGTCCCTGGGCTTCATTTTCCTCATTCATAAAATGAGGGGTGGCGGTGGAGGGTTGGTTGGACTAGATGAACCCAGAATTCCTTTCCAGCTCAATTTCTGATAATGTAACACTATATAAGAACAAATTTATTTTTCACCCAGTTTACAACCTTCTCGTTTATTTACCTTGTCTTCCCTGGGGAGAACTCTGCCAAGAGTGGAGAAGGAGGGATGTCAAAGCCCAGCACACTGAAGACCCCCTGTGAGAGGCCTTCTATCATAGCTATCCTCAAACAGGTAGATAGAAGGAGAAAACATGGGTCTTCCGCCTCCATATCCTGTCCTCCCCTATTGCCATTACCCTCTTGCTCTTAACCCTTTCTATTCTCTTCCCCCATCTTCAATCTATGACTTTTCCTATTTTTGACCTTGTGTTATTGGTGGCTGGGTCCAGGAGAAGAGAGATTTTTATTCTTTTTCTCTTCCCCAGTCCTTAGCACTCCAGCCTCCCATCTCAACACACATTCAAAATGAGGCTGAACTGCCCGCCCCTCATCTGTCCGCTCACCTGCTCCATTGCCCTCTGGAGGAAACCATCCCCTTTTCTTCTTATTCCTAGATCTGGGATCTGGCATTGTCTGTCTGCTTTATCTTCATCATCACCATCAGTGTGTTCCCTTCTGTAACTGCCGAGGTCCAGTCCACTATTCCAGGGACCAGTGAATGGAGTGAGAGCTGGACGGCAGGGTGGGTGTAGCAGCAAGCACCCCAACATCCCCAGGGTAGCTGCCAATATAGGTTCTTAGATCTGCTTTTCAAAAGGAAAGCAACTCAAAATGGGTTAACAAGCTTACTTTAATCAAACAAACACACATTACCTAGTTCAGGGGGAGAAGGTCAGCACCCCAAACTTCAGTTACAGAACTTACAGATCAAACAGACAGGCTTCCAAACTGTCCAACCACTATATCAATACCAAATCACAGTTACCAGAGAGGGAAGCATCAACATCTGGGTTTTCAAAGCCGGGGGGGGGCTCTCAACAACAGCTTCCCAGAGTCTCATCTGGTCAAATCACACAACACTTCTAAAAGTGAGCCCCAAAGCAAAGCCTCTCATCAGACTTTATATAGCCTTCTCCTGGCTCAAAGATTGTAACAACCTCCTTGACCCACTGCCCAATCACAAAGTATCAAGGTGTGGGCTTTCCTGAAAAACAAGCCTCCCACCACAGGCTCCAGGTGCACTTAATCTAGGGGCAGGAAAGATCTTTAAATTTGCATTTCCATTACAGTGGGCAGGGAAGGATTGGGTGTGAAATTAGAGGAGGAGGAACTGGAGAAGGGAATCTCTGAGGGAGAGAAAAGAAGAGACCTTCACTAGGATTTGGAGGTCTTTAGGGTGCAGAATTGATGGCTCTTTTCCTTTTGAGATGATAGGAAGCTGGGTTGGTGGGGCGGGGGAGACTGGGAAACCTGCTTGTGTACAGGTCAGTGACTTGTGGGAGTTGGGAGGGTGTCCCTAACCCTTGGCTCCCTGTTCCCATCTTTTTATCCTGTTCTCATCTAGGCTCCCCCAAAGTAAAAAAGTGGGGTGTATTGTACAGTTAGAGAAACAATGAGCTTAATAGAGCACAGTGACTTGTTCTAGGTCACACAGAGAACAGAGTTGAGATTAGAACCTGTGTCCTGCCTTTTAATCCCACCTTCTCCCCACTTTGGGTCTCTTACCTTGTACCTTCTCTACTTTGACACTTTTTCACTATTTCAGTTCCAGAAAAGTATTTCATTCCTGTCTCCTGCTTCTTCACTTTCAACTTCTTTGACTGGGCTGGTTGAAGCCTCACCACTCTCTGTATGTGGGTAAGTAGGGGTAGGGATGTTTTAAGAGCCTCCCAGGGCTTTGTTTGAGGGAGGAACAGTAATTAAAGTAAATTAGGGGAAGGGGATCTAAGCTGCCTGCCAACCCAGGAATGTGTGATGGGTGGGTTAGGGTTTGGGATTTCTGGTCCTATTTCTTGCACTAGAAGCTTCTTAGTAGTATCCTAGAATAGAGAGGGTGTGTGTGTGTGTGTGTGTGTGTGTGTGTGTGTGTGTGTGTGTGTGTGTGATTGATTGATCTCTATATACATATGATCACTTGTCCTTGCGGGGGGGGGGAGGGGGTAGGGGCAGGTTTGTGGGCCAGGTATCACGTTATGGCACATGATGCTCCTCATATTTCAGATACTCCCCTGTGTCATCTCTGCTGTTTAGAATCCCTAGCTTCCTTCAGGGCTCAGCTCAGTTGCTGCCTCCTACAGGAAGCCCATCCTGATTACTCAGTTCTACCTTCCCCCCAGCTGCTAGTGCTCCACTCCCCCCATTATTCTGTATTTACTTACATTGGGTACATGTTGTTTTCACCTCAATAGAAAGTAAGGACAGGAATAGTTTTATCTTTGTGCCTCCAGACTGAGAGCTTAATAAATTCCCGCAGACAAACTGATGATGCTGACTGAATGAGTGGTAAGTGTAGGGACCCTCTCTCCTGCTCTGGGGCAGGCAGTGAGACAGAGGACCTTTGGGTGGCCCTCTCTCCATAGCCGACAAAGGATAGCGGATGGCAGCTTCCTGCCCTGGTGGTGGCAAGGATTGTGTTTGTGCCGTTGCTGATGCTGTGCAATGTTCACCCAAGGAAGGACCTGCCTGTGATCTTCCACCACGATGCCTGGTTCATTGTCTTCATTGTGTTCTTTGCCTTCTCCAATGGCTACCTCGCCAGCCTCTGCATGTGCTTTGCCCCCAAGTGAGTGAGCAGGGCATGGGGAGGAGACGGGAAGGGCAGGTTCTGGGCACAAGATTTCTGGACAGTGCCTTTAGCCAGCAGGTAGGATGGCCCAGGGACTCGGTATGTTCTTTGACCAGTGCATCTGACATAAGTCGCCATCCTCAGCATCCCCATGTTCAGAGTTCTAAATTTGGCATGGTGTAGGGGGAGAGAAATGGGAAGAAGGGGAGCTAATCCTTCTGGCCTGCTTAGAAGAGATGCATTCTGTACACCTGAGAACCTCAGTCTCATTGGAGGAAGACAGCCTTCTTTCCATAGGATTAGGTGTGCCTAGAGTCAGGGTCAGGGTGCAGAGGGAGATGAGGACGGACAAAGTATAAGCCTGGGAAATGTGGTGAACAGTTAGAGACTTGGGAGCCATTAGCCTCAGCCAGTGGGGGTGCCCAGCTCTATTCTGCCCTGTCCTTCTTACATGGTTCCTCTGGCTACCTTTCCCTAAAAACTTGCCTTCCCAGCATCCTGCACTTGACCTGCCTCCTCCTACATTTCTCTAGATCCGCAGCTCTGATTGTTAAAGGCAGGAAGTAACCCAGCTTCCAGCTTGGGATTCTGGGAAGTGTAGTTTGTTTGCCATAGGACTTTATATAGGTGTTGTTCAAGGTGCAGTTTCAGGTGAGTGGAGTGTCACAGGCCCTGCACAGGACATAGGCCTGAACAATAAAGGCCAAAGGTGGTGGAGCCTCCTGGGGAGGCTCCCCAGGGGAGAAGGAAAAATGATGGAGCATATAACAGCAGAGGGCATAGAGGATGCTGGGGATAGATTAGTAGGAACACTTTGCTGAATGGACTATGTGAGTATGAGAGCTAGCAAGGGTCCCTGGGTTGGGGAACAAGTGGGGAGGGAGTATGTGCTGGGGTACGGAAAGGGATTATGATTACCTTGGGGAAGAGCTCTGGGAGAGGAAGCCAAGCCAAGGACCCAGGGACACAGTTCTCCTGAATCTGGGAGAGAATGTCAAGTACATTTTTGGAAAGAGTATTGCATTTGGAGTTAAGCTTGACGTGGATTCCAATCTCACCTCTGATGGCTTATTACCAGTGGGCAAGTCACTTTATTTCTCTGGGCCTTGGTTCTCTCTTCTGAAAAAAGAAGAGTAAACTAGATGGTCTTTTCCAATTCCAAATTGATGAGCTTCTGATAGAATGAGTAGAGTGCATGGAAAGAAGTATCCTAGGGTTTGAGAACTGGGTGTTGTGGAGTCTGTAGCAGGGTGTAGGATTTTTTATGGGAAGGGGAGGAAGTCCTGGGTCTGGAGAAGAGATTGCCAGGTGCAGGAGTCTTGGGATGACCTTGCTTTTTGTCCCATCTTCCCCCAGGAAAGTGAAACCTTCAGAGGCTGAGGCTGCAGGTACAATTATGGTCTTCTTCCTCTCCCTGGGCCTGGCCCTGGGTGCCTTATTGTCCTTCCTGCTCCGGGTATTACTGTGACCAGCCACCCTGCCTTGTCCACTTTTGACCTCAGTTTTCTCACTGCCTGTGCTGGAGATGGAGGAGCAGAACTCCTTGTTTGGACACTGGGAGCCAAATAGCTCTTATCCTGAGGAAGGGGTCCCAAAGGACAGCACAGAGAGGTCAGTAGCTGTGACTGATTGACCAGTGGAACCCATCTATGGGCAAAACTGTTTATCCCCTAGCAGCTCTGTATGTCTGTCCATCCCCATGTCTGTACCTCTGTATCCAGTGTTAGGAGCCAGGTGGACGAGACAAAGCATTACTTTAGGGTCGTATTTTTTCTGGCCATGTTTTTCCCTCCATCGAACCCCAGCACTTTCCCTATCCCAGACCTTTCCTTGTGATGTCTCATGTACAATGCCATTTATTTGTATGCCTTTTTTATACTCAAGACAGAAACCAGGTGCTCCTTGAAGGCATCAAATAATTAATTTGGGATTTTTTTTCTTGGCAGTGTTTCTTGTCAACTCTATTCTGTGGGAGGTGTGGGGGGAACGGGAGAGAACTAGATAGGCCTGTTGTGATCACTCAAGGTGGGTATTCTAGAAAGAGAGGGTGTTCCCACATAATCATTGTAGGAACGGGGCTGAGCTACACAAAATATTTTTTTTGCCTTTATATGTTAGGTGGGAAGGGGGGCAATAGAGAAGCACCACACAGAGATCAGAGGAAATCCAAAGTAGTGTGTTAGATTTAGCTCTGGACTTAGAGCTAGGGGACCTGGGTTCTTCTCCTTCCTTTGAATTAGCTGTGAGGCCGAGATGATTGAGGCCCTCCTTTCCCCCTCCATGGGTCTGTTTTCTCCTCTGTTAAATGACAGGCATGGTCTAGCAGTGTATGGGTCGGATTCCCCTCCTGGCATTGAATCTGAAGTGCTACCAGATGGTACAGAAGGGGAGGTATGGCCCTAGAGTGCCAGGCTCTTCTTCTGTTTATCAAAGCATCTGTTAAGTGTTGACTCTGTGCTGAGTGCTGCTAGGCTTTAGGCTCTGCCTATTTCCTTAGGGAATGAATATTTGAGTGATATCAAGGTCATAGTATCAGCTCTAAGAGCAACTAGGTGGAACAGTAGCTAGAATGCTGGACCTAGAGTCTGGAAGACTCATTTTCCTGAGTTTGAATCTGACCTCAAACAGTAGTAAGCTGTGTGATCCTGGGCTAGTCACTTAACCCTATTTGCCTTAGTTTTCTTATCAGTAATATCAGCTGGAGAAGGAAATGACAAATCACTTCAGTGTTTTTGCCAAGAAGGAGAGTCAGACATGACACCATTGAGACCAAGGCCCTCCTTTTACAGATGAGGAAACAAGGCACTTAGAAATGGAAATGATTTGTCCAGTGTCCCACAACTAGTGAGATTCTGAGGTGAGATTTGAACACAGGTATTTTCAGTCCAGTACCCTACAAGCCATTCTACTTCTAAATAAAGTACATAGAACCTAGTTTTGTCCTTTTCTTTTTTTGCTTTCTGGAGGAGGGAAGGCAGGGCAATTGGGGTAACAGGGCTAGTTTTTGTGTTAAGTGTCTGAGGCCAGATTTGAACTTGGGTCCTCCTGACTCCAGGGCCAGTGCTCTATTCACTGCACCACTTAGCTGCTTCTTAGTTTTGACCTTTTTCAGTGATATCTTATTCCCTCTAACCTCAGGTCCAGAATATTTTTTTCTACCAGTCAGATTATTAGCACTGACATTTTTCTGTCAGAAATATTGTCAACTGAAATATTTTTGTCTACCTACAAAACACATGTACCCGATTCCCTTTTTTTCCCCTTCCCCACCAGCGCCCCAGGGGTGAATGAAATCCAGGCAGGATCCCAGACCTCCCAGTTCCTAGCTGGGCTTCTGAGATGCCTGTATTGAAGGAGTCAGAGGCTGGGCTCAAGCCTCTAGAAGTTTGACATCCATCCCTGACACCTCAGCTCTCACTCCTGCTGCGCTTCCTAGAGAACAAGGGGGCCTATGTCTCCCCAGAATGAGGGGGCTAGCCAGCTTAGTGCCCTAGGGTCCAACCTTGGACGGTTCACCACACCCCAACAGGGTAGAGAAGGATCTCTTCCTGTAGGGAGGCCAGGATTTAAGTGCCAGGGGAGTCATTGTAGACAGACAACCTTGGCAACTCCGATCTCTTGGGTTTCCTTGAATTTAGTCTCTTCCTTTCCCCTTTCCCCCCTCCCCCTTCCTCCCTCTTTTCCTCTCCTCCCTTCTTTCCCCTTAAGGAAATTTTGCCATCCACCACCCAAAGTACTTGTGTCACTGAGAGTGAGTAATAGAGAGACACAGAGGCAGACACACTGTGCAGACACAAATATACAGGGCGAGCGCACACAGTGGGGGAAAAATTCCCAAGTCAGGGGAATATTTTTACTTGCCCTAATTTCGAAGTTCAATGAATGACTAAAGGAGAGTTTTCCTCACACCTGATGTTTCTGAGTGCAGCCACCAGACCAGATGGTTTATTTATCCAATTGAAGCCTCCCATTCCATTTGCACAGAACTTGACAGCCTACAATCCACTTTTCTCTGCTATTCTCTCCACATCTCAGAGTGTAGAATGGGCCTGTGAGTCAGACATCCTACTTAGAAATCACAAATAAATTTTACATCCTCTTTGGCTTAGAAGTGAAAGTAGTAGAGGGCTGAGGGCTGTGAGGTCCTGGATCCCTAAGTTAGTTAGCCAGACTGGGGGGTTATAGAAGAAAACTGTCACCTATTTCTTAGTAGTTCTATAAAGTTTCTTGGAAGAAGTTGGGATTTGAAGAACCATTTATGGGATGTGGGATGATACAGGGGTGGAGAAGAAATCTGGGCTACCAAGACCTCTCCAACCTCAAAACTCCAAAATTTAGAGCTGTTGAGTGTGTGGAAATAATGGCCTTGGAGTCAGAAGTCTTGGTTCAAGTCTCAGCTTGTGGTGCTACTTATTGGCTTATAATTGGCTTACTGACTGATTGTTATCATTGAGATAGTAATAGCTTCACTGCTTAGTTCAAAAGGCTGATATGAAGATCAAGTGAAATAATACCTGTAAAGTGTATATGAACCTGTAAAGTACATGGAAATAATAATTATGTGGACTTCTCAGTTGTTGACTGAGTTTGAACAAGAAAGATGGCATCTACCGTTAAAAAATGGATGTTCTATCACGGTCCATCTGTTACGCAGAGAATTGAGGCAATGGCTTCTTTTACTTGTAGGAAGGGGCAACTTTTGTTTCTAGATGCCATTTTCTTTCTCTACTTGGACTGAAATATATTTTTTCCCCCATTCACTACTCTGGTTCTATACATCTATAGTGCAGTAGTCTTCACAAGATCTTCCCAAAGGAGTTCATCTTGGCATTTGAAATAATAACAGTAACCATAATAGCAACAATTTATTTTAAAATTTAATTCAATTGATTTTTCATACATTTTAAGTTCCAAACTGTCTCCTCTCTCCCTCCCCATCCTTTCCTAGAGAAAACCATCATTAAACACACACACACACACACACATTTTTATATATATAGATACACATACATACATGCATATATACATACACACATACATATATGTATGTAGTAAAATCATACTTTCTTTTTTTTTTAATTAATTTATTAGTTTACTTTCAGTTAACAAGATTCAATTCCATAGTTCCTTGATTTTCAAATTTCCTTTACTTCCCTCCCCCCTGCCCACACGACAGCATATAGTCCAGTATAGGATCTGCAAATGCATTCATATTAGACATTATTCCAATTACAAAGGCGTATTGTACTAGGTGGGATGAAAGATGGCAAGGAAGAAATAAAACCAAAGAATGAAAAGAACAAGATCATTTAGTTTGCTTCCATCAGGATTCAGGCTCAGTTTTTTCTAGTTTTATCTCTGGATGGCGCATTTGTCACTTTCTTGAGTCTTTCGGGATTAACTTATATCACTGCATTGCTGAAAAGAGTTCAGTCTGTCATAGTTGGTCATCACAGATATGGTATGTCTGTGATTGTATACAAATTTCTTCTGATTCTACTCTTCTCCCTCAGCATCACTTTGTATAAGTCTCTCCAGGTAATTATGAAATCTGTCACCTCCTCGTTTCTTATAGCACAATAATATTCCATTACATTCATATACCACATCTTGTTTAGCCATTCCCCAATTGATGGGCACCCCTTTAGTTTCCAATTTTTTGCAACCTCAAAAAGGGCTGCTAAAACTATTTTTGTACATATGGGTCTTCCTCCCACTTTTATGATCTCTTTGGGATATAACCCTAGAAGTGGTATTGTTGGGTCAAAGGGTATGAAATTATTTATAATCCTTTGGGCATAATTCCAGATTGATCTCCAGAATGGTTGGATAAGTTCACAACTCCACCAGCAATGTATTGGTGTTCCAATTTGTCCACATCCTCTCCAGCATTTGTCACTTTCTTGTTTTGTCATCTTAGCCAATCTGACTGGAGAGATGTGGTATCTCAGAGTTGTTTTGATTTACATTTCTCTAATCAATAGTGATTTAGAGCGTTTCTTCATATGCTTATAGATATCTTTAATTTCTTTCTCTGAAAACTGCCTGTTCATATCCTTTGACCATTTATCAATTGGGGAATGACTTGTATTCATATAGATTTGGCTCAATTCTCTATAAATTTTAGAAATGAGTCTTTTGTCAGAGACACAAGTTGTAAAAATTCTTTCCCAATTTCCCACCTCCCTCTTGATCTTGGTTGCATTGGCTTTGTTTGTATAGAAGCTTTTCAATTTAATGTAATCAAAATTATCCATTTTGCATTTTATAATGCTCTCTAATTGTTGTTTGGTCCTAAAGTCTTCCCCGCTCCACAGATCTGACAGGTAAACTATTCCTTGCTTTCCCAAATTGCTTACAGTATCATCCTTTACACCTAGATCATGCACCCATTTGGACTTGATTTTGGTATATGGTGTTAGATAATGATCTATGTCCAGTTTCTGCCATACTGTATTCCAGTTTTCCCAGCAGTTTTTGTCAAATAGTGCATTCTTATCCCAAAAACTGGGGTCTTTGGGTTTATCAAACAATAGATTGCTATATTCATTAACTGCTGGGTCTCCTGCACCTAATCTATTCCATTGATCCACTACTCTACACCTCTGCCAGTACCAAGCAGTTTTGATGACTGCTGCTGTATAATACAGATTAAGATCTGGCATAGCTAGTCCACCTTCCCTAGCGTTTCTTTTCATTAATTCCCTTGATATTCTAGACCGTTTGTTTTTCCAAATAAATTTTGTTATTATTTTGTCTAACTCTAGAAAGTAGTTTTTTGGTAAATTGATTGGTATGGCACTAAATATATAGTTTAGTTTGGGTAAAATTGTCATTTTTATTATATTAGCTCTACCCAGCCATGAGCAATTGATATTTTTCCAACTATTTAGATCTGCTTTTATTTGTGTGAGAAGTGTTTTGTAGTTGTGATCATATAGATTCTGGGTTTGTTTTGGCAAGTAGATTCCCAAATATTTTATAATGTCTACAGTGACATTAAATGGGATTTCTCTTTCTATCTCTTGCTGTTGAGTTTCGGAATGCTGAGGATTTATGTGGGTTTATTTTATATCCTGCGAGTTTGCCAAATTTATTTATTGTCTCTAGTAGTTTTTTACTTGATTCTCTAGGATTCTCTAAGTATATCATCATATCATCTGCAAAGAGTGATACCTTGGTCACTTCTTTACCTAATTTGATTCCTTTGATTTCTTTTTCTTCTCTAATTGCTACTGCTAGTGTTTCTATTACCAGATTGAATAAGAGGGGTGATAGTGGACACCCTTGTTTCACTCCTGATCTTATTGGAAAGGCTTCTAGTTCATCCCCATTGCATATAATACTTGCTGATGGTTTTAAATAGATGCTATCAACTATTCTGAGGAAGGCTCCATTTATTCCTATACTTTCTAGTGTTTTTAATAGGAATGGGTGTTGTACTTTGTCAAAAGCCTTTTCTGCATCTGTTGAGATGATCATGTGGTTTCTGCTAGTTTTATTGTTGATATGCTCAATTATACTGATGGTTTTCCTAATATTAAACCATCCTTGCATTCCTGGAATGAATCCTACCTGATCAGAGTGTATTATTTTTTTGATAAGTTGTTGGAGTCTTTTGGCTAGTATTTTATTTAGAATTTTTGCATCTAAATTCATGAGGGAAATTGGTCTATAATTTTCTTTCTCTGTTTTATCTCTTCCTGATTTAGGAATCAGTACCATATTTGTGTCATAGAAAGAGTTTGGTAGGACTCCTTCTTCACTAATTTTCCCAAATAGTTTGTAGAGTATTGGAATCAATTGTTCTTTAAATGTTTGATAGAATTCACTAGTGAACCCATCTGGCCCTGGAGATTTTTTCCTAGGGAGTTCATTGATGGCTTGTTTGATTTCTTTTTCTGAGATGGGGTTATTTAGGTAATTCACTTCCTCTTCAGTTAATCTGGGCAATTTGTGATTTTGTAAATATTCATCCATTTCACTAAGATTGTCATATTTATGTGCATACAATTGGGAAAAATAATTCCTCATTATTTTTTTGATTTCCTCTTCATTGGAGGTAGATTCACCCTTTTTATTTTTGATATTCATAATTTGGTTTTCTTCTTTCTTTTTTTTTTGTCATATTGACTAAGGGTCTATCAATTTTGTTGATTTTTTTCAGAGAACCAGCTCTAAGTTTTATTTATTAATTCAATGGTTTTCTTAATTTCAATTTTATTAATCTCACCTTTGGTTTTCAATATTTCTAATTTACTACTAAATTGGGGATTTTCAATTTGTTCTTTTTCTAGCTTTTTCAATTGCATGTCCAATTCATTGACCTCCCTTCTCTCTGCTTTAATTAAGTATGCACTCAGGGATATAAAACTTCCCTGAGAACTGCCTTTAGTGCATCCCACAAATTTTGGTATGTTGTTTCATTATTATCATTCTCTTGAATGAAATTATTGATTGTTTCTATAATTTCTTGTTTGACCCACCAAATTTTAGGATTAAATTGTTTAATTTCCAATTAGTTTTTAGTCTATCTTTCCATGACCCTTTATTGAACATCATTTTTATTGCATCATGATCTGAGAGTGATGCGCTTAATATTTCTGCCTTTCTGCACTGGATTGTGAGGTTTTTATGCCCTAGTACATGGTCTATTTTTGAGTATGTACCATGCACTGCTGAGAAGAAAGTAAATTCCTTTTTATCCCCATTCAGTTTTCTCCAGAGATCCATCATATCTAGTCTCTCTAAGATTCTATTCACCTCCTTAACTTCTTTCCTGTTTATTTTGAGGTTAGATTTATCGAGTTCAGAGAGGGGAAGATTAAGGTCCCCCACTAGTATAGTTTTGCTATCTATTTCTTCCTCTAATTCCTTTAACTTCTCCTAGGAATTTGGATGCTATACCACTTGGTGCATTTATATTAAGTAGTGATATTGCTTCATTCTTGATGGTGCCTTTTAGTAGGATATAGTTTCCTTCCTTATCTCTTTTAATTAGATCTATTTTTGCTTTTGCTTTATCTGAGATAAGTATTGCTACCCCTGCTTTTTTTACTTTAGCTGAGGCATAATAAATTTTACTCCAACCGTTTACCTTTACCCTGTGGGTATCTTTTTGTTTCAAATTTGTTTCTTGTAGACAGCATATTGTGGGATTATAGTTTTTAATCCATTCTGCTATCTGCCTCTGTTTTATGGGAGAGTTCATCCCATTCACATTCAAAGTAATAATGACTATCTGTCTGTTCCCCTCCATCCTATTCCCTCCCCTGTTTATGTTTTTGTTTCTTCCTTCTCCCTTCCCCTCCTTGATATTTTCCCTTTTGACCACCCCCTCCCTCAGTGTTCCCACCCAGTGATCCCTCTTCTTAACCTACCCTCTCCCCTTACTACTGTTTCCCTCCCTTCTATTCCCCCCCTTTAGTCTCCTCTTTTTCACCCCCCCTTACCCTTCTGTTTTCTATAGGATGCAACAAGTTTTTATACTTATCAGAGTGAATTACTCCCCATTTGATTCCAAACCAATGAGAGTAAATTTCAAACAGTGCTCCTCTCCCTCCCTCCTCTTCCTCTATTTAATGGATTTATGTGTCTATTCATATTAAAATCTTAAACTTCACTGATTAAGTTGATCCCTCTTTGAACCAGAACCAGTGAGAATAGTGTTTAAATGATGTTCCTCTCCCTCTTTCTTTCCCCTCTTCTATAGTGTGTTTTAATGCCTCTTTAGATGGCGTATTTTACCTTTTCCTATCTAATCCTTTCCTTTTTCCCATTACAGTCTCTTTGATCCCCTTAATAGTTTTTTTTTTTTAAAGACATCAGGTTAGTGCATTCATACCCTCACCCTCTATCTAAGTATAACCCTTTTGAAGGTCATGATAATCATAAAGATTTTGAATATTGACAGTTATCAGCTCCACATATAGGGATGTGAACATTTTGCTCTTGTTGCATCCCAAGTAATGAGTGTGTGTTTGTGGGTGTGGGTCTGTGCACTTATGCATGTGTGAGTCTGTGTTTCTCTTTGTTTACCTTTTTATGGCTTTCTTGAGTCTTGTAATTGGAGATCAAATTTTCCATTGAGCTCTGGCTTTTTCATCAGGAAAGTCTGGAAGTCCCTTATTTCATTAAACGCCCATCTCCTTGCCTGGAAGATTATGCTCAGTTTTGCCAGGTAGTTAATCCTTGGTTGTAGTCCTAGGTCTCTTGCCCTATGAAATATCAAATTCCAGTCCCTCCGCTCTTTTAATGTAGAAGCTGCTAGGTCCTGTGTGATCCTAACTGTAGTTCCTCGATATTTGAATTGTTTCTTTTTGGCTGCTTGTAGAATTTTTTCTTTAATCTTGTAATTCTGGAATTTGGCTACTATATTTCTTGGAGTTTTCAGTTTGGGATCTCTATCAGGAAGAGTCCGGTGAATTCTATCAATAGCTATTTTATCTTCTGATTCCAGGACCTCAGGACAGTTTTCTTTGACAGTCTCTTGGAAGATGTTGTCTAGCCTGCTTTTTTCATCATGGCTTTCTGGTAGACCAATAATTCTTAGGTTGTCTCTCCTGGATCTGTTCTCTAGGTCAGTTATTTTTCCAGTGAGATAGTTTACATTTTCTTGCAATTTTTCTATCGTCTTGTTTTGTTTGATTGGCTCTTGCTGCATCATAAGAGTTCTGAGCTTCAATTTGATTGTTTCTAATTTTTATCGAATTATGGTCTTCAGTTATTTTTTGAAGTTCCTTTTTTAGGGAGGTATTTTCTCCAATTACTTCACTGAGACTTTTTTCCAAGTTGGTCACTGCCTCCCTGATTTGGTCTTTAAAATTTTTCTTAACTCCTCCAGGAAGGCTATTTGGGCTTGAGACCAGATCATGTTTCCTTCTGTGGTCTCAGGTGTGGGTAGAGAGTCTATATTGTCCTGTGTATTTTGTTGTTCTTGCCCTGCATAGTATGCTTGAATAGATTTTCTTGCCTTCCCCTTCTCCTTCTCAGCTTCTTTTTTTCCCATTGTGACTTCCTGTTTCTTAGTTTCTCAGGCTATGAGTTTAGGGCCTGATCCTTGACTTTGAATACCTCTGGGTGGCTAGTTTATGGCTAAGTCAGGGAAGTCAATGAGGGATGTAGATGTGTAGGTGTGGGTGTGTCTGACCACTTCAGATTTCTGCCTCTATACCCCTGGGTTATAAGTAGGCTTTTGTTGGTGAGGTGAGGTGGGGCTTGTTGGGACCCCACCCTCTCTTCTCTTCAGACTCCTGCCTGTCTCAGTTACACCCCTTCTTGGAGACTCTCAAGCCTGGGGCTGTTTCCATTAACTTGGGATTTCAGTCTGGGAGGGAGACTTATCTTTGGGTTTTCTGCTTCATGAAGGAGGGATGGGAGGATCTGAGCAGCTATAATTTACTTTGCCATTCTAGCCCCTGTATTATACAGGCAGGCAGTTTCTAAACTTCCAGGCTGGGGGCCGAATGCAGTCAGAGAAGCCACTCTTTCCACTGAGGGCCCAACTCTCCTACCTGGCTCCAATGATCCTACCCGTCTGAGAGATGACTGTGATTCGTCCTCGGTAAGTCTGCAGGCTAGGGCTTTTGCTCTCTCTGGTGTAGTCTGCTTGTCTGCTCTTAGGTCTGGGCTGTGCAGACCCCACCGCTCTGCGCTCGACCAGTCTGGACACACTGGACAACCTCCTGGGCTGGACTCTGCCACACTTCGTCTTCCAGTGGGCTCCATCACTCCGGATTCCGCTCAGATTCACCCTTTGAGCCTTAGTGACCGAGGAGCTCAGCGAGGTTACTGCTTCCTTTCTGCCATCTTGGCTCCTCCAAAAAAAAATCTAAATCGTACTTTCTCTAGTAAAACCATGCTACACATTACTTCTCTTTATCAGTCCTTTTTTTTGGAGGTAGATAGCATCTTCATAAATCTGTTGTAATTGATTTGAGTATTTCTAATACTCAGAATAGCTTAGTTATTCATAGTTGTTCTTTGAATAATATTGCTGTTACTGTATATAATGTTCTCTTGGTTCCGCTCATTTCACTCTTCTTTATTTCATCCAAGTCTTTGTATGTTTTGCTAAAATCAACCAGCTCATCATTTCTTCTAGCACTGTCGTATTCTATCACATAATAACAATAATTTAAGTGCAATTATAAAAGCCACAAATGTACTAAGTGCTGGGAATACAAGGAAAAAGAAAAGCAGGATATGTGCACAAAGAAAATGTGCATTCTTTTTTTTTTTTTTTTGCATTTTGGAGGGTCATTGGGGTTAAGTAACTTGCCCAAGGTCACATGGCTAGGTTTTTGTTTGTGTGTGCATTAAGTGTCTGAGGCCGGATCTGAACTCAGGTCCTTCTGACTCCAGGGCCAAGGCTCTACTCACTGTGCCACCTAGCCACCCCCAAGAAATTGCATTCTAATGAACTTTAAGTGTATAGAGTACCAGATTTGGAGTCAGAAATAGCTATATTCTAATCCTGCCCCATTTATATTTATATTTTTAAAACGTTTTTGTTTAAATAATATTAAAAATTAATATTAAAATTTTGGGCATATCTTAAAGATAAAGGGACTATTACTATCATCTTTCAGTCAACACACATTTTTTAAGTGCTTACTATGTGCCAGGTACTCTACTGAATGCTTGGGATACAAAGAAAAGGAAAAGGCAGGTACTTGCTCTCAAGGAGTTTACATTTCTATTTAGCAGCTAGGTGGTACAATACTACATGCAGTATTAGACTTGGAGTCAGTAAGATCTGAGTTCTAATCCTGCCTGAGAAACTTCTTAGCCCTGTGACCCTGGGCAAATCATTTAGCCCATTTCAGCCTTAGTTTCCTCATCTGTCAAATGGAAATAACAATTGAACCTATCTCCCAGAGTTGTTGTAAGGAATAATTGAGATAGAATATGCAAAGTGCTTTGCAAACTTTAAAATGTTGCTGTTCGGATGCTAGCTATAGTCTAATGAGCAGAGAAAATATGCAAGATATATTTAGAATAAATAGAAAATTATTGTTCTCCAGTTTTTGAAGAGAATTAATGACATCACAGGATGATGTCTTGCCTGTGAATTGGATTAAAGTGAGGTAGAGATGCATAGTCACCAGCCTTACTCCTTCCAGAGTCATTGAAATGCCAATGGCAAGACACAATCAGACTGACTGACAGTAATCTCAGAGAAAGATATTAGCGGTGGGGTTTTGTTTAACACCTCTAAAAATGTCCACTTGCTGGTGAACTCTCTCCATGATTATATAACAGAAGGGACATTTAGCATATGATAGGAGCAAATATTTTGCTGTTGTCCAAAGTACCTTGTTTCTGGCTCATGGCACTTAATGAATACTTGTTAGGTGTAAGGGTGAAGAGAAGCAATGAGTTGCTAATGATGATTCTATTCACACATGTGAAAGTATACAGGGTTATGTTTAAAAACATCTCTCAAAGGATTCAGTTCTTTTGGACCAAAGCAACAAGAAGTTTTCAGTTTTGAAAGGTCCGTTTACTGCCTTATAAACAATGTGTCCTTGGACAGCTTTGGTTACTACACCTGTGAACTGCCTTTTGTCTATGAAGGTGTGAAGTATAACATCACCAGGCACATTAAACTACAATCATCAGTAAGCATTGGCAATGTGTGATCTTTAATCTTTTTTTACTCCAGCTGTATTTACCTATATTTACTAATGAATTTGTGGAGTTGCAATATTAGGCGTCCCTGAAGTTCTAGGGACTGTGTAGGGCAAAAAAAAAAAAAATGAGTAAACGAGATAGAGAGAAGGGGGAGACAGAGGTAGAGAGCAAGAGAGAGATGAATCAGGGAGAAAGATTTTCTAGAGAGATATATTTTCTTTTTTTTTTCTTTTTTGAGATATTTTTTTTATAGTGTCACTTCAAAGAAATGTTTAGAAAGTAGAGCACATTATACAAATGCAAAGAGACAATGGTATGAATAGAAGGAGCTAGTATATACCTTACTTGATCCTAACTTAACTGAATACAAAGTATTAATACAGACTGTGGAAATAGTTTTCCATATAAGGCATGAATCAACATCAAGAACTATAGTACATCTTTGGATGCTTCTAGATGTGATAATACAGTAATTTGAAGGGAATTATAATATTGTAGAGGCAGCACAGTCTACTGGATAAAGGGCTGACCTGGAAGCCAAGAAGATCTGGGATCAGGTCCTGCCTCTAACACATGCTGATTGAGTTTTTGGGCAATACACTTTATCTAACAATGCTTCAGGCCATTCTTTAAAGACTATAGATTGCACAAAAGATGCTGATTTGAACAGTCCTCTTCCCTGGCAGTTCCATGAACCAATGAAATCACAAGTCTGGCCCCTGTCCCATGCAATCATAGATTTAACATCAGAAGGAACCTTAATCTAGGTTATCTAGTGCAACTCTCATTTTATAAAAGTGAGGAAACAGAGACCCAGAATATGGTGGGATCTTCTATTTTGAGCAAACTTATCTATTGATACATCTAGCAGTAAGTTCTCTCCTTTTAGGGTCATAACTAGCCAAATGTGGCTTTGGATTCTTCATTATTCTTGTTGGAGAGTGGCCCAGAAAATTCTTTTCACTCCCACTGAATCAGTGCTGGGAGTAACTGTTTTATAAAAGAGATAGGTTTCTTTGGGAAATAATAAGTGTTGAATATCTGGATCTGTATCTGTTATTACTTTATAAGCTAACATTGTCTGCACCTATTTAACCTATCTGTGACCCTGGGCAAATCACTTAACTGTTTGCCTCAATTTCCTGTAAATGAGTAAAATGAGTAAAAATCTGCTCCAGTAAAACGAGCTGGAGAAGGAAATAGCAAACCACTACAGTATCTTTGCCAAAACAATCCAAAATGGGGTCACGAAGAGTTGGACACAACTGAAAACGATTGAATCAAGAAACTTAGAAGTCACAGACAGTTGCCTGTGACTTTGAGAGTCTAATTGACTTGTCTGAGGTCATTGAGCCACTTTGTAGCAAAGGTAGACCCTGAGTCTATGTTTTGTAATACTGTATCCAGCTTTCTATCTTTGATGCCACACTGTTTCTGAATAATTATAGTATGTGACTATAAAAAGTGACTCAAAATCAGACTTGGAAAGGGCTCTTAGAGTTCATCTATTCTGAACTACTCAGTGATTTCTTCAGTGACAAACTGTCTGAGCAGGGGTGGGTGTGACTTTTCCAAGGTCACTCAGGAAGTATTCTGTGGAGCTGTTGAATTCATACCATATTCTTAGAATGCAACTCATTCTTAGACACCTGTCACAGAGGTGCTGTCTTTGCCATGACCAGGGTTATAGAACTGTGGTTCTGAAATGATCTGGTTGGTGCAATTTTGCTAAGGAACACGAGGGGGCAGTAGTTTCACATTTTATACAGTATAATGTCACCAAGATGCCTTTTTAGATTTAGTGGAGGAGTACTCCTGCTTGCCATACAGAGGCAGGCTTTAAACTAAGAAGACAAGAATGCTAATATTTTATGTGCATGCTTTGGTAGCAGATTGGAATGGAAGGATAAGAAAACCTGTCTATCCTAAGCCAGGATTTTATGTTACTGTAGTATTATATAATTAAATGCATTGATCAAATGTTACCCAGCATTTATACATTTGTTGTTTGAAATGTCCCTTTAAGAGTTTAAGTGGAGGAAAGTAGATGGCCCAATGTTTTCTGTGGTCATCATCTCACCCCCTAGTGGAACCTATTTGGTCTGCCCTCCCTCCCTGCTACTCAAGGTATTCAGGTGCCCACTGGCTACCCAGAAGAAGTAAGATTCCTTGTGGTCGTCCATGTGAGGATCATCTCATCTGTCACTACACTATTCCTTCCTACTCTCTCTCAACAGCACTTTCTTGCCTAGTGTTTCATTCCCTTGGGAATCCATTTTTTACTGCCCAAAATAAGAATTCTGGTAAATTAATTCTGGATATTAATGAATAGTTGTTACTGTGGTTTATGTATTACCTTTCAGGAGAGGTTGGATTTTGACAGAGGGTCTCCTTGAGGGATAACACTTCAAAGTTCAAAGACAAGGGGGCGGAGCCAAGATGGCGGAGTAGAAACAGCACTTCCAAGGTTCTCTGCCCCACACATCTTCCAAACAATGTAAAAGGGGACTCTGAACAACTTCTGGAGCCCCAGCACCCACAGAACGACACAGAGAAGCTAACCTCCCGCTGAGGAGAACCCAGCAGCCCTGTAGGGAGCAGCCAGTGCAGCACTTTGAGAGCAGGCAGCACAGCACTCTGGGTAGCGGTCTGGGAGCTGAGTCCAAGCCCGGGAGAGCCACGGTTTTAGCCCTAGGGCAGCTGGGCCAGCAGCTGGCTGGAGGGAACCCCAGAACACCAGCAGCTGTGGCGATTCCAGAATTATCAGCACAGATATGCCTAGGACAAAGTGAGAGGTTAGTGCCCTATGGACTTGGGGACCAGTATTTGGGGAATCTGTAGGCTTCCTCCCCTGGGGGCAAAAAGCTGCTGAAGAAAGGCGGCACAGAAGTCATTTTGCAGCGTCAGTGGTGGCTCTAGCTCCTGGTCTGCGAACTGTAGGGAGATCCAGCAATCAGTCTGGGGGTTAATCGCTCTTGCTTTAAACTGCCTGGATCTGGATTGTGGTCTGGGGGGGGGGGAAGTTTGGGGTGGGTATCCAACTTGCCAGAGTGGGTGGAGGCTTTACAGAGGCCACCCAACTGGCGGAAGTTGTGAAGATCCCACGTTTGGGCAGAAGCTCCCCTGTCTGGTGGCAGAGTCCTACTGTGGCAACAAGCCCAAAAATCAAGTAATTAAGTGGCAACATGCCTAGGCAAATGAAACAAAATAAACAGGAAAGTTCAACATTGGACTCCTATTTTAGGGGCAAAGAGGCTCAAAGCATGGAGGAGGACTGTGAGGTCAGAACTCCTGCACCAAAAGCCCCAAATGAAAATACAAGCTGGCTACAGGCCATAGAGAACCTTAAGAAGCAGATAAGAGAAGTGGGGGAAAAATTGGGAAGAGAAATGATAAAGATGCAAGAAAAGTATGAAATGACAGTCAATAGCCTGACTGAGGAAAATAACACCTTAAAAAATAGACTAACTCAAATGGCAAAAGAGGCTCAGAAAGGCAATGAGGAGAAGAATGCTTTAAAAAGCTGAATTTGCCAGATGGAAAAAGAATCTCAAAAGCTCACTGAGGAGATTCATTCCTTCAGAGTTAGACTGGAGCAAATGGAAGCTAGTGACTTTATGAGAAATTAAGATGCTGTTAAACAGATCCAGACAAATGAAAGAATAGAAGGCAATATGAAATATCTCATGGGAAAAACCACTGACTTGGAAAATAGATCCAGCAGAGATAATTAAAAAATTATTGGACTGGGTGGAGCCAAGATGTCGGAGAAGAAATAGCACATCCAAGGCACTCTCCCCCCAGATTACCTCCAAACTATGTAAAAGGGAACTCTGAACAACTTCTAGAGGCTCAGTACGCACACAGAACAACACAGAGAAGCTAACCTCACGCCGAGAACAGCCCAGCAGCCCTGCAGGAAGGACCACTGCATCACTCTGGGAGCTGGCAGAGCAGTGCGCAGTGCTTGGAGAGCTGAGCCCAGGTCCACGTGAGCTGTCATTTTAGCCCCAAAGCGGCCGGGCCAGCAGCTGGCTGAGGAACCCCAGATCACCAGCTGCTGTGGCGATTCCAGAATTATCAACACAGACATGCCTAGGACAAAGTGAGAGGTTAGTGCCCTATGGACTTTGGGACCAGTATTTGGGGAACGATTCAGCTTCCTCCCCTGGGGGCTAGAAGCCGCTGAGGAGACATGCCATTTTCTAGTTTTCAGTGGCAGCTCAGCTCCTGGCCTGCAAACTGTAGGGAGATCCCACAATCAGTCTTGGGGGGTAATCGCTCTTGCTTTAACCTCCCTGGATCTGGATTGTGATCTGGGGGGGAAGTCTGGGGTGGGCATCCAGCTTGCCAAAGGCTGTGAAGACCCCAAGGTTCGGGATAAAAGCTCCCCTGTCTGGTGGCAGAGTCCTACTGTGGCAACAAGCCCAAAGGTCAAGTAATTAAGTGGCAACATGTCAAGGCAAAGGAAACAAACAGAAAAATGCAACCTTAGACTCCTATTTTGGGGGCAAAGAGGATCAAAGAAGGGAACAGGAGGAGGACTGTGAGGTCAGAAATCCTGCTCCAAAAGCCCCAAAGGAAAATATGAGTGGGTTACAGGCCATAGAGCACCTTAAGAAGGACTTTAAAAATCAAATGAGAGAAGTGGAGGAAAAATTGGGAAGAGAAATGAGAAGGATGCAGGAAAAGTATGAAATGAGAGTCAACAGCCTGGCTGAGGAAAACAACACCTTAAAAAATAGACTGACTCAAATGGCAAAGGCGGCCCAAAAGGGCAATGAGGAGAAGAATGCCTTAAAAAGTCGAATTTGCCAGATGGAAAAAGAAAAAGTTCACTGAGGAGATTCATTCCTTCAGTTACACTGGGGCAAATGGAAGCTAATGACTTTATGAGAAATCAAGATGCTGTTAAGCAGATCCAAACAAATGAAAGATTAGAAGGCAATGTGAAATATCTCATGGGAAAGACCACTGACCTGGAAAATAGATCTAGGAGAGACAATTTAAAAATTATTGGATTACCCAAAAGCCATGATCAAAGAAAGAACCTAGAAATCATCCTTAAAGAAATTCTTAAGGAAAATTGCCCTGACCTTTTAGATCCAGAGGGCAAAATAGAGGTTGAAAGAATCCACCGATCACCTCCTGAAAAAGATGCTAAAAAGAAAACTCCCAGGAATATTATAGCCAGGCTCCAGTATCCCGAGATCAAAGAGAAAATACTCCAAGCAGCCAGGAAGAAACAATTTCAATATTGTGGAAACACAATCAGAATAGCCCAGGACCTGGCAGCTTCTACACTGAGGGATCGAAGGGCATGGAATATGATATTCCAGAGGGCAAAAGAACTGGGAATGAACCCAAGGGTCACCTACCCAGCAAAACTGAGTATTTTGTTTCAGGGGAAAATATGGTCATTCAGTGGAATAGAGGACTTTCAAGCATTCTTGAGGAAAAAACCAGAGTTGAATAGAAAATTTGACATTCAGACACAAGAAGCAAGAGATGCTTGAGAAGGTAATCAAGGGAAAGAAATCAAAAGGAACTTATCAAAGTTGAACTATTTACATTGCTACATGGAAAAACAATAACTTTGATGAAACCTTTCTCATTATGAAAATAATTGAAGAAGGGTATATGGGCATATGTTTACAGGTATACATGGATAGTGGGCACAGGTTGAATTTGATGGGAAGGGATGATTCTTAAGGGGTGAAGTTAAGAGGTGAGAGAGGAAAGTGGCAAGAGGAGATGGGGAGAGACAGGGTAAACTATCTCATGTAGAAGAGGCAAGGGGAAGTGGCTATAGGGGAGGGGAAGAACAGTAAGGCAAAAAGGCAAAAGCATATTCTCATTGAAGTTGGCTCAAGGAGAGAATCACATACATACTAAATGGGATATCTCACCTTGCAGGAGAGTAGGGGAAAGGGGGATGAGAGGGGAGATGAGGGAGGGGGAGGGCATTCTGGGGGGAGGGGAGGTTGAAAGTACCCACTATCAAAGAGGGACAGGATCAAAGTAGGGAATGGACCAGGTGAGAGGTGAGATGAGTGGGAGGGAAATATAAGCAGTCTTTTATAATATATCTACTATGGTAATGTTTTGCATAGCTATACATGTACAACACATACTGAATTTCTTATCCTCTCAAAGGGAGTGGGTGACAAGGGAGGAAGGGAATGGATCTGAAAATTGAAGTTTTAAAATTAAATGTTTCTTATTTTTTCTTTTTTTTCCTCTTAATTAAACAAATGCTTTATTAACTTCTGGTTTACATCATTCATTTCCACCAGATTATGAGTTACATTTTCCCCCATTTTTTCCCTACCCACCACCTCAGAATAGCAGTCCCACTAGATATCCCCTCATCCAATCTGCTCTCTCCCATATCTTCTCCCATATCCCCTTTGACTTTGCCATTAGGGCAAGGTGAATCTCTGAGTCCCAATACCTGGACATCTTATGAAACATTTAATTTTAAAACTTCGATTTTCAGATCTATTCCCTTCCTCCCTTGTCACCCACTCCCTCTGAGAAAATAAGCAATTCAGTATGTGTTGTGTACAGCTATGCAAAACATTACCATAGTAGATATATTGTAAAGGACTGCTTATATTTCCCTTCCACCCATCTCACCTCCCACCTGGTCCATTCCCTACTTTGATCCTGTCCCTCTTTGATAGTGGGTAGTTCCAACCTCCCTTCCCCCCAGAATGCCCTCCCCTCCATCATCCCCCCTCTCATCCCCCTTTCCCCTACTCAGGAGAGTGAGGGTAAGATATTCCATTTAGTGTGTATGTGATTCTCTCCTTGAGCCAACTTCAATGAGAATATGCTTTTGCCTTTTTGCCTTCCTGTTCTTCCCCTCCCCTGCAACTACTTCCCCTTGCCTCTTCTACATGAGATAGTTTACCCTACCCTGTCTCTCTCCATCTCCTCTCGCCACTTTCCTCTCTCACCTCATTGACTTCACCCCTTAAGAATCATCCCTTCCTTGGGGCAGCTAGGTGGCACAGTGAGCAGAGCACCAGCCCCAGAGCCAGAAGGACCCAAGTTCGGATCCGGCCCCAGACACCCAACACACAAACAAAAACCCAGCCTTAAGACCCTGGGCAAGTCACCCAACCCCAAATGCCCTGCAAAAAAAAAATGAGAGAGGTTTCATCAAACACAGTTATTGTTTTTCCATGTAGGAATGTAAATAGTACAACTTTGATAAGTTCCTTTTGATTTCTTTTCCTTGACCACCTTCTCAAGCATCTCTTGCTTCTTGTGTCTGAACGTCAAATTTTCTATTCAACTCCAGTTTTTTCCTCAAGAATGCTTGAAAGTCCTCTATTCCACTGAATGACCATATTTTCCCCTGAAACAAGATACTCAGTTTTGCTGGGTAGGTGACCCTTGGGTTCATTCCCAGCTCTTTTGCCCTTTGGAATATCATATTCCATGCCCTTCTATCCCTCAATGTAGAAGCTGCCAGGTCCTGTGCTATTCTGATTGTGTTTCCACAATATTGAAATTGTTTCTTCCTGGCTGCTTGGAGTATTTTCTCCTTGATCTGGGGATTCTGGAACCTGGCTATAATATTCCTGGGAGTTTTCTTTTTAGGATCTTTTTCAGGAGGTGATCGGTGGATTCTTTCAACCTCTATTTTCCCCTCTGGGTCTAAAACATCAGGGCAATTTTCCTTAAGAATTTCTTTAAGGATGATTTCTAGGTTCTTTCTTTGATCATGGCTTTCAGGTAGTCCAATAATTTTTAAATTATCTCTCCTGTATCTATTTTCCAGATCAATGGTTTTTCCCATGAGATATTTCACATTGCCTTCTATTCTTTCATTTGTTTGGATCTGTTTAATAGTATCTTGATTTCTCATAAAGTCACTAGCTTCCATTTGCTCCAGTCTAACTCTGAAGGAATGAATCTCCTCAGTGAACTTTTGAGATTCTTTTTCCATCTGGCAGATTTGACTTTTTAAGGCATTCTTCTCCTCATTGCCTTTCTGAGCCTCTTTTGCTATTTGAGTTAGTCTATTTTTTAACGTGTTGTTTTCCTCAGTCAGGCTGTTGACTCTCATTTCATACTTTTCTTGCATCTTTTTCATTTCTCTTCCTAAAATTTTCCCCCACTTCTCTTATCTGCTTCTTAAGGTCCTCTATGGCCTATAGCCAGCTTGTATTTTCATTTGGGGCTTTTGGTGCAGGAGTTCTGACTTCACAGTCCTCCTCCATGCTTTGAGCCTCTTTGCCCCTAAAATAGGAGTCCAATGTTGAACTTTTCTGTTTATTTTGTTTCATTTGCCTAGGCATATTGCCACTTAATTACTTGATTTTTGGGCTTGTTGCCACAGTAGGACTCTGCCACCAGACAGGGGAGCTTCCGCCCAAACGTGGGGTCTTCACAACTTCCGCCAGTTGGGTGGCCTCTGTAAAGCCTCCACCCACTCTGGCAAGTTGGATACCCACCCCAAACTTCCCCCCCAGATCACAATCCAGATCCAGGCAGTTTAAAGCAAGAGCGATTAACCCTCAGACTGATTGCTGGATCTCCCTACAGTTCGCAGACCAGGGGCTAGAGCCACTATTGATGCTGCAAAATGGCTTCTGTGCAGCTGCTTCTTCAGCAACTTTTCGCCCCCAGGGGAGGTAGCCGCGCGTTCCCCAAATACTGGTCCCCAAGTCCATAGGGCACTAACCTCTTACTTTGTCCTAGGCATATCTGTGCTGATAATTCTGGAATCGCCACAATTGCTGGTATTCTGGGGTCCCACCAGCCGGCTGAAGGCCTGGCCACCCTGGGGCTAAAACCTCGGACCTGGGCTCAGCTCTGCGTGCTGCGCTGTTGGTTCCCAGTGCGCTGTGCTGCCTGCTCTCAGAGCGCTGCGCTGGCCGCTCCCTGCAGAGCTGCTGGGCTGTCCTCAGCAAGAGGTTAGCTTCTCTGTGCCGTTCTGTGGGTGCTGTGGCTCCAGAAGTTGTTCGGATTTCACATTATTTGAAATTTGTGTGGTGCAGAGCACATTGGATATGCTGTTTCTACTTTGCCATCCTGGCTCCGCCCCCCCAAAATTAAATGTTTCATAAGATGTCCAGGCATTGGGGTTCAGAGATTCACCTTGCCCTAATGGCAAAGTCGAAGGGGGTATGGGAGAAGATATGGGAGAGAGCAGATTGGATAAGGGGATATCTAGTGGGACTGCTATTCTGGGGTGGTTTGTAGGGAAATTATGGGGGAAAAATTGTAACTCAAAATCTGGTGGAAATGAATGATGTAAACTAGAAGTTAATAAAGCATTTGTTTAATAAGAATTAAAAAAAATAAATTATGGACCTTCTCAAAAAAAATACAAAGTTCCAAGACAAGAATCAAATATTGGGAATTTTAGGTATGGGAGAGCATGAAGGGACAGCTGAGATTTTTGCAGGGTGGTGAATTTTGCAGTGGCTACTCTCCAATCATATCCCTTAGGTAGAGGTTATTAAGTTGTTATCCAGGAACTTTTTTTTTTTTTTTTTTTTGCTTTTTGGAGGACAGTTGGGGTTAAGTGATTTGCCCAAAGTCACTCGGCTAGGAAGTGTGTCAAGTGTCTGAGGCTGGATTTGAACTCAGTTCCTCCTGACTCCAGGGTGCCACCTAGCCGCAAATATTTTGATGATTATATTTTGATGTATTTTTCCTTTATAATCCTATACATTTTATTTTATGTTTTTAAAAACAATATTTTCAGAAAGGATTCACTGGCTTTACCAGACTGTTAAAGGGGTCCATGACACAAACAAGGCTGAAGTACCCCTATGTTGAAGGGAGCAATTCTGTTGATCCCTGTGCAAGACTGTCAAATGCTTTGCATCTGCCCAATATTTGACTGGTATTTTATTATAGAAAATTATTACTTCTTATTGATGAATCATGCCAATGACCACTTAGAATTTTATTTTAGTTTTTGGTAATTTTATCTATAGATGGGATTTAGGCTGCTAGTTACTTTAACTTTATGATTATAATTGTTATAACAATGATACAAATGTAGCAAATTAAACAAAGACTAGGATGGGGAATGATTAATTCGACAATTAATCTGTCTGCCACTGTCCAGGAGAGTTCATCACATGTGTATTTAGGATTGACCTTTCCTTATAATTACTGTTCTGGGAAAGACTGTGACCCAAGCTGCTCCTGTCTTGTGGAGAGACTGTTTCCTTTGCAAGATAAAGGATAAAACTGGTGTCATGATCAGGGAATAATGTAGGTCATAATTAAGGAAACAATAGGACTTAGCCACTGGCTAGAAATGGAGATGACAGCTGTTATCTCTTTCAACACTTTGACTTTCCCCCGAAAATACTGTTTTCCTAATGAAATCTCTGTTTCATCCTTTCCCAGAAAAAAGGAGGAGACCATGCCAGTGATTATTGGACCTAATAAGCCTGTATTGACTTTTCTTGGTAAGGCCCGTCTATGACTTCTCCAAACCCAAAGTGCTCAAATGCACTCCCTGCAATAATGTAACAAGAACAGTCTTAGATTTTGATGCTTGTTTCTTAGCCTTAAGATCATAGACTTAGTGCTGGAAGGGACCAGTTAGAATAGGCTTCTTAACCTAGGGTCCATGGACAGGTTTCATCTTTGAACTTCACTCACTTCTAACTGAAGTTTAGCGTTTCCTTCAGTCACTTAAAAAAGAATATTTTAAGAAGGTCCATAGACTTTACCAGACTTCCAGAGGCATCCAGGACAACACAAAAAAGTTAAAACCCTCTAACCTAGACTTGATGGGTCAATGATCTAGTCAGACTTCCTCATTTTATAGATGAGGATTAAGTTAATTAGGCATTGATTGAAGCATGGTGAAACATGATGCAGTAGATAGAGTGCTGGAATTGGAGCAGGAAGACCTGAGTTCAAAAGTGGCCTCAAATACTAGCTGTGTAATCATAGGCAAGTTGCTTCATCTCTGTCTGCTTCCTCATCTGTAAAATGGGAATAATAATAATGTTACCAACCTTCCAGGATTATTGTGAAAACCAAATGAGAATCTGTAAAGTGCTTTGCAAATTTTAAAGTGCTATAGAAATGCTAGCTATTTGTTGTTGTTGCTATTATTTGAACAGTCAATAATTTTATCCATCAGAGCAAGTGGCAACCCCATTGTGATTTAGCAGAAGGTCTTTACAAGTTGCTATGGCTAAAACCTGAACCCAGCTTGGTGAAGAGCCTCCCTAAACTTAGCTAGGTTGATCCTCATTATACATCCACACAGTCTATCACTAGGTTCACACTTGATTGAACCAGTCAGAGCTTCTACTCTGCAGGCATAGTCTTTGAGGACCCAGACAGCTCCAAACCAAAGTGAGGTATCAGAGTTGAATTTTAATGAAGGTTAAGGATGTCCAAAATACAAAGATGTGAAAATGTACCTTTCTGAATGATTATAGCTAGGTCTCAGTGCAAATAATGAATCCCATGAAATGGTCACATTATTTGAATTTGGAATGCATATTTCCATTGGGCTAAAACCAGTTTTGGTATGATTATAACTTCAAATACTATGAATTTGAATACCTGCAACTCTTTCAGGGAATTCATTATTTGCATTAATTGGGATCCAATTGTATTCCTTCTGCAAAGCAGGAACATTAATGGGTAAAATTATTCTTTATACAAATAGTCCCTCTACACTCTTTACCTGGAAGACAATTGTGTTAAGCAAGGCACTCTAGTTTTTAATGATGTTCCATAGTGCTCTAAGGGCTGACTAGAATAAATGCAGTCTGTTCACTGTCTTCTCGAGTCGTGCTAAACCTCTATGTGTTACTTAAAAAATGAGCCAACACAGAGAAAAACATATCAGTTCTTTGTCTAGTGTCATGAAAATGCCAATTCAATTCATTTCTTAGTTGCTGGAGTATAGAGCCAGCCCAAGGAGGCTCAGTGTTGATATAACTTATGAGACACACATAGACTTATTTGAGTGTGGCCCAAACACATAGTGGTGGCTTTTTCAGGCTACCATAGTATTTATGTGGGCAGCTAGTGATGCAGTAGATAATACTGGGCCTGGAGTAAGGGGTTCAAATCTAGCCTCAGACAATTAGCTATGTGACCCTGGGTAAGTCACTTAAAACTGTTTCCTCATCTGCAAAATGAACTGGAGAAGGAAATGGCAAACTACTCCAGGATCTTTACCATGAAGAACCCCAAAAGTGTCATGAAGAATTGGACATGACTGAAAAACAACTAAATAACAACAGTAAGTAGTACATATATAACTTCTAGGGACCTACTTTTCATTTCTGTTTTAAGATTAACATATTCTTTATTTGGTAGCTCCGAAGTGGATATGATTGGGGAGAATGTATTTTAAGCAGACTTTTTGGGAATTGGTAACCTGGTGTTTGGCATTCAAGTGTTTAAAACTCCATGTTTCCCTAGACATACATCAACTTTCATCTAGGTCAGTTAGGACATGGGAAGGTGTGTGTGTGTGTGTGTGTGTGTGTGTGTGTGTGTGTGTTTTAAGATGTGCATTAAGGGTAGGAACCCAAAGAATGGGAACAAGAAAGGATGCCTTTGGTTTTTGGTTTATGACAGGCAGCAAAACCTGGACAGAGAAATCTGGGCTCTCAATATTGGAATCATTTCTTCTTTTAATTCAAAGAGAGGGAAAGATGTCAGAATGGGGAAGTGATTATAAAACTGAGAAGTGTGGTATTTAAAATGAGGAGAAGTTAGAGAAGAAATCTGATTGGAAGAACAAAAGAAAGTTCTTTTTTTTTTTTCCAGATTTGTTTCACCAGTGAGAGATATAGGAGTGGGGACTTCATCAGACCATCTATTCCAACCCCCTCACTTTACAAAGGAAATATTAAATGTCAGAGAAGTGAAATAATTTGCACAGGCTCACAAAACTTGGGAAAATCTGAGATGAGATTTGAATTCAGGCCCTCCTGACTCCACGTCCTATCTGCTACCTCCTTCCCTCTTTTTTTTTTCTCCACCCCAGCACCCTCCACCTCTGCCATCTCTGCTTCCTAATCCTTTCTGTTATAGGCAGCTAGGTGGCCCAGTTAGTTGAATGCTAGACTTGGAGTCAAGAAGAAATGAGTTCAAATCTTCTGGCTGTGTGACCTTGGTAATTCACTTAAACTCTTCCAGCCTCAATTTCCTCAACTATAAAATGGAGATGATAATAACTTACTTCCCATGGGTGTTATGAGGGTCAAAAGAGGTGATATATGTAAAAACGCTTCACAAACCTTAAAGTGGTATACATATGCTTTATATTTTTATGATTGTCTAGAAGCAATGCTAGAAATTGGAATATAGACGAACAATGAAACTAAGTTGAGGTGGGAAACTCAATAGATAATCTGCAAGTTTTAGGGCACTGTTTTGAGGAATCTAGCTTTTCTGTGCAAAAGACGACTTGGGTGGCCAAGATGCTTCTAGAAAGTAAGTGGCCCCCAAAAGGGTCATTTTGCTCAAGATACTTGGCTGTGGTGAATTTACTTGAGAAAGGCCCCTTTTGGAAGCTATGAAAGGAAGTGTTTGTTTATTCTTGGTTTTTTTTTTGTTTTTGTTTTTGTTTTTTACTAAATTGCCCCTCTCTGACTCTTTCTTTAATCTGGCTTTCTTTATCTAGGGTTAAAACTGATAATTCCCTGCAAAGCATTTTCTGCCTTGGCTCACGGTCTGCAATGCTTTTGTGATGGACAGCAAATGACACTTTCATGGATGACGTCTGCAAAGAAGAAGGAGTTAAGTTGGGAGAGCGCCAGTAAGCTCACTTGACAGAATTTAGAATTTCATCACTTATATTGGCTCTTGGGACTGGTTTGTTCTGGGAGTGGCGTGTAGCAAGAGATCAGATTTAATTTTTAGAAGTTGTAAAGGGACATTAGTAGTTTTAGAGCAATTTAAAACAATCTTTTGTTTATGCTTCCCTTACATTTTCCTACTGAATTCTTACCCTTTCTTATCCACAAAGTAATTTCTTACATGAAAGTAAAAAAAGAGAAGGAAGAAAGAAAGAAAAAGTCAAGGAAATTAAGCAATATATAGGAAAAAGCAAACATTATATATAGTACTCTAGGTTTGTAGTCCCCTATGTCTTCAAAGGAGGGTTAAAAATTAGGTAATTTTCTTATAACTTTCTTTTGAGGCAAACTTTGTTCATTGTACACACTCAATATTTAGTTACAGGTTTTCTATTGTTGTTTTATTTGTTTTTACATTATTGTGGTTATGGTATATATTGGTGTTTGTTTTTTTAATTCTTGCTTATTTTACTTTGTATCAGTACCTATCAGCATGGGAAGGTTAACTAAAGAGAAAAGTCTGGTTTTCAAAATAAAAGAAATATGAAAAGCTTTCTTCCCCTGTAGTGAGTGAAACTTAAACAGAAATGGAGAGAAGGCCAGTTGAAAGTCAAAAATCATAAGAGTAGTTTTGGTCATCCCAAATACCTTCACTCATGTGTCCTTATAGCCTAATGCCAAATATCATCAGTATTATTTAGTCTGCATAAGGCAGTCTGAAGTAGAGGTAAAGCCACTGCCCCAGTACTCAGGACACCCTGCTTTTATGCTCTTTTGTGGGCTTCATCTTCTCTCCCTACATTTCTCATTTGCAAATGGAAACGTCCCTAAGGTCCCTTCCAGCCCTAATGGTCCATAAATCTACACTGTAATACATTGAAGAAAATTAATTTGTAGTTTGCACATTGCTGGCAAGTAACTGAAAAGGAACCTCAGAGTAACCCAGAGAGAGAGGCTGTATGAGAGTAATGAAAAGAAAAACCTTATCAGTGTAGGCAGTTTTCTTAGCCTACAAGTTGTCAAAGGGTTGCGGATGAAATAACCCTTCTATATATTTTTTAAAATAAATATTTAGCAAGCAATTAGTTACTGTTGATGAACTTGGATACAGTTCTGTACAACACTTATTAAATATCCCCTTTGTGTTTTCTCATTCTTCTAGTCTTTCTTCCTGAATTAGGACTTGGTATAAGGGCCAAGAATCTATACATTTCTGGAGGGAAACTTGGGGGTCTGTGTTACCACGATCTGTATTGTCTGGGTCTGTCACTGCTTTCTCCAGGTGTTGAGTGATATATTATTCCTGGATCTCAGTGGTGGCAGCAGACCCTTGAGCTGAAATTTTCAGCAGGTTCTAAGTGGTCCCTTCTAAGCATGGTCTGCTTGCTGCCTTCTTTGGATGAGCATTGCAGGCTCCTAAACCCACTTTTGGTCTAGATCACAAAACTGTGTTTTTGTCCCTGGCTCCAATAGATAGCTGCTGGTTCTAGAACATGTAAGCTAGCTAGATATCTCTGCAGGTTCAGAGAGAGAGTTGGAGGCACTCCTCTGGTGGTCACTCTGTGCCCTAGCTACTCAGCTGCAGGCTGAAAACTGTCCATTAATGTGCAAAATATTTATCAGTGGCACACTTAGATTTCCCCAGATTAGCTGCTGCTGACTCTAATTAATGTGGTTTGCCAAATATTTTTTAATTGACTTTTCATCACTTAAAACAAGGCTACTGTAGTCTCTTTGATCCTGTGCCATGGATGAGCTTCAGCAAGAGCTTAAGCTTATCAAACGAATCAGTGTTCACTGGGTTAAATGCTGCTTTAAGAACTTTAAACTTGATCTAAGTCAAATGGATGCGTCTGAGTAAGAGCAAGTAACCTGAGCTCCTTGAGGCAGGGGTGGTTTCTCCTTTTATCTTTGTATTGCCATTGCCTAGCATATCATTGACATATCCTAGGCCTTAATGAATTTTTTTTCTTTTTTTGGGGGGGGGAAGCAGGGCAGTTGGGATTAAGTGACTTGCCCAAGGTCACACGGCTAGTAAGTGTTAAGTGTGTGGGGCCAGATTTGAACTCAGGTCTTCCTTATTTCAGGGCTGGTGCTGTATTCACTGCACCACCTAGCCTCCCCTCCTTAATAAATTCTTGCAGAATCAGAATGATTGTTATGAAGCTTAATTTGTTTTTTTTTTTCCAAACCCATATTTTTTTTGCAAACCGTTTTCTCATCCAGTGAATATTCAAAAAACAGTAAAAGCTATAATGAAGTGCCTCTGAGATTTAATTCAGTGGAAAAGAAGGATTTGAACACTGAATTTATATGTACTGCCAAGAACAGATTGGGATACCAGACTTTGTAAGCAAGAATTAAAGAATGTAAGTATCCTCACCCACAGGGGGCAAATAATACAAATTCTCTGTTGATGAATTAACAGAATTGTAAAAAAATGGGTGTTAGAAGGGCCATCTGTGGCCATCTAGACCAGTTCACACCCCAAAAGTAGTCCCTACTCTTAATATATTTGAAAAGTAGTCATCTTGCCTCTGTTTGAACAGTGAGGGGGACTCTCCTCCACTCCCACCCCCATCTTTCAGCCCATTCCATTTGGGGTAGCTTTGTTAGGGGGTCAAACCTTAATTTGCCTTTGTGCATCTCAGGAACCCTATTTTCCTTTATCTGGTATCTATTTTGAATAGTATTCTTATATATTTCTATGTGTACAGGATGACTTCCTTTGTAGGATGTAAACTCTTTGAGGGGAGGAAGGCACAAGTATTTATTAAGCACCTACTATATACCTGGCACTATGTTACGTGCTTTACACGTATTATCACATTTGATCCTCACAACACTCTTTGATCCCCATTTTACAGGTGAGGAAGCTAAGACAGAGATTAAGTGACTTGTCCAAGATGACATAGCTAGCATGTGTCTGATTCTGGATTAGAACTCAGATCTTCCTAATCAGCTCAGCCTTTTATCTACTGTACCACTTAGCTGCCTCAAGGCAGGGACTGATTCATTTTTGTCCTTATATCTCCAGCATCTACTACAGTGCCTGGAACCTAATAGGTGCTAAATAAGTGCTTATTGGTTGATTGGTTCTGTCCTTTGCTTCTGGATGTGCCTATGAAGCACACAGAAGAAGTTTAATTATAATTTATCTCCATAATAGTCTCTCAGATACATTCTTCCATGACGTTATTGCAGTTAAGGGGTCTTAACTTTTTTTGCATGTGTCACAGACCTCTTTGTAGTCTGCTTAAACGCATGAATTCCTTCTCAGAATATTGTCTTTAAATGCATAAAATAAAATACATAGATTTACAGAGGAAAACAAAAATTAGTGAAAAATGAAGAGGTAATTTCTCCCCCCATCTAAGTTCATGGGTCCCTTGAAATTTATTCCCAGACTCTTTGGTTAAGAAATGTCTGATTTAAAAAGTCCTTTACCCTTCTAACTGATGGAGAGTACCATGGGATTATATTCTGGAAGGATAAATATTTTTAATTTTAGACAGTTTTTTATATATGAGAGTTGGATAGGGAATTGAGGTTAGGGTGAGCATGGGGGGAGATGAAAAGTTTTAAGGACAACAAGCTAATTTTTAGAAAAAGGTAGAATGTTTCTTTCTTACACTTTGAAAAGTGCTAATTTGCTTTCAGTTGAGAGGAAAAGCTTGCCATGGTCAAGAGCAAGGCTCAGGAAGAGTGGCATTTGGAGGTGTTCCATGCTTCTATTTCTGAAGGTTGAGTGTCTGAGATTTCTCAGAGTTCCAGGAGCTTGATGCCTGAGGCTTTGGTTTAGAAAGGGCAAGTAAATAAGACACACAGAGAAGTCATTGAAATAAGGAAACGTTTTGTTATTGTTGTCCTTAGAGGAAGTGGGCAGAGCAGAAAAGCCAACTGCAATGTGTTCTTTATGAGGTTAGTGACATAATTTTTTTTTCTAAGTGCTCACATACTACTCAATGAAATTATGCAGATTAGACACTGTTTTACTGTAGACAGCGAGACAGAATAAAAATGGGCCAGAGTTTACTTCCAGAAGCTGTATTGTGACTCTTTGGTTATTGGTGTTGACCCCATCTCTATTTTATTTTAGATGGTGTGGAAGATACAAAAAACTAATCATCAAACTCCAAAATGTGAATTTAGACTCAAGGGAATGAAGTGATTCCTTTGATACTGGTCCTGGAAAAGGGCAAAGAACTAACAATCAAAAGAATGAAGGTAAATTCTGGTTTTGTTATTTATTAACTTTGTAAGTCATTTTGTGTCTTTGAACTTCAGGTTACCTATAATAGATAGATTGCAACTTTATCTACATTATTGTGTAAATCTCCTTGTAACCCTAAAATGCTCCACCCATGTACACATTCATCATGAAATGACTTATGATCCCTGGAAACCCTTTTAAAATATGTGTTACTGATCTCCAGAGATAGGACTCCAGAAATAGTCTTCCATTGTTCATCAGATCTCAGATATTAAAAATAAAACTCTAGTCAGGAAATCTATATTTTATCCCCATTATGCCCGAAGTTCACAACTTTATTTGTGGGGAAATCAGCCTTTGACAATGCTAATTCTGGAATGGTTAGAATTTGTGATCAAATAATGAATTGAAAACTAGGAATTTGGTATGGAAATGGTGCTGTGACTATTTCAGCCATTGTGATTCACTTGTATGTTCGTTAAATAATTTTTTTATGATGTCTGTTAATATAAGGAAACTAAAGGAAGGAACTGAAAAATAAGGAGCTCTCTGTGCATGTTGCATAATGTCTGACATTTGTAACAACTCAAATCCTAGATTTTTTCATATTTTGTATCTCAGTTAACTTTCTCAAAATCCCAGGTGTAATAGATAGAGAGGACTAGCTTTGAAGTCAGGAAGATCAGAGTTTAAGTCCAGCCTTTGAAACATATTAGTTGTGTGGTCATGAGCAAGTCAAGACCCAGTGTAATGGATATCTGCCTAAGAACAATAAGTTATACACAAGTTGTCAGTTTGCATGGATGGAGGGAGTTTTCATTGTTAAGAATTGAATTCTTCCCCTCCTCACTAAATGCCTATGAAGCAGGGGATAGGAACATTAGGTGCACTTTATTGGTGAGGAACTTGAAGCCCAGAGGTTTGAAGTTATAACTGTACAATGTCACAATTAATTTTTATTAATATTAAATTAATATATTTTATATAATTAATATTAGTAAAATAATTTTATTAATAAAAATCCATCGCTTGGAAACATTTATTACAATTTCGGGATAGATAATTAGAGAATGCTATCTATGCATAGTAATTGGGTCCTGTGGCTTCTTCCAGAACCTACGTTTTCCTGGGGACTTGCTGTGGCTCCTCTCTCACTCATCTTGGTCTTTGTTGGCATATGGATACATAGAAGGTGCAAACAGAGACCTGGGAAAGTTTACACTACTAGAAAACCAAAGATTATCACCTGTGATTGTCAACCCTCTACTCCTTACAGAAAGGAAATGATATAAAACCCCAACCTTACTGTTTTTTTAAATAACAAAGAGCTGTTCTCTTCTGGTATATTTCCAGTCCCTTCTCCACACCCCCTGCCTTTCCCCTGACAATTTACCTCAAAGCTGCTGTACTTATGGTAAAAGTGTTGACTCAGAAAATAAAATGAACCTATGTTGCCTTTCTGGTTATGGCACTATAAAAGACTTTTCCTTCTATTGCCTTCAGTCTGAAGGGCTTGCCTTTATGATCCTTAATACTGTGTTTATTTACATATTTTCTCCCCTGTTAGAATGTGAGCTCCTTGGAGGCAAGTATTGGTTTTGTCTTTCTTTATATCCCTCGCATTTATCACAGTTTTTGACATATAGAAAGCACTTAATATTTGTTTGTTCATTCACATTAAGAACTATCTTCTAGATTAGGAGTTCTCAATCTGGGGTCTGTGAGTGTCTGTGTATTCAAATATTTTTATAAGTGCATTTCAACACATGTTTCATTTGTAATCCTGTGTATCTTATTTCATGCATTTAAAATATTATTCTGAGTAAAGCATATATTGCACAAAAAAGACTAACTACCCCATCTCTAAATCTTCAATTTTGTGAATATTGGTTTACCACTCAAGTTTCTATCTGTTATCCTGCCCTTGCGTTGCATGACTGGCCTAACTTCTTTTCATGCCATGCATATCTTTGTTGATTTCCTTATCCTGGCCTTAGTAATAGATGAAAAAACCAAACAAGGTTTTGTTTTGAAGGAGGTAATGGGCTTGGTACATCCTAGAAGGGGCAATGGGATTCTTAGGATGGGAACAGAATGTGAAAGGCACAGCATTGGGAATCAAAAGTGGGGTTGATTGAGTGGGATGGTACAGGGATTAAACAAGTACAGGGATGAACAAATGGATAGAATTTTGTAGTCTAGAGAAGACATTGGATCTTAGATGAATGGAATTGCTATGATAGGGAACTACCACAAGTTCTTGGGCAGGGAAATGAGATTCTTAGAATTACAGATACTCAGACTGGATGGGACCCAGTTGAATGTCAAATAATTTGCCTTTCCCCAAGCATCTGCTGCTTAAGTAATTCTGGTGTTTAACTCACAGGACAGCTCATTCTCTTTTAAGAACATATTGAAGTAATTCTCTCTGTCCTCCATGTTCCCTCTTCTACTCCAACTACTGACCACCCTACCTTCTTTTGAGTCTCAACTAAATCCAATCATCTACAGGAAGCCCTGTCTAATTTCTCTTAATTCTAGTGCCTTTCCTTCATTATATCCTATTTATCTTGTATATAGCTTGCTCTGTATATATATATATATATTTGTTTGCATGTTGTCTCCCTCATTAGATTGTAAGGTCCTTAAGGGCAGGGGCTGTCTTTTGTGTCTTTTTGTATCCCCAGTGCTTACCATAGTTCATAGCACAAAGCAGGTGCTTAATAAATATTGATTGATTGATTGATACTTTCCAAATCTGTATCATCATCATCATCATCAAAGTATAATGAACAGAGAGCTGACCTCCAAACCAGGGAGACCTGGGTTTACATCCTTCCTCTGACAATTCACTGTGTATGTATAATCATTCAGTCACTCTACTCTGTGGCACAGCTGCTGGCCAAGACAATTGCTACAGCTTCCCTGCTGATGTCTCTGCCCTATCAGTGCTTTAAAAAGCTACCTGTGTGGAGAAAAGGAGGCGGAGCCAAGATGGTGGAGTAGAAACAGCTCATCCAAGCCACTCTGCCCCCAGATTCCCCTCAAACTATGTAAAAGGGGACTCTGAACAACTTCTGGAGCCCCAGCACCCACAGAATGACACAGAGAAGCTAACCTCCCGCTGAGGACAGCCAGCAGCCCTGCAGGAAGGACCAGCGCAGCGGTCTGGGAGCTGGCAGCGTGCAGGAACTGAGCTGAGCAGAACCCAGGTCCCTGTGAGCCGAGGTTTTAGCCCCAGGGCGGCAGGGCCAGCAGCCAGCTGGAGAGACCCCAGAACACCAGCAGCTGTGGCGACTCCAGAATTATTAACATAGACAAAGTAAGGACAAAGTAAGAGGTCTAGGACAAAGTAAGAGGTTAGTGTCCTGTGGACTTTGGGACCAGTATTTGGGGAATGCGTCGGCTCCCTCCCCCAGGGCTAGAAGCCGCTGAGGAGACATGCCATTTTGTAGTTTTCAGAGGCAGCTCCAGCTCCTGGCCTGCGAACTGTAGGGAAATCCAGCGATCAGTCTTGGGGGGTAATTGCTCTTGCTTTAACCTCCCTGGATCTGGACTGTGATCTAGGGTGGAAGTCATAGGTGGGTTTACAGTTTGTCAGAAACGGAAGTTGCCCCCCCACACATTTGGGACGAAAATTCCTCTATCTGGCCTTAAAGCCATAGTGTGGCAACAAGCCCAAAAGTCAAGCAATTAAGTGGCAACTTGCCATGGCAAAGGAAACGGAAAAATGCAACCCTAGACTCCTATTTTGGGGGCATAGAGTGGGAAAAGGACTGTGAGGTCAGAAGTCCTACTCCAAACATGAGCGGGTTGCAGGCCATAGAGGACCTTTAGAAGGACTTTAAAAATCAAATAAGAGAAGTGGAGGAAAAATTGGAAAGAGAAATGAGAAGGATGCAGGAAAAGTATGAAATGAGGGTCAACAGCCTGACTGAGGAAACAACACCTTAAAAAGTAGACTAACCCAAATGGCAAAGGAGGCCCAAAAGGGCAATGAGGAGAAGAATGCCTTAAAAAGTCGAATTTGCCAGATGGAAAAAGAATCTCAAAAGTTCACTGAGGAGATTCATTCCTTCAGAGTTAGACTGGAGCAAATGGAAGCTAGTGACTTTATGAGAAATCAAGATGCTGTTAAGCAGATCCAAACAAACAAAAGATTAGAAGGCAATGTGAAATATCTCATGGGAAAAACCACTGACCTGGAGAATAAATCCAGGAGAGACAATTTAAAAATTATTGGACTACCTGAAAGCCATGATCAAAGAAAGAACCTGGAAATCACCCTTCAAGAAATTCTCAAGGAAAATTGCCCGGATGTTTTAGATCCAGAGGGCAAAATAGAGGTTGAAAGAATCCACAGATCACCTCCTGAAAAAGATCCCAAAAAGAAAACTCCCAGGAATATTATAGCCAGGTTCCAGAATCCCAGATCAAGGAGAAAATACTACAAGCAGGCAGGAAGAAACAATTTCAATATTGTAGAAACACAATCAGAATAGCCCAGGACCTGGCAGCTTCTACACTGAGGGATCGAAGGGCATGGAATATGATATTCCAGAGGGCAAAAGAACTGAAAATGAACCCAAGGGTCACCTACCCAGCAAAACTGAGTATTTTGTTTCAGGGGAAAATATGGTCATTCAGTGGAAAAGAGGACTTTCAAGCATTCTTGAGGAAAAAACCAGAATTGAATAGAAAATTTGACATCCAGACACAAGAAGGAAGAGATGCCTGAGAAGGCAATCAGGGAAAAGAAATCAAAAGGAACTTATCAAAGTTGAACTATTTACATTCCTATATGGAAAAGCAATAACTGTGACTGATGATATCTTTCTCACTATGAAAATAATGGAAGAAGGGGGTGTGGTCATATGAATACATATGTGAATGTATGTGTATATGGTTACAGTTATACATGGATAGAGGGCATAGGTTGAATTTGTTGGGAAGGGAGAATACTCAAGGGATGAAATTATGAGGTGAGAGAGGAAAGTGGCAAGAGGAGATGGGGAGAGACATGGTAGGGTAAACTATCTCATGTAGGGAAAGTGGTTGCAAAGGAGAGGGAGAATAAGGAAGGCTAAAAAGGCAAAACCACATTCACATGGAATTTGGTTCAGGGAGAAAATGACATACATACTAAATGGGATATCTCAACCTGCAGCAGGATAGGGGGAAGGGGGATGAGAGGAGGGATGATGGATGGGAGGGCATCCTTGGGTTGAGGGGAGGTTGGAAGTACCCACTATAGAAGAGGGACAGGATCATGTAGGAAATGGACCAAGTCGGGAGTGGGATGAGTGGGAGGGAATTATAAGCAGCCTTGTACAATATATCTACTATGATAATGTTTTGCATAGCTAGACATGTACAACATATACTGAATTACTTATCTCCCCAGAGGGAATGGGTGACAAGGAGGAAGGAAATGGATCTGAAATTCGAGGTCTTAACATTAAATGTTTCAAATATATATAGATACTATTATTAATACTCTTTTGCTTATAATTGGGAGATAAGATGTGCAGGCATTGGGACACAAAGATTCATCTTCCTCTAATGGAAAAGTCGATGGGGGTATGGGAGAAGGTATGGGAGAGAGCAGATTGGAGGAAGCTATATCTTGTGGGACTGCTATTCAGGGAGGTTGGGTAGGGGAATAATGGGGGGAAAATGATTGTAACTCAAAATCTGGAGGAAATGAATGATGTAAAACAGAAGTTAATAAAGCATTTGTTTAAAAAAAAAAAGAGGAGATGGGGAGAGACATGGTAGGGCATCCTTGGGGGGAGGGGAGGTTGGAAGTACCCACTATAGAAGAGGGACAGGATCATGTAAGGAATGGACCAGGTTGGGGGGTGGGATGAATGGGAGGGAATTATAAGCAGCCTTGTACTACTTTGATAATGTTTTGCATAGCTAGACATGTACAACATATACTGAATTACTTATCTCCCCAGAGGGAATAGGTGACAAGGGAGGAAGGAAATGGATCTGAAATTCGAGATCGTAACATTAAATGTTTCAAATATATAAATACTATTATTAATACTCTTTTGCTTATAATTGGGAGATAAGATGTGCAGGCATTGGGACACAAAGATTCACCTTCCTCTAATGGAAAAGTCGAAGGGGGTATGGGAGAAGGTATAGGAGAGAACAGATTGGAGGAAGCGATATCTTGTGGGACTGCTATTCTGGGAGGTTGGGTAGGGGAATAACGGGGGGGAAATGATTGTAACTCAAAATCTGGCGGAAATGAATGATGTAAAACAGAAGTTAATAAAGCATTTGTTAAAAAAAAAGAACATATTGAAGTATTAGAATGAATGGTGATATTTGAGGAATATCATTTGGATTGGAACTGGAAGAGATATAAAGTAGGAAGAGATTTTGGTGTTTGTTCACCTTAGAAGGAATGACCTTTGCAGCTGGTCAATGTAATGATGCCACAATAGCTTATCTTCACTGTGCACCTCATATCCCTTCATTTCTCAGTTGGGCTGCACTCCTCTGGATTTCTCTATCATTTCCCCAGGAACCTTATCATCCTGCAAAATTAGATTAGACCTAGCACTCACACATCATCAATATTCTTTGCCACTGGGCCCTCTCTGATTAAAGACTGAAATGAAGAGCTCTTGTTAAAACTTCCACTTAAGGAGGTTGCCCAGACTAGCTATCTCTTCATTTCCCACCCAGCTGCACTCCTCTGGGCTTTTTTGGTATGTCTCTGCATCAGGTACCTTCCCTGTCCTTTCCTGTCCCCTTTTTATCTTCCTTTTGAGTTGTCTTCCTCCATTAGATTGTTTTTTTTCTTTTTGTTTTTAGTTTAATTATTTACTTTTTAGTTTACAACAATCAGTTCCATAATTCCTTGAGTTCCAAATTTTTCTCTCCCTCCCTCTCTTCCTCCACCCCTTTATGGTGGCCTGAAATCCCATATAGGTTCTGCAAAATACCTTCATACTAAACATTAGTCAGATTTAAAGCTCTTTGAGGGCAAGGGCTGTGGGTTGTTTGTTTTTGTTTTTTGTTTTTTTGGTATTTTTATTCCCAGCACTTAGCACAGTTCCTGGCACACTTACATAGGCCCTCTGAACTTGATTATTGGAGGGAGGAACTAATCTTTTCCCACCTTTTCATATTCTAGCAAAGACCGGCTTTTAAGTTTAAAAAAGGGCAAAGAGGAGATACTAATAGGATAACATATTTTCCTTGTAAGTCATCACATAAGTCTAGATGATGAGGTGAGTCCCTATTAGTAAATAAATCATTCTTAGTGGGTTGCACCATCATTTTAGGTGGATAGTATGAGGTACGACAGTGACAATTCATATAATATTTTTCTTACAGTTTTTATTCTTTTGGGGTCCCTGAAATTACCTCCTCTTAGACCTGGGTTTTTTGTTTTCTCAATCAGCACCTGGTAAAGACTTGGTAGCTCGTAGCTCGTGGATCTCAAAAATTAGAAGTCTTGGAGTTCCAAAACAACCTCTAAAAGTGAACACCTCCCCCAACCCTTTCCTAAAAACTCTTTCCTTCTCTTTCTTGGGGCCACCAGCTTCTAACTGGTCTTTGAGCAATGTTAAATTTCTCTTCTGACTCATGTGTCCTGGATGTGAGTGCATTCTCCTTTCCTTAATTTATTTTAGAGAACCCCAACATCTCCCAGGAATCTATCTATATTTTCCTATATGCTTTAGAAGTCTATGTGAGAAATGACAGTGTCAGTCAGTCAACAGGCCTTTAATGTAGTTCTTGCTCTGTCATAGGTATTGTGCAAAGCACTAGGAATAATATAAAGAAAGGAAAAAATAATGCCTGGCCTGAAGTGCCTCTATTCCATTAAAGATACAGCTCTTACGTTTAGTTATGATGTTCTTGAGAGTTTTCATTTTGGGGATTCTTAGGAGGTAACAAGTATTTTCACTTTGTCCTCTGATTGTAATAGATTTATTTATTATTACTTTAAATTAGGTTTACAAGTGTTTGTTTTTTTCCTTTTGGTGGGTATGGGGGTATGTGGGACAGAAGTCATGGTATTCAGGGAATCTGAGGATTCTTAAATTGTATCTCTTTGACTTATTTGCCAGGACAGTTATTTCTAATATGTAACAGTTAAAATTAAAGTAGCCCAAAGTACAAAGTTCTGAGCACAATAAATTGGTTAGTAAAGCATGGATTAACCACTATATAGTATCTTAGCTTCCCCAGCAAAGCCAGGACCTTGAATGAGAATGAGTGAGATAATTCTCTTTTATAGTTTTGGGGAGTACAGAAAATAGGAAGAAGATGTGTTTGGATAGAAACTGGGAATGAGGACTAGCAGCAACCTTCTCCTTCCCTCCTGTGACTAAGAAATGTTCGTTGTTTGAAGTAAGATGTGTCTGCCAAGGACAGAGATATAAAACCAGCCTTCTTTAGATCATAAATCAGATATCCTTGTTGGATAGCTTAGTAGTGTAAAGATATTGGACCAGACTCCCTTGTGTCCACCTCTATCCTTTAAGGGTAACATTTCCTTGAAAAAAAAATTAATGGGAGAACTGGATTTCTAAACTTATTATATGGCAGCTAAATTCCTGAATTAAACTTAGAGACAAAGAATCATGACTTAGGCAGTTGCAGGATAAAATAAATTAATTATAAATAGGATCAATTAAAAAGACAGAATTAATCTGTCAGATAGTATATTCCTTACATTTTCACCATTTATTCAATCTTTTGGTTGAGGACTGATTATTCTAGTATTCAATATTATCTCCTGGAATCATTCAGTTTTGCTTGTTTCATTTTAAATTTGAGTCTATTACTTGGGCAAGGTTTCCACTTTGTCTTTTCAATAACTTATTCTCCTAATTTTTCTTCCAGAGTTCTCATTTTATTTATAATTTCATTTAAAAAAATATTTTGCTTCATATCTTTCAGGTATTCTTATAGCTTTTGTGGACAGTTTGTTAAAAAAAACAAACAACCAAACAAACAAAAAAACCAACTCTCAAGTTATACTTGTGGTTGTTGTAGTTCCTCTCTTCTTAATATACCTCCTTGGGGCAGCTAGGTGGCGCAGTGAGTAGAGCATCGGCCCTGGAGTCAGAAGGACCTGAGTTCGGATTTGACCTCAGACACTTAACACACACAAACAAAAACCTAGCTGTGTAACCTTGGGCAAGTTACTTAACCCCAATTGCCCTCCAAAAGGCAAAAAAAAAAAAATACCTCCTGAGTATCTCTTGATCCATAGTATTGTTCCCTAGAGTTAGGTACCCCCTTTATCCTCAGAGGAGTCACAGAGATGCAAGTGTCTGAGGCTTTTTTGTTGTGTCTGACTCTTTGTGACCTCATTTGGGGTTTTCTTGGCAAAGATACTGGAATGGCTTGCCATTGCCTTCTCCAGCTCATTTCACAGATGAAGAAACTGAGGCTCATAGGGTTAAGTGACTTGCCCAGGGTTACACAATGAGTGTCTGAGGCCAGATTTGAACTCAGAAAAATGAGTCTTCCTGATTCTAGGCCTGATACTCTATCCACTCTACCACCCAGCTATTTACTCCCAATTTTCTTCACCTCACACACTTCCCTTCCAAGTACCCTTGGAGTGACTCTGATTTCAACATTTGATAGAATTCTGGACTATTTACCTACATTCACAAAAGTGCTCCTTGTGGAGGTGTCATAGGCTTCTGGCTGCCATTGTGCAATCTTGGACAGAATGAAGGCTCTTACTATAGTTTCTCTTTGGATTTCTTGATCATTATTTGATCTAGTGCTATTTTTTTTTAGATCTTTGCTGGAGTACACTTGGGAGAGCTATTCTTTTCACAGCTGTTTTACCCAGCCTAAATATCCTAGAGCTAACATTTTCAAGTTGATTTGGACTGGTGTCCTTTTAACAGTTATTGGCTTAGTGATAACCAGTGATCATAGAGTTCTCATCTTTGCAACATGATTCAGTCACAAGAGAGTCACCTCATATATGATTCCTGGATCAGGGAAGAGAAGAAAATTGTCCCCAGAGGGTCTGATGTGAGTCTTAATCCTTTTTAGGTACACATGGTTTCTGATTTTCTCAACAAATAGCCTAGTACAGTGAGGTCGTCTAGCCAAGGTATCACCGCAGAGCTGACCTGGGTGATTGACTTCATTGCTGGGTATGGCAAGGTCCACGTGGGCTGGAGGACTTTCTCCCACTTTGTCTGTTTCACCTTCACAAATCATCAGCAGTGGGACTTCCTAGCCCTTGAGCATATGGTAGTTCTTTTGTGAACCACTGAAAAATCTACCTCAGTTCTGGGCCTCTTTGGTTCCCAGCTTCAAGGTAGAGATAAGTTGGGAGCAAGGTCACTGGAGGAGTAGAGACAGGTGAGAAAGCCCTTTCCAATTGCCATGAAGGAAACTAGACACTTGGTTTGTTTGATTTTTTAAATTTTCTTTTCAATTCAGGGAACAAAACAAGCATTTCCATAACACGGTACAATAAAAAAAGATGATTGCACATGAAACTGAAAACCTGTCATGTAAAACTTGCTGTTCCCTCCAAATATACAACAAAGTTATCATGTAATTTTCTTTATTTTCATTTTCTTTCTTCCCTCTTTCCCCCCCACAGATGACTACCATGAGACATGTGTGTGTGTGTGTGTGTGTAAAATTGTTCTATACACTTTTTCATTCTTTCTCTGGATGCAGATAGTGTCTTTATACATCCTTGATTTTCAATTGTTGTATTATAATAGTCAAAATGACTTAGTTGCTCAGTCTTTCTTAAACCAATATTTCTGTTACTGTTACTGTTAAAATGTTCTCACTTTGCTCTTCATTATTGTGTACAAGTTTTTCTGTGCTTTTCTAAGCTCATTGAGCTCACCATTTCTTATAGCATTTGTTGATAGACATAATGCAACTATAGGATGCACTTCTACTTGAGAGTGAGGATGTGGGACGAAAGCAACATATGGATGAGAACTACAGTCCGTGGGTCTCGGTAGTACCCTTCCAAAAAGGCACTTTTTAGTGCCTTCTAATTCCACACCTGGGCAAACATTGCCTGCAAAGAGGCCTTATGCTTTATTTATTTGCATAACTTTTCCTTTTCAACACCTTTCTCTTCTCAGGTTAAAGGAAGAAAAAAATAGGACTGTGATACAGGGGAAAAAAATAATAACCCTGGATTTGAAATTGGAACACTTTGTATCCCAGCTCTGATGTTTACTGTTCTCAGTTGTGAGATTGAGCGAGTCACTTCACCTTGAGTCTTAATGTCCTCATCTGTAGATCTAAAGCCCAGAATTTTGTTTTGTTTTGTTTTTTTGCTTTTTGAAGGGCAATTGGGGTTAAGTAACTTGCCCAAGGTCACACGGCTAGGTTTTTGTTTGTGTGTGTTAAGTGTCTCATGCGGGATCCGATCTCAGGTCCTTCTGACTCCAGGGCCGACTCTCTACTCACTGCTCCACCTAGCCGCCCCTAAAGCCCAGAATTTTAAGAATGTCTTTTCCCACTTCAGTTTCCCTTTGGACCCTTGCCTCCAGAGTGCTCAAGGGCCTGTTTTGATGACAGTAACCTGCTTCTTCTTCTATGCTTTCTGACCTGTTCCCTTCTCTCCCCAGTTTACCCTGCTACAGAAAGTTTAGGATCCTACTAGATTTTGGGGAGCTAATAAAGAGCTCTGGCCATGGAGAGACTTTTATTTGTTTGGTTTAAAAATGTTTTTAGAGCCTTCTTCCAGGAAATCTTTTACTCAGCAGTTGGGAACTCTTCTTTGCTGAAGTGATTAATAGCTGCCAAGCTGGAATCTGCCAGGAATAACAATTTCAGCTCTGAAGTTCTCTCTGTGATCATGTTTTCACATAAATGAAAATTTATTTTATAAAATAATAAAATGTTAGAGCTGGAAGGGACTACAGAAAACATTTCCAACTCCATTATTTTACAGATGACAAAACCAAGACCCAAAGAAAGCCCAGCTTTCCTAAAGTCACATCACAAAATTGTTGTAGTACAAGACAGGATTACAACTCAAGAGTTTCTGATTCTTTAGACTGAACAAGAAATAATATTGGACTGAAGAGGCCTTGGGTAATTTTTATGCTTTAATGCTATTGCAGAATTAAGTATTATCTTTCATTGAAGACCATAAGCTTTGGATTAATTTAATAAAGGCAATGGAATATGGCACAATCAGGGGAAAAAATTCATACGATTCAGAGCCAGTGGGTCTAGATTAAAAATTTACCTCTGTCACCATCTGTGTGACCTTGGGAAGGGGCCTCAGTTTCCTCATCTGTAAAATGAGTAAATTGGACTAGATGTCCTTTAATGTCTCTTCAAGTTCTAAATCTGTGACTTGGGTCCTGTGACTACTTAGCATTAAAGGTCTTTTGCACTTCTAAATCCAAGCCTTTGTAAATGACTGACTGAATAAATGAATAAAATGGAACGTAATGAATGAATTAATGAAAGAGCATTTATTTATTATGTTCTTACTGTGTGCAAAACAATGTACTAAATGCCGGGGATTCAAATAGAAAATCAAGACTCAAGCTCACATACTAATGGGGAGGACAGTACATACAGGAGGCTTTAGCTGCAAGGCAGATGATGACCACTTTTCTAGGCATTCCCCAATTCTATTAAACCCCAAAACAGCAGTTCTAATTTTGGGCAGGGAGAGGCTCTTGATTTCTTTACTTAGAAGAAGCTTTTCTATAGCACACTTCTGCTCCCTTGTATTCTTAGAAGGCCTGCGCCCAACTGCACCTCTTTTTGTAGATTATTCTGTTAAACTTGAGCCTTTCTTGTCTCTTAACCTTTCTCTTTGGAGGGCCATGTTGACTTTTGACCAGTTTTATTTGGGTTTAAGCAACTTGATTTTCACATGCTTTTGCTTTTGATGTGGGTGGTCCTTAGCAATATAATAGTGAAGCAGATGGGAATGCATCTTCTTTAGTGTCACTTCCATAATAAAACTAGTATCTGTTGATCCCTTTGATGTTGCCAAGGACATTACTGGTGAGAACTTTCTTTTCCAGGTCTTCATAGTTATGGAGCCTTGGGGCGGCTAGGTGGCGCAGTGAGTAGAGCGTCGGCCCTGGAGTCAGAAAGACCTGAGTTCAGATCCAGCCTCAGACACTTCACGCATTAAGTTACTTAACCCCAATTGCCCTCCAAAAGGCAAACAAACAAACAAACATAGTTATGGAGCCTATAAGATAAACAGAGGCAATTGCCAGCTTGACACTCCCCAGGGATTGATGACAAGCAGAAGAAATGGCCAGATTGATACTCCCCAAGGATTGTTCTCTGGATGATGAGCTGCAGGGGCTGGAAGCCAGGCTGTTGATTCAAGGGAAGATTCTCTAAGCCTCTTGGGTTTGCTTAGCTGATAGTTGTAGTTGGTTTTGGTTGTGGCAAGGATGAAAGACCCTTTGCTGGATCAATCAATCAATCAATTAACCAATAGGCATTTGTTAAATGCCAATCATGGACCAAGTGTTGTACTAAGCCCCAGGTACCAAATACAAAAATGAGACAGTCCTTGGCCTCAAGGATTTTACTTAAAATATACCAGCCCTCAAATATGAATGTCCTATTCTTTCTCTACAATCTATTTTAATGATCTTTTTAGTTCCGTGAGTCAGTCTGTAAACATTTATTAAGCATCTTCTAAGCAGGGCAGCCAGGTGACAGTAGATAGAATGCCAAGGCTGGAGTTAAGAGACCTGAGTTCAAATATGACTTCAGACACTATCTGTGTGACCCTGCATAAGTCACTTATTCATATGTAAAATGAGCTGGAGAAGGAAATTGCAAACCACTCTGATATATTTGCCAAAAATTCCCAAATGGGGTCACAAACAGTCAAAAATGATTGAAAAGACCCAACAACAAAAACAATGTGTCAGGCACTGTGTTGAATGCTGAGGATGCAAAGAAAGGTACAAGACAGTGCTTCCTCTTATAGACCTTACAGTCTTTGGGGAAGATGATACATATACATAGAGCAGAAAATCAGATGGAAGGTCTAGCACTAGGAGGAGGGTGCATCATCAGAACATTAGGAATAGGAAAAGTTTTGTGGGGGAATTTTGGCCATGTTGTAGTTGAATTATTGCTTCTATACCCATGGGTAGATATCCAGCAGACTGTTGGAAATGGGGAGTAGCAGCTTAGAGGAGAGGTAGATGGGATAGGTCCCAGATAGGTGGTTGGGAATGAATAATGAAGACTTAGATTTCTGGATTTAATGATGGTTATAAACTTGCCAAACCTGAGGATGAATCCACAATTTTATATTTGCATTTTGCTCTTCTTGACAGTTTCTTTTTTTATTCTGAATGTAACAAATATGAATTGAAAAGACCATACATAGTAAAACAGAAAAAGAATGGAAGAATATTTTATATAGCAAAAAAGAAAACCATGGATCTCTGTTGTGTTCAGCTTGATTTTCTTTTTAAATATATAACAAATTCAAGTATAACATTCAAAGTTGTCCAGTTTGCTTGTTATTCTTTCTGGCTTATTTTTGTGAATTCTTTTAAACTTTCAATGACACACTTTCCTCTCCCTTTTTTGGGGGATACCTAATTGTCACCTTCTCTCCCATCCTCATTTGCATTAAATAAAGAAATATGAAAATGTAGCAACACAAATTCTTACAGTGGCTGTGTCCAGAAGTGTATTTTTCATTCTGCATGCTGAGTCTATCACTTCTCTTCCAGGAGGTAGGTAGAATGTTTCATGAACAGTACTCTGGAAACATGACTGGTTGTTGAATTGATCAGAATTCTTAAATCTTTCAAAGTTGTTTAATCTTTACAGTGTTTACAATTCTCCTGGTTCTGCTCATTTCACTTTATGTGATTTCATAGAAGTCTTCTTAGGGTCCTCTGAAAGTATCTCCTTATCATTTCTTATAGGGTAATAGTATTTTATACATTTATATTTCATGCAGTTTCATGCAATTATACATATATAATTTGTTCACCCATTCCTTGACTGCTGGGTACCCCTCTTAGTTTCTAGTTTTTCACCACTACCAAAAAAAAAGACTAAATATTTTTGTACATATGGGTGATTTTCCAATTTCTTTGATGTCTTTTGGAGTGTTCTTCACAATTTGCACCTATACTTTCTTATTGTAATCAGGATGAAGTAACTTATAATCAATAGTTTTATGTGATTATTAAACAATTAAAAAAAACTCTAAAAGTTTAGGTAGAAAAGCAAGGGGGGCACTTGAAAAGGTACCAAATAGTAAAGGTGAGAATGTTTAAAGATTTGACCTTTAGGTCATTACATAGAGCAAACTCTTCCCCTTCCCAGCTTCTTCTGAGGATTCTATATAGGTTTTGTTAATTTATGAATGATTCCTAAATTTTAGGCAACATCAGCTACCAATTTCTTCACCTGCTCCTTGGATTAACTACCTTGATGTAGACCTACATGTGATCAGTGTGTTTATATGTAATGAGTGCCTGGTACATACTCAGATTTTTAAGATGGTATTTCTCCGTATGGAGGATATTCAGGATATACACTTTCAGAGAATCATGATGATATATAAGGAAATTGCTTTGGAGAGATGAGAATGCATGGTCCTTTTGAAACTGGTTCTGGTTAGGTAATCAACCACATGATAAAGGGGAGACTTTGTGATTGACTTCAGAGGCTTATAAGAAGGCCTTTCAGATTCAGTGTCTTGGTTTTTGTCTGTCATTTCTATGTTTGCATCTGGAGGAGCTCTATGCCTCCACATCCTATGAGAGAATAAGGTAATAAGACATGCTTCAGGGCCTTTTTCCCCTTTGGGGTTATAAGGTCCTGGGAAAAGGGTCTCATTGGCCAGTTTGTGTTTTCCCATTCTAGGTAAAGAGAGCAAGATCTCTGATATAGTTTTGGAGTGTGTTACAAGAATCCAATGTGAGTGTTGTAGCCAGTCCAACATCATTGCCCCCACTGAGCAAGAGTGTCCTTCAGGACCACAGCCCAACAGGATTTGTTTATTTATCTTAAAATTTATTTATTTATTTGTAGTTTTTGACATTTGCTTTGTTAAGATTTTGAGCTTTAAATCCCCCTCTTTTCATTCCTCCCTCCCCAAGATGGCATGCAATCTGATATAGACTATACATGTATGATCATATTAAACATTTGCACATTAGTTGTGAAAGAAGAATCAGAACAAATGGGAAAAAACCATGAGAGAAAAAATAAAAAACACGAAAAATAGAAACTAGTTTGCTTCATTCTGCATTCAGACTCCTTAACTCTTTCTCTGCATGTATATAGCATTTTCCATCATGAGTCTTTTGGAATTGTCTTAGATCATTGCATTGCTCAAAAGAGCTACATATAACAAAGTTGTTCATTGTACAATGTTGCGCTTACTGTGTACAGTGTTCTCCTAGTTCTCACTTCGCTCAGCATCAGTTCATGCAGGTCTTTCCAGGTTTTTCTGAAGTCTGCCTGCTCACCATTTCTTATGGAACAACAGTATTCTGTTACATTCATGTACTACAACTTGTTCTGCCATTTCCTAATTGATTGGTATCCCCTCAATATCCAATTCTTGGCCACCACAGAAAGAGCTGCTAAAAATATTTTTGTAATGTGGGTCCTTTTCCCTTTTGGTGATCCCTTTGGGAAACAGACTTAGTAGTGGTGTTGCTGGATCAAAGGGTATGCAGTTTTATAGCCCTTTGGATAGAGTTCCAAATTGTTCTCCAGAATAGTTGGATTAGCAGCAGAAGAAATTATTTGTCTGTTGTGGTCATGAACTTTGGTCTGATGGGACTAATGCTATGTAGAAACTGAGCTAAATTTGGGGGCCAATCTCTCCCTTCCTGCATAGACTGAAATAAGTATAGGAGGAATTAAGCCCTTGAGATGTTTGGAAGAAATATTTTTTATATTTATTTTTATAAAAGCTAATTTATGTTACATGGTTAAACAGCTGGGGGCCAACAGGACTTGAGGCAATGGCAGAGAAAAAAGAGGCACTCTACAAGGTCCCCAGGACCCTAATACCCTAATGGGCAATGTAGCAGGGTGGGTCCTGACAGAGCAAGATTATAGTGTACTTACTATAGATAACACTTTTATTCTCAAAATTTTCTCATTTGTTAATCATGTTTAAGTCTTTATAACATTCCTATGAATTAGGAATAGGGCTTTATCACAATGTTATGCTCACTTCACAACGGAGGAAACTGAATCCCAAGAAGATTAAAGTTATAAATGCAGTGCAACAAAACCATAGCAGATTCAGACCTAGAAGAAATCATGGTCTCCTGATTGTCAGCTCTGACTTTTTTTTTTTAACTTCACTTCCTTATCAGATTATAGTAACTAATAGGGACTTTAGAGATCATTTCACCTAACTCATCATTTTACAGATAGGAACATAAAGATTAGGTTGTAACGGCTGAGATTTGAGTCCAAATCTGTCTCTAAAACCACTTCTATATACCATGCTACTTTCTGTAATGCCCAAACATCAATATCTCATACAGTAGATGTTTATTCATTTTTCGTAACTGTTTAGAACACAGCTGAGAGTCCAGAAAGAACCAAGAATAGATGTTTGAGTAGCCAAAAGAGGTGTCTCAAAATTCATGCAATAAAGATCATGGAATTTCTTTAGAAGAATGATCCTCAGGTCATCTGTTGAGGATAATAATATTTACTTTTTTAGGCATAAGTCTAAGAAACATGGTTATCTGATTTCATATCAGAAACTTTAGTGATCAGGCCCAATCTCTTAATTTTACAAATGAGAAAGCTGTGATGTTGTGACCTCCCCAAAGTTATACAATATGTGAATAGCAGAGCAAAATGAGAATGTAGGTCTCCCAATTTAAGATTTCTATCAGGAAGATTTCTATCAAAATGACTGAAAAAGAAACTGGTGCATCAAGGGGAAATTTTTAGGCATCTGGAAAATTTACTTATTCATAAAGGTGATAGCATATCTTTCTTATCTGTTCTCACTTAATCATCTGACTCCTACAGAGAAAAATGTCTTTTTTCCTTAACACAGTCAGAAAAATCAATTTTTTTTTCAGTAAGAATGATTTTTTTTTCCCATCCCTTTCCTGCAAACATCAATTTAAATTGTAATTGCCTAATGGGAAATTTAGAGAATATTTTCAGCAGAATAGGATTCTGGTATATTTTACAATGTCAGTGTTATCTTGGGGATTTTATTCTCACTGACCTTGGTTTGGGTGAGACACAGATGGTTGGATACACAGAGCAACAGGATTTTGAGTCAGAAGGGACTTTAAAAGAAACCAAGAAACCAAGTGTGTCAAGCATTGTGCTCAGCCCTGGGCAGATACATATACATAAATATGCACACATATATATGTATAATATATATTTACATATAGTATATAAATATATTGAAACATAACAAAATGAACAGCCCCTGTTCTTAAGGAGTTTATATTCTAGGGGAAGACAACATATTTGAAGAGTGAGGGCCAGTGGCCAGCAGCCAGCTCAAAAAGACACTTGATTGTTAAATTTCAGTGTGAGCATTTACAGTTTGAAAATACACAAATACTACAAATTAGGGCTTAATTTAATATTTAATTTTATTTTTTATTTTCCAAATGCTTTATTTACTTCTGGTTTACATCATTCACTTCCACCAGATTTTGAGTTACAATTTTTCCCCATTTTTCCCCTACCCACTACCCCAGAATAGCAGTACCACAGGATATCCCCTAATCCAATCTGTTCTCTTCCATATCTTCTCCCATACCCCCTTCGACTTTTCCATTAGGGCAAGGTGGATCTCTGTGCCCCAATGCCTGCATGTCTTATCTCCCAATTACATGCAAAATAGTATTAATAATAGTATTTATATATATATTTGAAACATTTAATTTTTTTTTTTTAAAGCAATTGGGGTTAAGTAACTTGCTCAAGGTTACACGGCTAGTCATTATTTATGCGTGGGTGCTCATTTTCTGAGGCCGGATCTGATCTCGGGTCATCCCAACTCCGAGGCCGGCACTCTTACTCACTGCGCCACCTAGCCGCCCCTTTAGGGCAATTGGGGTTAAGTAACTTGCCCAAGGTTACACGGCTAGGTTTTTGTTTGTGTGGATTAAGTGTCTAGGTTTTTTTGTTTGTGTGGATTAAGTGTTGGAGGCCGACTCCGAACTCAGGTCCTTCTGATTCCAGGGCCGGCGCTCTATTCACTGCGCCACCTAGCCGCCCCGAAACATTTAATTTTAAAACTTTGAATTCCAGATCCATTCCTTCGTCCCTTGTCGCCCACTCCTGCTGGGAAGATAAGCAATTCAGTATATGTTGTACATGTATAGCTATGCAAAACATTACCGTAGTAGATATATTGTAAAAGAATGGCTATATTTCCCTTCCACCCATCCCACCCCCAACCTGGTCCATTCCCTACCTTGATCCTGTCCCTCTTCAAAAGTGGGTGTCTCCAACCTCCCTCCCCCCAGAGTGCCCTCCCCTCCATCATCCCCCCTTTCATCCCCCCCCCTACTCTTCTGCAGAGTGAAATATCCCATTTAGTATGTATGCCATTCTCTCCCTGAGCCAAATTCAATGAGAATATGTTTTTGCCTTTTTGCCTTCCTGTTCTTCCCCTCCCCTGCAACTTCTTCCCCTTGCCTCTTCTACATGAGATAGTTTACCCTACCCTGCCTCTCCCCATCTCTTCTTGCCCCTTTCCTCTCTCACCTCTTAACTTCACCCCTTAAGTATCATCCCTTCCCACCAAATTCAACCTGGCCCTCTATCCATGTATAACTGTAAACATATATACATATATTCACCTATGTATTCATATGCCCATATACCCGTCTTCAATTATTTTCATGCTGAGAAATGTTTCATCAGTCACAGTTATTATTTTTCCATGTAGGAATGTAAATAGTTCAACTTTGATAAGTTCCTTTTGATTTCCTTGATTACCTTCTAAAACATCTCTTTCTTCTTGTATCTGAATGTCAAATTTTCTATTCAACTGCGGTTTTTTCCTCAAGAATGCTTGAAAGTCCTCTATTCCACTGAATGACCATATTTTCCCCTGAAACAAAATACTCAGTTTTGCTGGATAGGTGATTATTGGTTTTAATCCCAGGTCTTTTGCCCTCTGGAATATCATATTCCATGCCCATCAGTGTAGAAGCTTCCAGGTCCTGTGCTATTTTGATTGTGTTTTCACAATATTGAAATTGTTTCTTCCTGGCTGCTTGTAGTATTTTCTCCTTGATCTGGGAATTCTGGACCCTGGCTATAATATTGCTAGGAGTTTTCTCTTTAGGATCTTTTTCAGGAGGTGATCTGTGGATTCTTTCAACCTCTATTTTGCCTTCTAGTTCTAAAACATCAGGGCAATTTTCCTTGAGGATTTCTTGAAGGATGATTTCTAGGTTCTTTCTTTGGTCATGGCTTTCAGGTAGTCCAATAATTTTTAAGTTATCTCTCCTGGATCTATTTTCCAGGTCAGTGGTTTTTCCCATGAGATATTTCACATTGCCTTCTATTCTTTCATTTCTTTGGATCTGTTTAATGAATCTCCTCAGTGAGCTTTTGAGATTCTTTTTCCTTCTGGCAAATTCAGGTTTTTAAGGCATTCTTCTCCTCATTGCCTTTTTGAGCCTCCTTTGCCATTTGAGTTAGTGTATTTCTTAAGGTGTCATTTTCCTCAGTCAGGCTGCTGACCCTCATTTCATACTTTTCCTGCATCCTTCTAAATTCTCTTCCCAATTTTTCCTCCACTCCTCTTATTTGGTTTTTAAAATCCTTCTTAAGGTCCTCTATGGCCTGTAACCCACTCATATTTTCATTTGCGGCTTTTGGAGCAGGATTTCTGACCTTACAGCCCTCCTCCTGTTCCATGCTTTGATCCTTTTTGTCCTCAAAATAGGAGTCTAATGTTGAATTTTCTGTTTATTTTGTTTCCTTTGCCTAGGCATGTTGTCACTTAATTACTTGACTTTTGGGCTTGTTGCCGCAGTAGGACTTTGCCACCAGACAGGGGGGCTTCCGTCCCAAATGCTGGGTTTTTCTCAACTTCTGGAGGTATTAGTTGGGTGCCCTCCCTGAAGCCCCCACAGACTCTGGCAAGCTGGACACTCACCACAAGACCTCCACTCCAGACTGCAATCCAGATCCAGGGAGGTTAAAGCAAGAGCAATTATGCCCCAGACTGATTGCCAGATCCCCCTACAGTTTGCAAGCCAGGAGCTAAAGCTGCAACTGAAGCTGCAAAATGGCTGCTGTGCCTCAGCTCCTCAGTGGCTTCTTGCCTCCAGGGGCGAATACTGGTTCCCGAATACTGGTCCCAAAGTCCATAGAGCACTAACCTCTCACTTTGTCCTAGGCATCTATGTGTTGGTAATTCTGGAAAAGCCACAGCTGTTGGTGTTCTGTGGTCCCTCCAACTGGCTGCTAGTCTGGCCACCCTGGGGCTAAAACCTCTGACTCACAGGGTCCTGGGCTTGGCTCCCGGAGTGCTTTGCTGGCCGCTCCCTGCCAGGCTGCCGGGCTGTCCTCAGTGGGAGGTTAGCTTCTCCGTGTTGTTCTGTGGGTGCTAGAGCTCCAGAGTTTTTTCAGAGTCCCCTTTTACATAATTTTGAAGTGGTGTGGTCTGGAGCGCTGTGGAAGTGCTGCCATCTTGGCTCTACTCTGCCATCTTGGCTCTGCCCCTAGACTTTCAATTTATTATTTTGTTGATTATCTAGACTTAAGAAAATAGTGGAGAAAAGTGTTAACAGTGCATATTAAACCTAAAAGTGTGTTGGGAGTACATTTCTCTCCCCTCCTGTTCTCCCAACCCCCACCCCCTGAGCCATTTGTTTTTTTTTTTTTAACAAATGCTTTATTAACTTCTGTTTTACATCATTCATTTCCACCAGATTTTGAGTTACAATCATTTTCCCCCCATTATTCCCCTACACAACCTCCCAGAATAGTAATCCCACAAGATATCGCTTCCTCCAATCTGCTCTCTCCCATACCTTCTCCCATACCCCCATCGACTTTTCCATTAGAGGAAGGTGAGTCTTTGCATCCCAATGCCTGCACATCTTATCTCCCTATTACAAGCAAAAGAGTATTAATAATAGTATTTATATATATTTGAAACATTTAATGTTACGACCTCAAATTTCAGATCCATTTCCTTCCTCCCTTGTCACCCATTCCCTCTTGGGAGATAAGAAATTCAGTATATGTTGTACATGTCTAGCTGTGCAAAACATTATCAAAGTAGATATATTGTACAAGACTGCTTATAATTCCCTCCCACTCATCCCACCCCCCACCTGGTCCATTCCCTACATGATCTTGTCCCTCTTTTATAGTGGGTACTTCCAACCTCCCCTCACCCCAAGGATGCCTTCCCATCCATCATCCCTCCTCCCATCCCCCTTCCCCCTATCCTGCTGCAGGTTGAGATATCCCATTTAGTTTGTATGTCATTTTCTCCCTGAACCAAATTCAATGTGAATGTGGTTTTGCCTTTTTAGCCTTCCTTATTCTCTCCCTCTTTTGCAACCACTTCCCCTTGTTTCTTCTGCATGGGATAGTTTACACTACCCTGTCTCTCCCCATCTCCTCTTGTCACTTTCCTTTCTCACCTCATAATTTCTTCCCTTGAGTATTCTCCCTTCCCAACAAATTCAACCTATGCCCTCTATCCATATACACACACATTCACATATGTATTCATATGACCACACACCCTTCTTCCATTATTTTCATAGTGTGAAAGATATCATCACTCATAGTTATTGTTTTTCCATATAGGAATGTAAATAGTTCAACCGATAAGTTCCTTTTGATTTCTTTTCCCTGATTACCTTCTCAGGCATCTCTTCCTTCTTGTGTCTGGGTGTCAAATTTTCTATTCAATTCTGGTTTTTTCCTCAAGAATGCTTGAAAGTCCTCTATTCCACTGAATGACCATATTTTCCCCTGAAACAAAATACTCAGTTTTGCTGGGTAGGTGACCCTTGGGTTCATTCCCAGTTCTTTTGCCCTCTGGAATATCATATTCCATGCCCTTCAATCCCTCAGTGTAGAAGCTGCCAGGTCCTGGGCTACTCTGATTGTGTTTCCACAATATTGAAATTGTTTCTTCCTGGCTGCTTGTAGTATTTTCTCCTTGATCTGGGGATTCTGGAACCTGGCTATAATATTTCTGGGAGTTTTCTTTTTGGGATCTTTTTCAGGAGGTGATCTGTGGATTCTTTCAACCTCTATTTTGCCCTCTGGATCTAAAACATCAGGGCAATTTTCCTTGAGAATTTCTTGAAGGGTGATTTCTAGGTTCTTTCTTTGATCATGGCTTTCAGGTAGTCCAATAATTTTTAAATTGTCTCTCCTGGATCTATTTTCCAGGTCAGTGGTTTTTCCCATGAGATATTTCACATTGCCTTCTAATCTTTCATTTGTTTGGATCTGCTTAACAGCATCTTGATTTCTCATAAAGGCATTAGCTTCCATTTGCTCCAGTCTAACTCTGAAGGAATGAATCTCCTCAGTGAACTTTTGAGATTCTTTTTCCATCTGGAAAATTCGACTTTTTAAGGCATTCTTCTCCTCATTGCCCTTTTGGGCCTCCTTTGCCATTTGAGCTAGTCTATTTTTTAAGGAGTTGTTTTCCTCAGTCAGGCTGTTGACCCTCATTTCATACTTTTCCTGCATCCTTCTCATTTCTCTTTCCAATTTTTCCTCCACTTCTCTTATTTGATTTTTAAAGTCCTTCTTAAGGTCCTCTATGGCCTGCAACCCGCTCATGTTTTCCCCTGGGGCTTTTGGAGCAGGACTTCTGACCTCACAGTCCTTTTCCCGCTCTATGCCCCCAAAATAGGAGTCTAGGGTTGCATTTTTCTGTTTCCTTTGCCTTGGCATGTTGCCACTTAATTACTTGACTTTTGGGCTTGTTGCCACACTATAGCTTTAAGGCCAGATAGAGGAATTTTCGTCCCAAACGTGTGGGGGGCAACTTCCGTTTCTGTCAAGCTGTAAACCCACCCACAACTTCCACCCTAGATCACAATCCAGATCCAGGGAGGTTAAAGCAAGAGCGATTACCCCCCAAGACTGATCGCTGGATCTCCCTACAATTTGCAGGCTGGGAGCCGGAACTGCCTTTGAAAACTACAAAATGGCGTGTCTCCTCAGCGGCTTCTAGCCCCCAGGGGAGGGAGCTGACGCATTCCCCAAATACCGGTCCCAAAGTCCATAGGACACTAACCTCTTACTTTGTCCTAGGCATGTCTATGTTGATAATTCTGGAGTCGCCACAGCTCCTGGTGTTCTGGGGTTCCTCCAGCTGGCTGCTGGCCCTGCCGCCCTGGGGCTAAAACCTCGGCTCATGCGGACCCGGGCTCGGCTCGGCTAGGCTTCTGTGCTCTTCGCGCTGCACGCTGCCAGGTCCCAGACCACTGCACTGGTCCTTCCTGCAGGGCTGTTGGGCTGTCCTCACCGGGAGTTTAGCTTCTCTGTGTCGTTCTGTGGGTTCTGGGGCTCCAGAAGTTGTACAGAGTCCCCTATTACATCGTTTGGGGGGAATCTGGGGGCAGAGTGGCTTGGATGAGCTGTTTCTACTCCACCATCTTGGCTCCGCCTGAGCCATTTGTTAAACATTTAAAAGCATACGTTTTCCAGGAAGGGATATTTTGTTGAAAAAGTTACAAGGATGGGGAATAGGACCATAGGAAATTGAAATACTCTTTCCAAAAACAAACTATCATTAATATCATTATGGTTCCATAAGTGGCAAGCAGGGAATGGCCAAGAGATTATTTGAGCCTGGTAGTTGTTGGGAAGATGTAAGAGGTTAAAATAAAGCAAGGTTAGTGTCCCCCAGATGCAGTGAGCCACCTGAAGCACTCAAGAAGGGTAGTAAAGGTAGGAAGGCAATGCAAGTTTTGTATCTATTGCTATTGAATTTCATTTTTCATTTAGTCAGATGTTCTAAATTGCTGAGATCTTTTTGGTTCATGACTCTGTCATCAAGTGTCGTTTAGCTATTCCTACAACTTAAAAAAAATAATTTATTTTTAGTTTACAACATTCAGTTCCACAAGCTTTTGAGTTCCAAATTTTCTTCCCTTTCCTCTCCTCCTCACTCCTCCCACAAGATGGCATGCAATCTAATATAGGTGCTACATATACCTTCACATTAAATATATTTTCACTTTAGTCATGTTCCTACGGCTTTTGTTAGCTAATAATAGTAGCTAGCATTTAAGGATTGTGAAGCACTTTACAAATATCTTATTTTATCCTCATAATAATCCTTGGAGATATATGCTATTATTATCCCCATTTTACCATTTTACAGATGAGGAAACTGAGGCAGATAGCAGTTAAGAAACTAACCCAGGTTCACACAGCTAGTAAATGTTTGAGCCTCCATTTGAACTCAGATCTTCTTAGTGTGAGGTTCTGTCCTTTGTATGCTGCTTCTGCTGTTGTCAGTCAGTCGTTTCAGTTGTGTCCAACTTTGTGACTCCTTTTAGGGTTTTCTTGGCAAAGATACTAGAGTGGTTTGCCATTTCCTTCTCCAGTTCATTTTATAGATGAGGAAACTAAGGCAAACAGGGATAATTCACTTGCCCAGGATCTCACAGCTAGTAAGTATCTGAGACCAGATTTGAACTCAGGAAGATGAGTCTTCTTGACTGCAGGTCCAGCACTCATCTACTTTGCCACCTATCTACTCACACATGACCTACCTGTCTGTTATGTGTGATATCAAAGTCTCTGATAAAATTATCAAACAGCAGAAGACCAAACACAGATCCCTGGAGTACTCCAAAAGAGACCTCTTTCCAACTAATCCTTGAACCATTAATGACTCTTTTGATACCAGTCACTGGACCAGTTTTTAGTCTGATTAAATGTCCTAGCCCTCAGCTTATCATCCTTTCCACAAAAGCAGAATTGGATTCTTTTTATTGAGGGGAGAAGGCAGGGCAATTAGGCTGAAGTGACTTGCCCAAGGTTACATATCTGTTAAGTGTTAATTAAGTGTCTGAGGTTGGATTTGAACTCAGGTCTTCCTGACTCCTGGGCTGGTGCTCTATTCACTGTGCCACCTAGCTGCCCCTAGAATTGGATTCTTTATGTTAGGTTTTGCTATGATTTAGGTTAACTTACCTACAGCATTTCCCTGAGCTACCCATTTAATAATCTTGTCAACAAAAGGAAACAAGGATAGAGGACTAGGCAAATACACTCATCTAGAGAAATGTCAGCATAACAGAAACAGAGAAGTAAAGGCGAACTCCCTCACTCATGAGGAAGTGGTTAGAGGATATTGGAAAGCCTATGTTTCCACATCCTTCTATCAGTGTCTCCTGGGTCTCCTGGGATGGGGGGAGGGGAGTTAGGAGAGGCAAGGTTAATCATACATTCAGAAGGTGCACCCATGTTCATGTTTCTTTGGGAGACAAGTAACAGGTTTGTTATGGATCTATCTAGGGCTACAGAAAGATGTTGGTGCACAAGTCTGGGGCATCAGCATGTTGAAAAAGTGCCCACAGATTTGACTATATGCCACTTGTTTGTGAATATATCCTCACTGAGGCACCCTACTCCCCTGAGGGAAGGCATCAACATTCTGGGACCCTATGCACTGTGCTCATATTACCTGAGATTTTGTGGATAAAAACCAAATTCAAGGTAAGAACAGTTTTGTTGTTGTTACTCAGTCATATTAGACTAATAAATGGATGATGCCATTTGGGGTGTTCTTGGCAAATATGCTAGAGTGGTTTGCCATTTCCTTCTCCAGCTCATTTTAGAGATGAAGATCTGAGGCAAACATGGTTAAGTGACTTGCCCAGGGTCACATAGCTAGCAAGCATCTGAAGCTAGATTTGAACTCATGAAGAGGAATCTTTCTGACTCCAGCCTTGGTGCACTGTCTGCTGTATTGCTGTACCACCTAGCTGCCACATCATAAATATACTTCTATTTCTTCATCTTTTCCAAAGTTAGCTGTTTACTTCCTCATGCTTTTATCACAGATATTAGGACAACACTAAAGGCTTGTCAGTCATGGCACATTAGCAGTTAATGGTCAGTAGTTCTGCCCATGGATAGGGTCAGAAGGGAGTTACTGTTGAAGAGTAATTTATGTTGCAAGTTTACATAGAGTAAACAGGAATCTAGGGAGGGAGCCAGTAGTATCCATGCAGAGGAAAAGGCTATAGTGCAACCCAAACATAAACCAGGCAGAATGAGGAGGGAAGCCAAGCAAAGCAGAAACAGCTGGTTTAAACAGATGACTAGGAATTCTAGAATGGAAAAACTAATATTTGAAACAAGAAGCATGAGGATCCCCACTAGGAGGAAGAGAACAAGCATTTCTTCAGCACTCACTATGTGTTAGACACTGTGTAAAGGACTTTGTATTTATATTACTTATATTTATATTACCTCATTTGATTCACATAACAACCCTGGGAGGTAGGTGCTATTATTCCCATTTTACAATTGAGGAAACTGAGGTAGAGAGAAGTTAAGTGACTTGTCCAGGGTCCCATAGCTAGTAAGTATCTGTCTGGATTTGAATTTATAACTTCCTGCATCTAGGCTCAGCACTCTATCCACTATGCTACCTTGTTCGGTCATTCAGTTGTGTCCATCTTTTCCTGACCTCATAGATTTGTCCATGGGGTTTCTTGGCAAAGACACTGGAACTATTTGTCATTTTCATCTCTAGTGTGCCCCTATTTTATAGATGAAGACCTGAGGCTAATATGGGTTAGGTGACATGTGTAGGGTCTCACAGCTAGTAAATATTTAAGGCCAGATTTGAGTTCATATCTTCCTATCTCTAGACTAGGTGCTCTATCTACTACCTATAATGGTGAAACTGTCACCATTATGGTGAAGACAAGTCATTTGGGGATGAGAAATACTTAGTTCTGGAGTTGCCTTTTTAGAAGGATACCAATCTGTGGTGACCATGCCTAATTTTTCAATTTCAGTTGAATGCAACAAGCTTATTTTAACATCATATATATATATGCCATATGAGTATGTAGCATCTGACCATGTTTGACCTGAGGAACAGAAGTCAGGGTGAACTGGATAATTGTTTTCAAGTATTTGAAAGGGGATCCTATGGAACAGGGGTTAGACTTGTTCTATTTGGCATCATAGGGCAGAACCAAGCACAGTTGGTGGAAACCACAAATAACCTAAATTAGAATTCACGTTGGGAATAATCTCAGCTGTCCTAAAGTGGATCAGGCTCCTCAGAAGGCTGTGGGCTCTCCCTCATTGGAGATGTTCAGGTGGAGGCTGGAGGATCCTTTACATGTTGGGAATGTTATAAGCAGTATTCCTTTCTGGATATGGATATGATCTTTCATCCCCCCAAATCTGATCTTATGTTCAGGTATGATGTTTGGCACCAGGGATACAGTGTCTCTGCTCAAAAAGAGCTTACATTTTAGTGGGTAGGGAGTGGAGGAGGAACAATATGTGTATACATAAGCAAATACAAAATAATTTGGGGAACAGGGGAAAAGTCTATCAGTAAAGGGGAGATCAGGAAAGCTCAGATAGAAGGTGTCACTTAAACTGAGCCAAAAAGGGAGCTAGGGATTCCAAGAGATGGAGTTGAGGAGGATGAGAATTCCAGGAATATAGTATAGGTTGTACAGTGACAAAGAAGTGGGAAGTAGAATATTGTGAACAGGGAGGAGGCAAGTAGACCAGTTTGGTGCAGATGTTCATTCAATGTGTATTAAATGAGAGTAATATTGTGAAATCAGTCTGAAAGCATAGGGTGAAGTCATCATGTGAAGTACTTTAGATGCCAGAGTTGTTTATATTTATCCTAGAGGCTATGGGGAGGTGTGGAGGGAGAGATGACAATGAGTTCTGCTTGGAACATATTGCCTTTGAGGAATCTAAGGGACATGAAGGTGGAGATGTCTAGAGGGCAGTTGCAGTTAGTAAAGAGAGGCTGGAACTCAGGAGAGAAATGAGGGCTGGGTGTGTAGATTTGGGTATCATCAGCACCGAGATGCTAATTCAACCCCTGTGAGGTGATAAGATCACTAAGAGAGAGAAGGTAGTGAGAGAAGAGAAAAGAGACCAACATTAAGCCATATATCTCTATTGATCTAGCAAAGTATACTGAGAAGGATTGGTCAAACAGGTAGCATAATGGATGAAGAGCTGGGCCTGAAATCTGAAAGACCCATCTTTCTGAGTTCAAATATTGTCTCATACTTACTAGCTTTGTGACCCTGGGCAAGTCACTTAACTCAAGATCTAAAGTAAAATGAGCTGGAGAATGAAATTGAAAACCACTTATATCTCTTTGCCAAGAAAGCCCCAAATGGGATCACAAAGAGTTGGCTATGACTGAAAATGACTGAACAATAATAATAGTGTCATGAAAACCCTAGGAGAAAGAATCCTGGAGGAGGTGATCAGATGTGTTCTGTTCCATAAAAATGTAATGAAGGATGGGATTTGAGAAAGGCCCTTGGATTTAGCAATCTTGGAGAGAGCAGATAAAACCAACTTAACTTGAGTTACCAAACTAGAAACTAGAATCCTAGAGTCTTGAAACCCACAAATATTAACATGATGTATATGGATTAGGAAATGAAAATAACACTTGAAATGAAAACTGGATTCCTTAAAACAGAAACCAAGGAGATGTATCTACTTTTTAAAAATCACCTGCTATTGTACTATGAGAAATAATGAGCTATTCAGAATAGCTATGAGCTATTCAGAGAAAGTTGGGAAGACTTGCTTGAACTGATGAGAATAAAGTAAGCAGAATTATGAGAACACAATACACTATGACCACAATAATTTAAATACATACATGGATACACACAGAGACTCACACACACACACACACACATACACACAAACATACCCCACACCTCATACCAGTAAAAAACACATGAAGTCGGATCAAGGTAATGAAATCCTGATTTCAGTGGATTAATAATAAAATAATCTCCTTCCTTTCAGTGGAGAGGTAATGGACCATAAAAGCAAAATGTGGCATATATTGTCATGTAGCTTCAATATGTTGGTTTATTTTCCTCAGCTACTTTGCTTAACTGTATATGGTGAATTCATTGGTGGAGATGGTTGTTTTTTGTCCTTTATTCTAGAAGAGGACCACAACATCAAGAAGGTGATGCCATGACTTGCAGGTGAATTGGATTTAAGTTAGGGAGGGCTGTGCAAAGTCATGAGCCTTATTTTCTCCTCTGGAGCCATCTGTGCCCATTGTCAAGATATAGAGCAGTACTACTGGAGATGGCCCCACTGGAGAGCAGTCATTATTGGGAAGTGATAAAGTATAAAAAAACCCATAATGATAACCCAATGTATCAGATAAGGCATGTTTAAAATTACTTCTCTGTATAGTTACTTCCTATGCCAACACAGATCATACCTACTTTACATGTTTACTAAACAAATTTCTTGTGTTTCTCTGGCTGAGAAAGTTCAGCATTTTAGCAAAACTCTGAATTTGGCAGTTAATTCATAGATGTCAGACACATACACATCGTTTTAAACATGTACACACACATATATATGCACAGTACGTGTATATGAACACATATAAACACCTACACATGCAAGCATAGATACAAATATACATACATGTACCACATATAACTCACAGATTTATTTCATATGCGCTTATATGCATGTGTATGCAAGTATGCATATGCAGGTAGGTATATGCTACCTAGGGTCACCTTGTGGCTTTAACGAAGCATCAGAGGAGGACTTTAGAGGGCTAGTTAATCATTAGGACACATAATGGCTAATGTTTCTGTCCCTTACATCCTTATCCATATCTCTGCACTTTAGCTTAAGCCCTAGATCTGTGTTGCTCCATGTATTGCTGATTAATTGTGTGACTTGGGGCAAGTCACTCCACTTTTCCAAGCTTGACTACCCCAGTCTGTAAAAAGAAGGAGGCTGGTGTAAAGTTCTTGAGGGCTAGATGGGGAGGCTGCCTTTTTTAGCACTAATATTCTATGATGCTAAGAGTCTTGGTCTTTGAAATTGTTTTCAAAAACATTTTTTTCAAATGCTTTATTAACTTCATTATGAACATCATTCATTTCTGTCAGATTTTGAGTTACATTTTTCCCCATTTTCCCCTCCCCAATGCCCCAGAATAGCAGGCCCCTCATCCAATCTGCGTTCTCCCATCTCTTCTCCCATACCCCCTTCCACTTTTCCAGTGGGGCAAGGTGAATCCCTGTGCCCCAATGCCTGTACATCTTATCTCCCAATTATATGCAAGATAGTATTAATCATAGTATTTATATATTTTTTTGCTTTTTTTTTTATTGGAGGGCAGTTGGGGTTAAATAACTTGCCCAAGGTCCCACGGCTAGGTTTTTTGTTTGTATGTGTTAAGTGTCTGAGGCTGGATCCGAACTCAGGTCCTTCTGACTCCAGGGCCGGCACTCTACTCACTGTGCCACTTAGCTGCCCCTATCTATATATTTTTTTTTAAATTGATTTTAAAAGGAAGATAAGCAACTCAGTATATACTTACATGTGTAGCTTTGCAAAACAATACCATAGTAGATATATTGTAAAAGACTGATTATATTTCCTTCCCTCCTATCCTACCTCCCACCTCGTCCACTCCCCACTTTGGTCCTGCCCCTTTTCAAAAGTGGGTGCTTCCAACTACCCCCCCCCCAGCCTGCCCTCCCTTCCATTATCCCCCCTTTCATCCCCTTCTCCTCTACTCTCCTGTAGCATGAGAAACCCTATTTAGTATGTATGTCATTCTCTCCCTGAGCCAAATTCAATGAGAATAAGGTTTTGCCTTTTTGCCTTACTGCTCTTCCCCTCCCTTATAACCATTTTTCCCTTGCTTCTTCTATATGAGATAGTTCACTCCATTCTGTCTCTCCCCATCTCCTCTCATTATATTCCCCTCGCACCTCTTAATTTCACCTTTTAAGTATCAACCCTTCCTATTAAATTTGACTTGTGCCCTCTATCTGTGTATACCTGAAAACATATATACACACATTCACATATGTATTCGTATGCCCATATACCCTTCTTCAGCTATTTTCATACTGAGAAAAGTTTCATCAGTTACAGTTATCATTTTTTCCCTGTAGGAATGTAAATAGTTCGACTTTGATAAGTTCATAATGATTTCTTTTCCCTGTTTACCTTCTCAAGCATCTCTTGCTTCTTGTATCTGAATGTCAAATTTTCTATTCAACTCTGGTTTTTTCCTCAAGAATGCTTGAAAGTCCTCTATTCCACTGAATGACCATATTTTCACCTGAAACAAGATACTCAGTTTTGCTGTGCAGGTGGTTCTTGGTTTTAATCCCAGCTCTTTTGACCTCTGAAATATCAAATTCCATGCCCTTTGGTCCCTCAGTATAGAAGCTTCCAGATCCTTCGCTATCCTGATTGTGTTTCCACAATATTGAAATTGTTTCTTCCTGGCTGCTTGTAATATTCTCTCCTTGATCTGGGGATTCTGGAACCTGGCTATAATATTCCTGGGAGTTTTCTTTTTGGGAGCTTTTTCAGGAGGTGATCAGTGGATTCTTTCAACCTCGATTTTGCCCTCTGGGTCTAAAACATCAGGGCAATTTTCCTTAAGAATTTCTTGAAGGGTGATTTCTAGGTTCTTTCTTTGATCATGGCTTTTGGGTAGTCCAATAATTTTTAAATTGCCTCTCCTGGATCTATTTTCCATGTCAGTGGTTTTTCCCATGAGATATTTCACATTGCTTTCTATTCTTTCATTTGTTTGGATCTGTTTAATAGTATCTTGATTTCTCATAAAGTCACTAGCTTCCATTTGCTCCAGTCTAACTCTGAAGGAATGAATCTCCTCAGTGAACTTTTGAGATTCTTTTTCCATCTGGCAAATTCGACTTTTTAAGGCATTCTTCTCCTCATTGCCCTTTTGGGCCTCCTTTGCCATTTGAGTTAGTCTATTTTTTAAGGTGTTGTTTTCCTCAGTCAGGCTGTTGACCCTCATTTCATACTTTTCCTGCATCCTTCTCATTTCTCTTCCCAATTTTTCCTCCACTTCTCTCATTTGATTTTTAAAGTCCCTCTTAAAGTCCTCTATGGCCTGTAACCCACTCATATTTTCCTTTGGGGCTTTTGGAGCAGGATTTCTGACCTCATAGTCCTCCTCCTGTTCCCTGCTTTGATCTTCGTTGCCCCCAAAATAGGAGTCTAAGGTTGCATTTTTCTGTTTAATTTGTTTCCTTTACCTTGACATGTTGCCACTTAATTACTTGACCTTTGGGCTTGTTGCCACAGCAGGACTCCGCCACCAGACAGGGGAGCTTTCGTCCTGAACCTTGGGGTCTTCACAGCTTTTTGGCAAGCTGGATGCCCACCCCAGGCTTCCCCCCCAGATCACAATCCAGATCCAGGGAGGTTAAAGCAAGAGTGATTACCCCCCAAGACTGATCGCTGGATCTCCCTACAGTTTGCAGGCCAGGAGCTGAGCTGCCACTGAAAACTACAAAATGGCATGTCTCCTCAGCGGCTTCTAGCGCCCAGGGGAGGAAGCCGAAGCGTTCTCCAAATACTGGTCCCAAAGTCCATAGGGCACTAACCTCTCACTTTGTCCTAGGCATATCTGAGTTGATAATTCTGGAATCGCCACAGCTGCTGGTGTTCTGGGGTCCCTCCAGCCAGCTGCTGGCCCGACCACCCTGGGGTCAAAACCTCGACTCAGGCGGACCTGGGCTCGGCTCTCCGAGCACTGCGCACTGCACTGCCGGGTCCTAGAGCGCTGTGCTGGTCCTTCCTGCAGGGCTGCTGGGCTGTCCTCAGCAGGAGGTTATCTTCTCTGTGTCGTTCTGTGGGTGCTGGAACTCCAGAAGTGGTTCAGAGTCCTCTTTTACATAGTTTGGATGTAATCTGGGGGGAGAGTGCCTTGGACGTGATGTTTCTACTCCTCCATCTTGGCTCCGCCAAGAAACTTTGATTTATTGCAATGATGATGGGTCTTGGAGGATTAAATTATCATTTTATTTTTCAAAGAAGACTGATTTTTATCAGAAAATTATTTAAAATAGAGAATAGAATAAATAGAATATAATAAATATGATGTGATTTTTGTTGTTGTTCAGTTCTTTTAGTTGTGTCAGACTCTCCATGATCCCATTTGGTGGTTTCTTGGCAGAGGTAATGGAATGGTTTGCCATTTCCTTTTCCAGGTCATTTTATAGACATGGAAACTGAAGCAAATAGGGTTATATAACTTGCTTAGTGTCACAATAACTAGTGTCTGAGGCCAGATTTGAACTTTGGAAGATGAGTCTTCCTGATTCCAGACCTGACACTCTATATACTATGCCATTCAGCTGTCCAATATATGTATGATATAATGTACATATGATACAGTATAATATAACCTTTTATGTATGTGTATTATATGTATGTATATATCCATCTAGACAGAGATGGGGTTGGAAAAGAGAGAGATAGAGACAGAGAGAAAGAGAGATGCATAGAAAGGGACAGAAAAATAGGGTTTTAGAGAATCCACAAAATAATAAATTGAGCATGGAAAGCAACTTACAGGATTGCAGTTCAATCCCCTCACTGGGTGAGCCGTGGGGCAGGGAGCTGAAATTGAATGAACTTGCCCAAGGACACAAGAGTGTTAAGCAACCAGGACCGGATCTGATTCTGTGTCTTCTGACTCCAGAGTTGGTGGTCTTTCCAATAAATCTCATTGACTAGAAAATCATGAGGGGAGAGATTAGTGAGTGTGAACCCCATTCTTTCAACTCAGCTTCCTTTTGTTGTTTGTTTTGTTGTACATTATTATAGACAGCTCTTTCCAGGTTTTTCTGTATACCTCTTACTGCATTCAAAGTCTAATGGGGCCATAAATCAGGGGCTAGATAGGTCCTCAGAAACCAAATAGTTAAATGTTATTTTATAGTTGAGGAAACTAAAGTATGGGATTTTTTAATAGTTTGTCCAAGGTCACACAGGCAATAAACATTCAGTCCCAACACAGTAGGCACTTAATAAATGCTTCTTGACAGAAAGAACAAATGAATGAGGTATTCATTAATTGCATTGATAGAAAACAGTTCTGTCTTTTTTGCATGGGCTAAAGCATAGTAAATCCTACTCCAACTCTCCATTTTAACTCTGTATGTAGCTCTCATTCTTAAATGTTTCTTCTTTGTTTCTTTTTTTGTCTTTATTAATTTGTTTGTTTACTTTCATTTTACAAGATTCAGTTCCACAATCCCTTGAGTTTCAAATTTTCTCCCCCTCCCTTTCTTCTGCCCCCCAATGTGTTTCTTCTAAACAACATATTGTTGGATTCTGATTTTTTTTTTTTTTTTTTGCTTTTTGGAGGGCAATTGGGGTTAAGTAACTTGCCCAAGGTCACATGGCTAGGTTTTTGTTTGTGTGTGCATTAAATGTCTGAGGCCGGATCTGAACTCAGGTCCTTCTGACTTCAGGGCTGATGCTCTACTCACTGTGCCACCTAGCCACCCCTGGATTCTGATTTTTAATCCATTCTGCTATCCATTTCCGTTTTATAGCTGAGTTCATTCCATTCACATTCAGAGTTATAATCACCATTTGTGAATTTCCCTCTGTCTTCTTTTTACACACTATTTTTCTTCTCAGTCTCTCTTTTTACCCTATCCCCATTATCTTATCTCCTCCTCTTACCCTCCTTTACCTTATTCTACTTACCTCTCTAAGAGTCTTTCCCTTGTCCTCTCCCCCACCCTTCTAAATCTTAATCTACACACCCTTCATCTGTAACACTCTTATCCTACATACTCTTATCTTGTCCCCTAGTCCTCTAATTTCTTTATAAGTTTAGAAAAGTTTTACACCCTTTTAGATGTATATATTGTTCCCCCTTTAACCTAGATCTGATAAGAGAGATTCCAGCACAGAATAAAAACAAACAAAAGACAGTTTCTTGACACATTCTTAAAGGTCCAATAATATCTTTAGCATATCTACCTCACTTCACTTTGGTCAGTCATTGGTGCCACCATTGTGGAAATTAAGATGACTTTGGTGTTATATCCCTCTTCCATGGGGGTTTTGTCCTGCATATTTCCAGATGAGACTCAGAGTAGGCAATGTTGAATCTGAATTTTTTCTTTTCTTTTTTTTTTCTTTCGCTTTTTTGGAGGGCAATTGGGGTTAAGTAATTTGCCCAAGGTCACACAGCTAGGTTTTTGTTTGTGTGTGCGTTAAATGTCTGAGGCCAGATCTGAACTCAGGTCCTTCTAACTCCAGGGCCAGCACTCTACTCACTGCGCCACCTTGCTGCCCTGAATCTGAATTTTTTCAAAGTGAATACAGAACCACGTGGAAATCCCCATTCATCAGCAGCACAAGTACAGAATGTCTTGTAGCCAATGAAATAAGGAAGGAAACAAGCATTTTTTAAGCACTTATTTTGTGCCAGGTACTGTGCTAAGGACTTTACAAATACTATTTCATTTGATCCTCACAACAGTTCTGGGAGGTCAGTCTTATTCCCAACCTTTACAGTTGAGAAAACAGGTCAAGTGGCTTTCCCAGGGTCAGATAGCTAGTAAGTGTCTGAGGTCAAATTTGAATTCAAGACTTCCTGACTCTAGAACCAGTATCTATCCACTGTAACACCTGTCTGTAGCTGTCTCTAGCAGAGACTTAATGGCAACAACTACACAGATGCAGAGCATCTTATTGTCATCTTTGTTAAGAAAATATCTGAGAAGTATATGATATGGATCTCTAAGGAGCTGCAAGAAATTCCAAGAAATTTTTTCAGGAATCACTTGTCTACAGTTTTCTGGAAATGTTTAACAAACCCACCCATAATAAAGTGATACGGTTGTTTTTGTTTCATGAATCAAAGGACTGTGTATAAACAGCCCTGTTGGGCATTGTGTTCTACTTTGAGAGTATTTCTTTTGGACACTGTTCAAAGAAAAAAATCCCATTAAGAGCTTTAAATTGTGAAGTCATTATTTTAATTCGTAGCCATTAAAGTTTTTATCACTTACTCCAATAAACATGCATGGTGGAGTCAGCATGGCCTTGTGGATCAAGAGATGTTCTTGGACTGGATTCAGGTCCTGCTTGCTGATGCATATTGGCTCTGTGACCCAGGGAAAGTCACAATTTCTCATTGTTTTAGGCAATCCTATAAGACTATAACTTGTAAAGAAAGTGCAACCTTAGGGCGGCTAGGTGGCGCAGTGAGTAGAGCTCTGGCCCTGGAGTCAGAAGGACATCAGTTCGGAACCGGCCTCAGACACTCAATACATACAAACAAAAACCTAGCCGTGTAACCTTGGGCAAGTTACTTAACCCCAACTGCCCTCCAAAAAGCAAAAAAAAAAAAAAAAAGTGCAACCTGCATTGGTAGAGGGAGGTTCCTCACCTGGAAATTCCTTATGCCAATGAAATTGCTATATCCATATCATAATTGCATTTCCAAATTTATGTAATGTATTTTTAACTTAGGAGGCAGCTGGTGGCTCATGGATAGAGCTTTGGGTCTAGAATCAGGAAGACCTGAGTTCAAATCCAGCCTCAGACACTAGCTATGTGACCCTGGGCAAGTCACTTAACCCTGTTTGCCTCAGTTTCCCCATCTGTAAAATGATCTGGAGAAAGAAATGGCAAAGTACTCCAGTATCTTTGCCAAGAAAACTCTAAATGGGGTCAAGAAGGGATATTCATGACTGAAATAACTGAACAACAATACTTTTAACTTAAAAAGCATTGTAAGTGTATATAGATAAGACATCAAAGTCATTGAGTGCCTAGTTTAGATTATGGAACGTAAATTTTTGGGGGGTCCAGTCAACATGGTTTCCCAATTTTCTCTAGCACCATTCAGCAGTTTGTGAATAGGAGCATAGGCAGCCATTGGTGGGAATAATCTAAAATTGGGACTTGGCAAGGCATGATCATATTTAGGATAAATGGGCAAGGAACTGGAGTATAAAGGATAGTGTAGAGGTGAACTATTTCACCAAAGGGTCAAGGGAGGAGAGAATAGCCATTCTAGGAGTGATGTTCTGGCAAAAAGATGAAAGGTGGAGGGAATGGAGGACATGGAGAAGATAAAATACAGGGTTAAGGAGTGTAAGGCAGAGGGAAAACTGGAATGATAAAATATTATGATCATATAAAGGAATTTCAGAGTTCATGGACAGAAAATGGGCATTTATTATTGATGGCAAGATCGAATGTATGATCATCTATGTGTCACAGAATTGGAGAGTTGGCACTACGTTTCAGCTATTTAAGGAACAGTCTTCTTTTCTTTCTTTCTTTCTTTCTTTCTTTCTTTCTTTCTTTCTTTCTTTCTTTCTTCCTTCCTTCCTTCCTTCCTTCCTTCCTTCCTTCCTTCCTTCCTTCCTTTCTCTCTCTCTCTCTCTCTCTCTCTCTCTCTCTCTCTCTCTTTCTTTCTTTCTTTCTTTTTTCCTTCCTTCCTTCCTTCCTTGTTAGGTGATTTGCCCAGAGTCATACTGTAAGCAATTATCTGAGGGTGAATTTGAACTCAGGTCCTCCTGACTCTTGGGTTGGTGCTCTATCATCTGAACTGCCTTGCTGCCACAATCTAATTGATTTCTGAAAGGCTCATTATCAGTTGGCCAGTCACAGAGCCTCTGGTATTTAGTTACTCACCAAGAATTATTCAAGTGATTACTATGTGCCAGGCATTATGTTAAGTGCTGAGTATACAATGACAGAAGGGAAACTGTACTCTCAAGAAGCTTACATTTTATGGGGGGAGACAACATAAATAATTATGTAAAACAGGATAATGCTCACTAAGGTGGCACAGTAGAAAAAGTTCTGGGCCTGGAGTCAGGAAGACTCAGTTTCCTGAGTTGAAATCTAGCCCAGACACATTACTAGCTGTGTGACCTTGGGCAAGTCACTTAACTCTGTTTGCCTCGGTTTCCTCATTTGTAAAATGAGCTGGAGAAGGAACTGGGAAACTACTCTTTATAATTTCTTGATTTCTCATAAAGGAGCTTTCATTTGCTCCATTATAATTTTTTCCCCCAAATGCTTTATTAACTTCTAGTTTACAACATTCATTTCTGTCAGATTTTGAGTTACAATTTTCCCCCATTTTTCCCCTACCCACCACCCCAGAATAGCAGTCCCAGAGGATATCCCCTAATCCAATCTGTTCTTTCCCATCTCTTCTACCAGACACTCTTCGACTTCTCCAGTAGGGCAAGTTGAATCCCCATGCCCCAATGCCTGCACATCTTATCTCCCAACTATATGTAAAATAGTATTAATAATAGTATTTATATATTTTTAAAATATTTGATTTTAAAACTTCGAATTCCAGATTCATTCCCTTCTTCCCTTGTCACCCACTCTTACTGGGAAGATAAGCAATTCAGCATGTGTTAAATATGAGTAGCTATGCAAAACATTACCATAGTAGATACATTGTAAAAGACTGACTATATTTCCCTGCCTCCTATCCCACCTCCCACCTGGTCCACACCCCACTTTGATCCTGTCCCTTTTCAAGAGTGAGTGCTTCCAATTTCTCTCCCCCCCAGCCTGCCCTCCCTTCCATCAACTTCCCACCCCCATTCCTTCCCCCCCCACTCTCCCACAGGGTGAGATATCCCATTTAGTATGTGTGTCATTCTCTCCCTAAACCAAATTCAGTGAGAATAAGGTTTTGCCTTTTTGCCTTCCTGTTCTTCCCCTCCCCTGCAACTACTTTCCCTTGTGTCTTCTACATGAGATAGTTTACCCCATTCTGTCTCTCCACATCTCCACTCATTATGTCCCTCTCTCACCTCTCAATTTCACCCATTAAGTATCATCCCTTCCCATTAAATTCGACCTGTGCCCTCTGTCTATGTATACCTGTAAATATATATACACACATTCACATATGTATTCATATGCCCATATACCCTTCTTCAGCTAATTTCATACTGAGAAAGGTTTCATCAGTTATAGTTATCGTTTTTCCATGTAGGAATGTAAATAGTTCAACTTTGATAAGTTCCTTATGATTTATTTTCCCTGTTTACTCTCTCAATCTTCCCTTGCTTTTTGTGTCTGAATGTCAGATTTTCTATTCAACTCTGTTTTTTTCCTCAAGAATGTTTGAAAGTTGGGGCAGCTAGGTGGGGCAGCTAGGTGGCGCAGTGAGCAGAGCGTCGGCCCCGGAGTCAGAAAGACCTGAGTTCAGATCCGACCTCAGACACTCAACACACACACAAACAAAAAAATAGCCGTGTGACCTTGGAAAAGTTACTTAACCCCAACTGCCCTCCAAAAAGCACAAAAAAAAGAACGTTCGAAAGTGTCATCTTCAAATGCTTTTGGAGAATTAGTTTGAAATAAACAGAATTGTTCATTTTAGGTAACATTCTGTAATTCACATGATTAGCCAGACAAAGATAAAGATGGCCTTTTCTCAGCAACTTCAATAATAATATTTAGCACCTACCCAGCACCTTTTCCTTTTTTTTTAAACAAATGCTTTATTAACTTCTGTTTTACATCATTCATTTCCGCCAGATTTTGAGTTACAATTATTTTCCCCCCTGTTTTTCCCCTACCCACTCTCCCAGAATAGCAGTCCCACAAGGTATCGCTTGCTCCAATCTGCTCTCTCCCATATCTTCTCCCATACCCCCTTCGAATTTTCCATTAGAGGAAGGTGAATCTCTGTGTCCCAATGCCTGCACATCTTATCTCCCAATTACAAGCAAAAGAGTATTAATAATAGTATTTATATATATTTGAAACATTTAATTTTAAGACCTCGAATTTCAGATCCATTCCCTTCCTCCCTTGTCACCCATTCCCTCTGGGAAGATAAGTAATTCAGTATATGTTGTACACGTCTAGCTATGTAAAACATTACCATAGTAGATATATTGGACAAGGCTGCTTATAATTCCCTCCCACTCATCCCACCCCCCACCTGGTCCATTCCCCACTTGATCCTGTCCCTCTTCTATAGTGGGTACTTCCAACCTCCCCTCCCCCCAAGGATGCCCTCCCATCCATCATCTCTCCTCTCATCCCCCTTTGCCCTATTCTGCTGCAGGTTGAGATATCCCATTTACTATGTATGTCATTCTCTCCCTGAACCAAATTCAATGAGAATGTGGTTTTGACTTTTTGCCTTCCTAATCTTCCCCTCCCCTGCAGCAACTTCCCCTTGCTTCTTCTACATGAGATAGTTTACCCTACCCTGTCTCTCCCCATCTCCTCTTGCCACTTTCCTCTCTCACCTCATAATTTCACCCCTTGAGTATCCTCCCTTTCCAACAAATTCAACCTATGCCCTCTCTCCATGTATAACTGTAAACATATATACACACATTCACATATGTATTCATATGACCATACACCCTTCTTCCATTATTTTCATACTGAGAAAGGTTTCATCAGTCACAGTTATTGTTTTTCCATGTAGGAATGTAAATAGGTCAACTTAGATAAGTTCCTTTTGATTTCTTTTCCCTGATTACCTTCTCAGTCATCTCTTGCTTCTTGTGTCTGGATGTCAAATTTTCTATTCAACTCTGGTTTTTTCCTCAAGAATGCTTGAAAGTCCTCTATTCCACTGAATGACCATATTTTCCCCTGAAACAAAATACTCAGTTTTGCTGGGTAGGTGACCCTTGGGTTCATTCCCAGCTCTTTTGCCCTCTGGAATATCATATTCCATTCCCTTCAATCCCTCAGTGTAGAAGCTGCCAGGTCCTGTGCTATTCTGATTGTGTTTCCACAATACTGAAATTGTTTCTTCCTGGCTGCTTGGAGTATTTTCTCCTTGATCTGGGGATTCTGGAACCTGGCTATAATAATCCTGGGAGTTTTCTTTTTGGGATCTTTTTCAGGAGTTGATCTATGGATTCTTTCAACCTCTATTTCCCCCACTGGGTCTAAAACATCAGGGCAATTTTCCATAAGAATTTCTTGAAGGGTGTTTTCTAGGTTCTTTCTTTGATCATGGCTTTCAGGTAGTCCAATAATTTTTAAATTGTCTCTCCTGGATCTATTTTCCAGGTCAGTGGTTTTTCCCATGAGATATTTCACATTGCCTTCTAATCTTTCATTTGTTTGGATCTGCTTAACAACATCTTGATTTCTCATAAAGTCATTAGCTTCCATTTGCTCCAGTCTAACTCTGAAGGAATGAATCTCCTCAGTAAGCTTTTGAGATTCTTTTTCCATCTGGCAAATTTGACTTTTTAAGGCATTCTTCTCCTCATTGCCCTTTTGGGCCTCCTTTGCCATTTGAGTTAGTCTACTTTTTAAGGGGTTGTTTTCCTCTGTCAGGCTGTTGACCCTCATTTCATACTTTTCCTGCATTCTTCTCATTTCTCTTCCCAATTTTTCCTCCACTTCTCTCATTTGATTTTTTTTTTCTTTTGCTTTTTGAAGGGCAGTTGGGGTTAAGTAACTTGCCCAAGGTCACAATGGATAGGTTTTTGTTTGTGTGTGCTAAGTGTCTGAGGCCTCACCCAAACTCAGGTCCTTCTGACTCCAGGGCCGGCACTCTCCTCACTGCGCCACCTAGCCGCCCCCTCTCATTTGATTTTTAAAGTCCTTCTTAAGGTCCTCTATGGCCTGTAACCCACTCATATTTTCCTTTGGGGCTTTTGGAGCAGGATTTCTGACCTCACAGCCCTCCTTCTGTTCCATGCTTTGATCCTTTTGCCCCCAAAGTAGGAGTCTAAGGTTGCATTTTTCTGTTTAGTTTGTTTCCTTTGCCTTGGCATGTTGCCACTTAATTACTTGACTTTTGGGCTTGTTGCCACAGTATGGTTCTCCCACCAGACGGGAACTTTTGTCCCGAATGTGTGGGGGGACAACTTCCATTTCTGGCAAGCTGGAAACCCACCCACAACCTCCACCCCAGATCATAATCCAGATCCAGGGAGGTTAAAGCAAGAATGATTAACCCCCCCCCCAAGACTGATCGCTGGATCTCCCTACAGTTCGCAGGCCAGGAGCTGGAGCTGCCTCTGAAAACTACAAAATGGCATGTGTCCTCAGCGGCTTCTAGCCCCCAGGGGAGGGAGCTGACTCATTTCCTAAATACTAGTCCCAAAGTCCATAGAACACTAACCTCTTACTTTGTCCTAGGTATGTCTATGTTGATAGTTCTGGAATCGCCACAGCTGCTGGTGTTCTGGGGTTCCTCCAGCCGGCTGCTGGCCCTGCCACCCTGGGGCTAAAACCTCGGCTCACAGGGACCTGGGCTCGCTCGGCTCAGCTCCCCGCACTCTGCGCACTGCGCGCTGCCGGCTCCCAGACTGCTGCACTGGTCCTTCCTGCAGGGCTGCTGGGCTGTCCTCAGCGGGAGGTTAGCTTCTCTGTGTCATTCTGTGGGTGCTGGGGCTCCAGAAGTTGTTCAGAGTCCCCTTTTATGTAGTTTGGGGGGAATCTGGGGGCAGAGTGGTTTGGATGAGCTGTTTCTACTCTGCCATCTTGGCTCCACGTCCCCATTATAATTTTTAAGGAATTATATTCTTCAGTGAGATTTTGGACCTCCTTTTCCATTTGACTGATTCTGCTTTTTAAGGCATTCTTGTCCTCATGGGCTTTTTGTATCTCTTTTGCTATTTGGTCTAGTATTTTTTTGTTTCCTTTAGTAAGCTGTTGACTCATTTTTCATGATTTTCCTGCATCACTTTCATTTTTCTTCCCCATTTTCCTCTACTTCTCTTACTTAATTTTCAAAATATTTTTTGAGTTCTTCCATGGTCTGCGACAAATTCATATTTTTCTTGAAGGCTTTGGATGTAGGAGCTTTGACTTTGTTGTCTTCTTCTGATTATATATTTTGATATTCCTTGTCACCAAAGTAAGATTTTATAATCTGAGTTTTTTTCTGCTATTTGCTCATCTTCTCAGTCAATTACTTTTTAACTTTTTAAACTCTTTCTAAGGTAGAGCTCTGCTTTCAGTGTGGAGGGTGTACTAGCCTAAACTTCAGGGTTTTTTTTAGCTGTTTTCAGAGATACTTATAGGGACCTGTAAGTTTTCAGTCCTTCTAAGGTGGTATGATCTAAGGAGAAGTATTTTCTCTTCTTCGAGCCTGTGCTCTGCTCAGTGAGTGACCATAAGCACTCTTTTCTGCCCTGAAACTATGAGAAGCGTTCCCTCTCCACTGCTACCACAAACTCTGCTATGCCAGTGCTTCTCATCACCTCAGGACTGCCATCCAGGATGGTGACTCAGATCCAAGTATGGGCAAAGCAACAAAATACTGCCTCAATGCCAGCAAAGAGATCCCTGTAATCTCCTTCTGATCAGTTGTTTGATCCCCTTAGTGCCTGAGAGCTCTAGAAGCAGCCACCACCACAGCTTCTGTCCCAGGGCTGCACTGGGGCCAGGGTTGGACTGCTGTCCTCTCTCACTCAAGTCTAATAGACCTTTATCACTGACCTTCTAAGTTGTCTTTGGTGTTTGTGCGTTGAGAAGTTTGGAAAGTGCATCAGCTGCCAGTGATTTGGTCCCCTGAGGTTTACTCTAGGTTTGCTGGGACTAGGCTATTCTGGTGCAGCCCACTCAGTACTGCTCCTCTCCCAGCCTGGCACAACAGACTTTTCAGCTGACCAAGGTTGTCTTGGGCTAGAAATTTGTTTCACTCGGTCTTTTTGTGGATGCTGTAGCTCTAGAATTTGTTTAGAGTAATTTTTTACAGATTTTTCAAGGGGTTTGGGGGAGAGCTCAATCAAGTCCCTGCTTTTACTCTGTCATCTTGGCTCCACCCTCCCTCACCAATCCTCCCTCTCCAGTATCTTTGCCATGAAAATGTCAAATGGGGTCATGGAAAGTGACTGAATTAAAATGACTGAACAACATGAAGATAAGAGGAAAGAGAAAGTAGCCTTAGAAAGGAAGCCTTTAGCAGCTGGGAGGATGGGGAAAGGCCTCCATAGAAAATAGGCCTTGAGCTGAGCCTTGAAGGAAGGCAGGGAAAGAAGACCAAAGTATTGGATGATTGTGATATGTGTAGGTGGAGGGATTGCTGGTTCCTGGGGAAATTATGGATGTTTTGAAGTATAGGAGTGACACAATGTAGTGTTTGTAATTTGTTCAAGTAAAGTAATAAAATATAAATAAAATATAAACCATCATCTCAGGTCTGCTGAGTGTTCTATGTGTTGTGTGTGTTCTATGACCCAACATTGAACCTGGAGTAAGAACACCTGGCTTTATAAAGGTGGGTACTATGGGTGTGGAACATTGTATATGTTGTCAGATACAGTTGGTGTTTGTTAGTGTTGTTGAAATGCTTTTTTTCTCAACTTTTTTTCTTTCAAAATTTTATTTTAGACTCAAATGCCTGAACACAAATACAGAATAGAGAAAAGAAAAAAAAAACATATCGTAAACTTAAATACAAAGTTAGAAAGAAAAAAAACCATGCTGTGTGGTTTTACATGAGAGGATTCAAAATATGTAATGATAAATTTTCATATCAAGTAAGCCTATCTGATAAATAATACTCATTTTGTTGAGAATTGTCCATCTTTTCTTTGCTTCCTTGTAATTTTTCTTTTGTTCCACTTTCTTTTTAAACCTTGGTTTTAAGCACTGGTCTGCTGGATGAGGGAGTGGGAGGGATATGTTCAGAAGTGAAGATGATATAAAAGCAAAAGACATCAATACATTTTTTTTTTAAAAAGACTTAGGTTTGAATCTCAATTGTGCTTAAGAGTTCTGTCCTCTTCATTTCTCTCTCCGTCTCTCTCTCTCTCTCTCTCTCTCTCTCTCTCTCTCTCTCTCTCTCTCTCTCTCTCTCCTTGTCTCTCTCTCCTACCTCCTTTGTCCTCCCCTCCCCCCCGCTGCACCCCTCATTGGTCTGTCAGTCTCTCTGAACTCTCTCTTAGTAATGGAGAGATGTGGATTAGACTATAATACAGTGCTGGTTGGATGATTAGACTCAAAGTGCAGTTGTTAATGTCTCAGTGGCAATGGGAGATATGTACTTGACCCTACATTGTTTAACATTTTTATCATTGTTTAACATTTTTATGTAGACGACATAACATGCTCATCAAATTTGTAGGTAGTACAAAGGTTAGAGGGACACACTGGGCAATAGAGTTATGATTGAAAACGATCTTGATAGGGTAGAACATTGGGCTGAATTTAATTATCCATCTTATTCAATTGGGTCTGACTCCATGTGACCTCATGGACTTTTTGTCCATGGGGTTTTCTTGGCAAAGATACTGGAGTGGTTTGCCATTTCCTTTTCCATTGCGTGTCCATTTTATACATGAAGAAATGAGGCAAACATAGGGGTTAAATGACTTGCCCAGGGTCATATGCCTAGTAAGTGCCTGAGGATTTGAACTCAGAAAGAGGAGTTTTCCTGGCTCCAAGCCCAGTGCTCTATCCACTGCCCCATCTAGCTGCCCTGCTGAATTTAATACTATTTAATTCTGCAGGGATGAATGTAAAGTCTTACACATGGATTCACAAATATCAACTTCCCAAGTATAACACGGGGAGACATAGACAGAAATTCTTCTGAAAAAGTGCAATACAAGTCTGGAAGTTGGTATGGCAGCCAACAAAGTGAATGCCATAGGGTGCCAATGGTCCCAATTTATTCTTCCCTTGGCCAACCTCACATGGAGTATACAATTTTTCACCAGAGCTTAAGAAGAACATCAAAAAACTTGGGAGTATCAAGAAGAGGGCAATATATCTGTCATAGGGCCTTGAGCCTGTGACATATAAAGATTAATTGAAGGAAATAGGTTTCATTTGGAGAAGAAAAGACTCAGGAGTGTCCTATCTATCTTGTAAGTATTTGAAGGGCTATCCTATAGACAGCTTTGTTTCATTCAGACTAAACATGTTCCATTTGGTCCCAGAGTACAGAACCAAGAACAATAGGTGGAAGTTACAAAGAAGCCAACCAATTTAAAATTGATATGAGGAAAAATCTTCCTGACAATTAGAGCTGTCCCAAGGCAGAAAAGGATATCTAGGGAAAAAGTGGTGAGTTCCCTATACTTGGAGATCTTCAAGCAGAGAGAGGTGGAATATGTTGGATATGTTATTGAGGGGTTTCTTTTCTTTATGGAATGAACTAGCTGGTGCTGAAGTCTCTTCCAGCTCTAAAATTCAGTAGTCAAATGAGTCAAATAGATGGGAAAAAACTTTGAAAAAAAGTATTAAAACAATATAAGGGAATATTTTCACTTTATAAAATATACCACATTTATTTTCCTTCAGTATCTATTCTTTGGACAAGTAACCTTCCTCATCGAAGTATGCTGAACTCTATTATACCTAGAACCAGAGCATTAGTGGATAAAGTTCTGGGGCTGAAGTCAAGAAGACCTGAGTTCAAATTTGACTTCAGGTAACTTCAGATATTAATTGTGTGATCCTGGGCAAGTCACTTAACCTCTGATTGCCTCAGTTTACTCATCTGTAACATGGGGATAATAATAGCACCCCCCTCCCAGGGTGATTGTTAAGATAAAATGAGATAATAATTAGTGATTATTATTATAGTGTGTTATTTTAGAGACATTTAGGTCACAACAGTTTGGATTCTCCATAGACTGTGATGTTCCATGATTCAGAGGTAGATACCATCTGAAGAAAAACCTTGGTTTGAAAAAAGGTGGCCTTGGGTATCAGTGATTATCAAATGCAACTTCCCCAGGGCAGTCCAGGCTTTTTTCTCCTATTCATAAAGTGGGGTTATTATAAAAACAAACCTAGACACTGTGAAAGTACTTTCCACTTTTTGGATTCCCAAAGGCCAAAAGTGTCATATAACTGTAAAGGATTTTATTATTCACTCACGTTCCTCATTTTTTCCTTGCCTTAATTCACTCATTTTGTTCCCTTTTCTTAAAAAGTCTCACAGGAAAGGGGAATTTCAATTATCATTAAATCATCGAAGTGCTGCCCTTTTCAAAGCTGAGGAAGTAATGAGTCATTTTTAAGGGGCTTTCCTTAAGGCAAAATCTTTCTGGCAATTCTACACCCTTAATTCTCTAGTAGGCAAAAAAAAATCATCTTCCACCATAATTAAATAGAATGAACCATCCACAAGTTTAATTCAGGGGGACCATGCTCAGAACACTTATTTTATGCAATATTTTCAATTTTTTATCAAATTTATTGATTTAGGGGCAAGTAGAGTGAATAAAGTATCTGCCCTGAAGTCAGGAGGACCTGAATTCAAATCTGGCCTCAGATACTTGACACTTACTAGCTGTGTGACCCTGGGCAAGTCACTTAACCCTGATTGCCTTGCCAAAAAAACCCAAAAACACCCAACAACTTATTGATTTATGCAAAGGTATGGAATAGTAGAACAACACACACTATATTCAAACTCTAAATAACTGGTCTCAACCTAGTTTCTGTATCTTTCTTTTAAATTTTGATTTTAATTGAGACAATCTAATTACACAAAATGACACTGTGGTTTGGGAGTAGTTTTGTGGTAAGACTCCCGAGGGCCATTGAAATCACGATTCTTTTGTCTCATTCTTATTTTATCTCAAATGAAGAAAACATGCACAGTAGCTCCTGTAGTTTCAATAGTAGAAAAGAGATCAACTTCTTCTTTTTTAAGGTTTTATTGATACCTTTTGGTTAATTTATATCATAATTTTTCTCAGTATCCTTCCTCTCCCTCTCCCAGAGAGTCACCCCATATAATAAATCGTTTCTTTAAAGACCAAAAACAAAAGAAAATGAACCCCCAACTCCCCTCCTCACACAACAGCAAAAAAGAAAAGAAAAAAAGAAGAGGGAAAAATCAGCACAGCCGATCAATACACTGAAATGTTTGATAATATATGCAAATATATAACAGTTGTGGATTCCTCTCTATAAAGGGAAAAGTTCAGGGTCTCCTCTCATACAATATTGACTTCTATATCTTTAGGCATTAACTGAAGCTATTAATACAGAAGAGGTGTGTGTGTGTGTGTGTGTGTGTGTGTGTGTGTGTGTGTTATGTGTCCCTTTAACAGTCTATGAAATCTATAGACTCTTCAGAATAATATAACTATGAAGGAAACCAATTGTATTAAAATACAGTTATCAAACTATTTTTTAAAAATTTCACTAACCATACTCAAAGCATTGAAGGATACTACATTGTGCAAAGCATAGGAAGGCCTTGGTTCATAGATTTAGACCTGGAAAAGACCTCACAGGTCATTTAATCCAATCCCCTCATTTTTATGGTTGAAGAAATAGACACAGAGATTGAATGACTTACCTAAGGTCTCAAAGTAAATGTAAGAGGTGGAATTTGAAAGCAAGTCTTTAGATTTAAGAGTCAATGTTCTTTCTACTGTGCCACACATAATTCCATTATAGAGGTATGCCACACACAAATGTAAGTGTGTATATGTGTGTATTTGCATATATCTATACATAAACATACATATACACTCATATATATATATATATACACACATATACACTCACAGGCACACATGCATGTGTGTATGTATACACACACTTCATTCATTCATTCATTATCTATTTATTTATTTGTTTATGTTTATAGCCAGGAATTTTAAATCTTGGAAGAAAGAACCCAAGATAGGAAAGGGAATATCTTCAAAGCCACACTTTAGGCAAGTTCTGCCTAGAGCTTTCCCTTCCAGATCCTCTTATGAAAAAGTTACCTGGCTGTTTACTGCTTGACCCTTCATTAAGTACATGTTATTTAAAAGGCATTATCAAATTCCACATTTTTAAAAATTTATTTTTATTTTTTTCAAATGCTTTATTAACTTCTGTTTTACTTCATTCATTTCCGCCAATTTTTGTGTTACAAATTTTCTCCCCATTTTTCCTCTACCCACCTCCCCCAAAATAGCAATCCCCCAGGATATCCTCTCCTCTTATTTCCCAATTACATATAAAATAGCATTAATATTTAAACATTTGATTTTAAAACTTTGAATTCCAAATTCAATCCCTTCCTTCCTTGTCACCCACCCTTACTGGGAAGATAAGCAATTCAGTCTAGGTTGTACATGTATAGCTAATGCAAAACATTACCTTAGAAGATATATTGTAGAAGACTGATTATATTTCCCTCCCTCCTACCCCACCTCCCTCATGTTATATTCTCTACTTTGATCCTGTCCCTTTTCAAAAGTGTGTGCTTCCTATTTCCCTCCCACCCAGCATGCCCTCCCATCATCCCCCCTCTCATCCCCTTCCCCCCTACTCTCCTGTAAGGTGAGATAACCTATTTAGTGTGTATGTCATTCCCTCCCTGAGCCAAATTCAATGATTATAAGGTTGACCCATTCCCTTATGCCTTCCTGTTCTTCCCCTCCATTGTACCCATTTTCCCTTGCCTCTTCTATATGAGATAATTTACCCCATTCTGTCTCTCCCCATCTCCTCTCATTATATTCCTCTCTCACCTCTTGATTTCACCTTTTAAGTATCATCCCTTCCTATTAAATTGGTCCTGTGCCCTCTATCTATATATACCTATACACATATATACACACATTCCCATATGTATTCTTATGCCTATATACCCTCCAATCAAGACTATACATATATAAATATACATATATGCATATATATATTTCTATTCCCTTCAACTATTTTCATACTGAGAAAAATTTCATCAGTTACAATGATTGTTTTTCCATGTAGGAATGTAAATAGGTCAACTTTGTTAAGTTCCTTATGATTTCTTTTTCCTGTTTACCTTCTCTTGCTTCTCTTACTTCTTGTATCTGAATGTCAAATTTTCTATTCAAGTCTGATTTTTTCTTCAAGAATAGTTGAAAGTCCTTTAATCCACTGAATGACTATATTTTCCCCTGAAACAAGATACTCAGTTGTGCTGGGTAGGTGATTCTTGGTTTTAATCCCAGGTCCTTTGTCCTCTGGAATATCATATTCCATGCCCTTTGATTCCTCAGTGTAGAAGCTGCCAGATCCTGTGTTATCCTGATTATGTTTCCACAGTATTCAAATTGTTTCTTCCTGGTTGCTTGTAATATTTTCTTCTTGATCTGGGAATTCCAGAAGCTGGTTATAATATTCCTAGGAGTTTTCTTTTTGGAATCTTTTTCAGGAGGTGATCGATGGATTTTTTCAACCTCTCTTTTACCCTCTGGTTCTAAAACATCAGGGCAGTTTTCCTGGAGAATTTCTTGAAGGATGATTTCTGAGTTCTTTCTTTGATCATGGCTTTCAGGTAGTCCAACAATTTTTAAATTATCTTTCCTGGACAAATTCCATATTTTTGGAATAACTAAAATGTGTCCCTTTAAGTGCCCAAACTCTCTTCTTTTTTTTTTTTAAGCTATTGGGGTTAAATAACTTGCTCAAGGTTACACGGCCAGTCATTATTTATGTGTGGGTGCTCATTTTCTGAGGCCGGAACCAGTCCTGGGTCGTCCCCATTCTGGGGCTGGCGCTCTTACTCACTGCACCACCTAGTTGCCCCACACTCTCTTATTTCAATCTTTTTTTTTCACTCACATAATTGTAGAATTTGAGAGTTGGAAGGGACCTCAATGGTCCTCTAGTCTGATCCAAACGAGTCTACGCTATAGCAATTCCAACAGGTGGTCATCCAGCTTCTGCTGATTTTGGAAAGTTCCCTCCACCTCCTTGAATAGGCCATTTCTCTTTTGGATGCTTCTCATTGTCAAGCAGTTTTTCCTACTATATCAAGACCAAATTTGCCTCTTTGTAACTTTCATCATTTTTCCTGCTTCTTCCCAGCATGACCCAACAGGATGAGTCTGGAAGAGAGCTATCATGCCTTTTCTTCCCTTGGCTAAACAACTTCAGTCTCTCCAAATGATCCTCAAAGGACCTGAACTCAACACCCTTCACCAATTTGGTTGCTCTTCTCTGAATACTCTCTAGATTGTCAATATTCTTCCTAAACTGTGGTGCCCAGAATGGAATATGATACTCCAGATATAATCCAGAGTACAGAGCAGAGCATGCCATAGACAGTATGGATTCTATAGTTTTATACTATAGAACTTTGCTCAGTTCCTGATGGAATCTAGCTCTACTGTGGGGAGATAGTGAGGATTCAATTTCTGGGTTTTTTTCTTTTAGTATTTCTGTTTCCTAGTTTTTATTCTAGTTAGTTTCTGATATTGTATTTGACACTTTTAAGAATGATCTCAGCTGTAAAACTACTTTTGGCCCAGCTGCTTTTGTCTCTCCATAACATCAATGGTAGAGAGTATCAGTAAAGAAGCAACTGTTTGGGGTGGGGTGGGGCTTGGGGCTTCCCATCATGCTCTTGTGCTGAGTCCTCAAAGGAGAGAGAGAGAGTTGCCTTTCTTTCATCCAGACTCAATAAAGCAAAACGGTGCATGAGATGCTTATTGAATATCTTCACTGAAGCATCTTTACTCCTTTTGGCCAAAGTTTGGAGTACTAAATAGACTACTGCTTAGAGGAGAGTCAGAAGGTCCTGGGTTTAAGGCCCACATCTAACACTTATTGACAGTATCGACAAGGGACTTTGAGCCTTTATTTTCTCATCTGTAGAACAGGGAAATATAGTACCTTAGCACCTATTTCACAGGATTGTTGGAAGCTCAAATGAGATTTGGATAATTTTGGTCTGTTACACCTAGATTACAACATAGAAACAGAGACAGAGCTTAAAGGAACCTTGGAAATCAAGTCCACCCCTTCCCCCCACTCCTCATCTATAGATGAAAAAACTAAGACCCAGAAAGATTTAGTGATTTGACCTTGGTCACAAAGTTACTGTGTATCTAAGTCAGGGTTAATGTTTTGTATATGTGCCATTCTTAAAAATTATTGAGGAACCTCAATGTGAATTATATCAATTGATATTTATCAGTTTAGAAATTAAAGTATCTTGGTATATCATGAAAATAGTTTAGACCTCAGGGACCCCCACTAAAAGAATTTTGGGTATCCCCAGGAGTCCCAATACCACATGTTGAGAACCACTGTACTATACAATGCTGCTTCTCATTACAGCACATTATTAGAGTAGATTGGACAAATTCTCATGACCCCAAGTTACTGCACTCTCTATCGGCTCTAACACACATTTATGTGTTTCTTTTCCCAGCCTTTGAAGGAGTGTAAGAAACACAAACAACTAATTGAAGATGCATTAGGAAAATCACAAGCAGCCCCCCAGCAGAGTAAAATCTCAATTATTGCATTATGATAAATAATACTGTTAGTCCAGTAAGAGTAAAACATCCCTTTCTCTCTTGAGTCCCCAATTCTCTTGCTTACTTGCTATGAAACTAGAAAAGAAGAAGTGTCTCCCAGAATTGTCCTTTTCATTTTTAAAAATGGGGAAAGGGTTTTCCACAGGTGTATTTTGTGGTAACTACTCCCCAACATATATACACACGCACAAAGACACTTATATTAGCTTAATTATAGGCTTTGCACACAAGCAATGCTGAAAGGTAACTTCCCTTCTGATGACTCTGAATAAGAGTAAGAAGCATTTACTCCCTCATGGCACATTTCTGATTCAAGGTACTTCATGGGTATCTATGCATTTAAAAAAAATGCAAGAGCCCATCTATGTATTTACTTAAACTGTTTAACTATGTGCTATATTTAGCTCAAAGCAAAGTTGTTTAGTGAAATAGTAAGAAAAGGAGCAATAACTTTACAAACCTAGGGTGTGTTCTCTCTCACAAATATACATACATAGGGAATATGCATGGAGAAGAACATGTATGTCATGTATGTCAGAAACACTGGTTGCTATGAATCCATGTAGAGAGGCACACACAGAAAGAAGATATATGATCAGGTCATGTGAGGAGGGGCAAATTTTGCCTCTGATATTACTGAGTTACCAATGACATCATACTAACTTCTCATCCTGCAGTGTCTACCAGGCATTCAATTTTTTTTTTGAGGGAGAAGGCAAGGCAATTGGGGTTAAGTGACTTGCCCAAGGTCACACAGCTAGTAAGTGTGTCAAGTGTCTGAGGCCGGATTTGAACTCAAGTTCTCTTAACTCCAGGGCTGGTGCTCTATTCGCTTTGACACCTAGCTTCCCCAGGGCATTCAATTTCTGCTATATGTACAGCAGTGATCTCAGTGACCATTTCCCCCTCCTGATTTTGTGGTCACTGTAAGATGGTACTCTGCCAGTCTCCTGATCTGTGCTGTCAGCTTCTGAACTTTAACTTCTCAGGGCAACTTCAAGCTCCATTATTCTCTCTGATAAGGAAGCTAAGGGCCAGTGCTAGGTACACTGCTCTAGGCTAAGATATATATATTTAAAGCAATGGGGGTTAAGTAACTTGCTCAAGGTTAGAGGGCTAGTTATTTATGTGTGGATGCTAAGTACTGAGGCCAGAACCCATCCCGGGTCCTCCCAACTCCAGGGCCCGAGCTCTTACTCATTGCACCACCTAGCCACCCGCTAATATAATTTTTTTTTAAAAAAACCTAAATTCCTCTAGATAAGGAGGGTCTACACCCTTGTCCCAAGGCTCTCTTTTAGGATGAGAAAATGCTTGCTACTTCCTTCTTAAAGTATATAGATGTTTGTGATGAAAAATCTCATCCAAAATTTAAACAAGAACACGGAGATCTCTTAGGATAGGAATAGGAATTTATTCTCTTCCCTGGACGAAGAGGGCAGTCTTCCCCATGACTGATCATGAGGAAGAGGCACTTTACAAAAGGCAGAACAAAAATTTATACCCTATGGGGTGGCTAGGTGATACAGTGAGTAGAGCACTGACCCTGGAGTCAGGAGGACCTGAGTTCAAATCCAGCCTCAGACACTTAACACAAAAACTAGCCATGTGACCTTGGGCAAGTCACTTAGCCCCAGTTGCCCTCCAAAAAGCAAAAAAAAAAAAAAATAGATCTTAGACTCTAATGGGGTCCCTTCTCCCATTGGTTGGGTGGTGAACTCAAGTCTTGGCTTGAAAATCTTCCCCAATGGTAAACAACAGAGGAGCCCATCAAGAAGGCTGATTGACAGCAAGGGAAAGGAGGGGAAGGGTCCCAAAGCAATGGGGAGGAGTGAGCAAAGCCTCCTGAAAGGGCTTGCTGCTGATTAACAGCAGGAGTGGGGGAAGGGAGAGGGAAGTTCTGAGAAGTTTTCACTTCCCCACAAACACATAGATCCTATAACCTTAAGCCTATTTTAAATGATGGTAGTGGTGGTGGTGGTAAAGGAGAAGGGGAATGGTTTTGCCAAAGAAATTATACAAGAATTATGTGAAACCCCTAGAGAGTCCAGTAACTTGGGATCATGAGAATTTGTCCAATCTGCTCTAACAATGTGTTCTAATGAGAAGCAGCATTGTATAGTACAAGGGTTCTCAACATGTGGTACTGGGATGCCTGGGAATCCCCAAAATTCTTTTAGGCGGGGTCCCTGAGGTCTAAACTATTTTCATGATATACCAAGATACTTTAATTTCTAATTTGATAAATATAATTGATATAATTCATATTGAGTTTCCCCAATAATTTTTAAGAATGTAAAGGGGTCCTGAGAGTTGCTGGTGTATATACAGAACATTAGTGATAGTCAGTAAGACCTGGATTAAATCCTTAGATAGACAGTAACTTTGTGACCAAGGTCAAATCACTAAATCTCTCTGGGTCTTAGTTTCCTCTTCTCTAGATTTTTTCTCATCTATAGAATTTTGTTTTTTCTTCAAAGACAAAGAACCTTTGTCCTCTGGTCTCTTAGTCAATGAAAGAAAGGAAAAGGTAAGGCTTGGGGGCAGGGGGGAAAAGGCGGGTGAGAAAAGGAAAAATCTCCTACAACTTAATCCTTTATTCCAGATTCTTGCATTTAATGTATATTCGGTGCTGATTGTGCACCCCTACCTCCACCTGCACATATACCTGGCAATAAGCCACCCTACAAATTAGTTTTTTTGGGGAGGGGGTAGCTAGGAAAATCTCAATTAGGTTCTAAGTTACATGAGTAGTGCCAGGGAATTTCCTTTCCTAGAAAATCAGTGGATGGTGCTTTGGGCAGACAGGAAAACAGAGTTCAAATCAACTTTTCCACTTCCTAGTTGTATGCCCTGGGTAAATCACATCATTTCTCTTGAGGTGGCACAGAGGATAGAGTGCAGTGCCTGGAGTCAGGAAGACTCATCTTCCTAAATTCAAATCTGGCCTCAGACACTTATTAGCTGTGTGACCCTGGGCAAGTCACTTAACCTTGTTTGCCTCAGTTTTCTTAGCTGTAAAATGAACTGGAGAAGGAAATGGCAAACTACTCCAGTATCTTTGCCAAGATGGTCACAAAAATTGGATACAACTGAAAAATGACCGAATAAAGTTTCTTTTGAGATATATTTTTATCCTTAATTGAGATGGAATAGATACATGAAAGCTGGCCCCCAGAATGGCATGGTCACCAGGGGTCGGAAAGCTAGGGCCTTGAGGCCACATGTGGCCTTTTAGGTTCTTGGGTGTAATCTTTTGACTGAATCTAAGTTTTACAGAACAACTGTTTTTATTAAGGGGATTTGTTCTTTGAAGTTTGGATTCAGTCAAAGAGTTGAGGATCTAGAGGGCCACCTTGAGGCTGCAGGTTCCCCCACCCTTGACTTCGACACAGAGAAATGCAAGTTATTTATTTCATTCCTTCTGTCAGAGGAGAGAAGCATTGAAAGGATAGTATTCTGAATTCTGAAGCATTTTGAAGATAGTCTATGTCCTAAGACTTCTGAGCTGGCTGTGTATATTTCACTATCCTGTGCTAAGTGTGAGGGAGAGTACTTAGGTGACCCTTTTGGTCCCCAAAGAGGTAGATAAACAGTGATGGAAAGGAAGGAAGTTATGATAACCTCTTTAGTGAAACCACAGGCTCTGGCAGGGCTGTCTGTTTAGAAAACAGGAATGTTGGTTGAGTCAAAGAGATAAATTACTGTATTGCTTGGTCCTGAGTAATCAAGTGAAGGCCGGAGTCATTCTTTGACATGCAAATAGAACCCATCTTGACATCATGTACTGTACCTTGATTTTAGGGTTGAGTTTACTTTTACCCTCCAATTATTTTCCTTTCAACTCAACAAAATGATGGCTATTTTGGGAATGGTTTAGCAAATATATGTGGGTGGTAGTTTCTAATCTGCATGTCACTAAGAAAACAATGTGGTATAATGGTAGTAATGCTCTCTCTTGAGTCAGAGACATTGAGTTCAACTCCTGCCTATTATACTTACTACCTGCATGACCATGGACAAGAGTCGCTTCATTTTGCCTTCAGGGCTACAGTTACCTCTGTTAAAAAGAGGAGATTGGACTGGATGACCTTTCAGATCCTTGCTGGTTCTTGATCTATGTTCCTATAATCTATTCCCACAGAAAGACAGGGGATGCAATCAGTGAAACATTTTCATGAGGATATATATTTATATTCTATTTACATGCCTGGGAAGAATATTTGATCTACCAGTAAGTATACAAATGGCAGTATGGCAGTCAGATATTGTGGGGGGATAATTCCAACTCAGTTCTTTAAATCTTTTTATGCTGGAGACCAAAATTCCTTGAATTACAATTGATTAAAGCATTGTGACACAGTGGAAGATCATTAATACTGTAATCAGAAAACATGGGTTTAGTTTCTGACTCCAAAGGTGTACTGGAGACAGGTCCCCCGGGCTGCAGTTAGTGTTGTTCTGTTCAGTTGTTTCAGGTGATTTCGACTCTTCATGACTCCATTTGAGGTTTTCTTGCCAAAGGTACTGGAGTGGTTTGCCTTTTTCTTCTCTAGTTCATTTTACAGATGAGGAAACTGAGGCAAACAGGGTTAAATGACTTGCTCAGGGTCACATGGCTAGTAAGTCTGGGACCAGATTTAAATTCAGGAAGATTTCTTCTGACTCCAGGTCCTGAGCTCTCTTCACTGTCCCATTTAGCTGCTTCCACAAGCTGTAGAAGTTACATTTTCATTGTGAGCTTTTACCTCAGAAATGAGCAAATGTTACAAATCGGGGCCTGATTTACTGTTTTGTTGGTTTTCTTGCCTTAAGAAAAATTTAATATGTTAATTAAAATGTTAATAATGTAGATTAGACTTAAAGGTATGTCCTGAAAACATTTTTTTTTTGGAAATCCGGTTGTTAAACATTTACCAGTATATCCCTACTTGACTTTCTGTATCACTTCCCATCTGTATGTTGGTTGGTGGTTGTGATTCATTCTTGAAGAAGACCAAAATGACATCACTATGGTAGAGTCAAGTTACAGTGTGTCTGGTTGTGGTTGATCAGACCAATACAAGCTCAGAATGTTCTACCACAAATCAGGCACAAATAGTCCATGTGAATATTTGGGGTGGATTATATTTCTAATTTTTTTTATTTTGAGCTATTGAAGTTCTGCTTTGCTTATAGAGCACAACACCTTCTTGGATGCAGGCATGCCACTGTCTTTTGTCAGCTTTTCCCACCGTCACACATTCAATTCCAAAGTTCTTCAGAGAGACCTTGAGAGTGAGACCTGGGGGTGGCTAGGTGGCGCAGTGAGTAGAGCGTCGGCCCTGGAGTCAGAAGGACCTGAGTTCGGATCTGGCCTCAGACACTTAACGCACACACAAACAAACAAACAAAAAAAACCTAGCCGTGTGACCTTGGGCAAGTTACTTAACCCCAATTGCCCACCAAAAAGCAAAAAAAAAAAAAAAAAAGAGAGTGAGACCTGCTTGACTCTGTCACTTACCATCTGAATGTATTACCTGAACCTTGAGCAGCCACTTAACTTTCTTGTGCCTCATCTATAAATAGAGCACACGGAACTAGGTGATCTTTGACGTCTCATACAGTTCTAGATCTAAGATCTTAGTAAGAACAATATCACCTTTTTTTCCCCCTTAACATAGATGGCTCCTAGTAAATACATTTTGCCTTGGGAAAATCTGATAGATTATTTAAAGTTTTTAAAGTGAAGAATTTTGTTTAGGAAGGTGAAATGCAAACACTTTACAGAAGTAGCATGTTATAAATTTTATAAAGGCTACATGAAAGAATTGGCAAATTTCAATGAGCTAGAGGGACTGTTTTCTGCCTTTCCTTGTATGTCACATGCATAGTATAGTACCTAGTAATAAATGTTTAATAAAAGGCTCATTGGTGGATCAACAGATACAAGAAAAAATGACAGTAGATAGAAACTCTGAGAGGTAGGAAGAACTGGGTTCAAGTCTTGCCTCTGAGATATACTGGCTTTCTGATGTTGGACAAGTCAATTAACTCCTCAAAGGCTATGTGACTCTCTGTAATGGTAATGGTAAGTTGTAGATCTTCCCTGTTCCCTAATAGGCCCAATGTAATCACATGGAGCCTGTGGTAGGAGGAGTTTGCTGAATGGGGGGAGCAGAAGAAGAGTAAGAGAGTTAGAATGGAGGGAGGAGAGGATATGGGCAAGGAGACAGCTATGATTGTGACTGTTTGTGGGAAGGGCCAAGCATGGGGAAGATTTTGGGATAGTGTTACTTCCTGCAATGGTAAGGTATATTAACTTTTTTGTTGCTATGATGGGTTTGGTTTTCTGGTGTTGGGATTCAACTTTCTGGTGTCTGAATGAATGATTTGCTTCTGTCTTATATATGGAGAGTCTGTTATATTTTGTGATTCAGAACTATGGTGGCATATTCATAGTCACTGTTGGTACTGTGAATATTGCCTTGGCAATACGTTCTCTAAGACAGTACATTTCAGAATGGGTACAGATCTGCGTTGGTAAGGGGTGTTTCATCACCAAGAGGTCCCCACACAAATGAAAACTTGTATGGATTGAGATTGGGTTGGGGTATGGGGGAAACTCTTAGAGGAGTGGGTTAAGTGGGGGTTTGGAGGGTAGGAGGGGAGAATATAAGGTAACAGGGATAGGTCAAAAAGAGACTGAGAAAGAAAATAGTGAATAAAAATAAAATGGAGGGAAATTCACAAATAGTAATTATAATTTTGAGTGTGAATGGGATGTTTATAGCAGCTCTCTTTGTAGTGCCAAAGAACTGGAAATTGCAGGGGTCCCCATCAACTGAGGAATGGCTGAACAAGTGGTTTATGGTTGTGATGAGATACTTCTGTGCTATAAGAAATGATGAGTTCATTAACCTCAGAAGGGCATAGAAAGACTTGCCCTTCTGTGAGGAGAAACAAGTGAGGAGAACCAAGAGAACATTGTATATAGTAATAGCAATATTGTTTTAAGAACTTTAAGCAACTCAGTCATTTTAACTATTATAAGTACACAAATTAAAAATAAGGAACATATGAAGAAAGATGCCATCTGCATCCAGAGAAAGAACTGATAAATAGAAGTATGTGTATAATAATTTGAAATATATATATCTATTTGTGTCTAATGGTATCCATCTCTAGAGCAGAGGGAGGAGAGAGAAGAACTCATTTAACCCTCTTTAACCCTCAGGTTTTCCATCTATAAAATAGCAGAAATAATATCTGCCTTGAAGAGTTCTGGTGAGGATTAAATGAGAAAACATGTAAAAATGTAAATATAGACTTATAGAACATAGATGATGTCCTATTATTAAGCTTTTAAAAATCAGTAAACTTCTGTATAAATGTACAGAATACTTAAAATGCCAGAGGTAAAAAAGTAACATTAAAGCCAAGTACACAGATGAGAATGCTTCAGTAGAGCATTTTCTCTAGAAGGCTTACGGGACAAGGATTGCTTCTTTGCTATATTGTATTTTTTTTTTTCTGGATCCTAGCATCATGCCTGGAGCATAGCAGCATTTGATTCATAAATATTTATTGACTGATGGATTGATAAGTGAGAAAATAGTCATTTGGCCTTCTTGCATTACTAGGTAGAAATTATTAAACCAGGAGAAGATAAGGTGGGCCAAGTTATCTTTTTTATTGAGACAGTGGTGAAATTTCGAATGCTTCAGTTTCACCCGTTCTAAATCTAGGGATTAGTATGCTGGGAGTCATTTAAATAAAAGCACTTCTCTCCTTTATTTTTATATTTTCCATTACTGAGATGTAACTTTCCTCAGGGAAAGTAGAGTAAAAGGCATGTCTGGCATGTCTCCACACCTGGCCATTGTAGGAGGATTGTAGCAAGGAGGATTAGTTGTTGGGGTTCCAAAGGACTTCTGATGTGTAGGAATGGAAGCTAATGACTCTGCTGGTTGTTGGGAAGGGGCAAGGCAGAGCAGGGTCAGGGTCAAATTATGAGTGTTTTGAGGCCCAAGAGCAAAGACAATCACTATAGAGGAGGGAGAAGAAATAGGAATTTTAGGAGAGAGCAAGTTGCAGTGACTTCACCATCAGAATAAGTCAAGTGATCTCAGAAATTGAATGTGAATAATCAAGTGGTGAGTACAATGAAAATTGATGGTTTCAAGATGCTCAATATGTGCCAAACTTCTTAAAGGAATTAACACACTCAATGCAAAATCATAGAACTTGAATTGAAAGGTACCTCAGAAGCCACCATCCAACCTGCTCCTGGACAAGCATCCTGCTTATTACATCCTAAATAAGTAGTCATCCAACTTTGTTTGAAGACCTACAGTGACAGGAAAGTCACTACTTGATGGAGCAGCCCACTGAAATTTTGGACAATTGTAATTGTCATGTTGAGCTGAAACCTGGCTCTCTGTGGCTTCTCATTCATTTCTTCTAGGTCTGTCCTCTATGGCTAGGGAAAGTCTAATCCTTGCCTTACAGATATTTGAAGACACTTATGTCCTCCCCAATTCCATTCTTACTTTTTTCCCTTGGATCATAGATGTAGAGTTGGAAGGAACCTTAGAAATCAACTAGTCGAACTCCTTCATTTTATAAATGAGGAAACTGAAGCCCATGGAAGCTAAGTAACTTCCCAAGGCCACACAGGTATTAAGCTTCAGAAGCAGAATTTGAACTCAAGTCCTCAGGTTTAAGATCTAAGTAAGTTACCACTCCCAGATATTTCATCTGATTCTCATGTGGCATGGTCTTCAGTCCTTTCACCATGCTGGTTGCTGTTCCTTTTATCTTGACAATGTCCATCCTAAAATGTGATTTGCAGAATTGAACATAATAATCTAGATGTTGTTCTCCCCAGGGTAAAATATTAAGGATGATCATCTCTCTTGTATGTACACTATGTCTCCCTATTGCCTATTTTTTTTAGGCTCTTGTGTCTCATTGTTGACTCATATTGGACTTGCAGTTGATTAACACTACTAAATAGTTTTTCACAAGAATTGTTGTCTAGTTATGTCTCACTCATCCCATACTTGTTAGTGGATTTTTTGAACCCAAATGTAGGACTTGGCATTGATTTCTATTACATTTTTCCTTATTCATTTTGGCCCATCATTCTATCTTGTCAAACTCTTTTTGAATCCTGGTTATGTAATTCAGTGTATGAGCTCTCCCAAGTTTCTCTATTATGTGTTGACTATTGACTAGACTGTCCTAGTATGTCATGTTACCCTGGGGGGAGGATGGAGCCAAAGCAATCAAATATTATATAAGGAAGAGTATAAGAGCTTGGTATAAGCTGAGTGCACCAAATCACAAAGCCTGTTGTTTGGTCCTTCATTTTTCAAAGAGGACTAATGACGTCATGGGTGATGTCTTGACTTGTATGTGAATTTTTTTTATTTATTTTTATTTTTTATTTTTTTTAATTAAACAAATGCTTTATTAACTTCTGGTTGACATCATTCATTTCCACCAGATTATGAGTTACATTTTTCCCCCATTTTTTCCCTACCCACCACACCATAATAGCAGTCCCACTAGATATCCCCTCATCCAATCTGCTCTCTCCCATATGTTCTCCCATATCCCCTTCGACTTTGCCATTAGGGCAAGGTGAATCTCTGAGTCCCAATGCCTGGACATCTTATGAAATATTTAATTTTAAAACTTCGATTTTCAGATCTACTCCCTTCCTCCCTTGTCACCCACTCCCTCTGAGAAGATAAGCAATTCAGTATGTGTTGTACATGTATAGCTATGCAAAACATTACCATAGTAGATATATTGTAAAAGACTGCTTATATTTCCCTCCCACCCGTCTCACCTCCCACCTGGTCCATTCCCTGCTTTGATCCTGTCCCTTTTTGATAGTGGGTAGTTCCAACCTCCCCTCCCCCCAGAATGCCCTCCCCTCCATCATCCCCCCTCTCATCCCCCTTTCCCCTACTCAGGAGAGTGAGTGAGGGTAAGATATTCCATTTAGTATGTATGTGATTCTCTCCTTGAGCCAACTTCAATGAGAATATGCTTTTGCCTTTTTGCCTTCCTGTTCTTCCCCTCCCCTGCAACTACTTCCCTTTGCCTCTTCTACATGAGATAGTTTACCCTACCCTGTCTCTCTCCATCTCCTCTCGCCACTTTCCTCTCTCACCTCTTGACTTCAGCCCTTAAGAATCATCCATTCCTTGGGGCAGCTAGGTGGCGCAGTGAGCAGAGCACCCGCCCCGGAGCTAGAAGGACCCGAGCTCGGATCCGGCCCCAGACACCCAACACACAAACAAAAACCCAGCCTCGAGACCCTGGGCAAGTCACCCAACCCCAATTGCCCTCCAAAAAAAAAAATCATCCCTTCCCATCAAATTCAACCTGTGCCCTCTATCCATGTATACCTGTGAACATATGCCATGTACCCTTCTTCAATTATTTTCATAATGAGAAAGGTTTCATCAAACACAGTTATTATTTTTCCATGTAGGAATGTAAATAGTACAACTTTGATAAGTTCCTTTTGATTTCTTTTCTCAAGCATCTCTTGCTTCTTGTGTCTGAATGTCAAATTTTCTATTCAACTCTGGTTTTTTCATCAAGAATGCTTGAAAGTCCTCTATTCCACTGAATGACCATATTTTCCCCTGAAACAAGATATTCAGTTTTGCTGGGTAGGTGACCCTTGGCTTCAATCCCAGCTCTTTTGCCCTCTGGAATATCATATTCCATTGCCTTCGATCCCTCAGTGTAGAAGCTGCCAGGTCCTGGGCTATTCTGATTGTGTTTCCACAATATTGAAATTGTTTCTTCCTGGCTGCTTGGAGTATTTTCTCCTTGATCTGGGAGTTCTGGAGCCTGGCTATAATATTCCTAGGAGTTTTCTTCTTGGGATCTTTTTCAGGAGGTGATCGGTGGATTCTTTCAACCTCTATTTCCCCCACTGGGTCTAAAACATCAGGGCAATTTTCCTTGAGAATTTCTTTAAGGATGATTTCTAGGTTCTTTCTTTGATCATGGCTTTCAGGTAGTCCAATAATTTTTAAGTTATCTCTCCTGGATCTATTTTCCAGGTTAATGGTTTTTCCCATGAGATATTTCACATTGCCTTCTATTCTTTCATTTGTTTGGATCTGTTTAATAGTATCTTGATTTCTCATAAAGTCACTAGCTTCCATTTGCTCCAGTCTAACTCTGAAGGAATGAATCTCCTCAGTGAGCTATTGAGATTCTTTTTCCATCTGGCAAATTCGACTTTTTAAGGCATTCTTCTCCTCATTGCCTTTCTGAGCCTCTTTTGCCATTTGAGTTAGTCTATTTTTTAAGGTGTTATTTTCCTCTGTCAGGCTGTTGACTATCATTTCATACTTTTCTTGCATCTTTTTCATTTCTCTTCCCAAAATTTCCCCCACTTCTCTTATCTGCTTCTTAAGGTCCTCTATGGCCTGTAGCCAGCTTGTATTTTCATTTGGGGCTTTTGGTGCAGGAGTTCTGACCTCACAGTCCTCCATGCTTTGAGCCTCTTTGCCCCTAAAATAGGAGTCCAATGTTGAACTTTTCTGTTTATTTTGTTTCATTTGCCTAGGCATGTTGCCACTTAATTACTTGATTTTTGGGCTTGTTGCCACAGTAGGACTCTGCCACCAGACAGGGGAGCTTCTGCCCAAACATGGGATCTTCACAACTTCTGCCAGTTGGGTGGCCTCTGTAAAGCCTCCACCCACTCTGGCAAGTTGGATACCCACCCCAAACTTCCCCCCCAGATCACAATCCAGATCCAGGCAGTTTAAAGCAAGAGCTAATAACCCCCAGACTGATTGCTGGATCTCCCTACAGTTCGCAGACCAGGAGCTAGAGCCACTACTGACACTGCAAAATGGCTTCTGTGCTGCTGTTTCTTCAGCAGCTTTTTGCCCCCAGGGGAGGAAACCGACGCGTTCCCCAAATACTGGTCCCAAAGTCCATTGGGCACATACCTCTCACTTTGTCCTAGGCATATCTGTGCTGATAATTCTGGAATCGCCACAATTGCTAGTGTTCTGGGGTCCCTCCAGCCGGCTGAAGACCTGGCCACCCTGGGGCTAAAACCTCGGACCTGGGCTCGGCTCTGCGTGCTGCGCTGTTGGTTCCCAGCGCGCTGTGCTGCCTGCTCTCAGAGAGCTGTGCTGCCTGCTCTCAGAGCGCTTTGCTGGCCACTCCCTGCAGGGCTGCTGGGCTGTCCTCAGTAGGAGGTTAGCTTCTCTGTGCCGTTCTGTGGGTGCTGTGGCTCCAGAAGTTGTTTGGAGTCCCCTTTCACATTGTTTGAAACTTGTGTGGGGCAGAGCACATTGGAAATGCTGTTTCTACTCAGCCATCTTGGCTCCGCCCCCGGGCTAGATTCTTATGGAACCTGCTGACTTGTATGTGAATTAGATGTAAATGAGGCAGACTTGTACAAAGACATCAGTATCACTCTCTTCCTGAATCATCCAAGTTTGGGGGCAAGATGAAAGTAGGACAGCTGGCAATGGCCCAGGATGCAGTAGATGGCTTTGGTTCCTTCAATGCCTGACCAAGCTGTGAGTGTTAAATAGTGCCTGATTCAGCTACCTCCCTGGCTGTTGGAACAATTTGTTTTCTTTTTCTTTTTTTTTTTTTTTTTTTTGCTTTTTTGGAGGGCAATCGGGGTTAAGTAACTTGCCCAAGGTCACACGGCTAGGTTTTTTTTTTTGTTTGTGTGTGCTTTAAGTGTCTGAGGGCGGATCCGAACTCAGGTCCTTCTGACTCCATGGCTGACGCTCTACTCACTGCGCCACCTAGCTGCCCCTGAACAATTTGTTTTCATCCACCCATTCCACCTGGGGAAGTCTTCACATACTTGGGGCAGACATCTCCCTAATGCACCAACAGGTTTGAGGCCTGTCAGTTACATTCAGCCTAGGTTGACCCATCTACCAAGATGGTTTACTGGGGTGTGGCTGCTGCATATGCTACAGCTTCTTGGAGCCACAGGTGAGAGTTGAGTGCCAGGTGGATGCCAAAGGTGGTTGAACAGCCCTGAAAAGCAGAGGTGCTAGATCCCATAAACCCCAACAAAGCCAGTAGATTCTAACAGGATTACCCAGTTCCTTCTCCTGCTGTAGCCCTACTTCCTATGTCACTTCAAATAACTTTGCCTCTGAGAGATTCAGTTTCTCCATCTATAAAAATAGGATTTTAAGAGTAGGAAACTTTTCAGGATCATCGAATACTAAGAATCCCTGTTGATCTCAGAAAGCAGAAACTTGGTTCTCAGCAGGCTTCGGAACTCCATCATTTGCTTCTAATCTTGGAACTGGGGTTCTTATAAGAGGAACCTTCTATAACCTCCTATAAGAGGAACCTCCTATAACCTTCTTATAAGATATAGGTTGGCAGTCCTAATTCTAGAAGTGCAGCCTTGGCCATCTTATTCCTTGCTATAGCTTGTAAATATCTAGGTGGCCAGTTTCAAACAGCAGATGGCCTGGGCTATAATTAAAAATCTAGTTTGAAGTATTCAAAAATCCATTAATAGTTCTGAGTCCTCCTGACTATCACTTTTTGAGTCTTCCAACAGCCTAGAATCACTTAAGGACATAACATCTTGAAGAGAAGAGATTCTGTACTTTTCTGATATTTAATCCTAAAGCTAGGCTTCCTAATGTTAGAAGTATTTGTCCTGCTTCTTCTGAGGGAAGTAGGCTTTGCATACGTGGATGGAATTTGTTTTCATAATGCTGGACTGAGAATGAGCCTCATTCATTAAGGGAAATTTTCTAGAGTAGTATTAACTCCTAGACAACTTCATGAGCCCCACTGTTCGGTGATATCACATAATGTGCAATCTGTTTTTTAATAGCTGATTCAGGTCCTTGACAACTACTTTGCATTTTATTTTAATCAAACAAGCAAGGATGAATTTATTAAGCACCAGGTATTGTCTGACAGGTATTATGCTAGGTGCTAAGAATTCAAAGACAAAAGTGAAAAAAAAATTACAGTTCTCAAGAAGGTTATATTCTCTAGGGGGAGAATACACATGTGTCACATACAATAATCACCATGATATAAATGATCTGCCATGTGCATGTATGTATGGTATGAGATCTTTGATTTCATTGATATTGGGAAGTCTAAAATGAACAGACTTGAAGATACCTTACATTTTCTGCATATTATGGTCACAGATGATTATAAAGAACACTGATAGGGTTCTTTCCCAGGTTACTTGCTGAAGATCTCACAGCCAGTTTGTGTCACTGGCAGGATTAGAACCCAAGTCTTCCTGGTTTTAAGACTGGGTAATTGATCATTTATGCCATACTACCTCTTATGAATATATGTATGTATGGGAATATGTATGCATAGATACACACAAAATATGAAAACAATACATTTAAGGTAATTTGGGAGGGAGTCATTATTCCTGGGGGGATCAGGAAAGGCATATCATGTAGGAAGTGGCATTTGAGCTAAACCTTTGAAAAAAAAAAAGTAGAGATTCCAAGAGGAAAAGGTGAGGAGGCAGTGTTATCTGATTTGATCTGATGAACAAGTCATTGGGGAGGGTCCTAGATTTGTATGTTAACCAAGGAGCATTTCAAACTGGGAAATAATAGTGAAAAGTCCCCCTAGTTGTGTGGCAAACTCTGGGAAATAGCAAGAGGTTCCCACAACTATATGAGATCCTTTGAGGGCCCCGTGTTACATGAAGTAGGGACTAGCCACATGACACCATTGAAAGAATACCGCAGCTTTCTGCCGGCTCCGCCATATTCCAGTGACTTCAGCAGTGCCTTTTGCACGTGTGTTCGTGTTAAAAAGATTTTGAATTGAGGTCTAGCCTCGGCTTTGGATTTTTCCTTTCTGAACCTGTTTACCCACTTGTAAAGTGAGATTGAGGCATATACTGCTCTGGAAAACCTAGACCTTCCATTTGAGTTGCCAAAATGACGAACACAAAAGGAAAAAGGAGAGGAACACGATACATGTTTTCTAGGCCCTTTCGAAAACATGGTGTTGTCCCTTTGGCTACATATATGCTAATATACAAGAAAGGTGATATTGTAGATATCAAGGGTATGGGCACAGTTCAGCAAGGAAGGCCCCACAAATGTTACCATGGCAAGACCGGACAGGTCTACAATGTTAGCATGCTGTAGGTGATGGGGTCCTTGGGATGTATATATGTTTGTAACATCAGTCTGTTATATCAGTTTGTAACATCAGTTTGAAAATGCGGTGCTTTGGGATCTATGTCTGTAAAATCAATTTGTAAAAGCAGTCTGTAAAGTCACACTCCCCCTCCCCCCCAACCTCAGGGCATTGACTCTGCCTCTTCCCCCTCCCAGCACTCTGCCCAGCAACAACTCATGAACTGTTTATCTCTGCTTGAAACAATAAGCTATTTATGAATCCTTCACAAAACTATCTATAAACATTTTTAGCTCAGGCAAATGTTATCTCCCTTAGTTAGAGTGGCCAGGTGCACCATGAATTCTTCAGTACCCTATCTATAGGGTAACTCCTTAGCCAATTATACCCACACTGTGTCTTTGATGGCCTTGGTTCCCAGCATCTATCTTGTCAAGCTTGACACTGATGGGTGGCAGACTGGGCACTCCTTAGTAGCCATGACCGAGGATTGACTTTAGTGACGTGTCAGGCCTAACACCACACCTACAGGTAGCCCCCCCTTGGGCTATTTCCCAGTGAATCATGGGCAATACGCCTGCGCAGTTGATATTAAAAGTGCATGGTCCTTTAAGCACTGACCACTCCTTAACTCCTCCCTGATCCCACCCTTACTCACCTAGTTAGCATAATTGGCACCTGATTTACTGTCTTGACTCCATAAAACTATGCCTGTGACCCCTGGAAGTTTGCAGGTTCCATAAGAATCTAGCCTGCTGTCCTTGCACAGCGTAACAATAAACTTTACAATTTCAGCTTCAAAGTTTGCTTGAGCCTGGTGAATTCCTTCCAGACTGGATGCCAGGGTGGCATCCCTGGCAGAACCACTTACCCTCCCCCCCTCCTTATCACCCTTCCCTTTTCATAGGCATTGTTGTAAACAAACAGGTTAAGGGCAAGATTCTAGCCAAAAGAATTAATGCGAGTATTGAGCATATTAAGCATTCCAAGAGCAGAGATAGCTTCCTGAATCGGGTAAAGGAAAATGATCAGAAGAAGAAGCCAGAGAAAAAGGCACTTGGGTTCAACTGAAACACCAGCCTGCTCCACCCAGAGAAGCACACTTTGTGAGAACCAGTGTCAAGGAACCTGAGCTGCTGGAACCAATCCCCTATGAATTCATGGCATAAGTGACTAAAAAAAACAATTTAAAAAATCTTGGATTATGGAAAAAAAAAGAAAGAATACCGCATTTGAAGTGAGAGGATATGAGCTCAAATCTTGTCTGCTACTTGCAATCTGCCCAATTTCAGGCATATCACTTACCTTGCCTCCCTTTCCTCTTCTGCAAAGAGAATGGGTTGCACTAGATAATCTCTGAGATCTCTCCTATCTCCAAATCAAAGAACCGGCAAGGATCTGACTTCCTTTGTTTATTTGGAAGTGGGTGATAGGCCTGGTAAACTCACTTTGAAACAAAACCACTAACCAAATTAACAGAAGAAGGTTATGAAAGAGAGATTGTGCAAGGAAAATATAAAGCTATTTTTATACTACACAGCTATTTTTTTCATTTCTTGTATTCTAACACTTCCTGTTTCATGACTCTTTGAAGTCTGATGCTGATCACGTGGTTGGAGGGTGACGATGAGTTTGAAAAAAAAATGATGTTATCTTTTCTTCCTTGAGGAGACTGAGAAATGTGAAGTCGTCAAGTTAAAGAATTAGTAGAAAATCCTATTGGCTTCTAAGAGAAGCCACAAAGATCTTTGCCTATAATGACCACAATGAAGTCATCATTAATCACCCAGCAGGAGCTTTCCCCTTAACTTTACCAAGCATGCCCAGGAAGAAAACATGGTCTGGTCTGGTAAAGCACCTTTTAAAGAAGTAGGACTGCTGTCAGTTTATATGGGATGAGGGCTTTCCACTGACCAGTGTTATTTTTCCTCTCTCCTGGCAGCAGCAGGAAATTTCTTGATCTTGTAGAGTGCTTTTAATACTTTGATTATGAGAGGGAGAATAGAATAGACTGTTTGAGGCGAAAGGGATCTTAGAAACCATCCAGTTAGTCAGTCAATGTCAGTCACTGGTCTAAGTGCTAGGGATATAGAGAAAGGCAAGAAATATGATTACTGTCCTCAAGGAACTTATTTTCTAAAGGAGACAACAAAGCATGAACCACTATTTACTTGTAAGGTATATACAATGCAAACGGGTATGACTCTCACTCATTTACAGATATTATCTCAAGTGGGATAACATTTGTAAAGTAGTTTGCAAAACCTCAACACTCTAGATAAATGCTAACTATTAACTTAACAGCCCGTTAGCTCTTATTATTATCATTTTTTACACAAGAGGACATTAAAGTAGAGCCAGTACAAGAAACCCAGGGATCTCTCAATTCTCAGGTCAGTAAGTTTTCTTACATCATATTCCTTATCCACTCATTAAAAAAAACAACAACCCCAAACCAACAAACTGTTTTATCTTCATGCATTGGGTGTGTAAGGTCTTACACCAAGCAAGGAACCCAGGGGTCTCCTGATTCTTGGGCAGTGAATTTTCTTACATGATACTTTCTTCTCTACTCATTCAAAAAACCTTTCATTTTCATTTATTGGGTGTATAAGATTTTGTGCAAGGTACTGACTAGGCCCAGGATGAAGGATATGAAATCTTATGACCTGGAGCTCATGGCCCAGTTCATTGAGCAGCTCATAGTATAATAAAACAGCACAGAGAGAATCTTAAGGATGAACTCATTCGGAGTGAAAAGATCTGAGCTCTGACCCAGATGTCAGATACTCAGCCACAGCACAGCACATGGGGCCTCTTCTTTGGCAGATAGATAGATATCACAGATAAGTAAGTTGGTTATATTTCTTTTTTTTTTTTTTGGAGGGCAATTGGGGTTAAGTAACTTGCCCAAGGTTACATGGCTAGGTTTTTGTTTGTGTGTGCATTAAGTGTCTGAGGCCGGATCTGAACTCAGGTCCTTCTGACTCCAGGGCGGCTGCTCTACTCACTGTGACACCTAGCCGCCCGAAGTTGGTTATATTTCTATGTCACCTTAAAGCTGAGAATACACTTTCCTCACAACAATCTATGTAAATTAGCTCATAAAATATTATCTTTGTTTTACAGATATGGAAACTAAGCCTCAGAAAAGTGTGAAAGTGATGAACCCAGGTCACCTAGCTAACAGGACTATGACTTAAATTTTTTTGTTTTGTTTCTTCTTTTTCACTGTTCACTCCATTAGTTATAATCCTTCTTTACAACTTGACTAATGTTTAATGTGAAGGTATTTGTAGATCCTATATTTGATTGCATGCCACCTCTGGGGGGTAGGGGAAGAGGTAGGTGGAGAAAATTTGAAACTCAAGGGATTGTGGAACTTAATGTTGTAGACTAAAATTAAATAAATTAAAAAAAAGAAAAATGCACAAGCTCGTAAAATCTTATTTAAAATTTTTGCATCATTTAAAGTATCTGCTTCCTGGCCATCCCATGTTATTAATTGCTCCAGCAGATCATAAATGTCACAGCCAAGACTTAAGCCCAGATTTTCCAGACCAGGGCCTTTCCTTTTTTTAAAAGTAATTTTTATTTGTATATGTATATTTATTATATTTATTTTATATTTATATTTGTTTTTCATCACCTAAATTTTTCCCTCTATTCCTTCTTCTCCCAAGGAGTCATATTATTATCCTTGCTTTATTCTATTCTATTCTATTCTGTTCCATTCCATATAATAATATATTATTATACCCTCTCAGAAAAACTGACACTCACAGATGTGTTAAGAGATGAACCGAATGTGCTCTGCCCCACACAAATTTCAAACAATGTGAAAAGGGACTCCAAACAACTTCTGGAGCCACAGCACCCACAGAACGGCACAGAGAAGCTAACCTCCTGCTGAGGACAGCCCAGCAGCCCTGCAGGGAGTGGCCAGCACAGCGCTCTGAGAGCAGGCAGCACAGTGCGCTGGGAACCAACAGCGCAGCGGCTTCTTTCCATATTTATGATATCCATTGTTTCTTACAGTACTATGCCATTCCATTCATGTACCATACTTTGTCTAACCATTTCTCAAATAATGGGCCCCTACTTTGTTCCCAGTGTTTTGCTGCCATAAAAGTACTGTTTTAAATATTTTGATGCATGTGGAGTCTTTCTTTTTTTATCAGTGATTTCCTTGGGGTATGTGGCTCACAGTGGAATCTCTGGGTCAAAAAGCATGGACCTTTTGGTCATTTTGTTTGCATAATTTCAAATAGCTTTCCCAAATTAGAATGATTAGACTATTTCACATCTCCTCCAGCTATGCACTAGTGCCTCTCTTTCCATACACTGGAAAGCTATCATGTATTTCCATACCTTATCTTTTCCACCCATGGCTATCCATATCTCTTCTCATCTTTGCCAGTCTTCTTGAAGTGAAATGAAGTGAAGCCTGAGTTTCTCTTATTAGTGATTTGGAATATTCTTTCATATGGTTGTTTGTAGCTTACAATTCTTCTTTTGAGAACTATTCATTTGTTCCTATCTTTTGAATGCTTATCTTGGAAAGTAACTTTTTGTTTTCTTTATTTTTTAATTTTTCTTTATTCCTTTAGCTTTCTTGATTTATAGTCTATAGCCAGACCATTGTTCTTCCTACCATGTCATGCTCTTTTTGTCTCAGTGTTTTCTTTCCTTCCCAGTGTGAGGAGTAAGAGAAAGATGATGTTCCAAGTATCTCAAGTGACTTCTCTACCTTACTTTTCTAGAACACTATTAACATACAGTTACTTTTCTCACCTTAGCTCATACTACTCTTCTCCGTCTACATTCTAGCAAAACTTGACATCCCTCTCTGTCTCTTGAACGATGCTTCACTTCCATGCCTTCAGTCATACTCCATGCTTTGAAAAACCTTCTTCCTCCTATTTATTTGATGAATCCCTACTCACCCTTAAAACCTAGTTCAAATACCACCTTCTCAATGAAGCCTTCTCTGATTCTTATTGTCAATAATGTCTTTTCCTTCATATTTCCCATAGTTCTGTTCACTTATATATTATTGGGTGTTGCTGTTCAGTTGTTCTTCAGTTGTGTCCAACTCTTTGTGACCCCATTTGGAGTTTTTTTTGTTTTTTTTTTGTCAAAGGTACTGGAGTGGTTGGCCATTTCCTTCTCTAGCTCTCATTGTATCCAGTTCTTTCTCTTACTAATTATGAGCCTGTAAGAGCTGGCTCTAACATAGTTCTGCCTATGACAAGTCCCATGTGGCACAATGCTGATAGAAAAGGAGGCCCAAGACTGCCCTTGATCACCATTATCCTATGCCTTTCAGTCTCTATAGATCTTTCCCTCATAATTATTCCTCTCCTCACTGTAGATCCTCACCAGATAGTTTATCATCATTGTGCATTTTTCACCAGAAATATTGATTTTTCCATCTGGCAATCACCTTTCCATGAACAATCTTTTTATTCTCCAGCACCTCTAAGTTCCTCATGTGATCAACTATTTTTTTTAATAAGCAACTCTCACAGTGGTAAGGGATGAGAGAGGAAAAGTAGATGGTAAAGAATGTCCTCTTCTACCTGCCAGCCCCCAAAACTCCAACCCCTTTCCATTGAATTCATCATGCAGGGACTCTCAGATCTCTAGCTTAAAAACTTAAGTGTTTAAGGGTATTGGCAGAGTTGAGATTTGTTTGATTTTTTTTAATTTCAAAGCAACTTGAAAATTTTAAATATTCTTTTTTTTTGTCTATTAATTTGCTTGTTTACTTTTAGTTTACAAGATTCAGTTCCACGATCCCTTGAGTTTCAAATCTTCTCCCCCTCTCTCTCCTCCTGTCCCCCACCCCCTCCACTATGGCGGCATGCAATCAAGTATAGGATCTGCAAATACTTTCATATCAGACATTAGTCAAGTTATAAAGAAGGATTGTAATGGATATAAGGAACAATGGGAAAGAAGAAACAAAACCAAACAAGAAAAAGAAAGAGAGCAGGTAGTTTGCTTCAATCTGCATTCAAACTGTATTCTTTCTAGTTCTTTCTCTGAATGTAGACATATCTCTCCATCATGAGTCTTTTGGAGTTGTCTTATAACCCTGCATTGCTGAGAAGAGTCCAGTCTATCAAAGTAGGTCATCACACACACGTTGTGTCTGTAACTGTGTACAAATTTCTCTTGGTTCTGCTCTTTCCATTCAGCATCACTTTGTATAAGCCTCTCCAGATAAATATGAAGTCTGTCTGCTCCTCATTTCTTATAGCACAATAGTATTCCATTAACATTCATATACCAGAACTTGTTTAGCCATTCCCCAATTGACGGGCATCCCCTTAATTTCCAATCCTTTGCCATCACAAAAAGAGCTGCTATAAATGTGTTTATACATATGGGTCTTCCTCCCATTTCTATGAGAAATTTAAAATATTCTTGCTTAAGAAGATATTTGGTTGTCTGCTGACTAAATTGTATCATTTAATCTAATTTTCTCTCTAAGTCTGGGGTGTTCATTGTTAGCAAATAATTGTATTCTTTGAAATATTATTCTCATCTTATATTTTTGTCATGTCAAAGAAAAACCAACTATTTTTAGAGCTCAAAACTGCTTTTCGACTTCAGATAAACTGTATTCCTTAGAGGGCAGTCACAGAGATGAGTGGATTTTAGTCCAACAGATGGGACTATGAAATGCATAGGCAAGAAGAGACCATGTTAGCTTATCTGATCTGTCCCCTTGAGAGCTATTTAAATGGAAAAGGGAGAAAATTCCAGGAAAGTGGGTCTTTACCCTGGAAGTTGTTTATCGTTATTGCTCAGTCACTCAGATCTGTGTAACTACAATATGTAAGATCATGCATTCAATAAATATTAAGTATCTCCTATATATGGTCTTTATTATTAAGTTTTGCAACATAGAAGAGAAATAGGGCAGCTATATGAAATAAAAGACATGTAACCAAATCCTATAAAAATTGAGAAGTAGGAAAGACCACTTCTCACTTGGATATAGGTAGTTTGGTCAGGAAAAGTTTTATGTGTTAAATCCCTCTTTTACATAAAGTAGTTGATATTTGAATTGAATCTTGAAGGAGAGATAGGATTTTTACATGGAGAGATGATAGCGAGCAAGGGCATTCCAAGTAGAGGGAACAACATTAACAAAAGCAATGAGTTGAGAAAATTCAAGGCATTCATTTTTGGGAAATGGTGAGCAATTCAATTTTACTGGAACATATGGCATACAAATGGTATGAAATATGGACACAAAAGTATATTAGAATCAGATTGTGGAAAGCCTCGAGTGACAAGTTAAAGCATTTAGATTTTACTCACTAGAAAATGGGAAGCAAGTAAAGATTTTTGAATAGGAGAATGCCATGGTTGGCATTCTAGCAGTGGTTCAGAGAGTCTTTTCAGATACAGAAGAGACTACTGACAAGACCAGTTAGAAGAACCAGGAAGAAGATAGAATGTGCCAAAAGAAAGACTTGAACCCACATGTTCCTCGATCCAAGTTCAGCCCTCCATTCACCACACTAGTGATATCTAACTTTTTAAAACTGTGTACCCCTATCAATAAAAATGTGGGCATGTTCCACATATATGTATGTATATATGCATGTGTATTTATATGAATATATGTATATATGTGTATATAGCATATGTGTATGTTTGTATGTGTGTATCCTTATTTACAAATTATATACATGTATTATTATACTAATAACATTATTAGTATTAAGCCTTTAAGTTTAAACAAAAATCAAAATTTTCAAAAGGATGAAATGAAATAATATTTGATCCTAGAATCAACATAGTTAGACATGAGGTTTAGGAAAATCTCTTTGGTGGCTGTGGGGAGGATGGATTGAAGGAGAGAGATCGGAGGCAGGGAGAAATGAAGACATTTCAATAGCTCAAGGGAAAGATGATGCAGGCCTTATCAGGGCAGTGGCAGGGTGAGTGGTACCAGATGTTGTGAATATAGAAATGGGACATTTGTTAACTGATGAGCTACATGGAGTGAGGGAGAAAGAGAAACAAGATATGACCCTGGTCATATGTACCTGGATGACTGGAAGGATGAGGGTGTTTTCAATAGTCACAAAGACATTCTAAAGTTGGGTGGGGTTTTTTGGGGAAAGATAATGTTAGGAGATTTGTGATCTGTCACTACCCCACCCATACTTGGTCATCCTGTGCTGTGTGCTCTATCTCACCCAAAATGACCTTGTGGTTATAGGCTCCCCACCCCTGCCATAATGACTAGAGTCTGAGACTTTAGTCAGGGAAGGAGTCAGGGAAATTTGAGATCAAATCCCACAGTGGATATTTACTAGCTGTATGACTTTGAACAAGTAACAACTTCTCTCAGTCTCAGTTTCCTCATTTCTAAAATGGGAAAAACAATAGCACCTACCTCCCAGGGATGTTGTAAGGATCAAAATGAAATCATAGTTACAGAGCTTGTAAGATTCTGTGGTGAAATTTGAATTCAGGCCTTCCTGACTACAAGTAGAGCACTCAATCCATTGCACCACACACAATAAGATAAAACTCAAATTGAATTCAGTTTGCTGTATCTCTGCTAAATGCTATGAGACTGTCTTATTTAAACTTACTTAATTTTCATATCTTTTCCTTATCTTTCCCCAGTCCAACAGCCAACAGTGTGAAAATGGCCATAGACTATATATTTTATAAATATTGAATTGAAAGTGATAATTCCAAGTCTGATATATTCAGGCCTAGAGGGTGGGAAGGAGACAGGATACCTCTTCTTTTTATGATCCCAGCAGTTTTAATCTAAACTGGAAGAACACTGTTTTTAAAGAACTTACTTATATTTATATAGAGCACTGTATTAGACTTGGGGGCAAATTGGTAAAAAAAGAAAAGGTAGCCTCAGTCTTCAGAGGAATTATAATCTGGGTTATTTCTCCCTGCCCTTTAAATTTTTTTTTTAATTAAAAAAAATTTTTTTTTAATTAAACAAATGCTTTATTAACTTCTGGTTTATGTTATTCATTTTCACCAGATTATGAGTTACATTTTCCCCCCATTTTTTCCCTACCCACCACCCCAGAATAGCAGTCCCACCAGATATCCTCTCATCCAATCTGCTCTCTCCCATATCTTCTCCCATACCCCCTTCGACTTTGCCATTAGGGCAAGGTGAATCTCTGGGCCCCAATGCTTGGACATCTTATGAAATATTTAATTTTAAAACTTCGATTTTCAGATCCATTCCCTTCCTCCCTTGTCACCCACTCCCTCTGAGAAGATAAGCAATTCAGTATGTGTTGTACATGTATAGCTATGCAAAACATTACCATAGTAGATATATTGTAAAAGACTGCTTATATTTCCCTCCCACCCATAGGTTTAAAACTTTCTATAACAGTGGGTTTTTGTCCATGATGCAGATTATTTGTTGCCATGAAGTATCATAACATATAATGGGAGATTAAGGAGCAGTAGGGAGACTCATGAACACATATGTGATTATAAGCACAGATTCAATTCAATTAAAAGGTAACTCCTACATACAATTCATGGCACAACTAACAAGAACTTGGGATATGTGAATGTGTCTTGGCACATCCTTTGAATGATTATTTTCCATTTTTGAAGAGGACCAGTGACATCATGGGTGATGTCTTGACTTGCTGATGAATAGGACTTAAGTAAGGTAGAGTTGCACAAAATTGTCAGCCTCTCTTTTCCTTAGTTATTGAAGCCAAGTGGCAACATGAAAGTCAGGATGTCTGGTCTAGGATGCAGTAGATGACCTTGATGTCTTCTCTGCCTGACCAAACTTTAAGCATTCTATAATGCCTATTTTAGCTCCCTTTGTGGTTGCTAGAACAAAATGTTCTCATCTGCCCATTCTATTGGGGGAAGTCTTTACATGCTTTGGGTAGACATCCCCCCTAACTCATCAGCGGGTTTGGGGCCTGTTGGTTACCCTCAAAGTGTTTTCACCCATATGCTGAGATGGTTTTACTGGGATGTGACTGTTGCATATGCTATGTCTTGGAGTTCCAGGTGAGAGTTGACTGCCTGGTAGACAGCAAAGGTGGATGAGTAGACCTGAAGAGGACTGGGCAAGCCGTCACAGCAGAGATGCTGCTCCTCCTGATCGCCCCCATTGTATTACATGCTATTATATGAGATTATTTGGGAGTTTCACTAACTTATATGAACATTTTGCCATGATGTGCCAAGATGTGATATATATATATGTGTGTGTGTATATATATATATATGTCTTGGTATACCCCTTGAGTATCATTTATCTATATTCTTAGCTCATTCATGAAATATGGATTTGTTGATGAACACATACTTTTTCCCCTTTTTTCATTACAATTTAGGGAGAGAGAGTAAGAGCAAAGGTGGGGGTGGGGGAGTGAGAGGGTGGGGAAGAGACAGAGAAAAAGAGACAGAAACAGAGGGAGACAGAGAGATACCTAGAGAGACAAGACAGAGACAGAGGCAGAGAGACAAAGAGAGAGAAGAGTAGAGGAGAAGAGAGGAAAAAAGGGAAAGGAAACAAAAGGAAAGGGAAGAGAAAGGAGGGAGGCCAGGAGAGGAGTGAGGGAAGAGAGAGAGGAAAAGTAAGATGATAGAGGGGAGAGAGGAAGAGAGTGGGAGGGAAGAGGAAAGAAGATGAGATAAGAGGGAGAGGGAGAAGGAAAGGAGACAGAGACGGTTTTAACATTACCTTATGAAAATTAAATGATTATTTCAAGTTTCTCAGCATTGTCATTCACAGAAATAATTTTCCTGGGAAATATTCTACATGAGTTATTTATGCCACATGTGTATGATGTCTGAGAAATGGTTTAGCTTGAATATCTAGGAAAGGGAGACGTGCAGTTTCCCAGCAACAGAAGTTACAAAACCCAAGATTTCTGCAGGAAGAAAAGACGTCCTGTCAGTCCAGTAACTGTACTGAAGGATGGTGTTGGTACATCAACTGTTTTAAGGAAATGGTGATGATGGCAGAAGCATCATGGGCTCCTTCCTATTATATTGTTACACTAAGAGAGGAGAATATCATGATGCATTTTCTTTGTAGTACTTTACACTGTTTAGCATGCAGTGGCCCCTCATTAGATATTATTGACTCATTTCCTGAGGACATATAGTCTATGACCTGCCTCCAAGTAAAGTTATTGAATTATTCATTTCCATAGCTCACAGGACAACTCACCAAACATATCCTTAGAAAGAAAATAGAATCCAGCTATAGCAGATGTTAATAAGCCTGCCACCAGATCTGTTAAGGATCAGGACCTTCATCATCTTTGACTCAACTGACAAGTTGAGTCTGAATGGTAAACTTGCAAAATGAAAGGCATAGGGTATACAGTTTAGTTCAATCCAATTAAACTCTATAAGCATGTATTAACCACCATGTGCCAGGAACTGTGGTAGGTAATGAAAATACCAAGAAAAAAAAGTAAAATGACTCCTTCCCTCAAGGGAGCCTGCATTTTATTGAAAATAGCAAACACATGGACTAGTGGGGAAATTCCTAGTTCAATACAAACTTACATACACACATGCATATGCACATATATGTTATATGTGCATACGCATATGATTCTTGTATATAATTAACAATAAGCCAAAAATCTGAGGATAATTATTCTTGCTCTCCCCCCCTTATTTGTGTAGAAAATAATAACTATAAAACTTTAATCTGTGGTAGATTTAATGGGGTATGTCATGTGGCCACCAGAGAAAAGCCAAGCAAGGGAGCTCCCCCTGGTCTACCAAGAAAAAGAGAGCAGAACAGAAATAGAGAGCTGTGTCTTCCAGGTCTATTAAAGGGGAAGAGAATAAAGCCATGAGAAAGGCACCAGAAGATCTGTGTTCTCAAGTCTTATTTACTACTGCTGCTCTCACCAAGTAACAGATACCCAGTCTTGCTCCTACATGCAGGAACCTTATCAGTTCTACTCTCTGGAAGCTTAGAGGCACTATTTTATCTCTTGCATTCCAAATTCTGTCAGATCTGAATCTGTTTCCATAACGAAAAGCTGCCCCCTCAATCTGGTCCACGTGACTCATTGAGAAATTTCATGAAACTTAATATATTAACTCTAGTCAAGTAAGAAATGAATTGTTCTTCATACTTCTGCCTCCATTCCAAACAGCTAGAAAGTGGGCTATCAGTTGTTGGTTACAATATTGTCAAGAATGGCTGAACAAGATAAACTTATTAATTAGCCTTCATTTTATATCAGATGATAGCATGCCTAGGACAGAAAAAGATAAAGCAGGTTACGTTGGTTTTTTTTTTTAACCTTCTTTCCAAAGCCACATTTACATGTATAACTTTTTCTCTACTCCCTTCTCCATTGTTTCTGAGACTTGTTTCTGAGTCATGGGATCATATGATCATCTTCTTGATATATACAAATGAAAAAGATATTTTTTTCTGGTTCCTATTAAATACAAGGGAGGATAAATCTAGGTGATGGACTTGGTCTGAGTTAGCTTGTGTGACGTGATTTTGTGTGTTGGGATGGCAAATTAAGGGCCCTAAAGTGACTGTTAGAATACCCTTGAGTCATAGAAGGCTTGAATAACTCATATGTAAATATGAGAGATTACCCCTAATTGAACAAACACCGTTTGGAGTCCTATGAACAATTGTTTTTTATAAACATAGTCCTTTACCTGGCAATTTAATTAATCTTGGCTGTGCATGGTGTGGTGGATTTACAGTTGACCTCTGACCCAGAAGATCTGTGTTCAAGTGTCACCTCTGATACATACTAGCTGTGTGACTGGATTAGTCACCTCATCTCTTAGGATCCTAGGCAACTCTAAGTATATTAGTTGCTGACTTGCATTAATAGAATTTTCTCACTCAGGAGTTCCCTAAAGCAATGAAATCACAGGTCCAGGCCCAATCTCTCTCTTTTTTAAAGCAATTGGGGTTAAGTAACTTGCTCAAGGTTGTACAACTAGTCATTATTTATGTGTGGGTGCTCATTTTCTGAGGCCGGGAATGGGGCTGGCACTCTTACTCACTGTGCCACCTAGCCGCCCCCCACCCCCTCCACACCCAATCTCTATCCTTCCCTTTGGATAGTGCATCCACAAAGGCACCATCTTCAAAGGCATCAAAGTTCTTTGGGAACTTTCTCCCTCCCACCATAAATGAAATATGTGTAGGAGATTATAGGTATAAAGTTTTCTTTTGCTTGGTAACATTCCTGACATTCCTAAAAGGGTCTAATACTATAAGATGTTTTGCCAAAGTCACACAGGCTTAGGCTCTATGCCAAGAGACCAAGCCAAAAGCAAAGCTGTACCCAATCGAAAGAAAAAAAAATATAGCAAAATCCAGAAGCAAAAAACAATAGAAAGTACTACAGAAAGTAAAATGTCAGAAAGTCCAAAGGAAAAATGAAAATGTGGCATTTATAGCTAGCTGCTCATCAGGGAATATGAAACAACAGCTGTCCAATGAGACCCATTATGGTGTCTGTTCCTGTACATGGTATTACTGTACAACTATAAAATCTGGAAAACATGCTCCTCAGGGAACAAAACTAGCATGTTTAGGGCGTAGGGAAAGAAAAATAACATGCATTTAATAATTGCCTACTGTATGCCAGGCACTGGGCTGGGTGCTTATTATCTCACCTGATACTTATAACAACCCTGGGAGGTAGGAACTATTAATACCCCCATTTTATAGTTGAAGAAATCGAGGCTATTGAGCCAAAATTCAGTGGATGGACAAAAGGTTTCAACTACCCCCTTCCTATCTCCTCCTCTTCCTTTTGACTTTAAATGATGGGGACTGCTTTGAACTGCCTCCCAAGACTCTGGTACAGAGATGGTTTGTGTTGCACTTGGTTCCTAAATGAGTCTTGGCAACTAACTCAGAGCAGTCCTCACCTGAAGCCAAAAGGAAGAGAGAAAAGCATAGGGTTGAGTCAAACTTGGTGAGTTCCATCTCAGCAACCAATTAGGAAACTCTCAGTTATCACACAAGAGAAGCTCCTGTATATGGCTGAAAGTGGGCTCTCCCTAAGCTTCCTCAAAGTGTAATAGAGGCAGGGGTGGGTAGAGCCAGTACCTGCTAGGGAGAGCTGATTCCTAAGTTCATTGTGTTCAGCATGAACATTTATATTTCAGAAACAAGCAAATCCTAAAAATCCAGGCTTGATTTATTGTTTGTTGATTGTCTCTAGACTTAGTGATGAAGAAAATGTTAATAGTGCAGAGTAAATTTAAAAGTGTATCCCTCTGGGTGGTTAAACTTTTGCCTATACTGCCACTGAGCAGAAGGAGAAGGGCAGATCTGAGTATGCTCCATGATCCTGTACATTAACATTTGTACTCCACTGGTGAGACATTTGAGCACCCAAGGCCACCTTTGTGCCAGGAGGATACATCAGAACAGGACTTGAAGAGGAAGTTATAATAAATTATTTTTGTTAATTGGTTTGTTTTCCATGGCATAAACTTATTAATAGAAACAATCTTCCTTATGGGCTGGCTTGTCCTTAAGGCTTTCTTACTCCTTGAGAGTTCTGAAGAACAAATTATGAGATGTGTATTTAAAAATCAGGGCTCAGAAAGGTCCTTTTGTGTTCCTGTGTAGCTGGAAAAATTATATTTTAAATATCAAAATATCTTCTTTTGGAGAAGGCTTAATATGAGATAGAATTTCAGGAAGAAAGGATGAGGAAGATATAGTTCTGAATGAGTTAGAGAACTGGGCCCAATGTTACAGCAAAGGGAATGTGTCCTAGATGGCTCAAGATGGTGGCCAATACAGGACTAGAACCCAAGGCCTTGGCTTCAGTTTTCTGTTCGTTATGTACAGTTGCCTTTTATTCTCAAAAAAAGTTCTCAGAAATAGAAAGTTTTTGACTAATGTTTAATGTGAAGGTATTTGTACATCCTGTTTTTGATTGCATGCCTCCATGGAGGGGGGAGGGAGGACGGGGGGGGGGGGGAGAAAATTGGAAACCCAAGGGATTGTGGAAGTTTATGTTGTAAACTAAAAGTAAATAAATAAATTTTTAAAAGAGAAAAAAAGAACTAGAAAGTTTTATATATTTGAACTTTCTGGGAGTCTCTAATAGACACCTTTGCGGGGAAAAATGATTACTACATATTTGATACTGGGATTTAGCAACAATGAGAGGTAGGGAGGGAAGGAATCAGAAGGAATGCGGAAAAAAAAGCAACTCTATTGGTTTATAAAGAAAAACTGCAAAGATTTAGCTGTAAAAGTCAACAGTCATCTTTTGATAGAAAGGCATTGTGCAAAGTGAGACACATTTCTTGGCTAGTACAACTGTCACTCACTACTTAGCCCAGTTCCTGCTTCCATCTGCTCAATAGAAGTGGTTTGTGTTTTTCTGATCCACTAGAAAACACAGCACACTGCACTGCCTTGGCTAATCAACAGGAAAGGCTCCTGTTACACAGCATGGAATTCAGGAAGTGTGTTGTTACTACACCCCCAATTGAGAATTCATGAATCTCACCAACTGAAAGCAAATTCAAGTGAATATACACTGTCAGCGTTAGCCTTATTAATAAAAAAAAAAAACAACTTAAGGCTGAATCATGTTCTTCTTGTTGGCCTGCTTTTTTTTTCTTTTTTTGGAGGGCAATTGGGGTTAAGAACTTGCCCAGGGTCACAGGGCTAGGTTTTTGTTTGTGTGTGCATTTAAGTGTCTGAGGCCAGACCTGAACTCAGGTCTCTCATGCCTCCAGGGCTGATGCTCTATTCACTGCGCCACCTAGCCACCCCAATGTTGGCCTGATTTTTAAAGAAGTACTTGGAAAAGTTTGAAAGTGCCAAGAAGTCGAAGTTATTTCAAGGCAGAGGAATGTTGTACTTACCAATAGAGTAGTAGCTATCCTTGGTGACCCAAAGTTCCAAAACAAGGAATGAATAGAGATCATTTCCTGACAAGCCTAACCTTTCAACTTTACAGTACACTAGAGAAACCTCTTCCTTTAAACTTGTCCCTTTCTCAGTCTCAAACCTTCTGTATAATATATTCAAACCACACCAGTGTTATTACTCATATATTTTATTAACAGTGTAATAAGTGAAACAAAGACATACTTAACTATTTCCACAACATATCAGTGGTGAGTCAAGGTAGTCAGCACCTTTTTTCACAGGCTGCAATGGCCAACTCCTCCACAGATCATAATCCAATCACTCAAAAAAGGCTAAGGTCTCTCACTACATCCTGGGCCATGTCCTGTTGACCTTTGTCTTACCACTGGACTCTGATGACTCTGGAGGAGAGAGTGAGCTGATCACAGCCCTGCCTCACTGAAATCCAATTCACTTGTAAGTCAAGTCATCACCCTCCTGATGTCATTGGTCCCCTTCAAGAACAAAGTCCAACAACAATATAAAGTACACGGAGTTCCTCAATAATGGAAATATTTTTTTCTAATGGTCTCATCTGGCAAATACCCAGTTGAACATGTCATTTCGGTGTCATACTGACAAAAATCTGCCTACAAAGAGAGTTGCCAGTGATCATAAAAGATGCTATTAAAGGAAGCAGCCACTGAGTCAAATGTTTTGTCAGAGTCAAATTTCATCAAATATTTTGACATGTTGAAGTTTTTAGAGGTAGCTGGGAGGGACAGTGGATAGAGTGCTGACCTTGGGGTCAGGCCAGACCAGCCTTCAAATTCTCTCCTAGTTGAGTGACTCTGGGCAAGTTACCCTTAATTTTCTGCAAGACGAAGGGATTGGACTAAATGGCTTGTAAGGTCTCTTCTAGCTCTAAAACCTATCATCCTATGGTTAAAATAGCCCATTGTAGCAGTGAATAGAGCACCGGCCCTTGGAGTTAGGAGGACCTGATTCAAATCTGGCCTCAGACACTTAACACAGAAATTAGCCATGTGACTGTGGGCAAGTCACTTAACCCCAATAGCCCCCCCCCAAAAAAAAAAACAAAAAAGAGCCCATTGTGAAAGATGTAGAATTTTAGAGCACCAGTTTAGACAGCTTGTAGTCTAATGGCTTCATTTTATAGTTGACAAAACTGAACCTTGAGAGGTCAAGGGTGCTTTTTTTTTTTTTTTAAAGCAATTGGGGTTAAGCAACTTGCTCAAGGTTACATGGCCAGTCATTATTTACATGGGTGCTCATTTTCTGAGGCCAGATTCGATGCCAGGTCATTCCAACTCTGGGGCTGGCACTCTTACTCACTGTGCCACCTAGCTGCCCCATGCACAGCTAATTTTCAGTAGATCTTGGATAATAATAACCTCAACCCAGTACCTTACCATTTACAAAGTGATGGGGTCCTTGTGATATATATATGTCTGTAGTATCAATCTGTAACATCAGTTTGTAAATGGGGTGCTTTGGGATCTATGTCTGTAAAATCAATTTGTAAAAGCAGTCTGTAAGATCACATTTCCACCCCCCCCAGCCTCAGAGCATTGACTTTGCCCCTTCCCCCTTCCAGCACTCTGCCCAGCAACATCTCATGACCTGTTTATCTCTGTTTGAAACAATAAGTTATGTAAATGTTATCTCCCTTAGTTAGAGTGGCCAGCCCCACCATGAATTCTTCAATACCTTATCTATAGGGTAACTCCTTAGTCAATTATAGACCCACACTGTCTCTGATGACCTTGGTGGGTGACAGACTGGGCACTCTTTAGTGACCTGTCAGGCCTAAAACCACACCTCCAGCTAGTCCCCCCTTGAGCTATTTCCCAGTGAATCATGGGCAATACACCTGGGCAGCTGATATTAAAAGTGTATGGTCCTTTGAGCACTGACCACTCCTTAACTCCTCCCTGATCCCACCCTTACTCACCTAGTTAGCATAATTGACCCCTTAAAACTATGCCTGTGGCCTCTGCAAGTTTGCAGGTTCCATAAGAATCTAGCCCGCTGTTCTCTACAGCGTAACAATAAACTTTACAATTTCGGCTTCAAAGTTTGCTTGAGCCTGATGAATTCCTTCCAGACTGGATGCCAGGAGAGGTATCCCTGGCAGAACCACTTACCCTCCCCCCCTCCTTATCACCCTTCCCTCTTCAGATGGTGACCACTAGGGACAAAGTCTGAGGTCTCAAGCTTTTATCCTTTAAACTCCCCCCTCTCCCTGTAGTTGGTTTCACCTCCACAAGCCCTAAGAAGGCTTGTGGGGACGCTCCGGTCTTGGCTAGGCCGGTGTGGGTCTGTTAGACCCTGGGTTCGCTCCCCATTCGGGACTGAGGATGCTCTTGTCTCCGGGACGCTTTAGGTATTCGCTTACTTAGTAAAAGTAGGCCGGTGTGGGTCTGTTAGACCCTGGGTTCGCTCCCCATTCGGGACTGAGGATGCTCTTGTCTCCGGGACGCTTTAGGTACAGGGATTTTGGTGTCAGGGCAGGAAAAAGGATTGGTCAGTCTCCCTCCATACCCCGAGACTCCCCCCCTGGGATGTCTCTTGAGCAGTTGGAAAAAACTCGGTCTTCACGACCCCAAGAAGGAAGGATGGGCCAGTGTTTCCCCCTACGTTCGGGGATCTGAGCCTAGGTTATCTTAAAGCAAGTCTTACCTGGCCTCCATTAGCACCTATCTGGAAGCCAAGCAAATATGATTTGTACCTGGCCTCCATTAGCATCTATCTGGAAGCCAAGCAAACATGATTTGTACCTGGGGATTTCTAACAATCCTCTGTGAGCTTTTGGAACGTTCCTGTCAGTTTCTCTCTCTGTTCTGTTTTCTTGTGTGTCTGCAGCTGGACTGCCGGACCTTCCTTTGGAAGGCTCTTAGCTCTCTCTCCCTCCTCCCTTCACTGATGCTGAATGCAGGCTGGAGAAGAAGAGAAAAGAGAGGTAAATATTGTCTTGTTTAGGTTTATAAAGCAAGAAAGTTTAAGCATGTAGCAAAGGAAGAAGCATGGGTAGGAAGTTAAGATACAGATGGTATTTGGTATTGAGAAGTGTGAACAGAAGTTTTAAGATCTTTAAAAGTTTGAAAATCTCCTCCTCTTCATTCCACTCTGGCCAAGTGGAGTGAGGAGAAGGCAATAAGAAATAATGAGGGAATCTTCTCCCCTCAAATCAAAGAGGCAGGCAGACGAAAATTTAACTATTTCCTGCCTCTACCTAAAAGAGGAAAAATCTGTGTATTAAAATAAAACTGTAAGTCAATTGAATTCATGTGAGAAGTAAAAAAGTGTCACTCCTAATTTGATGCTAAAGATAAGTCAGAATTCATTTTACTATTTGGCATTTAGGCAAATTGGAATATTTTCTAAGATTTGATAAGAAAAAGGGAATTTTCTTTTGGGTTCTCTAGTAGTGAGAAAGGGGGAAGGCGCCTCCCCAATATCACTTGCTGGAGAGGTCAAAGATATCACTTTCAAAGAAGATTTTGTAAGGAGTGGACACATAAATTAAAGTTTATTGGAGTAAAAGTTAAATCTGCTGAAAACATTTTACAAAAATTTATTAAAGTCTTTCATTCTAGAAGAAAAATAGAGCGTGCTAAAGAATAGGGAATTTGAGTTAAGCTCCCCCACTTGAAAAAGAAGGGGGAGCTGCAGCTATATTGAGGGGTACCCCAAATCCTACACCTCCAGGCATGAGGATGACCCTCTCTCCTTTGAAACGCCTGGGTCCTCAACCAGGCTCTGCAGTTGTGGGGAGAGAAGAAAAGCCTCTGTACTTGGTAAGCCCAATTTTTCTATCAGTAATTTTTGTATGTGATGAATTGGAAATGCAATTAATGTCATAATGTCATTGTGTTATTATGGTATCTCTAAATTGTAAAATCCTCTTATACTGTAAAAGTTTGAGTGACCATTGTGAGCCAGAAATGTTGTTAGATAAAGCAATTTTCAATCTGAATTTTGTTGAAACTAAAAGATGGAGAAAAGTTTTGTAAAACCAGCTATGGTACTTTATCAGTTCTGCTAATTCTGTCTTCTGTTTATTTCATGTGAATTGGATTTTTTATGTTATAAGATTTGACAATTTAAAGCTGTTATATTTGGGATACAAATAGGTAGTAATAATGCTGCTGATATTTATTGTGATAGCTGGTTGTTCATTTAACTTTTTGGCTATTCTAGAAATATGCAGTGACTTAAAGTTATAGTTTCCACATTACTAATGATGAAGTGAATGTACACAGGGAATTGGAAAGGCATTTTGTAGAATTCTTATTGAGCAAATGAGAAACTTGAAAAAAGAAAAAGGAAAGAAAAATATAGGCATGTGGTTTTTAAGCTTGCTTCATCTAAGGATGTATTTATGTTAATTTGAAGGTCCATGGATCACCACATTCACCATCTATGTGAAATTCCAGAATGTAATTAATTTCTAGTGATAAGTTGATCAGGTGTGTGGCAACAAGAAAATTTTAGTTCTGTGTAACTTCAAAAACTTGATTTTTAAGGGTCTGTCTTTGTTTAAAAGGAAGTTTCAGTTAAGACTGTTTAAAACTTGTAAGATTGTTAACTAAGTTATTTTGGCTACTGTTTTAATGTTAAAACCTAAAATTGTCAATTGATTACTGTATGTGGAAAGGAGGAGATTGGATGAAAACTTTATTCAGACTAGTTCTGCCCATTCAGAACAGTCCTCCTGCTTGTATGAGAATTGGCTAAGCAGGGGCATCATTATTAGCCCTTCCCCCAGTCTCTCCTCCTTAGAATTCATATACATTTTCCTTATGTTGTAAAACTGCCAAATCCCCCAAAAACTATCTCTATTAGGCAAGGTCATTCAGCCTGTGAAAGGAATTTATTTAAGTGTAGTTTTAAATGAACCTAACTTACTAAGAAGTTGCAAAGATTAGAAGGATTTCTATCAATTGGCTTTTAGATTTCAGAAGGAAAGATGGTAAATGGAATTCTTTACATTTGTGAGACCTGATGAATCATCATTGCTTAGTGCAGCTCCATGAAAATAAAAATAACTAACTAGCTCTAAGCTGTGATCGGTGAAGCTTGTTGTTTAAGGTAAAAGGCACTTGGGACCATAACTAAATTTTATTTTGAGTTTGAATTTGGGTATAGTTGTCTGCATTAAATCAGTATCTCGGAGAAAATGCCACAAGCTACTCGGAGGGAATGTGATCCTGTACTGCTGATAGGTGGAAGTCTACATTTGGTAAAGGCTGAAGGGACAATCTTAGCCTCTGTCTGGGATGGGGTCCCTTCTGGCTCAGTTTACCGATGGGATTCCTTTGAAAAGGAAAGTTTCCCACCTATTCCTGAGTCTAGCTATAAGATGGAACAGATACTGCATGGTTGGATATCTGTGACTTTACCTGAATTTAAACAGAGTCAAGGATGTTTTATCCTGTCATATTTGGAATGTCACATGTCCCTGCTTTTTTCCTTCTATAGCAAGTTTCCATGATCAGAGCAAGTAGTAACAGATATGGGTTCTTTTGTGTAAGCTCACTGGAAAATCTAATATTTTTCATTTGGAATTGGAACATGTGCAGAAAGTATGCAAATTGCTTAAGATCATTTTAAAAGTTTTCAACTAACTTTCTTCATAAAAGTTTAGTGATCAATTATAAATCTTGAAACTGTTTTAAAAGAAAGGAAAATACTTTCAGAAGAAATTTTCAAATCTCTAGTGTAATTTTAAGAGGCCTATTAAAACTTTCATTTGCAAGATAAATTTATTACTAAACTAATGTAATGAGTTGTGAAAACAGAAGAGATCTGGCTATTTTGATCCGAATTTGTAGTTGTTTCATGCTCTAAGCAAAAGTTAACATTTGTAACTGAATGTATGTTAAGGATTCAATTTCTGAATTATCTCTTTCTTCCTGAGTGAATCTGTATTGACTGTATACTGTATATATAATCTGTGTACCCAGCTTCCTATGAAACATAGATCTACCCAAATGATTTTGGGTCCCAGCTGTTTAAGGGGGAGATGATCAGGTCCTTGGATTCTCAGCTTTGACTTCCTTGAGCAGCCGGCATCTGAAATTTTCTCAGAGCTCAGAACTCAAGGCTGAGAAAGTCCAGACCATTCCCTAACATATGGAAGATTACCACCTATTCTTCCTCTAATCTGGGAAGACCTAAAAGCTGAAATCACTAACTCTTCCCTTATCAAGTTCCTTCAGGGTCTGCAGGCGATTCAGAAAAAAAAAACCTTCCCTCAGCTCTCCTGATCCCGATCCCGAGTTCTGCCTCAGCTTACCTGTTTCAACCTGGGGATTCTGTGCTGGTAAAAAGAAATTCATGGTCTGGAGCAGAGGTGGAAGGGACCACACTTCATGATCCCCACTACACCTACTGCTGTCAAAGTGGACTCTATTCCCACATGACAACATTACACCAGAGTGAAGCCTGCTGTCACCTCAGAATGGAAAACAGAAGTCCACGAGCACCCCCTAAAGCTAAGACTATCCAATCCTCTCCCTGATTCCCCTTTTACCTCCTTGCGAGGCCCCCCACAATCCCCATCATTCCCCAGCTCCATTCTACCCTTCCCTCTTTGATTTGTCACTTTGCCCTTCCTGAATGTCAGACACAAATCCACTCACCCTTTCCTTGATTTGTAAAACAGGCAGCCCAACCTTCCCTTAATTGATTTGTTAAACAGAGAACTCCACCTTGCTTAATCTGTAAACAGGCAGAACCCCCACCCCTTGCTTACCCTTGATTAATCTGTGGGTGGGAGACCCAGCCTAGGGTTTCCCCACCAGTGGAAAATTCAAGTGTACACTGACCAATCATTGGAGTTTCAGCCTACATCACTGTAATTTCAGCTTAAGTAACAGTTATGTTGGTAAAAGAATATGTAGTATGTAGAAATATGAAGGAAAGTGAAATAGTCTGAGTAATGGCTTATGCTAGCCCATCCTCACCCCATTTCTGGTCAATTTTCTCTTACTTGTTTTTGTCTCTTGCCTGCTTAATCTCCTTGCTAGGTTTATCTCTTCTAGGCTCAGTGCTTTCCATCTGCAGATGATTGCTCGGACTGAGTACCCAACACTGCCTGAGGCTGCTACTCATCTCCCCTTGGATCTAGCATCTGCCAGATTCCGGACATTGGCCATAGACCCCACCCCTTGAGCGATGGAACCCTGTGAGGCAGGGACAGCTCTACGCCCCTTCCCAGCGAGAAGCAGTTCCAGAAGCTGAGACCATCGCCCCTTGTCCCCAAATGATTTTGGGTGCCATCTGTTTAAGGGGGGAATGATGGGGTGCTTGTGATATATATATGTCTGTAGTATCAATCTGTAACAGTTTGTAAATGGGGTGCTTTGGGATCTATGTCTGTAAAATCAATTTGTAAAAGCAGTCTGTAAGATCACATTTCCACCCCCCCAGCCTCAGAGCATTGACTTTGCCCCTTCCCCCTTCCAGCACTCTGCCCAGCAACAACTCATGACCTGTTTATCTCTGCTTGAGACAATAAGTTATGTAAATGTTATCTCCCTTAGAGTGGCCAGCCCCACCATAAATTCTTCAATACCTTATCTATAGGGTAATTCTTTAGTCAATTATATACCCACACTGTCTCTGATGACCTTGGTGGGTGGCAGACTGGGCACTCTTTAGTGACCTGTCAGGCCTAAAACCACACCTCCAGCTAGTCCCCCCTTGAGCTATTTCCCAGTGAATCATGGGCAATACACCTGCGCAGTTGATATTAAAAGTGTATGGTCCTTTGAGCACTGACCACTCCTTAACTCCTCCCTGATCCCACCCTTACTCACCTAGTTAGCATAATCGACACCTTAAAACTATGCCTGCTGCCTCTGCGAGTTTGCAGGTTCCATAAGAATCTAGCCCGCTGTTATCTACAGTGTAACAATAAACTTTACAATTTCGGCTTCAAAGTTTGCTTGAGCCTGGTGAATTCCTTCCAGACTGGATGCCAGGAGAGGTATCCCTGGCAGAACCACTTACCCTTCCCCCCTCCTTATCACTCTTCCCTCTTCAAAAGCACATTTCAAAAAAACATTTTTTGATGCTTAAAAAATATCTCTTATTACTTCCTAGTGGCCCCTTTCAAACAAATGGCACCAGTTATTGAGCACATTCTATTTGGCAAATACTGTGCCAGGCACTGGGGGTATAAGAGCAAAAGTGAAACATCCCGGTGTGTTCCTTCTGTCAGGGAAGAAAATGCACACATACAAAACAAAGACTAGGTTTTGGGAGAAGAAATAGCAAACCACTCCAGTATCTCTACCAAGAAAACTCCAGACAGGGTTGCAAAGGGTCACAAATGACTGAAAGGACTGTACAACAATATTTAGGGGTAACTTTATATAGGCTTAGAAAGGTTCAGAATACTCAAAGCACAGTACAAGGAAACATGGAGATGCCAACGAGACACTAGATTAAGGCAGTTTTAACGAGGGAAGATACAAAAATGAATGGGTGGTTAGGGAAGATGAACGCAGGAGAAGTCTAGGTGGTACCCAGATGGAGTCAGGAGCCCCCTTGAGACCCCAGAGGGAATGTGATACCGTCTTTCCAAACCAGTGAAGTCTAATGAGTTTTTATACGGTTTTTATCTGGTCTAGAAGGACTAGGAACTAGGGGGAAGGGAGATGAACCCAGACCTGATTCATGCTATTGGGGAGGGGAAGGCTCCTGGGGTATTAGAGGCTGATTGATATGCATACTCTGTTTTTGGGGAAGGCACTTTGGCCTATCTTATTCAAATGGGGGGCTTTTTGAGATTCTTTAGTGGAGGTGGTGAGGTGTCATTAAAGGGAAGGAGGGCACTAGCAGCTGGGAAGGTCAGGAAAAGCCTTGAATAGAATGTGGTGCTTGAACTGGGCTTTGAAGAAAGCTTCTAATATGCAGAGGTGGGAAGGGGGCACATTCCAGGCATGGGGGACAATCTGTGCAAAGGTCTAGAGATGAAAGTTGGAAAACGTGTGACTGTGTGATAGTGTGTATGATGGAGAATTATGTATGAGAAGACTGGAAAGGTGTCTTGGAGTCAGATTGTGAAGGGCTTCAAAATAGTGAAGCAAAACTAACCAGCACATTGAATATTTCTAACAACTTATGCTTCATTCTTCACTTTTAGTACACCACACTCTGCTGAGAGTTGGAAAGTATGCTGCAACATCATGCTTCTGATTAATCATTGCACTGGTACTGATCAAAGTTGTGAAATATTTCTAAATTCCTTTATGATATCGTGGTCATTAAGTATATTGTTCCCTTGATTCTGCTTATTTTACTCTACATTAGTTCATTCAAATTTTCCTAAAACCTCCAGATTCCTCAAGTCCATAATTTCTTATGGTATATTAGAATTTCATTACATTAATATGAAATGATTTTTTTCAGCTATCATCCAATCAATGGGCACCCCACTTTGTTCCATTTATTTATTGATTTTTACAAAAAGTTTTATAATAAATATTTTGGTACATGTTAGATCTTTTCTCTGTTCATGACCTCTTCTACAGGAAATGTCAGTACCTTCTTTGATCCTGATTTGTATGCTTTGTGGTCCTCTTACTGCTCTTTCCAGCTTTTGAGGTCTGTGTTGTTTAAGGATCACATAAGGAGTTCAGGTCAGGGAGGTGCAAACATCTTTTTAAAATTAATTTATTTATTTTTAGTTTTCAACATTCATTTCTACAAGATTTTGAATTCCAAATTTTCTGTCCACCTCTCCCCTTGCCCCATCCCAAGACAGCATACATTATGATTATCCCTTCCCCCAATCTATCCCCTTTCTATCACCTGCTCCCCTTCTCTTAACCCCTTTCCTTCTATTTTCCTATAGGGTGAGATAGATTTCTATATCCCATTGCCTGTTTATCTTATTTCACAGGTGCATGAAAAAAACCAATTTTTAACATTTGTTTTTAAAACTTAGGATTCCAAATTCTCTCCCATCCACCCTCATTGAGAAGGCAAGCAATTCAATATATGTTATACATGTGTAGTTATGCAAAACATTTCCACAATGGTCATGTTGTGAAAGACTAACTATATTTCCCTCCATTCTATCCCACCCCTTATTCTATTTTCTCCCTTTCAAAAGGAGCTGGTCCCATTTCAAAAGTGTTTGCTTCTGACTACCCCTTCCCACAATCAGCCCTTCCTTCAGTCATCCCACCCTCATTCCTTCCCTCCTTATTTTCCTGTAGGGTAAGATACCCAATTGTGTGTGTATGTTATTCCCTCCTTAAGCTAAATCAGATGACAGTAAGGTTCACTTGTTCCCTCTCAGCTTCCCATTGTGAAACCTTTTTCTTGCCTCTTTTATGTGAGATAATTTATCCCCTTCTATCTCTCCCTTTCTCTTCCCAATATATTCCTCTCTCACACCTTAATTTTATTTTTTAGATATCATCTCTTCATATTCAACTCACCCTGTGCCCTATCTGTCTGTCTGTCTATCTATCTATCTATCTATCTATCTATCTATCTATCTATCTTTCCTCCAACTCCCTTAATACTGAGAAATGTCTCATGAGTTATAAATATTATCTTTCTATGTAGGAATGTAAACAGTTCAATTTTATTAAGTCCCTTATGAATTCTCTTTCCTGTTTACCATTTCATGCTCCTCTTGATTCTTATATTTGAAAGTCAAATTTTCTATTCAGTTTTGGTCTCTTCAGCAAGATTGCTTGAAAGTCCTCTATTTCATTGAATGTTCATATTTTCCCCTGAAGTACTGTATTCAGTTTTACTGGGTAGGTGATTCTTGGTTTTAATTCTAGCTCCTTTGACCCCCAGAATATCATATTCCAAGCCCTTTGATCTGTTAATGTAGAAGGTGCTAGATCTTGTATCATCCTGATTATATTTACACAATACTTGAATTGTTTTTTTCTGGCTGATTGCAATAGTTTCTCCTTGACCTAGAAACTCTGGATTTGGCTATTATATTCCTAAGAGTTTTCCTTTTGGTATCTCTTTCAAGATGCAATCTGCTTATTCTTTCAATTTCTATTTTACTCTCTGGTTCTGGAATATCAGGGAAGTTTTCCTTGATAATTCCTTGAAAGATGATGTCTAGGCCCTTTTTGTGATCATGGTTTTCAGGTAGTCCACTAATTTTTAAATTATCTCTCCTGGATCTATTTTCCACGTTAGTGGTTTTTCCAAGGAGATATTTCACATTGTCTTCTACTTTTTCATTACTGTTTCTGTTTCATACTTTCTTGATTTCTTATGAAGTCATTAGCTTCCATTTGCTCCATTCTAATTTTGAAGGAATTATTTTCTTCAGTGAGCTTTTGGACATCCTTTTTCACTTGCCCAATTCTGCTTTTTAAGGCATTCTTCTTCTCATTGACTCTTCTTTTCATTACCATTTGGGTTAGTCTATTTTTTAAGGTGTTATTTTCTTCAGTATTTTATTAGGTCTCTTTTATCAAGTTGTTGACTCATTTTTCATGATTTTCTTGCATCACTCTATTTTCTCTTTCCAATTTTTCCTCCACTTCTCTTATTTGATTTTCAAAATCCTTTTTGAACCCCTCCATGACCTGCAAACAATTCATATTTTTCTTGGAGACTTTGGATGTAGGAGTTTTGACTTTGTTGTCTTCTTCTGGTTGTCTGTTTTGTTCTTTGTCAACTGAATTAAGGTTCTGTAGTCTGAGTTTTTTTTAATGCTACTTGCTCACCTTCCCAGCCAAATACTTGACTTTCTCTTTATCAAGGTAGGACTCTGCTTCCAGTGGGGGTGGGGGTAGGTGTACTCTCCCAGGTTTGAGGGGCTTTGTATAGCTCTTTTCAGTGATACTTCTAGGGACCTGTAAATTTTCAACACTTCCAAGGTGGTATGTTTGAAGGAGAGGTGTTTACTCCTCTCCTGGCCTATGCTCTGGTCTGGGCGTGGCCCCAAGCACTCTTTTCTGCCTTGGAACTGTGAGGAAGGTTCCCTCTCCACTGCTGCCACAAGCTTCACCATGCTAGTGCTCCTCTTCACCCCAGGGCTGCCACTCAGGACTGTGACCCAGATCCAAGCAGGGAGAAACAAGAGAATCCTACCTCAGTGCCAGCTAAAAGATTCCTGCAATCCTGCTCTTATCAGTCACTTGATTCCCCATCATCTCTGGGCTTGGAGCTCCAGAAAGAGCTCCAGAAGGAGCTGCCACTGCAGCTGCCATTTCTGTTGCCCTGGGGCTGCGGTTGGACCATGCACCTCTTTCACCTAGGTCCCACAAAGTTTTCCCACTGACCTTCTATGTTGTCTTTGGTATTTGTGGATTGAAAAGTCTGAAAACTTCCACAGCTGCTAGTGATTCAGTCCCTTGAGGCCTGCTCTGTCCCTGTCTGTGCCAGCATGACCCACACTGGTCTGCACTCCACTCCCATCCCAGTACGATAGACCCTTCCTGTTAGCCTTCCAGGTTGTCTTGGGCTAGAGATATGTTTTACTGTCATTTTGTGGGTTCTGTAGTACTAGAATTTGTTTAGAGTAATTTTTTTTGAGGGCAATTGGGGTTAACCTGCTCAAGGTCACATGGCTAGGTTTTTGTTTGTGTGTGCGTTAAGTGTCTGAGGCCGGATCCGAACTCAGGTCCTTCTGACTCCAGGGCCAGTGCTCTACTCATTGCGCCACCTAGCCGCCCCTAGAGTAATTTGTACAGGTATTTGGAGGGATTTGGGGGAGAGCTCTGGCAAGTCCCTGCTTTTACTCTGCCATCTTGACTTAGACCCTGAAGTGCCAACTTTTGAAGCACTCTAAGGTGATTGGTCTTGAGCATGGCTGCATCATTGTCCAGGCATTTACAGTTCCCAGTTGGGGTCTAGACAACACAACTGTAGACTTGTCACTAGGTGGAGTTCTGATAGTTATTGGCTCCAGTCCCTCTGTATTAGCTAGAAGATGATGCAGATTTAGAGTGCTAGAGCTTATGGACTACCCTTGGGTAAGCCTGGTTAGCTAAGTCTGTGGTCAGGGGTTTCATACTGCCTGTCTACCACTGTTTCCTGGTTCCTACCCTGGTTACTTGCCTGTGGGCCAATTTTATGTTCTTTTTCTGAAAAAAAAAATGACCCTCTTCTCTTTTTCCTCAGTAGATTTTCTGAACAATACTCAGTTTGATACTTTTCTTAGATCTTTGCTGAAATAGGTATGGTGAGAGCTGGGTTGTACTGCTTCTTCTGATTCTGTCGTCATTTCTGGTCCTTTCATTTGATATTTATTGATGTAAATAATGTAATGTAAAAAATAACATCTTGGTCTAAACCTAATTTCAGGGATGGTGACCAGAGCCTTAGGGGCAGAACTGGATTAAGATTTCAGAACTGCAAAGTAGAAAGAGGGGAGACACCTAGCCTACCACAGAGGTAGGACAACTAGTGCAGAAATTGATAGAGAGTGAAGTGTGGCTGGGATCAGACAAGATGTAGCAGGAAACTACCAATCATCAAAGTGTAGTCCAAGCATAAAAAAGGTTTTGTTTCTGGATAGCATGGTGACTGGTCAGTAAATGACCAGTGAATTAAGTGGGAATTGAAAGGAATAGATGGACACAAGAAACATTAAACATTTTTTAAAAATGAACAAGATATAGCAAGAACTGGATAAGCATGAAAAATGAGAGAAAGGTTGGAGTTAAAGATGACTCTGGGGTTTTGAGTCTAGATGACTGGAAGCTTGATATTGCCACAAAGAGGTAGAGACAAAATGGGTGCCAATCATTCAGGGGAATGGCTGTGAAAATTGTGGTATGTGAACGTAGTGATAAAAATTATATGAATGATGATACATATGAATATATTGCATGATAAGAAATGACATATGGGGGGTGGCTAGGTGGTGCAATGAATAGAGCACCGGCCCTGGAGTCAGGAGGAACTGAGTTCAAATCCGGCCTCAGACACTTAACACAAAAACTAGCCATGGGACCTTGGGCAAGTCACTTAACCCTAACTGCCCTGCCTTCCATGCTCCCCCCCCCAAAAGAAATGACATATGGGAAGGCATCAGAGAAATTTGGGAAGACTTTTATAAGTTGATGAGGAGCAAAATGAACAAAACCAAGAGAACAATTTATTCCATAGCCACAAAAATGTGAGGAAAAGCAATTTTGAGAAACTTTAGAACTCTGATCAATGTAGTAATCAATAATGACTTTAGAAGATTGATGATAAAGCAGTTCTCTTCCCTTTTGGCAGAGGTGATGGACTAAAGGTACATTTTCAAGCACAGGAAATGTTTTTTGTTTCTTTCCTTTTTATGTCTTTTTAAAAATTCTAGCTCATTTCATGTTCAGAGTCACATTCTTTCCCTCCCACCTTCCCCAAGAAAGGAAGAAAAGCAAAATCCATTACAAACATGTGTAGGAAAGCAAAACCAAATTCTTACATTTTTCATGTCCAGAAAAATGTCTCAATCTGCACTCTGAGTCTATCAGCTTTTTATCTGGAAATGGATAGCATGTTTCATCATGAATTTTCTGGAATTGTTGCTGGTCATTATCTTGATTACAGCAAATGTATTGATGTGTTTTGCTTGGCTATTTATTATAAGGGAGGGCTTCTGTTTGGTAAGAATGAGTTACTGGGTTGTAATAGAGATGCAAGAAAATATAAAGAAAATATCATCCACAAAATATTTTAAAATATGCAGAAAAATAGCTCAGAAATGGTCATAAACAGGATAATTTTGTTATTATCTTATTAAAATCAATATATATTGAAAAATAAATTGCATGTAATAGGAAGTTATTGGGTTTCTTTATAATTTTTTGTTGTTCTTTGTATATTGAAATGTTTGTGTTTATTGATGGTTAAGTTTTTTGGAAACTAGATACAAATATTATTTTATTTGTTGATTGCTTGCTTGCTTTCTGGAGGGCAATTGTGGTTAAGTGACTTGCCCAAGGTAACACGGCTAGTTTTTGTGTTAAGTGTCTGAGGCCAAATTTGAACTTAGTTCTTCCTGACTCCATGGCTGGAGCTTTATTCACTGCACCACCTAGCTGCCCCTACATACAAATTTTAAAGGAAAACAGGACACTACTAAGAGAAAAATGAAAGTCAAGAAGGGCATATGGAAACGGAAACTCTAGCCATATTAATTTTCAAAATGCAATGAGACATCCATGTGAAAATGTCATGCCTTGCATATATCTATTGCAGTATTTTAAGGAGCCATGATTTTTATACAATAACAATCATTTCTACTCATTAATGGTCTTCATGTGTTGCTGCAGCCAGAATCATTTATTACCTAGTAAATTTTCTAGTAATGATCCTCTTGGACTTTGATATACAATAGAAATGCAATCCAAACCTTACAAGCTATTTACCAATGCTTATGTTGTGATGGAAAATTTTTCAAGGAGTCAGGGTCATGAGCAGGGCTTGTATATAGTAGACACTGATTGAATAATGATTGTTTCATGAATCCATATATATATATATATATATATATATATATATAAATTTGGGAGTTATCTACATGTAGGGGATAGATACATAAAGCAATGAGTTGGTGCATGTTATATCTTTAAAAAATTCAAATTTATTACTTTTAATTGCTTATTTTTTCCAGTTGCCTATGCCCTTCTCCCCCAGATCAGTATATATTTAAAAGTGTAATCTTATTTACTGATATATAACCATTTTGTATCCCTCTAGTAGAATGTAAGGTCCCTGAAGGCAAGGATTCATCGCCAGCACCTAGCACAGTGCCTGACATATAGCGCTAGATAAATTCTGATTGAGTGGATGCAACAATTCTTTTCTTTCTACGTTTTCTCTGATATAGCAAGCATTTAATTCAGACTGCCAAGATAACTGAGGGCAGCTAGTTATTTCAGTGTATAGAACACTGGACTTAGAAACAGGAAAATTTATCTCTCTGAGTCCAAATCTGGCATCAGACTCTTAATAGCTGTGTGACCCTGGGCAAGTCACTTCCTATTGATCTCAATTTCTTATCCATAAAATGGACTGGAGAAGGAAATGGCAAACCACTCTAGTACCCTTGCCAAGAAAACCCCAAATGGAGTCACAAAGAGTTAAACATGACTGAAATACCTCAATAACAACACAACCAAGATTAACTTCTTCAGTACTTTAACCTACTCTCTGTCTTGCAGGTTCTAAACTGCATGGTGCCTTGGAAGGAGCATTGGACTTATCTGAAGAAAAAGTAGAGACCTTAGGGACTTTTTATAAGTCTAGAGGCAAAACAGATGGTTGGAGAACAAACATAGGAAGTGACCTACCAAAGAGGTAGGAAGAAGAATTATGTAATGTCATAGAGGTCAAGGGAAAAGGGAGTTTTAGAGTAGGAGATCAGTCACTAGTGTCAAATTGCTCTAAGATAGAGACCACCAAAGTGGATGATAGCACCCCTTGGAGGGTGCTGGAATGATGGGGAGTGGTAGTAGTCTCAGATGCAGTTGTGGAGCATTGAATAAAAATAAGGGGGTGGTGGAAGCACAAAAGAAGAGAAGAGAAGAAAAATTTGAAAAACTGTTTGTACATGTTTCATCTGTTGTGTAACAAGAGTTAAAGTTATAGAGATTACATTGTTTTCCAAATAAACACAGAAAATGCAAGTTATAACCCATCAATGGACAAGTCCACCTACAGGTCTTAACACGCAAGTGTTGGCAGCCTAGTGTGTTTCTGAGCCAATGACATACTTACAGTATGATACTATATAATTATATGATGCATCATCAGAACTTCAATGCAGTGAAAACACATAAATTTATACTAAATTACTAAATTTAAAATGTATCATTTAACAATATATTTTTTGAAATAACACAGATTTTTTAAAAATAACTGTTAAACAGTTAAGGAAAGTAGATTTCCAAGGGGGTGCTGAGTGGTTTATTTATTTATTTTTTGAGAAGGGGACAATGTTGGGAACATCTTCTTTAAGACAAAATTTTTTTGACAGTATTTATTTAGTTCATTATTCTTATTTAAAGGAAGAAAATAGAAATTTATAGCTATTAGCCCAGTGGTTCTAATACATTTCTTTCTTTCTTTTTTTTTTTTTTTAAGCAATTGGGGTTAAGTAACTTGCTCAAGGTTACACGGCTAGTCATTATTTGTGTGTGGGTGCTCATTTTCTGAGGCTGGATTCGATCTCGGGTCATCCCAACTCCGAGGCCGGCGCTCTTACTCACTGCGCCACCTAGCCGCCCCTTTTAGGGCAATTGGGGTTAAGTAACTTGCCCAAGGTCACACGGCTAGGTTTTTGTTTGTGTGGGTTAAGCGTCTGAGGCCGGATCCGAACTCAGGTCCTTCTGACTCCAGGGCTGGCGCTCTACTCACTGCGCCACCTAGCCGCCCCTTCTAATACATTTCTTGAGAACAAAATCATTACCATGATCTTCATTTTGAAATGATTTCTCATTATTTTGACCAAGATGAAACTTTGGGAAAAGAGGGAGTGGAGATTATTTGAAAAGTTCTCAGTAGCAAAGATGCAAAAAAACAATTGGAAAGGACATGTGGGGGGGAATGCAAAAGATTGGTTTTTAATGTAGAAGTTTTAGAAGATAAAATTATTTTGAAACATGATGCAAGTGTCTCTTCATTTGGGAAATGACTAAGGTAGTGATAAGCTCTCTATTTCGCAAGCCCTTTTTTTTTGTTGTTGTTGTTTAACCATGAAACCAGTTTTAAAGAGCTTCAACAAACCTGATTTCAGTAGCCCAGATTATAATCAACAATAGACTGAGGGAAACCTGATATTTTTTTCTCCTCATTGTTTCCTGCTCTGTTAGGTTCATAGGATGATGGAATCAGAAATTTAGAACTGGAAGGGTCCTTAGAGGTCATCTAGTCTAATCCCTTCCTTTCATATACAGTATAACACTAATCTATTATAACATAACACAAAATGAATCATAAACTAAAGACAACCAGGCAAAAACCAAAGCAAAAAAAAATAGTCCAGTAAACTTTATCTTGAGAGGCAGTGGGAATATTTTAAAAAGAGCCAGCTTTAGAATCAGAAAGACCTTGGTTTAACTTCTACCTCTCACACATACTTCTTGTGTGACCTTGGACAGGTCCCTTAAATTCCTAGTGCTTTAGGCAATTCTCTAAGAATATAGATTCCAGCGAAAATGCTCTTCTGCTTTGTTAGAGGAAGTTCCTTACAGAAAGCAGCCTGCTCAGATAAAGTCACAGGATCAGTTTAAAAACAAAACAAAACGAATAAATACAAAAACACAGCAGCAAGGTAGTATACTCCCCTTTCTTTTATTGCCCCCTTCTGTAGAACCCCTTTCTTCCTTCCCAATGAATCCTCACCACCCCACCCCAAGGAGATGACTTTTTGCTTTTAACTAGCTATTTTAGATGCTGAATAATTTGCTGAGTTCTACATGTTACTAAACAACGTTGATTCTTATTTTTATTATTGTATTTTACTTCCTGGTGACACCAGAAGACTAGAGAAGTAGTAGCCAAAAACTGGTTCCCATAAATTCTACCAAGTGGAGATAATTTGAGGTTTAATATGTCTGCTTTAAGAATGTAAATACCTGTGTCCAGACCTAAATACCGTTTTCCACCTTCCATCCTATGCTACAACACATAACCTCTTTCTCTTTCCAGTTCATCTTTATGTATTATTTTACACCATTAGAAAGTAGGCTACTTGAGGTCAGAAACTACCTTTTTTTGCCTTTTGGAGGGCAATTGGGGTTGTGTCTTGCCCAAGGTTACATGCCTAGTTTTTGTATTAAGTGTCTGAGACCAGATTTGACCTCAGATCCTCCTGATTCCAGGGCCGGTGCTCTATTCACTGTGTCACCTAGCCACCCCAAAACTACCTATTTAAAAAAATCCCTATAGCTTAGCAAAGTGCCTAGCATATAGTGAGTCCTCTGTGTGTGTGTGTGTGTGTGTGTGTGTGTTTGTCATAAAAGTTGGGGTCCCAGAGGTATGGTGATTAGACATAAGGTGGCAAGCTAAAATTTGTGGTCAGGAGGAAGAAAAAAGGCGGGAAATATGTTGCCATACCATTTCTGAATCAAGGAATCTTCATAATCACTTGATAATCCTAGATTTAAATGAAGAAATTTCAACATATTTTAGCCATCCACATGAGATATCCATAGAGTTCCATGTGGCTGATGGAAATTAAAACATAAGGTGGTGGATTTTTTTGTTTGTTTTGTTTTGCTTTTTGTTTGTTTAATTACTGGGTTTCTTCTTCTGAAGTTTCTGAAGTGACTGATTCTCCTTTAACATGCAGGGGGAATTGAGTGGAAATTGATTATATTCCCTTGGTGGATTGCATTGTAGTGGATTGCATCTATTTATGCATAGGCCAAATAATGATTCTACTACTTGACACTTTCTAGTTATTTATACTGATTTTATACATTAATTAAAAGCTTTTGATTTTTGTGGTTTATGAATATAAAAAAGAATGTAAATACCTTATACTTTATGAAGTTAAGACAATCTATCATTCACGTTGTTGAGTTATTTCAACTCTTTGTGACCCCACCTGGGGCTTTTTGTTTTTGCTTTTTTGGAGAGGGGAAGGCAGAGCAATTGGGGTTAATTGACTTGCCCAAGGTCACACAGCTAGGAAGTATTACGTGTCTGAGGTCCTTCTGACTCCAAGGCCGGTGCTCTATTCACTGCACCACCTAGCTGCCTCTACTTGTAGTTTTCTTGGCAAAGATATTGGAGTGGTCTGTCATTTCCTTTTCCAACACATTTTTAGAGATGAAGAAACTGAAGTAGACAGGGTTAAGTGACTTGCCTAGGATCACACAGCTAGTAAGAGTCTGAGGCCAGATTTGAACTCAGGTAGATGGGTCTTCCTGATTCCAAACCCAGTGGTCTATTCACCGCAGCACCTTCCTGCCCCTCATTCATACCTCAGTGTTAATTAGTATAATCTGATCAACAGTCCCCTTAGTTGGGTGGTATGGTGGATAGAGAACTGGTCCTGAAGTTAGGAATACTCATCTTCCTGCGTAATCATGGGCAAGTTACTGAACACTGTTGGCCTCACTAACTGTGTGACCATGGGCAAGTTACTTAACCCTGTTTGCCTCAGTTCCTCATCTGTAAAATGAGGTGGAGAAGGAAATGGCAAACCATGCCAGTGTCTTTGCCAAGAAAACCTCAAATGGCGTCATGAAGAGTTGGACATGACTGAAAAATAATTGAACAATAACAAAAAATGGGGTGGGACCTATGCGGAAGAGTAAATGCATATGGTAGAGGAGGGGGGAGGCTGCTGGGGATCTAGGAAAGAAGTTTTTCTACTTTGAAGGTTTGTTTGGGACTGTGTTGGCTATACTGGAACTCAACATTATCCATGCATGAGAGGGATGTTAGGACATGTTGTAAAAGCTGAAAACCTCTACCTACTGGCCTTAGTACAGGTTATTCTAATTTCCTCTAATCCAGCCTTTCTACTTTATTTCATTATCTTCTGTACAGTGCTTCAGGGAGAAAGAGAAAGATCATAACAGAATCCTAGACTTAAAGCCAGAAGGGAGCAGAGAGGCTATTTAGTGCAACTACCTTATTTTACAGATGAAAACACTGAAGCACACAGAAGTTAATTGACTTGCCTAGGGTCATATAGACAGTAAGTGGCTGAGGTGGATTTGAATTCCCTGGATCCAAGTCAAGTGTATACCTTTTCGAAGCTCTTAAGGAGGAGGGAGAGATATAATGATCTCCTTGTGACTGGGCAAAAAGTAGAACAGATATATATTCTCACTCCTTTTTTTTTTACAAGTGAAAATTTATTACATTTGTTTTTCCTGGGTCTTATATAACAAAACAATAATGTACATATTCCTTCCTTCCTCCCCCCATGTTATTATCCTCATATTCAGGTTGTGTTATTAAATGTTAAACAAGGAGGGAGGGGGAGTAGAAACAGCACTTCCAAGGTGCTCTGCTCCACACCACCTCCAAATAATGTAAAAGGGGAAACTGAACAACTTCTGGAGCCCCAGCACCCATAGAATGACACAGAGAAGCCAACCTCCTGCTGAGAAAAGCCCAGAAGCCCTGTAGGGAGCAGCCAGCCCAGTACTCTGAGAGTGGGCAGCACAGTGCACTGGGAACTGACAGCACAACGCTCTGGGAGCCAAGCCCAGGCCTGCGTGAGCCTCAGTTTTAGCCCCATGGTGGCCGGGCCATCAGCTGGCTGGAGGGACCCCAGAACACCAGCAGCTGTGGCAATTCCAGAACTATCAGCACAGATATGCCTAGGACAAAGTGAGAGGTTAGTGCCCTATGGACTTTGGGACCAGTATTTGGGGAACGCGTCGGTTTCCTCCCCTGGGGGCAAAAAGCTGCTGAGGAAATGCGTCACTAAGGCCATTTTGCAGAGTCAGTGGCAGCTCCAGCTCCTGGTCTGAGAACTGTAGAGAGAGCCAGCAATCAGTCTGGGGGTTAATCACTCTTGCTTTAAACTGCCTGGATCTGGATTGTGGTCTGGGGGGGGAAGTTTGGGGTGGGTATCCAATTTGCCAAGTGGGTGGAGGCTTTACAGAGGCCACCCAACTGGCGGAAGTTGTGAAGACCCCACGTTTGGGTGGAAGCTCCCCTGTCTGGTGGCAGAGTCCTACTGTGGCAACAAGCCCCAAAATCAAGTAATTAAGTGGCAACATGCCTAGGCAAATGAAACAAAATAAACAGAAAAGTTCAACATTGGACTCCTCTTTTAGGGGCAAAGAGGCTCAAAGCATGGAGGAGGACTGTGAGGTCAGAACTCCTGCACCAAAAGCCCCAAATGAAAATACAAGCTGGCTACAGGCCATAGAGGACCTGAAGAAGCAGATAAGAGAAGTGGGGGAAAATTTGGGAAGAGAAATGAAGAAGATGCAAGAAAAGTATGAAATGACAGTCAACAGCCTGACTGAGGAAAATAACACCTTAAAAAATAGACTAACTCAAATGGCAAAAGAGGCTCAGAAAGGCAATGAGGAGAAGAATGCCTTAAAAAGTCGAATTTGCCAGATGGAAAAAGAATCTCAAAAGCTCACTGAGGAGATTCATTCCTTCAGAGTTAGACTGGAGCAAATGGAAGCTAGTGACTTTATGAGAAATCAAGATGATGTTAAACAGATCCAAACAAATGAAAGAATAGAAGGCAATGTGAAATATCTCATGGGAAAAACCATTGACCTGGAAAATAGATCCAGGAGAGATAATTTAAAAATTATTGGACTACCTGAAAGCCATGATCAAAGAAAGAACCTAGAAATCATCCTTAAAGAAATTCTCAAGGAAAATTGCCCTGATGTTTTAGACCCAGTGGGGGAAATAGAGGTTGAAAGAATCCACCGATCACCTCCTGAAAAAGATCCCAAAAAGAAAACTCCTAGGAATATTATAGCCAGGCTCCAGAACTCCCAGATCAAGGAGAAAATACTCCAAGCAGCCAGGAAGAAACAATTTCAATATTGTGGAAATACAATCAGAATAGCCCAGGACCTGGCAGCTTCTACACTAAGGGATCGAAGGGCATATTCCAGAGGGCAAAAGAGCTGGGATTAAAGCCAAGGGTCCCCTACCCAGCAAAAGTGAGTATCTTGCTTCAAGGGAAAATATGGTCATTCAGTGGAATAGAGGACTTTCAAGCATTCTTTTGTTTTTTTTGTTTTTGTTTTTGTTTTTGAGGGCAATTGGGGTTAAGTAACTTGCCCAAGGCTACATGGCTAGGTTTTTATTTGTGTATGTTAAGTGTCTGAGGCCGAATCTGAACTCAGGACCTTCTGACTCCAGGGCCGACACTCTACTCACTGTGCCACCTAGCCGCCCCTCAAGCATTCTTGATGAAAAAGCCAAAGTTGAATATAAAATTTGACATTCAGACACAAGAAGCAAGAGTTGCTTGAGAAGGTAATCAGGGAAAAGAAATCAAAAGGAACTTATCAAAGTTGAACTATTTACATTCCTACATGGAAAAACAATAACTGTGTCTGATGAAAACCTTTCTCATTATGAAAATAATTGAAGAAGGGTATATGGACATATGAATACATATGTGAATGTGTGTATATATGTTTACAGGTATACATGGATAAAGGGCACAGGTTGAATTTGGTGGGAAGGGATGATTCTTAAGGGTGAAGTTAAGAGGTGAGAGAAGAAAGTGACAAGAGGAGATTGGGCGAGCCAGGGTAGGGTAAACTGTCTCATGTAGAAGAGGCAAGGGGAAATAGTTGCAGGGGAGGGGAAGAACAGGAAGGCAAAAAGGCAAAACCCTATTCTCATTGAATTTGGCTCAGGGAGAGAATCACATACATACTAAATGGGATATCTCACCCTGCAGGAGAGTAGGGGAAAGGGGGATGAGAGGGGAGATGATGGAGGGGAGGGCATTCTGGGGGGAAGAGAGGTTGCAAGTACCCACTTTTGAAGAGGGACAGGATCAAAGTAGGGAATAGACCAGGTTGGGGGTGGGATGGGGGTGGGGGGAATATAAGCCGTCCTGTACAAAAAAAAAATTAAACAAGGAGGGAGGAATTTTGATACACCTTTTAATTTAATCTGAATTATTAACATTTTCTCCATCACTGTCTTAAGTTTAGACAATCAACAAAAACATAAATCAAACTCTGATTGCTAGTTTCTTTTTAAAAAATATGTTTATTTAATTTTTTTCTTCCAAGTGACATGCAAAAACAATTTTCAATGCTCATTCCCCAAAATTTTGAATTCCAAATTCTCTCTCTCTCCACTCCTCTCTCATCAAGAGGACAAGCAATTTGATATAGATTACACACATGAGGTCATAGAATATATATTTCCATATTAGTCATGTCATGAAAGAACAGACCAGAAACAAAATAAGAAAAACAGAGTCACAAAAAAAGTATATTTCAACATGGATTCAGACTCCATCAGTTCTTTCACTGGTGATGGATAGCATTTCTCAAATCCTTCAGAATTTTCTTAGATAATTGTATTGCTGCGAATAGCTAAGATATTTATAGCTGATCATTGTGCCATATTGCTGTTATCATGTATAATGTTCTCCTGGTTGTGTTCATTTCACTTTGCATCATGTAACTCTTTCCATGTTTTTTCAGAGCATCTTGCTCGTCACTACTTATAGCACAATATTATTCTATCACAATCATATACCACAACTTGCTTAGCCACTCCCCAGTTGATGGGCATTCCCTCAATTTCTAATTCTTTGCCACCACAAAAGACCTGATACAAATACTTTTTTATATATAGGTCCTTTTTCTTTTAGGGATACAGACCTAATAGTGGTATTGATGGGTCAAAAGATATGCACAGTTTTATAGTCCTTTGAGCATAGTTCCAAATTTCCAGAATGGCTAAATTAGTTCACAAATCCACCAACAATGTGCTAGTGCCTCAATTTTCCCATATCCCTTCCAACATTTGCAATTTTCCTTTTCTGTCACATTAGCCAATCTAAGTGGTGTGGGGAGGTACCTCAGAGTTGTTTTAATTTACATTTCTCTAGTCAATAGTGATTTAGAACATTTTTAAAAATGACTATACATAGCTTTGATTACTTTATTTGAAAATTGCCTATTCATACTCTTTGACCATTTACCAATTAGGGAATGGCTCTTGTTTTTATACATTTGACTAAATTCTCTATGTATTTAAGAAATGAGGCCTTTCTCAGAGTAACTTACTGTAAAATTTTTTTATGGTTATGTTCAATAACTGTGTATTTCCCTCGGTCCTTTTCCCTATCCCTGTTTATTTGCCTCCTCTTTCTCCTTTCATCTCTCTCTCCTTTCTATCCTCAAAAGTGTTTTTCTTCTGACAACCACCTTTCACAATACTCTCTCCCTTCTATCAGTTCCCAGCCCCTCTTTTATCCTCTTCCCATCTTACTTTCCTGTAGGATAACATAGATTTCTCTACCCAACTAAGTGTGTATGTTATTCCCTCTTCAAGCTAATTCCAATGACAGCAAGATTCAAGATATCCTCCTCACCTCCCCTGTGTTCCCCTCTACTGTAAAAGTTCTTTTGCATCTCTTATGTGAGATAATTTACTCCATTCTACCTCTCTTTCTCCCCTTCTCTCCATGTATTTCTTTTTTCATCCCTTAATTTTATTTTTTAAGGTATCATCCCATCATATTCAATTCACACTTATACCCCCTGTCTATGTATACTCCTTCTAAATTCCCTAATAATGAGAAACTTCAGGGGGCCAGAGCCAAGATAGTATAGAGAAGCCAGGAAGTTGCCTGATCTAACCCGTTTCCCTCAGAAACAACAAATCAAGCCACTAAACAGATTCTGAAGTGACAGAATGCACAAAAAGAAATAATTTTCCACCTTAAGATAATTTAGAAGGACTTCAGGAAAGATCTATCTCACTTGGGTAAAATGGGAGCATGGCCCAGCATAGAAACTGTCCGGGAAAGCCAGTGGGAACGTATTTGCTGCAGCACAGATCAGCAACCAAGGCCCCTAGGTCCTGGTTCAGCAGGCCAACTGTGAGGCCTCCAGCCCCTGTGCAGAAGGCAAATTCCAGGCCCTGCAACTGCAACACAACAGGTACAACTAGGCCATGCCATCCCCAGCACAGTGGGCAAGTTGCCAGAACCTAAGGCCCTGGAGCAGAAAGTCAGTGACGAGGTCAGAAGTTTGGAACAGTGCCCCTTGTGCCCAGGAACAGAGCTCAACTTTAAAAGTCACAAAATAGCCTGAAAAATGAATAAGAAACAGATAAGAGCCCTGATCATAGAAATCTACCATGGAAAGAGGGAAGACCAAAACATCAACCCAGAAGAGAATATCAATGTTAAAATGCCTATATGTGATATTGCCCTTAGGATGTTATAAACTGATGTTTCTTCTGATGTCTTGAGAAGTAGGATTAATTATTCATAAGTTAACAAATGCTTTCCAAGATGAGCATAAAGGCCATTTTTGAATTTAGAAAGTACATCTTATGTAATCCCAAAGTTCAATGTGTGCTAAGATATGCTTAAGTTTTGCAAGTCTTTGGCACATTTCTTCATGTTCTGGCTTTATGCCTGGCTCTGAGTTTCCTGTTCGTATTTCCCCAAATATATCATTCCTGAGGGATTCAAGTCTGAACAGGCTCTGAGTAACTATACGGGTATTAGCAAAAGACCACTTTCTCTTTAATTTCAGTCTTGAAGCAGACTCTGGACCATTTGACAAGGAAGAGACTGTTTAATAAAGTAATAACATCCTTTTAGGCTATAGAACTTGAAAGATTTTTAGAAACAAAACAAAAACTTGAAACTAACTAAGGCTGCACTAGATCCCCTCTTTTAGTCTTTGCTAGATGCCTTTTCCTTGAACATCAGCTTCAAGTTAACAGTTTTCATTCAAGGAGGAATCCTGGAGGAAATCCAAGAGGGCTGTCTCCTTAGTGAAAAGCTAGGATAAGACTGAAGGGCTCCTAATTCCACTATGATCAAGGACATCTAGGGTAAGATAACTGATTGCATGTGCAGAACTTCAGTTGGACTTTTTTCCCTTTTTCTCATGACTTTACCTTTTTTTTTTACAAGAAGTTCCACTTTGGGCAGATATTTACAAGTCATTTCAAAAGATACTTATCAAAAAGTCATTCCATGGAAACAGATTTGTTTGGTTAGTTAATTTGAGGTTGTTTATCTTTGTGAATTAGGATCTAAATGGAAAATTCAGACCCATATGTATATATTTGTGTCATATTTGGAGAAAGATGTATAAGGATAAAAGGATCACAGATTTAGGTGTGGAAGAAACCTCAGAAGTCTCTCTGGCCCTCCTCCTTTATACAGATGAGGAAACTGAGCTCCAGAGAAGCTAAATGATTTGCCCAATGTCAAAAAGGAGCTAAGAGTCACAAGTGGATTTTGAATTCAAGTCCTCTAGTTATAGAGCCAGTGTTCCTTCCACTATACCTATTGATATCTATTCATGCATTAGGTAATATGCAAAAAATGTATAATATGTATAAGAAACAGGTTGTCCCAGTTGTGGTACTGATGCCATCCCTAGAGCTCTCTCTCTCTCTCTCTCTCTCTCTCTCTCTCTCTCGGGAATGCAAGGTAATTGCAGTTAAGTGACTTGCTCAAGGTCACACAGCTAGTTAAGTGTCAAGTGTCTGAGACCAGATTTGAACTCAGGTCCTCCTGACTTCAGAGCCTGTGCTCTATTCACTGTGCCACCTAGCTACCTCTCTCTCTTTTTCTTTGTCTGACTTCTTTTTGTCTACCTGGAGTCAGGAAGATTTATCTTCATGAGTTCTAGCCTCAGACCCTAGCTATATGACCCTGGGCAAGTCACTTAACCCTGTTTGTCTCAGTTTCCTCATCTGTAATATGGATTGAAGAAGGAAATGGCAAAGCATTTCAGTACCTTTGCCAAGAAAACCCCAAATGGGGTCACAAAAAGTTAGGCGTGACTAAAAAATGACTGCACAAAAAAAGTCTTAGTTCATTTTTAAGCTAAGTGAAATTTTAAGCTGCTAAAGCTTAAAGTTACACTAAGACTTTTCTATTTTGCACATCTATATAATGTAGAAACATATAGATATAAACACCAAATTTTATATATATTTATTACTGTGATTTCTACAGAATTCTTAGTATATAAACCCCACTGTGATAGATTGACAACTTGTGTGTAAATTACAATCTAAGAGAGTTGCCTTGGATGCTGAAAGGTTAAATGATTTGCTGTGTTAATATATTTAGTATGTATTAGATGAAGTTAATACAGCTAGTATATACCAGATGAACTTAAGTCTTCCTACTCTTCTATTACTTTACATAAATCATCAAAGTTGACAAGGTAAAGGATGATGTAGCTGAACACCTTTATAATCCTGTTGCTGGATGACAGGCAGAGACTATTTAGGTTGTCACAATAAGCTTATGATACACATAAACTTGTTATGGTCCAGGAATTACAATTTAACTCAAATCCTAAGTCATATAAGGTATCAGCAAACACTTCTTGAACCATATTGTAAATGGATTTTACTATGAAAAAATTATGGCGATATAAAGTATTCCACAGGGATCTGAAAAATAATTTGTTAAAGTGTGAGCATAATTTTCTCTTTTTCACCAGTGGAGCAGATAGAATCAGAGTATCTGACAATGTTAAGCTTGGGAGGGTTTTCCAGACATTCAACCAACTCATGTTCCAGAGAAGGAAACTGAACAGAATTAGAACTAGAATCTATATGCCTTTTTATTCCCATCCCAGTACTCTTTCCACTACACTAATTCCCATTTGTAAATCATATTCTTCACTACTCAGGTTCAGCATTCCTTTTGACTATCCTTAATCCTGTTCTTTTCATTGTTTCTAAGCATAGGAAGAAAAATGAGGAAATAAAACAAAAATTAGGTAGCAAAGAAAAAGAACTTGAGAAGGGGAGATGCTAGGGTAGGGAATTCTCAATTCAGCAAGTTCTTACTAGAAGTATGATTGGAATGATCCTTTGAGGAAATATGTAAGAAATGATCCTGGTTCTAAAGAAGCTCATAATTTTATTGGGAAAAAGACATTCACTCATGAAACAATTATGGACAAAGTTGCATGGCCTATAATAATTTTTAAAACCCTCATAGGCACTCCCTTCTCCCTGCACCCCAAATACTATCCAAACAATAAGTGCTATGGGAAGTCAGTAAGAGATCATTGCTTCCTGGAATTATTTGACATAGAATGATGGAAGGGGGGACAGTTGAGGTGCACCTTAAAGGCCTGGAGCAATTTGGATAATCAAAATGGAGGAGGGAAAAATTTTCAAGTGGAGAAAACGTAGAGAAAAGTGTGTATAAGCATGTCATAAATGATGGGAATGGGGCAATGAGAAAACTCGACAGAATGGAAAGGAGGCTATATGCTCAGAAGTAGCACATGTGTTTGGATGAGTAGAATGGGACCAAATTGTGGAGGGACTTAAATACTAGGGTGAAAGACTTTGTAATAATTTGAGTGAACATTATGATGCCATTGAAGATTTTTGAGTAGAGACATGGTAAAAATGGTTTTCTTTTCTAATATGATTGGTCAGTTGTGAGAGACCACTGAGAATTGCCTAAAAAATATAGGCCCTTAGACTCCGTGGGTTTGTCCCCATACTTTCCATTGCTTCCCAAGATCCTTGCCGCCTTATTACCTTCCCTGCCAGAACCCAAACATCACCTGGTCTTTTCACCTGCCATGAACTGAGCTCTTTTATGTGTTGCCTCTCTCAATCAGAATATTAGCTCTGATTATGGATTTGAGATCTTGGGTTGTCTTACTTTTTTGTCTTTATCTTCATGCTTAGTATAGTACTTAGCACATAATAAAGGTTAATAAAATCTTTTCCATTCCATTGAATGAAATGGAGATTTGATGGGGTAGAGGTGAGGAAAGTGGGTATTCCTGGCATGGAGGTAGGAGTGTTGTGGATGAGGCACAATAAGGGGACCAGTTTAGCTGGAATATAGAGTAAGAGAAGGAGAGAACAGTAAAATATGACTGGAAAGATAGGTTGGAGTCAGATTGTGAAGGACTTTAAATACCAAAAAGAAGAGTTCTATTTAATGCTGTAGGAAATAGAGGCCATTGGAATTTCTTGAGTAGGTGAGTGACACGGTCAGACTTTCACTGGAGAAAATCACTATGGCAGTTATGTGAAGGACGACAGAAGGGACTTGAGGCAGGAAGACCCAAATCAGGATGCTATTTCAAAGTCTAAGCTTTTAAAGTCTCTGAATTAGGGAGTAGCTAGTTCTCTCTATTCAGAGAGAAAAGGTAGGGTATGAGAGATGTTATGAAGGTAGAAATGATATGATTTGGCAATAGACTGGATTTGTGGGGCATGAGGAAGTAATAAATCAAGAAAGATAATGAGGTTGTGAACCTAGGAGACTGGAAGGATAGTGGCGTCCTTCATCAAACATTTTTGGGACTGAGTAGGAAGGAGATAATGAGTTTTATTTTGAGGTAGTTATCTGTCTACTAGATCTAATGCTAGAATCAAAGTCAGGAAGACCTAAGTTCAAATCATGCCTCATATTCTTTCTTTTTTTTGGAGGGCAATTGGGATTAAATGACTTGCCCAAGGTCACATGGCTAGTTTTTGTGTTGAGTGTCTAAGTCCGGATTTGAACTCAGGTCCTCCTGACTTCAGGGCTGGTGCTCTATTCATTGTGCCACCTAGCTGCCCCACCTGCCTCAAGTGAAATAAATCCTGGAATTCAAGGAAGAAAAGAAAAGGTAGAGGCATCATGTGAGGTTTTAAGAAGGCAGATATGCCATTAGCAATTTAGCACTTACAAGACGACCTATGGGTCACAATACTTCAGCAACTCCAAATATATCTAGTGTTAATCACCAATAAATAACATGTAAGCCACTATCAAACAATTTTAACACTTCAAAGTGTTAAATGGAACACTAGGAACATTATTTGATTATTTAAATTATGACTTTTTCAGTACATCAAATTCTATCACAAGCTTAGAAAGCCTTTTTCATTGTTCAGCCATTTTAGTCATGTCCAGTTCTTTGACCCCATTTGGGGTTTTCTTAGAACAGACAGCAGAGTGGTTTGCTATTTCCTTCTCTATAGAAAGCCTCTACACTGAACCCATAGACCATTAGGGGATCTACGCTATTACCACAAGGCTACATTGCACATTTTCTGTGGGGTCCTTTAAGCAATGCTTAGTAGCAGCTATAAGCAAAGGAGCCTAGTAATAATGGAACCAGAAGGCAGGAAATAAAAGAGGAGGTGAGAAGAGAGAAAAAAAGTATAAGAAAAGGGAAAGTGCTCTTAATTTCTTACAATTTCTCTAGGGGGACTTATAGTATTGTGGATTTCTATAATTAATTATTTCACGAGAACTCTCTATAGTCAAATTCAGATAACATTAAACATTTTCCAAAAATTCTGTGCAGAGTCACAGGCAAGGATTTGGGAGCCATGCTCACAAGTACAAAGATTAGCAACTGAGTTACACTCAGTATGGCTATGCCATTAGCCATAATCCTAGAAAACTTTATCCTTAACTTCATTGTAAGTAGCAGAAACCTATGCCTAGGAATGCAGTAAAGCAGAATAAAGGTGAAAGGAGGTATTCTCTTGGTAGTTCAGAAATATTGGACCATTAACAAAAATTGACTGGATTGTCAAGGTTGTGAGGGCAAGAGTCCTGTCTACACATTTAGTTAATCCTCTTTGCATGTTTCTATTGTTGTGTAGTCATGTCTGAATCTTCATGACCTCACGGATTCATAGCATACCAATACTGTCCATGGAGTTTTCTTGGCAAAAATAATGGAATGGTTTGCCATTTCCTTCTCCTGTGGATTTAGGCAATAGAGGTTAAATGGCTTGCCCAGCATCACACAGTTAGTGAGTATCTGAAGCCAGATTTGAACTCAGGAAGATGAATCTTTCTGACTCCAAGCCTGGCTCTCTATCTACTGTGCCACAGTTTTCAGAGACAAATTTAGCTTTAGTGTAAGAAACAATTTCTTAATGATGCTGTCCAAAATGGAATGAATTGCTTTAGGAGGTTTTCCCTTCATTACAAATCTTCAAGGAGAGGCTAGATGACAATTTATCAGGTGTCTTGTATTGGGAATTAATTTTAGATATGGGCTCACTTACATGGCCACTTTCATGTTTTCAACTCTAAAGTTTCTTGATTCTATCAGTTAGTGGAGAGGAATACCTATGTAGGTGAAACCACAAGTAAACCCTCAAAGTATAATTTCTGTTCCTTTATATTCTGAAATTTCCAGTAAAAAAAAATACAATAGAAATGGTACTGACTAGAAGTAACAATCTCTTAAAAACTCAATTACGGTATAAAAGATTGCAAAATTTTCACCCGTGAACTTCAAAGAAAACTGTTTCTACATATGGTCAGAAGGAATCTGATAAAGTAGATCAGTATCACACCCATCTGCTCCAAAGCACTGTCTACATAGACACCTGTACATATCATATAGAAATTAATGTAGTTACATTTTTAGTCTTGATAAACGCTAAGAATGATTAGCATTTGATTTTTTATCACAAGAGCTCCCCATTAGTGAGCTTTTTAAATGAATTTGATTCAGAATTTAAACACGTTCATTTTTCTGGATTACCACATAAAGTAGATTAGTGAGATGACTCACTAAAGAACATAGGCAGATTAATTTTTCTCCCATAGCAATAATGTGGGAAATTACAACCTACATTAGATTTTATGACTTATTACTTATCATCAACCTCAAATTAGTCAATTTTGGACATAACTAAGAATAGATGGCAATAGTCTTCCCCCACCTCCATGGCCCAGAAAACAAAATAGAAAAATAATAGTAATGGACAAAAGTAAATGTATAAGCAATGATTTAATTTACAGAAACTGTACTAATAGGAAAGTTTTCTTTGAAATCCCAAATCAATAGAGAAAGAAGTATTGGTTGAGTCTTCATGCTGGAATATTTTCTAAATAATTACCTAATTCCAGGGAGAAACAAAACTCACCTATTACTAGAAGCTACTGGCAGTGGAAATGGCTGCTTTTAGAAAAACACACTTTAGCTGAAGAAGCCTTTGCCACAATTTTCCCTTAGTACTTCATTGCCTTGACAATAATTCATTGCGTAAATTCTGAAAATTTCTGGCTATACCAGAGGTACTTGATCAAAGTAGGGGAAATTGCTGGGAAAGCAGGAGATTTTCTAAGAGAGATTATCTTCTATGGGATATCTCTTCTCCTTCTAGAAGTTTTGAGTTTATTGTGAATTGCTCCTTTCAATAAATTAATCAAATAAATAGAACATATTAAAATGATACTTGGTATATATACAAGTTCTGGGACACCTTTCAATGGCTCATTGGCCCTTTACTCACCTTCGGGAGAATGAAGGGGTAGAAATGGAGAGGGGGGGCAATTACAGATTGAGAACTACTGGTTTTGCTTTTTAAACGTTGCATTGATGCTTTTGTTTTTTTAAGGCTGAAGTAACCTCCTTGATAAACTCCCCTCCAGCTGAACCATCCCTTGTAATAAAAGAATTACAATTAGACAAAACAAATTGACACACTGGCTTTGCCTGATGACAGTGTATCACTTTTCCACCACCTGTAATTCACCATCTTTCTCCTGCATATGCTTCACAATTAGTTCCAAGCAGTCAAGACTGGTCATAGAAATTGGCAAGCAGAACAGGGGCCAGGCATAGTGGCACACCCTAGGGGAACATTCCCCTGGCCCTTCCAAAAGGAATACTTTCCTAGGATATGTAGATATAATGGCCCATGTTTTCTACATGTGTCTGGTCATCATATTTATCTGAGACAAGTCTTGATATCTTTTTGTGCTGTTTTCCTTCACATTATTGGGATCATTGTGTATATTTTCTCTTGGTTCTGCTTACTTTACTGTGCATCAATTCATAAAAGTCTTCTCAATTTATCTGAATTAATCACAGTTGATATTTCTTACAAGTACAATATATTCCCTACACATGTACCTCACTACCCCAGGATTTTAAGTATGTGTACACTTTCCCTATGTATACTATGTGCATTAGTGGGATAGTATGATTCAGGTTACAAGTCAGCAAAGGAGACTGAGAAGGACAAGCCAGATAGGAGAACCAGGAGAGAGGAGTGTTAAATTTTGAGAGAGGAAATACCCAGAACAAAGGATGGCAAGAAGTGTCAGATGTTACAGTGGGGTCAAGAAAGGTAAGGATGACAGAATATTATTGAACGTGGTAATTAGATCTTTGGTATCTAGAGTAGTTTTAGTCAAAAGATGAAATTAGAAGGAAGATTACTAAAGGTTTAGAATTGAGTGAGGAAATAAGAAGGTGAGGTAGCAAGTGTAGACAGCTTTCTAAAGCAGTTTAGCAAAGATAGGGATGAGGTGTATAGAGCAATAGCTGGGAATCAAATGAAGAATCTTTTTTAAGATGGGGGACTGTAATGCCAATCACAGCAGCACACATGAGGATTGCTGCTGTGAATAATTTGAAGGGTCTAATTGCATAGTATAATGAACTATTTATTTTTTCCCAAAAGCTTTATTAAATTGTGGTTTACATCATTCATTTCTGCCAGATATTGAGTTACAACTTTTTTTCTCCATTTTTCCCTACCCCCCACCCCAGAATAGCAGTCCCACAGGAAGTCCCCTCATCAAATCTGTTCTCTCCCATATCTTCTCCCCTACCACCCTCGACTTTCCCAGTAAGGTAAGGTGAATCTCCATGCCCCAATGCCTGTACATCTTATTTCCCAATTATATGCAAAATAGTATTAATAATAGTATTTATACATTTTACACATTTGATTTTAAAACTTTGAATTTCAGATTCATTCCCTTCCTCCCTTGTCACCCACCCTTACTGGGAAGATAAGCAATTCAGTATATGTTGTGCATGTGTAGCTATGCAAAACATTACCATAGTAGATATATTGTAAAATACTGACTATATTTCCCTTCCTCCTATCCCACCTCCCACTTGGTCTATTCCTTACTTTGATCCTGTCCCTTTTCACAAGTGGGCACTTCCAACTTCACTCCCCCCCTTCCCTCCCACCCTTCCTTCCATCATCCTCCCTCTTATCCCCTTCCCACCTACTCTCCTGTAGTGTGAGATATCCTATTTAGTATGTATGTCATTCTCTCCCTGATCCAAATTCAATGAGAATAAGGTTTTGCCTTTTTGCCTTCCTGTTCTTCCCCTCCCTTGTAACCATTTTCCCTTGCCTCTTCTGCATGAGAGAGTTTACCTTATTCTATCTCTCCCCATCTCTTCACATTATATTCCTCTCTCACCTCTTAATTCTACCTTTTAAGCATCATCCCTTCCTATTAAATTCTACCTGTGTCCTCTATCTATGTATACCTGTAAACATATATACACACATTCATATATGTATTCATATGCCCATATAACCTTCTTCAACTATTTTCATACTGAGAAAAGTTTCATCAGTTACAGTTATTGTTTTTCCATGTAGGAATGTAAATAGTTCAACTTTGATAAGTTCATAATGATTTCTTTTCCTTGTTTACCTTCTTAAGCATCTCTTGCTTCTTGTATCTGAATGTCAAATTTTCTACTCAACTCTGGTTTTTTCATCAAGAATGCTTGAAAGTCCTCTATTCCACTGAATGACCAAATTTTCTCCTGAAACATGATACTCAGTTTTGTTGGGTAGGTGATTGTTGGTTTTAATCCCAGGTCCTTTGCCTTCTGGAATATCATATTCCAAGCCCTTCAATCCCTCAGTGTAGAAACTGTCAGATCCTTCTCTATCCTGATTGCATTTCCACAGTATTCAAATTGTTTCTTCCTGGCTGCTTGTAATATTCTCTCCTTGATCTGGGAATTCTGGAACCTGGCTATAATATTCCTAGAAGTTTTCTTTTTGGAATCTTTTTCAGGAGGTGATCTGTGGATTCTTTCAACCTATATTTTGCCCTCTGGTTCAAAAACATTAGGGCAATTTTCCTGGAGAATTTCTTGAAGGATGATTTCTAGGTTCTTTCTTTGATCATGTTTTTCAGGTAGTCCAATGATTTTTAAATTATCTCTTCTGGATCTATTTTCCAGGTCAGTTGTTTTTCCCATGAGATATTTCACATTGCCTTCTATTCTTTCATTTGTTTGGATCTGTTTAACAGCACTAGTTTCCTTTTGGTCTATTCTAAATCCAAAGGAAAGATTCTCCTCAGTGAGCCTTTGAGATTCTTTTTCCATCTGGCAAATTCGGCTTTTTAAGGCATTCCTCTCCTCATTACCTTTTTCAGCCTCTTTTGCCATTTGTGTTAGTCTATTTTTTAGGGTGTTATTTTCCTCAGTAAGGCTGTTGACTCTCCTTTCATAATTTTCTTGCATCATTTTCATTTCTCTTCCCAATTTTTCCTCCACTTCTCTTATTTGATTTTCAAAATCCTTCTTAAGGTCCTCTATGGCCTGTAACCAGCTCATATTTTCATTTGTGGCTTTTGGTTCAGGAATTCTGACCTCCCAGTCCTCCTCCTGTTCCATACTTCGATCCTCTTTGCCCCCAAAATAGGAGTCTAATGTTGAATTTTTCTGTTTATTTTGTTTCCTTTGCCTAGGCATGTTGCCACTCAATTACTTGACTTTTGGGCTTGTTGCCACAGTAGGACTCTGCCACCAGCCATGGGAGCTTCAGTCCCAAACACTGGGATTTTCCCAGCTTCTGGAGGTATTAGTTGGGTGGCCTCTCTGAAGCCCCCACATGCTCTGGCAAGCTGGTCACACACCCCAAGACCTGCACCCTAGACCACAATCCAGATCCAAGAAGGTTAAATCAAGAGCAGTTATGTCCCAGACTGATTGCCGGATCCCCCTACAGTTAGCAGGGCAGGAACTGAAGCTGCCACATGTGTAGGTGGGTGTGCTCAAGTTTCTCAGTGGCTTCTCACCCCCAGGGGAAAGAGGCCACGGGTTCTTCCAACTAATGAGTTCCAAAGTCCATAGGGCACTAACCTCTCACTTTGTCCATGGCATCTGTGTGTTGGTAATTCTGGAAATGCCACAGCTTCTGGTGTTCTGGAGTCTCTCCAGCCGGCAACTGGTCTGGCCGCCCTCTGACTCACATGGGCCTGGGCTCAGCTCCCAGAGTGCTGTGCTGGCTGCTCCCTGCCAGGCTGCCAGGCTGTCTTCAGTGGGAGGTTAGCTCCTCTGTGTCATTTTGTGGGTTTTGGAGCTCCAGAAGTTTTTCAGAGTCCTCTTTTATGTAAATTTGGAGGTGGTGGGAGCAAGAGCTGTGCGGAAGAGCTGTTTCTACTCCACCATCTTGACTCTGTCCCCCCATGAACTCTATTTATTCAGCAATAAACTAACCATTGTTCAATAAAGTAAACATAACATTCATAGCAACATCTTTAAGCAGAACATATCATCTAATCTCTCTCTATGTATATCTTATAACACTCGGTATGTCATATGGCTTATAGCATATATCATTGCATTCAGTAGCATTCTCCTAAATACTTGTTTATGCAATCAGGGGATCCCAGTCTAGAGTCTTCCTTAGCACAACACATTATGCAGCACATACCATCACATCCCCAAAATCAGGTGGTCCCATGCTAGGGTCTTCCCTAGCATGACACATTCTTAAGAGGTAGCAGAAAATACCACACCATCTACTCCTAGGTCATGGCAAGAACAATCTCCTTAATACAGAGTGTCCAAGTCCTTTTTCATCCTGACTTGAGGTTGACTTCCAAGTCCCATGGCTCTTCCTCTGTGGGCTGACCCCCTCATCTCTTGCCTGGTTTCACACATAGACAGCTCTCTCTGCTTCTGCTCCAGGTCTCAGCTCATGGGGGCTGCTCCACTCCAAGCTCCTGCCTGACAGCAGGCTCCAGGGGCTCCTGCTCAAGGCTTCTGCATCTGGGAAAACAAAGCTTAATAGGGCAAAAACACACAGTACCAGCACCATCATCTCAATTCAACTCCAAAGTCCAGAAGTTCTATGTTAACAGCTCAGTTCATTTTAACAGCTCTAAAAAGGGGGGCTTAAGCTGAGCCTCCTTCCCATGGGCAGGAGGCATTTTGACAGTATGCTTCTGCCCTACAGCTCTATTTGGTTTTACAGATCAGAAACTCCTTCAGCGAGTGTCTGTCATCAAATGTCTCCTTTCCCATCTCAGAGGTCTCTTATCTTTATTTACTGCTTCTCAATGCTGATGGCTCTCTCAAAGTTGGCTCCCTCAGTGCCTCCTCTCTTACACCACCAGCTCTCTTTATATACAGTTCTATTCAATATCTGATTGACTAAAACTGACTGCCCATATCTGATTGGCTAGAACTCAATACCCAGATCTTATTGACAAAAATTCAATGCACACACAAGTATCTGATTAACTAGAATTCAGTCCAGTAAAAAAATCCCTCTTTGCCTGTCCTTACAGGGACACATGAATGTGTTTGTAGGCAGTGCAGAAACCTGTAGATAGGAAGAGATTGAAGATAAGAGAGTGGCAATGATAGTGGGGACAATATGCTGGAGAAGACATTGTGGGGGATGAGAACAAAGGTACATATGGTGGGGCTGGCCCTATTGAGAAAAATAGTATCTCTTTATCTGAGACTAAAAGGTGAAGAGGGATGCCCGAATGATGAGAGATTAGAAGGAAAGATGAGGGAATGAACTCAGTTGATGAATACACTCACTTCCCGTGAAGTATGGGGCAATATCTTTCAGCTAAGAGGGTGAGGAGAGTTGGTGGTGCATGAGGATTGAGGAAAAATGAAAAGTTTTGGAAAATCTGCTATGTAATATGGGTTAATGAATTGCTTATGGAGGAATAGGATGATTTCCTTTTTGCTGTGAAGGCCAAGTTGAAATTGGATAACAGAAATTTATAATAGACCCAATCAGCATGATTTTGTGATTTTTAGGTCATTTTGACCGTGTGCTTCAATGGAAGCAAAAGAAGGTGTATGAGTAACCTAGGATAACTGTTTGGTAAGTGCAGTGATAAAACTAGGAGACTGGGGATTTGAGAACTGAGGAGAATGTAAAGTTGAATTGATTTACCAAGGTTTCACAATAAAGAAGGAAGGGGACTAGTACTAGTTCTCCCTCTGTGGAATGAGTAATGATCTGCAGAAAAGTGAAGAAAATGGAGAATCACAGGTAGGATGAAAAAAAAAATGCTTGACAAGGTGAAAGAATAAAAGATTATATCTAGAGAAAGGAAATTTGGACTTCAAAAGATGGGGGTATTCACATGTGTGATTGCAAGATGAGGAAGGTTATGATCATTTTTGTGTAGCTGTGGAAGAGTAGGTCACGTTAATTGAACACACTTAGAAACTGGGATGTCAGGGTAACTAGATGCACAGGGCAACTAAAAAATCAGCCTTCCAAAGCAGAACTTAATATCTTTCTCACCTTTTCTGTACTTCCCTATTACTTTCAGGTATACAACCATCCTTGAAATCGTCTAGATTTGCAATCTTAATTTTGCCATTATTCTTATTTGCAATCATTCTTAACTCCCTTCACTCATACTCACCCCATATAGCCAATTTATTGCCAATTCTTTTTGCTACGACTTTCATAACATCTTTCATATAATTTCCTTTCTCCATTCACATCAATTTAGGCCCTCATTAACTCTCACCAAAAATACTAAATTATCATTCTCTGCTTCAAGTCTCTCTCCACTCCAATCTATTCACCACTCAGTTGTCAAGGTCATTTTTGAAAAGTACTTGTCTAACTTCTAGTATCAAATATAAAGCCCTATCTTTGGCATTTAAAGTTCTTCCTAATCTGGCCCTTTCTTACAGTTCTAATCACTTTACATTTTACTCTTCTCCATGTACTCTATAATTAGTTACACTGGCCTACTTTCTGTTTCTTTCATCTCTCATATTCATATTTTTGCATATTATCACTTCTCCCTCTTCAACTCATTTTAGGTGCATGCCCAATTATTTGATTTGTTCTTTCCTCTCTTTTATTAATGCAAGTGTCTAGAGATATAAAATTTCCCCTATGTACTGCTTTGATAGCATCCTACAAATTTTGGTATGTTATCTTATGGTTGTCATTATCTTTAATGAAGTTATTGATTGTTTATATGGTTTGTTCCTTGACTCATTCAATCTTTAGGATTACATTTGCTATTTTCCAATTAATTTTTAATCTATACTCTAAGGGTCCTTCTTAAATATAATTTTTATTGCATTATAGTCAGAAAAAGATATATTCAATATTTTTGTATTTCTACATTTGTGAGTTTTTTTTTAATGCCCTAATACATGGTCAATTTTTGTGAAAGTATCTTCCACAGCTGAGAAATATGTATATTACTGTCCATTCCAATTCAAAATTCAACCCAGGTCTATGATATCGACTTTTCTAAAATTTCTATTCATCTCCTTAGTTTCTTTCTTACTTTTTTAATGGCAAGATTTATCTAGATCTGACAAAAGCATATTGAAGTTTCCTACTAATATAGTTTTACCATATATTTCCTGCTATAACTCCTTAAACTTTTCCTTAAAAATTTGAATTCTATGCCATTTGGTGTATGCCTGCCTCTTAATCTCTCTGGCTTCCTTCATGACTCAGTTTAAATCTTATCTTCTTTAGAAGGTCTTTCTCAGGGGTAGCTAGGTGGCGCAGTGAATAGAGCACTGGTCCTGGAGTCATCAGGACCTAAGTTCAAATCCAGTCTCAGACACTTAACACTTACTAGATCTTGGGCAAGTCACAGAACCCCAACTACCCTGCCTCCCCCCCTCCAAAAAAACAAAATACAAACAAACAAAAGGTCTTTCTCAGTCCCTCCAGATGCTAGCCAGTCAGTAAACATTTATTAATTACTTATTTTGTGCCAACCACAATTTTTGTCACTGATGATACAAAGAAAAGCAAAAATATAGTACCTGGAAGACAACATGCAAACAATTATTCTATAAAATCACACATACATATATGTGCATGCATGTATGTATATTATGTGCAGATTTGTGTATGCATGTATATATGTATGTATCTAGATATATGTATGTATGTATGTATGTAGTAGGGATAGAGGGAAAACAGAATTAAGAAATGAGAACTTGTTCTTGAAAGAAATTAGGGAAGCTAAGAGGGAGAGATGATGAAGGGGAGCATGCCAGGCATGGGGGATTTAAAAGGCCCTGAATCAAGAAGAGGAATATCATGTGTGAGGAATAAGTGCCTGGCATATAGTAAATGTTTAATAAATATTTTAAAATTTATTTTTATTAATTGATATTATATTCTTGCCTTGCATTTTCAATAAATGTTTTAGTTAATGTTAATCAAAAATTAGTAACTGATTTGTTAATGGAAAATATACTGGTGGGGGGCTCATGAGCTATAACAGAAATAATAGTTACTGACAAGGGTTGCTCTCAGGACCCTGAGAATAGTAAGATGTAGTATTAGTTCTCCCTCTGTGGAAATTCCAACTTGCCAACATGGGAGAAGGTTGAGAAGAAAAAAAGGAGAGATAACAAAGGGTGAGTTTGCCTAAGAGGCAAAGTAGTAAGTGTGATGCCACTTGCTGAATTATGGGTTGACTAGCAAGCAAGTAAATGCTATGCTTTCTTAAGAACAAAAAACTGAGGAGCAATGAAATACTATGGTTGAGTGAATCTATTGTATTGTTGCACATTAAGCTTTTCCTTATCTGGGTTAACATGTCTTATTAGCAATAGTTTTACTATTATTAACTTATTAATAGTAGAATAGTAATATAGTTCTACTATAGTACTAATTACATATTTCTTCTCTTCAAATATATTTTTTAGTCTTTCACCTCAAACTTTGTATGAAATAGAAGTTTTTTTTCTTCTCATATTATTCATATCAGCAGTAGCAGCAGCAACAAAACCAAGCCTAAAGTAGAAAGTCTAGTGCTTGCAATCCCAAGATAGCATTTTCAGAACTTGATATTATAATACGTTTTTCCATGTTTGTTATCAGGAGGGTTCCTGGTACTTTTGCAGATCCCAAGTTAGAAGTCTCCTCCTGGGGCTTACATAAATATTTAAGGTAATTGCTTTCCCAATAGCTGCATGGAGAGCTTTTCCTAATAGCACTCATGTTATTGAAATTGATCCAATGGTATGTTTGAAAGGGTAATTATGCGCTCTTCTGAAATTTTATTTATTTGATTTTTAAAGGGTAGTGTCAGATTAGGGCAAAGGGATAGGTGGGGTGTTTTCTTGTGTTTTTTTGTTGAAAACAAAATCTAATTATCCTGGTGGGCTCTTATATTTCTTTTTGAAATTCCTTCCTTCCTCAGCCTCCATGACATAATAGTTCTAATAATAGTTCTAGCCTTACATTCCTGGCAGAGTCTTGTATTGACTTTGGTAGCTCTTTTGTCCTCCTTGTACCTCCTTGATTGTGAGTATGTTTTACTTGCACCTGGTTCAAACAGGGAGACTGGGGGAAGATATGTAAGCAAAGGACAGATCTAATCTTCACAGAAATAGCCTAAACATGATCCGTAGAAGTTTCTGATAATATCCTGTTGCTTTTATACCTTAATCAATGTCCTTTAAATGTCTTTTTTTGGAGTTGCTAATGAAATTGCTTCTTCTGTTCACTCATCTTGGTTGTGTCTGACTTCATGACCCTATTTGGGATTTTCTTGGCAAAGATACTAGAGTAGTTGGCCATTTCCTTCTCCAACTTATTTTACAGATGAGGAAACTGAGGCAAATGGGGCTAAGTGACTTGACCAAGGTCGTATAACTAATAAGTGTCTGAGACCAGATTTGAACTCAGGAACATGAGTCTTCCTGATTCCAAGTTCATGCTCTATTCACTGTGTGACCTTGCCAGCCATTCAGAAATCTTGGTGACGTGGGTGGGGGTGGAGAGTAGAAATGCCATCTTTGCTTTAAAATAAATGAATGAAAATGCATTTATTAAGGGATTACTATGTGCATAGCATTGTGCCAATTCCTGGGAATACAAATAGAAAGAGTTAATGTATTCTCTGCTTTCAAGAAGCTCGGGGGGGGAAGATAGAAATCACATATAAGAGATTCAATTGCAAGTCTTAGGGTGCAATGATAAAGCAGATGATAATGTAGCATCTTTACATTTCCACTGATAAAATCTTAACAATCACCAAGGCTAAATCATTTGACAGTGTCAAGGGTTTTGGTGATAAAATCTTTCTTATCTGGATCTTTGATAGCTGTGGCTACAGCAATCACAGAAGCAGATGTCAGGCCACATCTTCATGAGTGTTACTTTCCCATACTTGTTGATGGGGCAGGACTGGAAACAGGATTAGTGGTCTGGGTCAGGGACTCTTAAGCTTACCATTCCATGGTGACAGTTGATCAGTAGTTGGTCTTGATGATGGTTAGGAAAGTGGGCTACTCCCACAGTGTTTGTCCTCCTCAATGGTGATGTTAGGCCTCCAATTGGAAACAAAGCCAGTAATCTGGTGGGCATGGTCATTCCCAAGGTTTTCTCCATCAAGCTTCAATAGAACATGGTATTCAAGGTAGTGAAAATGGTTTGACTTGCCTGCCATATGCTCCCCGCTTGCTCTTCTTTAGGGTATCTTAGTGCTTCAGTATTATCAGCAGCATCACCACAGGATAAACCAATCAACAATTATTTGTTGAGTGCCTATTGTGAGAGTCAACTAGGTGTAGACCTCTGGACTGGGAAACAGGAAGATGTGGGCTCTCATCTTGCTTCAAGAACTTACTAGGTATGTGACCCCAGTGAAATCTTTTAACATTGCTAGTCCTCAATTTCCACTCCTATAAAATGAAGAGAATTGGACTTGATAACCTCTATCTAACATGCCTTTCAACTCCAAATCTATGATCCTATGTGTCTAGCACAATGTTAGGCACTGAGCGGGATACAAAAGAAGCATGGTTTCCTTCCTAAGAATCTTCCAATCTTCTTTTCCTTAGTATTAACAGTATATTTGGAAGAAAGCCCCAAAAGTATATGAATAAATAAAATGTATTTTGTCTTTATTTTCTACATGTGTTCACTTCTGACTTTTATCCACTTTTAAATTCATAATCTCTTTATGAAAACATGGTTAATTCATTAATAAATTTAAATGACTAAATAGGGAGGAAATTACTTAGAATTTAGAAACAGTTAAAAAATAAAGGCCACATTTGCATATGTATCTTTAAAGTAATGAGAAAGGATGGAAATGAAATATTGAAATTAGAATTAGGAAAGAGAAGAAGGTAATGCTACCTTCTTCTCTACTGAAACATATCTTATGAATTATTTTTCCAATGCATTATTCCATTTGACTCTCAATGTAACTCACTAAGGCAGATATGATTATCCATATTTTATAGATGAAGATACTGAGGCTTACAGGAGGTTCACTGAATTGCCCAAGATCACATAGACAGTCAGTTGTAGAGGTTGGGACTGGAACTTAAGTAACTCCTAATCTTGTGTTTTTTCTATTATAACACTACCAAGATCCCTCTCACAGTTCATGAATGACTGCAGTCTGATTAGGGAGGGACTAATGGTAAGGAAAATGAAGATATCTCAAAAGGAAAAGGCATAAACCAGTCCATCTGAAATCCCAATAATTTTGAGGGTCAGCAGCATGCACATGGATATCATCAGGAAGGATATAGACATTTATTAAGCACCTAGTATATACTGGGAAATATGCTAAGCTCTTTACAAATGTGATATCATGTGATCCTTACAAAAACCCCGGGAGGTGGGTTCTATTATTATTGGAGATGATTTAAAAGTGAATAATTTTAAGTTGAAAATCTTGTATAAAGGGTATAGTTTAGTGGAAGAGGTACCATTTATATCCTTTGATATAAGTTGATATCTTTCAATTGCTCTTCTAGATAAATTTACACTGTTAATGTCTTATCTAGTCTAGTTAAGATGAATTTAATTAACAACCTTTTGGGGAGAAATACCTCAATTCAAATATCCTAATGGTAGGATTTTCAAAGATGGTGACAGATTGGCAGGAGTGATTTTTATATGCCTTTTAACCCCCTTCATATTCGATAGCATGAGTAAAGGCCCCAGCAGCATCTGCAGCTCTATGTGCATGTTTCTGTTCTAAAACATTAATTTTATAATTGCAATGAAAAGTCATTGTGAGTTAGGCCATGGATAAAGGAAAATGAATGGCTTTGCTGATGGTACCATCATATCTTATTGTTTGCACTCATTTCTTTTTCTTTTTCTCATCTTCCTTTCCCTCTCTACTTTATTTTTCTACTTTCTTATGTCCTTCATTCAGTAGCATGATGGCAAGATAAAAGCCTTAGACATAGAATCTGTAAATCTGGCATCCACTTTTGGCTCTACAACTTTCTAAACATGGGCTGTTGGCAGGTCACTTCAACAGCTCTGTGCCTCAGTTTGTAAATATAGGAATAATAATAACACATATGCAGTTTTGCTGCAAAGTATTTTGAAAATTCTAAAACTATATAAATGTGTGCATTGCAATACAAACATATATACATTATGTAAATGTGCATACATGCATACATATATATATATTTATCCTTTATGACATTTCTCCTATACATACATTTTCTTAGTATAAAATGGTATGATAGTATATTTTTGTGAAGTATACTCATGCATTATATACATGCTTATTATGTTATACACTTGCTAGCAGTGTGACTCCAGGCAAGTCACTTCATGCTGTTAGTCTCACTTTTCTTATCTGTAAAGTGAGCTGGAGAAGGAAATGGCAAACTACTCCAGTATCTTTGCCAAGAAAACCTTAAGTGGGGTCACAAAGAGTCAGACACAACTGAAACAACTCAATAACAAACAACATATATGTGAAATTTAAGTACTTGCTATGTGCTGCTGTGCTAAGTCTTGGCATGCTAATACAAGTAAGACAGTCTATATCCTGAGAAGCTTACAGTCTGTTGACATAAAGCTATTAACTCATTAAAAACATGTGCCTGGAAACATGGAGTGGAGATGGATGAGAAATGACATGGGAGATCTGGATTCAGGCATATGTAGCAACAATGAAATATTCACAGTACAACGGCTACTATAAATATGCTGGCATAGTGCTTGATCACAAAATATAACAGATTCTCCATATAGAAGACAGAAGCAAAACATTTATCCAGACAACAGAAAACCAAATCCCAAAACCAGCAAGCTAATTCCATCATAGTAGCAAAGAAGTTAATAAGCCATCACAGCACAGAGAGCCACAGCATCTTCCCACAAACCAACATTTACTCACAATCCTAACCCTTGGATGCATCCTCTCCTCCCTCCAGACTAGCTCTTCTGATTGCCAGCTTCCTACGGGCTCTGCTCCACCCTTCAGCAAACTCCTTATACCACAGGCTCCATGTGATTAGATTCAGCCTATTATTCAGGCAGGGTATATCTTCAAATCAGGGAAAATCTTTAAATTCCCATTACCATAACAGCAAGTATAAGGCAAAAAAACTTACCTCTCAGAGCCAGAGTACACAAGGTTAGAGTGCAAGTTTTAGTAGATAAGTACAACATCCAGGGAGAAGAGCGCATGTTGAGTAGATGGTTAAGAAGTGGCATGGAGATTTTTGGCCCCAGTGGATAACAGATGGACAAACTAGGTCCTATACGGATATCTAGGAAATATTCAGCAAGCCACTCAACAATCACATATTAAGAACTTACCATGTGCCATGTGTTAATCACTAAGAATCAAAGAAAGGGAGAAAAACCCTCTCATAGTCCTTGCTCTTGAGGAGTATACATTCTAAAGGGTGGAAACTACATACAACTATCTAGGCACATATAAGATATACTGATAGTGCAGGACAGTAATCTCAGAGGGGAAATCATTAGCGTTAGAGTGACCAGTAAAAAGTTCCTGCAGAAGGCAGGATTTGAGCTGTCTTAAAGGAATCCAATGAAACTGAAAAGTGGAGCAGAAAGAGCAGGGTATTCCAGGTGTAGGACACAGTCAATGCAAAGGCACAGGGATGGAAGGCGGAGTGTAGAGTTCAAAGGATTACAAGGGAATCCATGTGACTGATCATAGAAAGTGTGAAGGGGAATCAAGTAAGACAAAAAAACTGGCAAGGTAGGGAGGGCCTATGGTTGAAGAGATTTAAATGACATAAGATTTTATATTTGATCCCAGGGGTAATAGAGAATTAAAGAACCAGAGGAATGACTCCAATATATTGGTATTTATGCAATGATATAGATAAGAATCCTAGAGGATGAGAAGGCGTTGAGACACTGGGATATATATATATATATATATATATATATATATATACTGTTAGAGGCAGAACCCAAGGTAATGAGATTAATAATATTAGCATTTTCATAGTAAAATATTTTCACTTCAGATCCCAACATTAAGGGGGTACAGTGACTTAGAAGTCAAGTGTCCAAAATTTTCTCAGTGTGTCATTTAGGGGCACATGAGACATTCTTGAATGCATTTGGAAGGCTTATTCTATATTGTACCAGAGGGCAGAACAAGACCAATGGGTTGAAGATATGCTAAAGTAAATTGGTCTTACTATGTGAAAAGTTTTCCTAACAATAAAAAAAATGCGTTATGAACCTCCAGGGAAATTTAATATATTAATCCTAACATTGTACACATTCTACAATTATTAACTGCTTAAGGTGCCTCAACTATTTTTTTAGCATGGAGCCTTGGCCATAGTTGTTAAAACATAAACTCCTAAGGGGTTTGTGAACCACTAAATGGGAACATTGGGGTAGAGAATTCCTGATATAGACACTCCCTCCACTAATGGAGATTAACAGCTCATCTGTAATTTATGGCTTTAAAGAGTTAGTGGGCTGAGAGAAAATGACTTGCCAATTGAGTCAGCCAGGTTATGCAATGGATTGAATGTGAGGCCTGGAGTTGGGAAGACCTGAATTCAAAGCTTCTTCAGACACTTATAAACTGTGTGATCCTCCCTGGATAAACCTATTAATTAATTTCTGTCTGCCTTAAGTTTCTTCAACTATAAGATGGGGTTTATAATAGTATCTACATTCCAAGGTTGTTATGAGGATCAAATGAGATAATATTTGTAAAGCATGTAACACAGGGCCTATAATTTGGTAGGTGCTTAATAAATGCTTATTCCCTTCCCTTTACCCCCTTCCATTGTCACACAGGTGACATTTGGATGGGAGGACTTGAATCTTGGTCTTTCTGATCCCAAGGCTAGCCCTCTGCCTCCTGTCCCACACTGTCCAATGTAAAGTTAGCATAAATAAAACTTCCTTAACAATTAGATTTAATATCTAATCTAATAAACCTAATAATATATAATTAATATATGTTATACATAAATATATAATTAATAAATCTAATAAAATAAATTCCTACCCCCAAATGGTAGATTATCTCAGAAGAGTGATAAAAGTGATAAAAAGAGACTTGCCCAGTTGAGTTATCAGGGACCATCTATCCTACTTTCTCCTTCCTGGTCCCACTTACGAGGATCTTAGTTCTCCCCATACTGTATTTTATCCATGGGGGAACCTTCTGACTGATTGGCAGGTGCCAAAGGGGACAAGTCTGGAGATTTTCAGACTTTGTGGGAATAGAAACATAGGATCATAGATTTAGATATAGAGTGAATTCCCTAATACTGGAGCTTCTGATGTAATAATTGGATGATTTTTTCTTGGGATTATTGCAGATGACATATATGATTTAAGTAAAATTGGACTAAATGACTTTTATTTTTTAAATAGTATTTATTTTTCCACTTACATGTAAAGACAAATTTTTAACATTCATTAAAAAACTTTGAGTTCCAAATTTCCTCCCCTGTCCCCTCCCTTAGACAGCAAGCTATTTGATATAGGCTATATATGTACAATCATGTAAAACATACTAAATGACTTTTGAAATGCTTTAAAATTTTAAATCTTTAATAGCTTGCATTTATATAGAGCTTTAAGTTTTGCAAAACACTGAACATATGTTATCTCACAAAAATCCTGTTAGATAGATTATTATCCCCATTTTCAAATAAAGCCTCTCTATAGAGACTGTGACTTATCCAGTGTCACACAGCTAGAGTTTGAAGTAGCATCTGAATTCAAATTTTCTTGACTCTTAAGTCTAGCTTTCTTACTCATTGCTTCCTCTATGTGCACCAAATCTGTGACCACATTAGATAAAATCTTTAATCTAATTTCACCTCTATTTTTTTATCCACATACTAAATGATTCCCCATTTCCTGTTATTGTCCTGTTCTTTCCTTTTTTCATGTCTTTGCTTAAACCTCCCACCATATTTGGAATAGACAATCCTCCTCATCTGTTGCACCCCCTTGCTTCAAGGATTAACTCTGGTTCCACTTCCTCCACGAAGCATTTTCTAGAGCCCTCCATCCCCACCCTTCAAGTGAAATTTATTTTTGTTCCTTTATTATTTATTACAGAACTTTGCCCAGATCTCTCATTTGCAATTCTTACTCTTCCTTGTATCAGGGTTTTTGGTGTATGTGTAGTTTTCCCTCTACAGAATATGTAACCCCTTTGGGAACAATTTCTATTTCATTTACAAATAGCTAGCTGGCAAAATAAGTAAGAGTGTTGAATTCAAAGTCAAGAAGACCTGAATTCAAATCCTTCTTATGACACTTACTAGCTGTGTGACCCTGGGCAAGTTCACCAAGGGGTGAAGCAGAGGGATAGATAGATAGAAGTATAAGCAATTTTAATTGGAGGAGAGAATTTCAGAATTCAAGATCAATTAGCTCATGTCTGAATGACTATGGTATGTATATGACCCTTCATGGTATGTGCATTTATGTGTATCATTTGTGATAGTGTGTACTTTCAACTATATGTAAACTACTAACAAACATAGGCCTGATTTAAAGTACAGAGAAAACCTATAGGAGGCAAAAAGGGACTTGCCCAGTTGTGTTATCAGGGACCATCTATCCTACTTTCTCCTTCCTGGTCTCACTTACCAGGATCTCAGCTTTCCCCATCCATTAAACTGTGTTTTATCCATGGTGGGGAGTGTCTTCTGACTAATTCCAAATGCTCAAGGGGACAAGTCTGGAGATTTCCAGACTTTGTGGGAACAGAAACTTAGGATCATAGATTTAGAAAAGATGTGAGGGCATCGAGTCCAATTCCTTCATTTTACCGATGAGGAAGTTGATGTCTAGGGAAGTTAAGTGACTTGCCCAAGGTCATACAAATAAAGTTAGAATCATAGTTTGAATCCAGTATTTCTGATGCTAGAGCGAGTTCTTATCACTGTGGCCTCTGAGACAGTGACAGAATGGAGGTTCAAAGAGAGGAGAGGTGGATCCTTGTTTGTTTGTTTGTTTTTGCCTTGCTTTGTGTCACCAGTACATTGCACAGTGCATGGCACTGAGTAGGCTCTTAATATTTATTGACTGATTGACTATAGCCCTAATTAAGCTGGGTAAGACTCAGGACTACAAGATACCTTGGAGAGATCATCTTCATGTAATACCATGGTTAAGGAGTCTGTGGTCTGATGGGAAAAGGCAAGACAAATCTCCCCCAAGATTTGGAGGAGACTTAGGTTTGGTCTAATCTGGATATAGATATAACTGAATGACTGTTTTCTATTAGTCAGCATCAAAGTCATGGACAAAGGTGCCCTGGTATGTCTGGTCAGTCTTTTGGGATTGTCTATGTTCCGTGTCACGGCCTTTGGAGTCTGTATATATCTGAAGGCGAAGGGTTTTGTCTATTGGAAAAGATGAGAGAGAGAGAGAGACAGAGACAGACAGAGAGAGAGAGAGAGAGAGAGACAGAGAGACAGAGAGACAGAGACAGAGACAGAGAGACAGAGACAGAGAGAGAGACAGAGAGACAGAACATTTTTGATCCTCTTTGGAATTGTGTTTGATGTAAAGAACCATGGGTCTCGTCATTTATGAATATATATTGCTTTCTTCCTTTTCCCCATATGATTTGGTATATAAACAAAGAACATTGAATACGGGGTCAGAAGCCTTTAAAGTCCTGACTTTGCTACTTTTTACCTCTGTGACCTTGGGCAGGTCATTACTGGGTCAAAGGGTTTGTGAAGTTTTATAGCCCTTTAAGCATAGTTCCAAATTTTTTTCAAGAATAGTTAGATCAGTTCACAACTCCACCAACAATGCATTAGGGTTTTAATTGTCCCACATCCCTTCCAACATTTGTAATTTTCCTTTTCTGTCATATTAGCCAATCTGATAGGTTTGGGGTGGTACCTCAGAGTTGTTTTAATTTGCATTTCTCTAATCAGTAGTGGTTGAAAATATTTTTTCTTATGGATATAGACAGCTTTGGTTACTTTGTTTGAAAATTGCCTGTTCATATTTTTTCACTATCAGTTGGAGAATGGCACTTATTTTTATAAATTTGACTCTATTCTCCATATATTTAAGAAATGAGGCCTTTATCGGAGAAACTTACTGTAAATTTTTTTCACAATTACGATTACTGTGTATTTCCCTCAATCCCATTTCCTCTCCATTTATCCTCTTCTCTTTTTCCTTTTACCCTGTCCATCCTGATAAGTGTTTTGCTTCTGACTACTGCCTTTCCTTCTATCAACTCCCACCCTTCTCTTATCCGCTTTGCTTCCTACTTTCCTGTAGTAAAATAGATTTCTATATCCAACTGAGTGTGTTATGTTATTTCCCCTTTGAAACAATTCCAATGAAAATAAGGTTTGAGGACCCCCCTGCCTCCTTCTCTATCTTCCCCTCCACTGGAAAAGCTATTTTACATCCCTTTTATGTGAAATATTTTACCTTTCCCTTTCTCTTTGTCCCAGATTGAATGAGTATACATAGATAGCAGGGATGGGTATGAGTTGAATATGATGGGATGATTATCTAAAAAAATAAAATTAAGAGAGGAGAAAGAGAAATGCACTGGGAGAAGGGGAAAGGGAGAGGTAGAATGATGCAAAAAAGTTCTTCCAGTAGAGGGTAGATGGGGGAGGTAGTAGGGAGCACTTGAGCCTTACTCTCATTGGAATTTTACTACAGGAAAGTAGGAGGGGAAGGGGATAAGAGAAGGTGATGGAGGGGTGCGTGTGTGTGTGTGTGTTTGTGGCTGATTGAAGGGAGAGAGGATTGGAAAAGGCCATAATCAGAAGTAAAGTACTTTGGAGGATGGACAGGGTGAAAGGAGAGAGGGGGCAAAATAGGATGAAGGGAAATATACAGAAATCATAATCATGAAAAAATTTTATTGCAAGCTTTTCTGATAAAAGCCTCATTTCTCAAATATATAGAGAACTGAGTCAAATTTGTAAAAATAAGAGCCACTCCCAAGTTGATCAGACAAAAGTAATCAAAACTTTCTATAGTCATATGAAGAAATTCTTTCAATCACTATTGACTAAAGAAAAGCAAACTAAAGCAACTCAGAGGTATCACCCCACAACTATCAGATTGGCTAATATGACAAAAAACCAAAATGACAAATGTTGGAAAATTTATGTATGGGAAAATTGAGACACTAATGCACTGTTGGTGGAGGTGTGAATTGATTCAGCCATTCTGGAGAGCAATTTGGAACTATGTCCAAAGGGTTATAAAACCATGCATATGCTTTGACCCAGCCATACCACTTCTAGAGCTATATCTCAAAGAAACCAAAAACCAAAAAGGAAAAGGAGGTATTTGTATGAAAATATTTATAGCAGCTCTTTTAATTAGTGGCAAAGAATTGGAAATTAAGGGGATACCCATTAATTGGGGAAAGGCTGAACAAGTTGTGGTATATGATTGTGATGGAATATTATTGTGCTGTGAGAAATGATGAGCAGGATGCTCTCAGAAAAACTTGGAAAGACTGATGCAAAGTGAAATGAGCAGAACTAGGAAAATGTTGTACAAAGTAACAGCAATATTGTATGATGAACAATTGTGAGTGACTGAGCTATTCTTGGCACTACAATGATCCAAATAATTCCAAAGAACTTATGATAAAAATGCTATCCATCTCCAGAGAAAGAACTAATAGAGCCTGAATATAGATTGAAGCATACATAAATTTTTTTTCTTTTCTTTTTTTTTTGTCTGTGTTTTCTTTCACAACATGGCTAAAGTGGAAATGTTTTGCATGGCTGTACATGTATAACCTATATTAAACTTCTTGTCTTCCAGGGTATGGAAGGAGAGTGTGAATTTGGAAGTTAAAATTTTTTAAATGAATGTTAAAATTGTTTTTATATGTAATTGGGAAAACATAAAATATTAAATCAATGCATTTTTTGAAAAAGAAAAGATGTAAGGGTTGTAGTCCATGATCTCTAAGGTCCCTTCGAGGACCTTATGTTTGTTGAAAGGAGAAAAAATATATAGTAAGTAATTTTTGAAGACAAGGGAGGATAGTTTAAATAGGATGTAGAATCTAATACAGTAGAAGGACAATAAGAAAAGGGAGGTGGGAGGGAGAAACATTGCTATTTCTAGCAAGAGTAGCCAACATTTACTTTGGCTAAACTTTTCTGAACTGATGCAGTAGCAAGGCAGCTAGGAGGAGGGGTATAATAGCCAAGGCAGGAAATGATTCAGGTTAGCATAAAAATTTTAACTGTGGAAATGAGAAAGAATAGATGTTTTGGCATAAGGACAATTAAATTTCTGGCTTGACGTAAGTAATGTTGTGAAATTATTTTTATTGCACTGGTTTTTGGTTTCCTTTCAATCCTCAGGGACAACTAGGTGATCCAGTAAATAGCATGCTAGGCTTGGAGTCAGCAAGATACAAGTTCAAATTCAGTCTCAGATACTTATTAACTATGTGACATTGAGCAAACCACTTAACCTCTGTTTGCCTCAGTTTCTTCAACTGTAAAATGGAAATAATAATAGCTCCTACTTCACAATGTTGTGAGGATCAAATGCTTAGCACAGTGCCTGGCTCATAGAAGGCATTTAATTTCCTTCCTTTTCCCCCTTTCTTCCTTGGTTATCTTTGAATACTGTTTGGATTACTGATATTTCTTAGTCCTAAAACATAGAAAACCAGGTACTAAGAGATTCATTTACAAGCAATGGGGGTTACTTTCAACTGGAATGCTTCTGCTGTATCACACAATCGCAGTTTCCGAATTTGGTTTTAGTTGATGTTTTAGGGACAAGTTCTGTGGGGGTGGCAGGTGCTATGGTGTATGCAGCCAATCTGGCAGAAAAACCAGGGTCTGACTGTTTGTTCTTGTCCACCAGAAAGTTCTGGGTCACCGTGGTGTTATGCATGGAGTGTTCACTTAGTAAGCTTCTCCTGATGAAAATAATACCTTACATTTTTGTTGTGCTATGCATAATATCTAACTGCTTGTCATGTCAGTATTCCCCTTGATTCTGACAATATCCTTGAGAGGCAAGTGGGAATTCTATAATTATTATATTCATTGAGGCATCTAGGTGATGCAGTAGATAGGCCAGAGCTCAAATCTGGCCTTGGATATGTACTAACTGTGTGCCTCTGGGTAAGTCACTTAGCCCCAATTGCCTCCAAAAAAAAAAAAAAAAAAAAGAAAGGAAGAAAGAAAGAGAGGGAAAGAAAGAAAATTATTATATTCATTCTACAAAGGAGGTTGACTTTGTTGAGACTTTGAGAAGTTAAGTCAGAACACACAGATAGTGGTAGAGAAAAGAATAAAATCTCAGAGCATCTGTCTTCTGTTTAGGGCAGGCTAAAAAAATCATTTCAACATTTATCTATAGTCATTAATTACATAGAATTCCAATGTACTTGGTATGGCCCACAGGAACAACTAGCACATGTCCTTAGGGACAGAAATAGTTTATTCCAAGAATCTTGTTTGTTTCAATCATTTGCATAACCATTGAGTAATTGTGTGAGACTCTTGCCTTTACTTAAAAGACCCAGTGAATTCTCATGATGACAATATACAGGTTTCAGATGCTTGTGGGTGAGGTTTCAAATGACTGATTGTCTTCTGTGATATGAGAAGGGTATGGTTGGCCTGCCAAGACTGTTCTCACTATTATTCTGACCAGGAGTGGGAGAAAAAAGTACCTCTTTCTCCCCAGGCTATCAAGCAACTACTGGAATATATTTTGGGGAGGTCTATATAGGTTTGTATAAAATTTGCATCAGACTTTACTCTTAGATTCGGTAACATCTGACTGATGCCTGTCAGTCTCCTGGGTTCAAAATCGTAGAATCATAGACTCATTTTGATTCTCCTTTTTACTCCATCACATCCAGGTCAATCTTTTTGTAATGTCTCTTACCACAATCTTTCTTGGTCTATAGAAGTACATGAAATTATCCTTCCAAAGAGTTAGACAATAAAGATTTATTAAACACCTATTATGTGCCATACATTGTGCTAAGCACTGTAGATACAAAGAAAGGTAAAAATACAATATCTGCTCTCAGGTAGCTATGTATGCCTGGTCAGTCTTTTGGAGTATCTATATCTTATGTCAAGAGCTATGGACTCTGTATATATCTAAAGGTGAGAAGGTTTGTCTGTTGGTAAAGCTTGGAGTATGTGGTGTGTGTGTGTGTGTGTGTGTGTGTGTGTGTGTGTGTGTGTGTGTGTGAGTGTATGTGTGTGTGTTGAAATAGTTTTCTATTATATTAAAAATAAACTCATTAAGTGCCAAATATGTACCATATACATATCTAGGTTTTGGAGATAAAAAGACTCAACAACAGGGGCGGCTAGGTGGCGCAGTGAATAGAGCACTGGCCCTGGAGTCAGAAGGACCTGAGTTCGGAGCTGGCCTCAGACACTTAATCCACACAAACAAAAAACCTAGCCCTGTAACCTTGAGCAAGTTACTTAACCCCAATTGCTTTAAAAAAAAAAAAAAGACTCAACAACAACTATAACAACCAAACAAAAACTTGACATAGTCCCTGCACTATAGAAACATACATTCTACTGGGAAAAAAACAATGAATTAACAGGAATTCTGTAATCATTGCACTGTTTCTATGAAGGAGAACACTGAGGCTTTGAGAGGTTAAAAGAGCATGAACACATAGTGGTAGAGATTTATTAAGTACCTACTGTGTGCCAGGGGCTGTGCTAAACTGAGACAAATAAAAAGAAATAATCCCAATTACTCAAAATAAGGCAAATGCATATACAAATAGCTTAGATGAAACTTTTCTTGAACTGTTGACCTTTTTGAGTTTATTTATATTAAAAATGAGTATGGCTGATTTTTCCAAAGATCTTTCTTTTCCCACATATTCAGCCATAACTCTGGCTTGAAATTGAGCCAGCACTGTAATACTAAAGGTAAAATGTGTGGGTTGGTTTTCCTTTTAATGAAATTAGGAACATTTGTTTTAAAGGGCCAAGGTCTCCCACTGCATCCTGGGCCATCTCCAGTCATGCTGATCATATCTGGGCACTGGACCTGAAGAGGGAAGGGTGATAAGGAGGGGGGGAGGGTAAGTGGTTCTGCCAGGGAAACCTCTCCTGGCATCCAGTCTGGAAGGAATTCACCAGGCTCAAGCAAACTTTGAAGCCGAAATTGTAAAGTTTATTGTTACACTGTAGATAACAGCGGGCTAGATTCTTATGGAACCTGCAAACTCGCAGAGGCCGCAGACATAGTTTTAAGGGGTCAGTTATGCTAACTAGGTGAGTAAGGGTGGGATCAGGGAGGAGTTAAGGAGTGGTCAGTGCTCAAAGGACCATACACTTTTAATATCAACTGCGCAAGTGTATTGCCCATGATTCACTGGGAAATAGCTCAAGAGGGGGTCTAGCTGGAGGTGTGGTTCTAGGCCTGATACGTCACTAAAGAGTGCCCAGTCTGCCACCCACCAAGGTCATCAGAGACAGTGTGGGTCTATAATTGACTAAGGAGTTACCCTATAGATAAGGTATTGAAGAATTCATGGTGGGGCTGGCCACTCTAAGGGAGATAACATTTACATAACTTATTGTTTCAAACAGGTCATGAGATGTTGCTGGGCAGAGCGCTGGAAGGGGGAAGGGGCAAAGTCAATGCTCTGAGGCTGGGGGGGGTGGAAGTGTGATCTTACAGACTGCTTTTACAAATTGATTTTACAGACATAGATTCCCAAAGCACCCCATTTACAAACTGATGTTACAGATTGATACTACAGACATATATACATCACAAGGACCCCATCATTCCCCCCTTAAACAGATGGCACCCAAAATCATTTGGGGACAAGGAGCGATGGTCTCAGCTTCTGGAACTGCTTCTCGCTGGGAAGGGGCGTAGAGCTGTCCCTGCCTCACAGGGTTCCATCGCTCAAGGGGTGGGGTCTATGGACAATGTCCGGAATCTGGCTGATGCTAGATCCAAGGGGTGATGAGTAGCAGCCTCGGGCAATGTTGGGTACTCAGTCCGAGCAATCATCTGCAGATGGAAAGCACTGAGCCTAGAAGAGATAAACCTAGCAAGGAGGTTAAGCAGGCAAGAGCCAAAAATAAGTAAGAGAAAATTGACCAGAAATGGGGTGAGGATGGGCTAGCATAAGCCATTACTCAGACTATTTCACTTTCCTTCATATTTCTACATACTACATATTCTTTTACCAACATAACTGTTACTTAAGCTGAAATTACAGTGATGTAGGCTGAAACTCCAATGATTGGTCAGTGTACACTTGAATTTTCCACTGGTGGGGAAACCCTAGGCTGGGTCTCCCACCCACAGATTAATCAAGGGTAAGCAAGGGGTGGGGGTTCTGCCTGTTTACAGATTAAGCAAGGTGGAGTTCTCTGTTTAACAAATCAATTAAGGGAAGGTTGGGCTGCCTGTTTTACAAATCAAGGAAAGGGTGAGTGGATTTGTGTCTGACATTCAGGAAGGGCAAAGTGACAAATCAAAGAGGGAAGGGTAGAATGGAGCTGGGGAATGACGGGGATTGTGGGGGGCCTCGCAAGGAGGTAAAAGGGGAATCAGGGAGAGGATTGGATAGTCTTAGCTTTAGGGGGTGCTCGTGGACTTCTGTTTTCCATTCTGAGGTGACAGCAGGCTTCACTCTGGTGTAATGTTGTCATGTGGGAATAGAGTCCACTTTGACAGCAGTAGGTGTAGTGGGGATCATGAAGTGTGGTCCCTTCCACCTCTGCTCCAGACCATGAATTTCTTTTTACCAGCACAGAATCCCCAGGTTGAAACAGGTAAGCTGAGGCAGAACTCGGGATCGGGATCAGGAGAGCTGAGGGAAGGTTTTTTTTTTTCTGAATCGCCTGCAGACCCTGAAGGAACTTGATAAGGGAAGAGTTAGTGATTTCAGCTTTTAGGTCTTCCCAGATTAGAGGAAGAATAGGTGGTAATCTTCCATATGTTAGGGAATGGTCTGGACTTTCTCAGCCTTGAGTTCTGAGCTCTGAGAAAATTTCAGATGCCGGCTGCTCAAGGAAGTCAAAGCTGAGAATCCAAGGACCTGATCATCTCCCCCTTAAACAGTTGGGACCCAAAATCATTTGGGTAGATCTATGTTTCATAGGAAGCTGGGTACACAGATTATATATACAGTATACAGTCAATACAGATTCACTCAGGAAGAAAGAGATAATTCAGAAATTGAATCCTTAACATACATTCAGTTACAAATGTTAACTTTTGCTTAGAGCATGAAACAACTACAAATTCGGATCAAAATAGCCAGATCTCTTCTGTTTTCACAACTCATTACATTAGTTTAGCAATAAATTTATCTTGCAAATGAAAGTTTTAAAGGCCTCTTAAAATTACACTAGAGATTTGAAAATTTCTTCTGAAAGTATTTTCCCTTCTTTTAAAACAGTTTCAAGATTTATAATTGATCACTAAACTTTTATGAAGAAAGTTAGTTGAAAACTTTTAAAATGATCTTAAGCAATTTGCATACTTTCTGCACATGTTCCAATTCCCAATGAAAAATAATATTAGATTTTCCAGTGAGCTTACACAAAAGAACCCATATCTGTTACTACTTGCTCTGATCATGGAAACTTGGTATAGAAGGAAAAAAGCAGGGACATGTGACATTCCAAATAGGACAGGATAAAACATCCTTGACTCTGTTTCAATTCAGGTAAAGTCACAGATATCCAACCATGCAGTATCTGTTCCATCTTATAGCTAGACTCAGGAATAGATGGGAAACATTCCTTTTCAAAGGAATTCCATGGGTAAACTGAGCCAGGAGGGATCCCATCCCAGACAGAGGCTAAGATTGTCCCTTTGGCCTTTACCAAATGTAGACTTCCACCTATCGGCAGTACAGGATCACATTCCCTCTGAGTAGCTTGTGGCATTTTCTCCGAGATACTGATTTAATGCAGACAACTATACCCAAATTCAAACTCAAAATAAAATTTAGTTATGGTCCCAAGTGCCTTTTACCTTAAACAACAAGCTTCACCGATCACAGCTTAGAGCTAGTTAGTTATTTTTATTTTCATGGAGCTGCACTAAGCAATGATGATTCATCAGGTCTCACAAATGTAAAGAATTCCATTTACCATCTTTCCTTCTGAAATCTAAAAGCCAATTGATAGAAATCCTTCTAATCTTTGCAACTTCTTAGCAAGTTAGGTTCATTTAAAACTACACTTAAATAAATTCCTTTCACAGGCTGAATGACCTTGCCTAATAGAGATAGTTTTTGGGGGATTTGGAAGTTTTACAACATAAGGAAAATTTATATGAATTCTAAGGAGGAGAGACTGGGGGAAGGGCTAACAATGATGCCCCCGCTTAACCAATTCTCATACAAGCAGGAGGACTGTTCAGAATGGGCAGAACTAGTCAGAATAAAGTTTTCATCCAATCTCTTCCTTTCCACATACAGTAATCAATTAACAATTTTAGATTTTAACATTAAAATTGTAGCCAAAATAACTTAGTTAACAATCTTACAAGTTTTAAACAGTCTTAACTGAAACTTCCTTTTAAACAAAGGCAGACTTGGAAGCTTATGATTTCCCAAATTACAATACTCCGAGACTTTAAGAAAAACTGCTTCTTATACAGCATAGATAATACAACTTTTTACCAGTAACAATACCATGAACAATTATCATGTTCTTAAATTTGAACTTTGAAATAAAAACAAAGAATTACCAATCTGGTGACCTTAAAAATCAAGTTTTTGAAGTTACACAGAACTAAAATTTTCTTGTTGCCACACACCTGATCAGCTTATCACTAGAAATCAATTACATTCTGGAATCTCACATAGATGGTCAATGTGGTGATTCATAAACCTTCAAATTAACATAAATACATCCTTAGATGAAGCAAGCTTAAAAACCACATGCCTATATTTTTCTTTCCTTTTTTCCCAAGTTTCTCATTTGCTCAATAAGAATTCTACAAAATGCCTTTCCAATTCCCTGTGTACATTCACTTCATCATTAGTAATGTGGAAACTATAACTTTAAGTCACTGCATATTTCCAGAATAGCCAAAAAGTTAAATGAATAATCAGCTATCACAGTGAATATCAGCAATTATTACTACCTATTTGTATCCCAAATATAACAGCTTTAAATTGTCAGGTCTTATAACATAAAAAAATCCAATTCACATGAAATAAACATAAGACAGGATTAGCAGAACTGATAAAGTACCATAGCTGGTTTTACAAAACTTTTCTCCATCTTTTAGTTTCAACAAAATTCAGGTTGAAAATTGCTTTATCTAACAACATTTCTGGCTCACAATGGTCACTCAAACTTTTACAGTATAAGAGGATTTTACAATTTAGAGATACCATAATAACACAATGACATTATGACATTAATTGCATTTCCAATTCATCACATACAAAAATTACTGGTAGAAAAATTGGGCTTACCAAGTACAGAGGCTTTTTTTTTTCTTCTCCCCACAGCTGCAGAGCCTAGTTGTGGACCCAGGCATTTGAAAGGAAAGAGGGTCATCCTCATGCCTGGAGGTGTAGGCTTTGGGGTACCCAGGGGTGTTGCCAGGCCCCTCAATATAGCTGCAGCTCCCCCTTCTTTTTCAAGTGGGGGAGCTTAACTCAAATTCCCTATTCTTTAGCATGCTCTATTTTTCTTCTAGAATGAAAGACTTTAATAAATTTTTGTAAAATATTTCCAGCGATTTAACTTTTACTCCAATAAACTTTAATTTATGTGTCCACTCCTTACAAAACCTTCTTTGAAAGTGATATCTTTGACCTCTCCAGCAAGTGATATTGGGGGGGGCGCCTTCCCCCTTTCTCACTACTAGAGAACCCAAAATAAAATTCACTTTTTCTTATCAAATCTTAGAAAATATTCCAATTTGCCTAAATGCCAAATAGTAAAATGAATTCTAACTTATCTTTAGCATCAAATTAGGAGTGACACTTTTTTACTTCTCACATGAATTCAATTGACTTACAGTTTTATTCTAATACACAGATTTTTCCTCTTTTAGGTGAGGCAGGAAACAGTTAAATTTTCTTCTGCCTGCCTCTTTGATTTGAGGGGAGAAGATTCCCTCATTATTTCTTATTGCCTTCTCCTCACTCCACTTGGCCAGAGTGGAATGAAGAGGAGGAGATTTTCAAACTTTTAAAGATCTTAAAACTTCTGTTCACACTTCTCAATACCAAATACCATCTGTATCTTAACTTCCTACCCATGCTTCTTCCTTTGCTACATGCTTAAACTTTCTTGCTTTATAAACCTAAACAAGACAATATTTACCTCTCTTTTCTCTTCTTCTCCAGCCTGCATTCAGCATCAGTGAAGGGAGGAGGGAGAGAGAGCTAAGAGCCTTCCAAAGGAAGGTCCGGCAGTCCAGCTGCAGACACACAAGAAAACAGAACAGAGAGAGAAACTGACAGGAACGTTCCAAAAGCTCACAGAGGATTGTTAGAAATCCCCAGGTACAAATCATGTTTGCTTGGCTTCCAGATAGATGCTAATGGAGGCCAGGTACAAATCATATTTGCTTGGCTTCCAGATAGGTGCTAATGGAGGCCAGGTAAGACTTGCTTTAAGATAACCTAGGCTCAGATCCCCGAACGTAGGGGGAAACACTGGCCCATCCTTCCTTCTTGGGGTCGTAAAGACCGAGTTTTTTCCAACTGCTCAAGAGACATCCCGGGAGGGAGTCTCGGGGTATGGAGAGAGACTGACCGATTGATCCTTTTCCTGCCCTGACACCAAAATCCCTGTACCTAAAGCGTCCCGGAGAGAAGAGCATCCTCAGTCCCGAATGGGGAGCGAACCCAGAGTCTAACAGACCCACACCGGCCTAGCCAAGACCGGAGCGTCCCCACAAGCCTTCTTAGGGCTTGTGGAGGTGAAACCAACTACAAGGAGAGGGGGGAGTTTAAAGGATAAAAAAAAGCTTGAGACCTCAGACTTTGTCCCTAGTGGTCGCCATCTGAAGAGGGAAGGGTGATAAGGAGGGGGGGAGGGTAAGTGGTTCTACCAGGGAAACCTCTCCTGGCATCCAGTCTGGAAGGAATTCACCAGGCTCAAGCAGACTTTGAAGCCGAAATTGTAAAGTTTATTGTTACGTTACGCTGTAGAGAACAGCGGGCTGGATTCTTATGGAACCTGCAAACTCGCAGAGGCCGCAGACATAGTTTTAAGGGGTCAGTTATGCTAACTAGGTGAGTAAGGGTGGGATCAGGGAGGAGTTAAGGAGTGGTCAGTGCTCAAAGGACCATACACTTTTAATATCAACTGCGCAAGTGTATTGCCCATGATTCACTGGGAAATAGCTCAAGAGGGGGTCTAGCTGGAGGTGTGGTTCTAGGCCTGATACGTCACTAAAGAGTGCCCAGTCTGCCACCCACCAAGGTCATCAGAGACAGTGTGGGTCTATAATTGACTAAGGAGTTACCCTATAGATAAGGTATTGAAGAATTCATGGTGGGGCTGGCCACTCTAACTAAGGGAGATAACATTTACATAACTTATTGTTTCAAACAGAGATAAACAGGTCATGAGATGTTGCTGGGCAGAGTGCTGGAAGGGGGAAGGGGCAAAGTCAATGCTCTGAGGCTGGGGGGGGGGGGGGTGTGGAAATGTGATCTTACAGACTGCTTTTACAAATTGATTTTACAGACATAGATTCCCAAAGCACCCCATTTACAAACTGATGTTACAGATTGATACTACAGACATATATACATCACAAGGACCCCATCAGACCCAGATTGTTCTGGAGGAGAAAGTGAGGCTGGTGACCTTGCACAGCCCTCCTTCACTGGAATCCAAGTCAACTGCAAGTCCTGGCATCATTCCCTGATGTCATGGTGCTCCTCAGGAGCAAAGGACAAACCACAACCTGTGAGTCTGAGCTGCCTGAATGGGGACCAGTTGTCCAGTTCCAGTTTTGCAACTCAGCTCATTTTCTCCTCCCCACCCCTTCCTTTCTTTCCCTCCTTTCTCCTTTCCTCTCCTCTTACTGGAGGAGGTAAAAGGAAGGTAAATTTTATAAATTTTGATGGCTCAAAGCTACCTCATTAACTTGGGGAATACTGGCTAGATTCCTTTCTCAAATACCAAGCCTCAAACCCAATTCACTCTGGATCTCAACAATAGGTTGCCCAAGCAACCACTTAATCGTTATTTTTTGAGCCCTCCTGACTCAGAGTGAATGTAAATAGTAACAGTTTCTCTTTTAGTCAGCAACCCTGAGGGTCTTTCCCTCCCAGTCTGATTTTTTTGTGGGGGAGACGTTGCCTCTCTCAAAGTAAGGACTTGAAAGTGAGACTGGTGACCTTGCCCACCCCCCCCTCACTGAAATCAAAGTCAATTGCAATTCATGTCATCATCTCTCAGATGTCACGGTTCTCTTGGAGAACAAAGGACAAAACACACACAACCACAAAAAATTATAGAAATAGAAGTCCTAATGTGAATGTTAAAGAAAATTAACAAGAACGTGTGCTACTTTTCACACTTCGAAAGACTTAGGCAATAAAGATTTATTAAACACCTGTTATGTGCTGGACACTGGGTTAAGCATGGGGGATACAAAGAAATGCAATCTCTGCTCTCAGGTAGTTATTTATCCAATGGGGAAAACAACCAGCAAATAACTATGTACAAATAAGCTTCAGAGAGCAGGATAAATTAGAAATAAATCACTACAGGAAAGGCACTAAAATTAATGGGGAATCAAGAAAGGCTTGGGGCAGCTGGATGATACAATGGATAGAGTGCTGGGCCTGGAATCAGGAAGACCTGAGTTCAAATATGGATGAAGACACTAGCTGTGGGACCTTAGGCATTCAACCTTGTTTGCCTCAGTTTCCTCATCTGTAAAATGACCTGGAGAAGGAAATGACAAACCATTACAGTATTTTTGCCAAGAAAACCCCAAATGGGGTCATGAAGAGTAGGACATGACTGAAATGACTAAACAAAAAGAAAGGCTTCCTGTAGAAGATGGGATTTTAGGATGCCAGGAAGCAAAGATAAGGGAAGAGAACATTCTAGGCATTGTGTATAAACCTGAAAAATGTCAGGAGTCAGGAGATGGAGTGTTTTGTTTGAGGAAAAGCAAGGAGACCAGTGTCAGTGGATTCGAAAGTACTTGGGGAAGGGAGGGTAAGTTGAGGTGGCACAATCACAAGACCTTTTTCCATCTTCATTGCCCTGCTCTGGATTCTCTGAAATTTATTGATAGTCTTCCTAAAATTTGGTATTCACAAGTGAACACAGCAGTCCTCAGATGGTCTAACCAGGGTGTTAGGACACTTAGGACGCCACACTTCCCCTAGTGCCTGTGAGATTACATTAGCTTTTCTGGTTGTCATGCTATGGTTTTAACTTGGATTGAGCTCGTAGTCCACTAAAATCCTTAGGTCTTTTTCAGACAAACTAGCCATACCTCTTCTATCTCATACTCATGAGTTTGGGTTTTAAAAAACCCAAATTTGTAACTTCATATTTCAGCATAATGTTCCAACTTCTCATTCTAGACAGGCAAGAGCCACAAAAAGTAGATCTTACTTTGGCTACATAATATTTCAACTATCAACTATCTCTCTCAGCTTTATGTCATCTGCATAATTGTAAGGATGCCATCTTTGCCTTTATATGTCATTGATTCAACATATTAAAAAAAGAAAACAGGACCAAGGACAGATCTCTGTGGACTTCCACTAGACTTCCCTTCAAGTTTGCATTGATTCATTTACGTCTATTCTTCATGCAATCATTCAAGAAACTTTGAATTCACCTAACCATGCTGTCATCTACTCACGCCTTTTCATTTTGTCCAAAAAGATAACCTAAAAATTGTCAAATATTTTGCTGATATCTAGTTATGGTCTATGTACTTCATTGTCCTGATTCACTATGGCTGCTCACCCTGTCAAAGAAAGGAAATGAGATTGGTTTAACATGATCTATTTTTGGTGAAGCCATTCATGCTGCTTTTTAGTGATCAGCACTTCCCTGGCCCAAAGTTCATTAATTATCTTTAATAATGCATTCTAGGGCAGCTAGGTGGCACATGGGGTAGAGCGTCAGCTCTGGAGTCAGGAAGACCTGAGTATAAATGCTGCCTTAGACATTTACCAGCTGTGTGACACTGGGCAAGTTACTTAACCCTGATTGCCTCTAAAAAAATAACAATGCATTCCAGAATTCTTTCAGAGATCAACTCAAGATCACTAATGTATAGTCTGCAAAATCCATCCTTCCTCTTTCCTTTTTTGGAAAATCAAAACACTTGCCATTCTCTTATATAATGGCAACTACTCTATTCCTCCCTCTTCTTTTTTTAAAATTTTGGAAGTAAGGCAATTGGAGTTGTGACTTGCCCAAGGTCACACAGCTAGTAAGTGTCAAGTGTCTGAGGCCAGATTTGAACCCAGGCCCTCCTGACTCTAGGGCTGGTGCTCTATTCACTGTACCACCTAGCTGCCCCACCCTATTCCTTCTTTCAAAAAATGTTTTATTATTACAAATTTAGAAAATACCAATACATATGCTTATTTCATGTTAATAAACAAAGACAAATATAATATGATTTTTATTTGAAACCACAAGTTTCTACTATATGCAAATTGTTTTAAGTTCTACTTCACTTAGTGATGTCATCAGTTTCCAATGATTTATCACCATCTCTGTGCTGTTGATTCTCAAATCTCCATATTGTGCTCCAACTCCGTTGCTGACCTCTGATCTTGCATGTTCAATAATCCTTCAGATATCTCAATCTGGATTCTAGTGAATATCTTAAGCTACATATGTCCAAAATGGAACTCAGTATTTCTTCTCCTAAATTTTTCCCTTCCTCCTACCTTCCCTATTACTATAAATGGCAACACTATTCCAGTCCTTAGACTCACAACCTAGGAGTTGTTCTACCCTCTACTTTTTCTCACTTCTCTTACTCAATCTGTTGTCAAGGCCTGTTGATTTCACCTTTGCAGCACTTCTCCTATATACTTATTTCTCTCCTCTGATATTGATAGCATTCTAGTGCAGGCTTTTATCACCTCAGGCATGGACTATTGGAATAGCCTGCTTGGGGCTGGGGGGGGGGGGGGTCCTATCTGTCTCAAGTCTTTCCCCACTCCAATCCTGCATTCAGTCACCAAAGTGATTTTCCTAAAGCATAGATCTGATCAAGTCACTATCCCCCTCTCCCACACTCAGTAAACTCCAGTGGCTCCCTATTACCTCCAAATACAATCAAATACAAAATCCTCTGTTTGGAATTCAAAGTCCTTCATTTCCTAAACTTTTCCTCCTTTTCCAAACTGCATACACCTTATTCCCTGGAAAGTATTCTTCCAGTTTAAGGGGTAGAAAGACTACAGCTATCCATTGAATAACAAGGCCACAAGACCAACAATTGACCTATCCTTTAGAGATACTCTATCCAGTATCTGCCCAGTTCAGTCCAGCAGTAATGGAGTCTGGTGAGGAGTCAGAACAGCCACTATAAGTGAACTGCTAAACCCAGCCCAGCAGGAGATTGTCTTATTTGGCCCAAACACTACACCCATATGCTGTTGATCTGGCCAATGAGTTGCCTTGGCCATGTGTATTCCCTATATGTATGCCTCACTATGATGAGACTTTTCTTTAAATCCATGCCCATTCTTTCCTGCTCTTGGACTCTGGATCTATGTGTGGGACAATGTGTTCCTAGTGCTCGGGAAAGTGTTTAATTGCTAAGCCAGTTAAGTAAATGCCCTTGATAAAGAACTTCATCTACTGGCTAACTGTTAAAGGGAAGAGCATCAGTGGGGGCTCTTGAATGATCATTTAGGAAGATATTCACAAATAGATTACCTCTAGATGCAGTAACAGTCACATGTGGCAGGAAGTGGTATGAAGAAAACTCTGGAAAGGTAGGATGTCATCAAATTGTGGCCAACCTTGAATATCAAGGAAAGAGGCTGACATTTATTTAAACAATAGGGAATCACTGAGTATTTGGGGATAGGAGATGCCAGCATATTTTTCTAAAGTCTTTTTCATTGTCGTTAGTATTTAGCATTCATATTCTTGACAAATGTCCATTCGTTTCTGAAGTTCTATAATGACAATGTAGTCATTACTTCATGAGATAGTCCATTTCGCTATTGGACAGGAAGTTCATTCTTCTGTGAAACATAAACTTACCTCCCTACCATTCCTAATTCTTCTCTTTGGAGTTTTTAAAAAAAATCAAAGTTTTCTTTCAGAGACAATCTTTCCACTATTTGTAGATACAATGTAATTCCTTCCCTCTAAAGTGGAAGCATTTAAACCATTCATCTTTCCACCCAGTTTCAAGAATTGAAGGAAAATTTGTCTTGAGGCAAATGACACCAACTGGAGAGGGCACATTATAAAGGCAAGTGGGGCACTTTATTTCTATAGATGTCTGACAGTATCTGTCAATAGTCATATTGCTTTCATATTAATAATGCATTTCATTTTAATGATGGAAAATTGAGGTGTAGAATAGTTCAATCAATTATTCAGAATCATTGAATGCATTTATCCATAACTTCTACTTCTTCCATATTACCTTTTCTGATCATATCAACTGCTACTGTCCCCCACCAAAATTACTTTGTGTTTAATTTTGCAGAGGGCAGCCAGGTGGTACAGTGAATAGAACACTTCACTGGAAGTCAGGAAGACTCATCTTCCAGAGTTCAAATCTGGTCTCAGACATTTACTATGTGACCCTGAGTAAGTAACTTAATCCTGTTTGCCTCAGTTTCCTCATCTGCAAATGAGTTGAAGAAGGACATGACAAACCATTCCCTTATCTTTGTCAAAAAAACCCCAAATGGAATCACAAAGAATAAGACATGACTGAACAACAATTTTGCATATAGGTCATATTCACTTCTTTGTGTACACTCTTCCTCCCATAGATTATAAACTCATTGAGACTGTGGACTATTTTGTTTTTTGTCTTTGTATCACCAGTACCCAGTACGATGTCCTTTACAAAATAGGTGTTTAATAAAAGCTTTGATTGATCACAAACATGGCACAGATTTTGAAAGGCCCATCCTAGTGCATCTGCTTTACCTGTGAAAACATAAATCATTCGCAGTATTCGTTGCCTTATCCCTAACTCTCATGTTCACTATGGTTATGGATTTTCTGACTGGTAAAGAATATTAGTTTAAGTCTTCCTAGATGTCATATATTAAGCAGAACTAGTTGAAGGGAGTCAGATAACTACTTGGAGTTAGAAGGTAAAGAATAAATTGTTTTGAAGTTAAAGGTTTGATGATAGAAGTAAAAAGTGGTTCAGTGCAGGTTAAGAGAATGGAAAATCTATAAGAGGAGTTAAGCTGTTGAAGGAAGTCCATCTAGGGCAGTGGTTTTAAAAATTGTTCCAAGGAACCTTGTGGTTCTAGAGAAGATCTGCAGTAAGTTCCATAAAAACCAGCAAAAATAGTAACACTTAAAAAACCAAACTTTTCAGGTCACCAAGTCATATTGCACTGGGCCATGTAACTTATGACCAAAAAAAAACAAAACCAAACAAACATTTCATTTTTATGAAACAAACAAAAAAAACCTTTTGTAAAAAGGTTTTTTTTAAGTTATGGAATGACAATTTTATTTATAAAATTTATTACTCATTTTAAATTATTTATTTAACAAAGTAAGAAATGACAAAATTATTCTACAAGTTTGTCATATACTAAACGGTTTTACTAGGATGACATTTCAGTGAATTAATTCAGTGAGAAATCTGTTTAAGAAAGCTTGTGAGCATGACATGACATACCAACTTCTCCATAGGTTCCTTGTCTCTGGTGCAGATGTAACAAGGGCAGGTCTGGGACTGACTGAATACAGGCTGGAACTTCCAGATGTAAATGTTGCAAAGGAAATGAAAAGCTGGACAGGGAAGCCACAGAGTATTCTCTCTCTCAAAAAGGAGTATATATACCTACCTAGCAAATGAGGGTAAATCAATGTCCTGTAATGAATCCCTTATGTTATGGGCAGCTAGTGGATAGAGTGTAAATTACAGTCAAGTTCAAATGCAGTCTCAGAAACATACTAGCTTTTGGATTCTGGTCAGATTACTTAAGGCTTGTTTGTCTCAGTTTCCTCATCTGTAAAATAACAAGGGTTTTTTTTTTTGTTTTTGTTTTTTAAACTAAATTTTAAATGTATTTCACCCACAGGCGGACTATCTTTTTGAAACTCAGGGAATTCTTACATGCAAAGTCAACAAGCTATTAAAACTTCTTGAGAAAGGCAGTTGTGTCGCAGTGAGCCTTATGCTGGGTTTGGAGTCCTTGAATTCAAATTACTACCTGCCAATTCAATCTCTCTGTTCCCGAGTTTCTTCATCTATAAAATGAAAGGGTAACCTTTAAAGTCCTTTTCAACTCTAGGTCCATGAACTTATGATTCCTTTTCCTCCCCTCCAAAATGATTAAAATGATCTCCAGGATAAAACTAAATTTAGAAGTATATTTTTGAAGGTTTTGAGTATAAAGAAACCCTGAAACGGCCACAATCCACATAGGGATATTAATGGGAAGAGTCCCAGAGCAGCAGAATGCTGTGATTCCGTCTGGATGAGGCTCAAACCTCTGGAGGCCGTAGGCATCCTTGGCAGTCTGATTTGCTCTGGGTGTGAAATCTTGAAAAGAACCTTGCGACTTTCTTTGTCTCAGAGCCAGTTGGAGGAGAGAGCCAGTTTTGTGTAGTGGATAGGACACTGGAAACTGAGTCAGGAAAAAACGTAAATTCAAACCCTGCCTTGGAGGCTTATTAATAGCTCGACTAGGGGAATTCATTAGTTAAATGTGTCTTTCTATGCTTCACTTTCATTTGTAAAGTGGGGGTGGAATCGATGACTTCCTAATGTCTTTCTTTAAACTCTCCCCCTCTACGCCCCCCCTCCCCCCAGCCCCGTTCTTAAGGAGTAGCTTGTCTCGGAATACTCCTCTGGACTTTACTCACTATTCCAGAGTGCGACCTTGGGCGCGACTCCAGGCAAGTGTGCTACAGAGACCAGAAATTTCGCCTTCTAGGCAGAGGGGCAGAGGAGTAGAGGCAGACAGCAGTGACATATACCCAGCCCCTGAGCTTACTACCGGGTTTGGTCAACCCTCCTAGCTGTCCAGACTGAGGAGAAGTGGCGTCCCTACGTCCGGGAAATGCTGCTGCCTCCTCCCCCTCCTGGAGAGCGAGGGGAGGAGAATGGGCTTGTCTCCAGCCTGCGTGGGAGGGAGCTCCATGTGGGGAGCTGGGAGACAAGGCAAGGACCTGGAAAGAAGCTAGGCTTCTGTCCTTCCAAATCCTCCAGCTCTGGGTTTGTGCCGCTAATCCATGCCTCCCGAAGAGGGCGCAGGAAGCGAGATGGAAGAGTCCAAGTGGCAGAGTTCTGCTGCCCAGGACTGGCTTCGAGAGCCTTAGAGGGACAGAGAGAAAGAGCTCATTGCACCCGCGGCAGGCCGGTGGGGAGTCTTGGGCGCACCCAAGGAACGTAGCCCGAGGCTCCGGGAGGCTGGAGGTTTCTCGGTTTTTCCAGAGGCAAGCTGAGTAAGTGCAGTTAGCAGTTCTGAGCTCCGAGAGATCTCTCTAAACGCCCGGACGCCAATCGAGGGCTGCGCCGCGCCCTGTGGAGCTGGGGGAGTGGGGTGGGGGGACCTGGAAAGGGAGGGAATTCTGGCAGCCTAGGACAGGAAAGTGAAGCGGCCGACTGTGTCAGTCCTCTCGGCCATCCACCCCAGACCCTCCTCCACCCCTTTTGACTTCCTCCAATATTAGCTGTACCAGGGAGTGGATGTCATTCTTTGGGGCTCTCTGGGGGTTGTAGAAAGGATGGTTAAGTGCAGAGTTGGTCCAAAATTGTGCTGTCAGAGGACTTGAGCTTGACACTTGCCTCCACTCACTTCTTCTGAGCACCGGGGGACTCATTTGCCCCTGTCCAACCTGCCGGAGCAGAGAAGTCTGGGCTTGTTGACTGGTACCTCAAGTAGTAAATCCGGATTTTTGGGTGACGTGCGCTTGTAACTAAACTTGGTAATCAGATATCTCTGTGTGTTCGTGCATGCGTGCGTGTATGTGTGTGTGTGTGGTGGGGGTTCATGAAAGAGACAGAGATAGAGAGAGGGACAGACACAGAGAGAGACAGACAGACAGACACAGATTCAGAGACAGACAGGGAGACAGAGAGAGGGACAGAGAAAGACACACACAAACACAGCGCTAAGCCAACTCACCAAGTGATTTATAGGGGTTCTTAACCTGGGGTCCATGAATTTGTCTTTTTTTACAACTGCAGTTCGATAGAACTGGTTGCCTTTGTAATCCTTAGATTAGGAACTCTAGAGGGAGGGTCCTGTGATTGGGCAAGTTCTGCTCTTTCTGTATTGTTGCTCAGTGTTTGGTACAAGATGGTCAGTAAATACTATTGACTGACTTTGTGGTTTGGACCGCCAAAGGTTTGCTTTTAGTTGGCCCTAGACATTTAAACTGTTTATCTTTGTGAAGGGCAGGGGAAGTTCCCTTACCGTGTATTTTTTGGTAATTCTGAAGAGTGAAGTGGTGGGGCACTTTAAAATAAAATGCTTCATTTTTAGCAATCTATTTATTTATGTTAACTCAAGTTATTTTCAACTTGGAGGGAGGGTAAAACTCCAGCAGGGCAATCTCACCAACAATGGGACAATTATGTAGCATTTTACATATATTATCCCATTTCCTTCTCATAACTTAGGTGTTCTTATCCCCATTTTACAGATAGGGACACTAAAATCTAGGCAGTAAAGGTGACTTAGTCATGGTCCCACAATTCAGAAGGATTTGGAAAAGATCCCTTCTGAGGCTGGTGGCATTTCCCCTACTCCACTGTGTTTTTCTCAACAAATGGATGAAGGGACAACGCTCTGCTGCCTGAAAAAAACAGAGGTAATTTTCTCAAAATAAAGGAATGACTGGAAATAAGCTCAGGCCACTGGTTGGAAGGGTAGTCTAATGTGCCCTTAGTCTGGTCTTTCCCTCTGAATGGGGTTAATAGTAAGAAATCAGAATTCCTCTTGAAAATGCCCGAGAATGCTTTACTCAAAGGTGTTGGCTGAAGGGGATCAAGAAGAGTCATATTTCTGAGTTCAAATCTTGCCTCTGAGAATTACTGTTTGATCCTGTTTACCTTCATTTTCTCACCTGTAAAATGATCTGGAGAAGGAAATGGCAAACTACTCAATTATCTTTGCTAAAGCTAAAACAAAAACACAACCCAGGTGGGATTGCAAATAGACACAATTAAACAACAATTTCTTATCTATATTGGTAGAGGAAGTTTCTAAATGCTGGTAAATTTCAGGTGCTTCCTACACTGAAGAAATTGCAGGTTCAGGAAAAAATGATGGTAGTGGTAGTGGTAGGTGGGTAGATAGGTAGATAGGCAGGTATATAGGTAGGTGGGGGAAGCTAATACACTTAGAGTGAATCAAGGGAAATAGGATTTGAAATTTGCCTTGTTATGATTTGCTTTATTACTGTCAAACTACAGAACATAGGGTAATCATAACACCCAACTTTCTCATGCCCTTGCAGACCTTGTTGCTTTTCTGGTATCTTAAGCAGTTTTCATTATCATTGCTAGTTGTAAGTTGCAGCTAACATTATGCAGGGTGTTCCTAAAGTCTGGACATATAGGAAATCTCCTTAACTATGCATATTTTCAAAAAATGAAATGAATGAAATTTTCAACATTTTATTTAATTAGCATGGAATTTTATATGGAATAAAATTTTCATATGGAATAAAAACTTTCTTTAGCTATTGGGGCTATTTTCCATATTAATGAGATTAATTTAATTAATTAGATTCTCCACATGTCTCCTATGTCTTCCGTTTTTGTTTTGTTTTGTTTTTTTGGAGGGCAATTGGGGTTAAGTGACTTGCCCAGGCTTACACAGCTAATAAGTGTTAAGGGTCTGAGACCAGATTTGAACTCAGGTCCTTCTGTCACCAGAGCCAGTGCTCTATTCACTGAGCCACCTAGCTGCCCCTCTCTTATGTCTTCCTCTGAAATCTCATTTATGCTAATTGAATAAAATGTTGAAAATTTCATTCATTTCATTTCTTGAAAACATGCATAGTTAATGAGATTTCTTATGTGTCCAGACTTTGGGAACACCCTGTATAAAGATATGATTACTAACATTGAGGTCTTGGGATATTGTTAGGGTACCAGGATAGAAGAAGAAATGCTCATCAGAACAACCAAGCAACACCTGGGCAAATCAGGATGTTCAATTAGTTCCCACCTGGTGGCTCAACGTGGACAACTTTGACCAGAATGAATAAGGAGATAAGAAAGGACACATCTTCATTACTTTAAGCACTGTGATTATATACTAAATCAAAGAATGAGCCACTGGCTTCTACTTAGAGCAGTGCCTGGCATATAGTCAGTGTTTAATAAATACTTCTTCCTCACACCAACTCCAATTGCAACCCAGCTGCAACTTAGTAGACAGTTTTTGTGAGTTGCCGTGACCAAAATGTTCCTCACCTTGCTGCTGCCCAGCTGAGCTGGTCCTCAGATGAAAGAAGATTCATGTTCAGTCCAATCCTCTGAACGTCTCCTAGTTGCTGGAATGTGATGGGGTTTGTATGCTTTGGCATAGTCTGAGGTCCCAGTGTCACCAACATGTTATAATTGTGGTGAGACTTTATTGGAACATGCATATCAGGATAAGGGAGTGTAGATGCACAATTTCCAGCAGCATGGCATAGTTGTAGGGATCCAGGAAGAAACTTCATCAGACTGGCAAAAAAGTGCATCACTTGAAGATATGTTGGCTTTTGGTGCAGCATTCTCTATGAGTGAGATGAAGAAATCTCAGTGGTAGCTTTTTCCAAAAGGGGCTATTTTCTTTTCTTTTTTTTAAGCAATTGGGGTTAAGTAACTTGCCCAAGGTTACACGGCTAGGTATTTTTGTTTGTGTGGATTAAGTGTCGGAGGCCGGCTCCGAACTCAGGTCCTTCTGATTCCAGGGCCGACACTCTATTCACTGCGCCACCTAGCCACCCCTAAAAGGGGCTATTTTCACACACCTGAGACTGTCTCAATTTCATCTCTTTCTTTCCACTCACAAGGCCAGCACCTCAACTGAGCCCTTTATCACCTCTTACATAGACTACTATTTTTTGTTGTTCTCTTTTTTTTTCAGTTACATCCAACTCTTCATGACCCCATTTGGGGTTTTCTTGGCAAAGATACTGGAGTGGTTTGCCATTTCCTTCTCCAGCTCATTTTACAGATGAGGAAACTGAGGCAACCAGGGCTAAGTGACTTGCTCAGGGTCACACAGTGGCTGAGATTGGATTTGAACTCAGGTCTTCCTGACTCCAGTTTCCACCCTCTATCCACTGCACCACACAGCTGCCAGAGTCATGAAATCTTCCTGGACTTTAGTTGCTTTGTGGGCAACATGAGAATATTATTACATTATATCATATATTATTAATAACAATATGTTATATATAATATTATATTAGCTGATCTGTGAGATCTCTTCCGGGTTCTAATCCTGGGATCCTATTTTTGGGAGTAGAGGAGTGACTGATTTCACTGAGAGAACAGCCAGTGAAGAATCCCTTTCTACCAATGCAGATAAGCACCTGCTATATACAACTTATTGTATATAGCATTGAGAAGTTAGAGTCCTAGGTCCAGGATGTGTCAGGGACAGCACTCAATCCCAAATTATTCCAGCTTCTAGACTGGTTTACTATCCACTGCCTGTCACTTGATCTGACTTTAGCTGAACAATTTATACCTTTACAATAGCTGTAATCTTATGTTTGTATCATGCTTCCTATTTTTCAAAGTCTATTTTCCTTATCTCATTTGATGCAGCAGTTTGTCCTTGCCTAATTTGTTTAGATAAGTGTTCTGGATAATCCTGTTTTAGCTTCAATTCTTGGTTTTATTTTGCTATATCTTTTTCTTGGGGTTTCCTGAATGAAGAGATAGCATTTACTCATATCTATGTTCCCTTTGAGAAAAATCGAGTATTCTGGTCACATAGTTTTTGTTTGTTAAGCAAAGAAACCTAGGCTTTGAAGTTTTTGGTGGGTATTTATATAATCTCTGTGTGCTACAGAATTGAAAAAATACAGCCACCATCAAAATCCTTTTACAGTACTTGGTTGCAGGGTGGAATCTACCAAAGGAGTTCCCAGGTAGTTATTAAGTTAGAGCTTTATTCATTCATTTGACAAGATTTAAGTTTGTCTTTGTTGACTATGACTGTGCATTTACAAAAACCTGGAAAGCTCATAATTTCCTAAAATATCCACTTATCATCTGGTGTTCTTTGATGTAAAAGAGAATGACAGTGAAAATGTGACTCAGAAGTATTGAATTTGAATCAGCAACAGTATTCCCAAGTGTCTACAGTGTCACCAAATTTTATATATGGAGGGAACTGTAAAGATCCACTTTGGGAAATATTTAATTGCATAACTTTGAGAACCTTTTCACTTTGTCTTTAAAATTTTATCTTTTCTGGAAAAATATATTTGAAATTGCTTTTAAGAAGTGTTTGACTGTAAAACTGATGCTTGCCTATTGTCTCAAGGACGGTGTAATCCTTGGCACCCTCTGCTACATTTTGTATTATTTCACTAATGATTTGGGAAAGTACTGTATATGATTAATAACAATTTTGTCCTTCTGGTATGTTTGATGTATTGCTATGGTCAGAAGATCTAATACTTAGTGATTGACACCTTGGCACCCACTTAATAAATGCTTGTTGATGGACTGATTGAATTGTAATCTCTCCTCAATCTTTGCTGGTCCTCAGATAGAGAAGTAAAGTACAGTGAGACTATACCTTTAAAACCTTTTAATTTGTCAAAACTTGTGCTGAGCTCCTCACTGACCTCCCCTCTGCTCTCCCCCCTAACTTTTGCTAGCTCAGCATAACTGCTCTTTCATGAAAAGGACTTTTATAAAGAACAAATAGATCACATAGGGTTGTCATATTTTAATAGTACAATTCTCTTTTCTTCCCATTGAATTGTCACAATATCAATAGGATGGAGAGGTATAAAACTTTTATAAGCTTTTGGTGCCTGTTCTCAGCTATCCTCCCTGGCCCCCCAAACCATCTTTGATTTGTGACCTTATGATCTTTAAGATTCCCTCTCCCCCTTCCCTTACTGAATGACTTACACAGAATTACATAGAAGCAAGTAGTACAATTAACTGGAATCTAGATAGAACATTTCACCCTTTCTTCATTCAGTGTTTCCATGAAGCTTGAAATGAGGTTAATGCTCTAAACAGAAGGTATAGATATATTTTTGAAAGCAAGCAGGGTTTTGGGAGGTGATTGGTAGGATAGGTGAATTGGAAGTTAAGACTGTTTTCTAAGTTTCAGATTTGTTATACTTGTCTGTCATAGTTTGGAGAAGCCAGGGGAAAAGGATTAGGCAGCTCCCTCCAGCTTTACTGAGCTAATTGATTCTCCCTACTGGGGTAGATAACTTGGGAATCCAGTTGCTTGAGTGTTAACTAACCTCTATGTTGGTTAGTGTGAATCAAAATAATGACTAACAGTTCCATAACATTTTCCTTGAGCTATGTATTGAGTCTCAGAGAGGTTAAGTAACTTGCCTGCAGTCACACAGCCAGCAAGTGTCAGAAGTGAGATTCAAAACCAGACCTTCCTGACTCCAAAGTCATGCTATTCTTTGTCTTTGCCAGTTCATTATTCTGTTATGGAGATTTGGGGAAATGTTTTTCTGAGTTAGTGATGGAAAGGAATAGCACTGACTTTGGTGAATGTAATGTCAAATAATTCAAAAGCACTTTCTTTTAATAGTAGGTGAGCATATGATATGTTGTTTCCAATTACTCAGAGTTTCTGTTCATTGAACTGAATTCATGTTGAAGAAAATCATTAGTAGGCTAGTCAGAAATTTATGTCATACTTATACCATACATTGACCTTTAAAAAAATCTCATTAAAAGCAATTGTATTGATTAACTCTGAATGATTTAGCTATTCTCAGCAATACAGTGATCCAAGACAATTCTGAAGGACTCAAGATAAAAAATACTTTCCACCTCCAGAGAAAGAATTGGTAGAGTCTGAATGCAGATTTTAGCATACTTTTTAAAGAAACTTTTTTTGGTCTGTGTTTTCTATTGCAATGTGGCTAACGTGGACATATTTAGCATGATTATACATGTGTAATTGGAGCAGGTAGGTCAAGGTGCAGTGGATACAATGCTGACCCTGGAGTCAGGAACACCTGAGTTCTAATCTGGCCTCAGACACTAGCTGTGTGTTTACCTCAGTTCCTCAATTACAAAATGAGATGGAGAAGGAAATGACAAACCATTCCACTATCTTTGCCATGACAGCCCCAAATGGGATCATGACTGAAATGACTCACTAATGACACATGTATCATCTATATCAAACTGCTTGACTTCTCTAGGAGGGGGAAGGAGAGGGAGAGAATTTGGAACTCAAAATTTTTAAAAAATGAAAAATTTAAAATTTACATGTAATTGAGAAAAAACAAATTTTTTTAAAAAAAGTAATTGTATTTGAATATCTAAAAGTTTTATAACTATAGCTCTGTACATCATCCTCATGTACTATTGGGCATCAGGTCCTTATTTAATGAGATCCTGAAATTTTAATAAAATTACTATATTGGTGGTTTTATTATTAAAAGTGTTCTTTAAAAAAAATTGGGCCCTTAACAGTTACTGGCTTTTTTCTTCAGAATCAGGTAATAATAATAATAGTAATAAATAATAATAATAATATAGGACAGTAAGACTAAAAAATTGCTTCCATGATATTTAGACTTCTAAGAATCATAATAGTTACTATGTGCAGAGCATTTTTAAATTTACAAAATATTTCCCTTATTATTACCCTTTAAGATATGGAGGATGTAGTGGGAAAGGATTTGGAGTCTGAAGACTGAGCTTAAATTTCTCTCTGTTATTTGCTGACAATAAGACCATGGGCAAATCGCTTTACCTCTCTGGTTCTCAGTTTCCTAATCTGTAAAATGAGGAAGTAGACTATATGGCCCCTATGACCTCTTTCAATTTTATATCTATGATCCCATGCTCTCCATTTCACAGATGAGGAAACTGAGACTTAAGAGTCTTGTCAGTGGTCATAGGGGCACAATCAGTATTTGAACACAGATCTTCAGACTCCAAGTCTAGTATCTTCTCTGCTATATCACATTAAACTAGGCAGGCATGGCTCAGGATAGCCTTTCTACTATAATAATAATAATAACAACAATAATCATAATGTTTAGCATTTATTTAGTGCTTTCAAGTTTGCAGATATTGCACATTTGCTTTCAGCTTTACAAATATTATGTCATTTAACAACTCTTATAGGCTGGTGCTATTATTATCCTCATTTCACAGAAGAGGAAATTGAAGCTGATAGGGGTTATGTGGCTTACCCAGAGTAACCCAACTTGGCTAAGTATGTGAGTCTGTATTTGAATTCAGGTCTTAAAAAATAAAAATATGACAAAATAAGACAAAAATATTAATATATCATAGCCATGTAATTTATCAAGTAGACAATACATTTCTTAAAAGTGTTTCATCTGTAAAAAATATGTAAAGAAAGATACTATGAGACTTGATACTTTGTTACCTTGTGATGTGAAAATGATTCTGGGTTCTCAGAGACTATGCTTGAAGAAAGCAATACCTGGTAGCTTCTCCTAAACTGTAGAACCTTTGAGGACGATCATGGTGATGAATTATATATCTCTTGTCCAAGGACCACCCTAGTTAAATTAAGATAGGTTCATCACCAGATGGTTAGGTACCAGGTAATTAATTTTTTGGTCAGAGTGACTCATTAAAACATATACTGAGGTGTGGGAACAAGACATGAAGGAAGCACACATGGATGGAATCATGGGTCTCTGAAGTGTTTAAAGCATAAAACATTTCCATTAATTACTTTCTATACTTTAAAAATTGTAATCTGGTGGCCAGGTGGTACAGTGAATAGAGCACCGGCCCTGGGGTCAGGAGGACCTGAGTTCAAATCTGGTCTCAGACACTTAACACTTACTAGTCATGTGATCTTGGGCAAGTCACGTAATTCCAACTGTTCTGCTTTCCCCCCTCCAAAAAGAAAAAAAAAAGTGATCTTCCTTGAATTTTACTCTGAATCCTCCCATTACACCAGTTGCAATTTTTTTACACTGCCTAGTAAATTTACTGTGAACCTACAAGTTTTTTTTTTTATTACAAAGAACAGGGCTATAAGGCACTGTTATTATTTGTAATGTACTTGTTCAACTCACAGGAAGTTTGTATTTCTGCTGGCACACAAGTATTGATAGAAGTGAGGATTTGGATTTTACCTGTATAAGACCTGTAAACTGTCTGAAGTAGCTTATCCTTCAGGAATAGCTATTGTTTTTTCCTTCTAATTTCCTTCTTTTAGGAGCCAGAAATAATACATAATTAGACAGAGATGGCTTTTGGGTGAGTAATAGAACTGGAATACTTGAGGTTCATATAATGTAGTGCTATGGTGGGGGAAAGGAGAAGCACTATGCTTTATGAAGAGGTGTTAGAGCATTTTCAGAAGAGGCTGAGATGGTATGTGACTATGTTACTTCTCATAGGTACTTTCAGTCTCTTCCCCATAAGCATCCAATGTCTCCCTCTGGCACCTTTCTCATAAAGTAAGTCATCATATTGCTACATTTCCAGTGAGCTCCCTGTGAGATAACCAGGAGTAACATTGGTTTCTGGAAAGACTTTAAAGGGTTCACGAGGGACTGAATTTCATTTAACCAAATGGAAAGGGAATGGAGTGGACTTAGGTGAGGATTACATCATACATTTTACTTTTGAGGTCAAAATACATGTATGTATGTGTGTGTGTGTGTGTGTGTGTGTGTGTGTGTGTGTGTGTTGGTGAAGGGCATGGGTTACAACCCCTTACCAATAAAGTCTTTGGGTGTGCCTAGGAAAACCAGACACAAAAGACTAGATAGGGAAGTTGAGTTTTCAGACTGCCCAAGAGCTGGGTCCCTCTAGACTTCTAACTCTGTACTGTGTTCATTTCATCTCTGCTTTAGTAAATGGACTCAGATCTACATATGAGGAAGAGATTCTTTGGATCATGATGATTTGGGGAGACTAGAATCTCAATGGGATGATGGCAAGCTAGGAGAGATATTTGAGTTATTTCTGTCCCTAGACAGAAAATTTGGGGGAATACTAGGAAAAGTCAAGGTTAGTGGAAAACAAAACAAACAAATAATCCAGCAACAAACAACGAATGTTTCATGCAGGTTGCAGGAACGAGGTGGTATGTAGTTGAAGCTTTACATACTTTACAGATTGAAAGCTCCTTAAGGGCAGGAACTGTCTTTTGCCTCTTTTTGTATGCTCAGCACTTAACACAGTCCCTGGAGCATAGCAGACTTTTAAATGTTTATTGATTATTTTCTTGAGTAGAGCAACCCACCAGGATGGGTTTTTCATGTCCATTGAGCTTAGAGCACCACCTTGTGTTTAAGTCATATCTAACATTCTAGATGGTCACATCAAACCACCCTTCATAGTGCTATAAATAGGAGAAATGCTGCTTCTACCCTTGTCAAAGTGAAAAAAAAAGTACTTTAGAATTTTTTTTTTGGTTAATTGTGTGACATATAACAGGGCAGCAAAAATATTAACAGATTGTTTGATATTTGTTTATGAAGTGCAGCTCATCTCACTGGTTGAACTTGAAATTTTTTCCTCGGATTTTTGTCTTTTAGTTTTAGAAAGTATGAATCAGGTCTAGACAACTATCACCTGGTTCCTTCCACTTCCTGGTTTCTTTTGTCATAGCTCTTAATTCTGGTCTCACCTGCCCATAATCTCTTATGTCAACACACAATACAAGAAGTCTGGTGCTGGCTATGACTTTGGAGGCCCTGGATTTAAAGGCCACCCTTGATCCTACCTCTTTGACCTTGGGCAATTGACAACATGCTTCTGGGTGTGTTTGTGTGTGTGTGTGTGTGTGTGTGTGTGTGTGTGTGTGTGTGTGTGTGTGTGTGTGGTTTGAAGTGGCCCTTAGAAATGGCCAGGTCTATGAGCTCTAGGTCTATTATGACGTCAGCCCAAAGCATAATTATCCTTCTCAACCCAAGTCCTTCTCACTTTCTGGTTATTACACAGTTCCTTTTATTGTTCTTTATTCTATCCCCGAAAAGTGTTTTCCTCACCTTAAGTATTTAGGGATCTATATGATCCTAATTGTATCCTGACCCCAATATAGAAATGCTTCATCTATTTGTCATTGTTTGGGGAAATAAATTTTGTTTCAGATAACTTTTGCTAAAGGCATTTAATTTATTTCCAGTACTTTGTGTGGAAGTTTTTCTAAAACATATTGTATACTTCTGAACATCATTTAAATTTCTGAGGTTTTGGCTCTATTCCAAGTAATTATGATAGCCATATTTTCTAAACTAAAAAATCAGAACATATGATCTGAGAAATGGATATTCCTTTTTGCAAAGGTTTGTTAAGCATGTGTACGTTATTTTCCTGAGATTGGGACTGCCCTGGAAAATCTTGGACATATGTATGATTGCCATGTGGTTTGGGTGAAGTTGAAAGATAAATGATCTCTAGGCAGGTATGGTGTTACTGTTCCTACTAACTTGGACATAAACTCTTCCCAATCCTGATTCCATACCTGTCTTTTCCCTTTTAGGAACCTACCCTTCTCCCTTCTAATCCTGAACCAGATCTACTTTCCAGTTCTCTTTCCATATTGATTTCCTGATATCATCCATCCTGGCCCTGATGTTTATTTCTTCCTTTGTCCTAATTTCCCTATAATTCTACCATATCCTTGTTCCAGTCATGTATAGAGATGTGTATATGACATACACATCCCAGTTCTGGGCCTAACTCTCAACTCTTTATCGCCAAATTTCTAGGAAAAATTGGCTAGACTAAATGTCTTCACTTCTTACCACCTATTCCCTTCTTAACCTTGTGCTTTGGAAAAGGGATTTCCTTCCCTTCCCTTACTCCATTAAAATTATTTTCCTGAAGGTCACCAGTGATTCTGGTCTCATCTGTGACTTCTCTGTGATTTTTTATATTGTTGACCATTCTCCCTTGTTGGATATTCTCTTCTTTCTTAGTTTTAAAAACAAACTTTCCTGATTATCTCCATACTGCCTCTCTTTATTATTCTTTCTCTGTCTCTTTAACTGGACTGTCATTCTTTTCCTGGTCTGTCAATATGTGTATCCCCAATGGTCTGCCCTTCATCCTCCTAGAATCAAAAAATTTTTTCCCTTTCTGGTCTTTTATTTCTATTGCTATAACTATCTCCTTTATGCATATTGCTCCCAAATCTGGAGTTTTATAAATTTATGTCAGTGTATGCATGAGCTTTGTTTGTTTATTAATCCAATGATGTTTTGGGATTCATGACTCGGAACTATAATCACCCTGTCTAATTAAAATCATTATTATAAACTGTGTGGTGAGAATTTGAAAATTTTCAGTAGACTCCTTGAATTAATTGCAGGCATTCTGGGATAATGAACATCAACAACAAAACAGTTGTGCTTCTTGATTTGTATTTTGACTGCATAAAATAAATTCACATGCCTATATTGTTTCTCTTTCAGACAAAGAGACCCTTAAGAATGATGACCAGAACCTAACAAATCGTACCATGTGGCACAGGAACAAATAAACTCCTAGGTAATGGAAAGCCCCCTTAGGTTTTCAAATTATTGCTATTCTGAAGCAGTCTTGACTGCAGTTTTGGCATGTTGGTCATTATTAGAGAAGCTCAGTCTGTTTCCATTAACAGTGATTTTAGGAGGGAGAAGGATTACTTTTCCTTGGAAATTCCTTCCTTCATGGACCTTGGACCCAGAAGACTCTACTGATTCTGCCTCCCTCTCAGCATTTTTACTATTACTATTTCATATGATAGGATTATAGATCGAGAAATAGAAGAGACCTGACAGGCCATGTAGTCCAATTCCCTCATTTGCCAGATGTGGAAACCAAGGCCCTAGAAAGTGAATTGACTTGCCCAAGGGTCATGCAGGTAGTGTCTTAGGTAGGATTTGAACTCAGGTTCTTAGACTTCCAAGCCAGAATTCTTTCTTCTGTGTCTGTTAGTTTTGGGGGGTACAATGAACAGATAAGAATATAGATGATTAGCATGCAAATTGTTTGAAATGCTTAAACAGTTTACCTTCTTAAGTGGGTCAAATTCTATAAAAAGGAAAACAAAACCCCAAACTACTTTCTGTTCAAATGATTATAAATCTAAAATAATGAAGGTTTCACTATGATTAAAAAATTGAGACAAGGCACTTGAGTTAGTACTTGTAGATATAAATAAATATACAAATAAGCTTTAGTCCAATTTCTAATAGCATTTTGATCTATATAAGTACTTCGTGAACTGTGGGTTTTGACCCCATCTGGGGTGTAACTGAATGTGAGGGTTGTGAAAAATTTGGCAACAGTAAAATGTTTCTGAATGGGCAATGATCAAAAATCAGTTCTAAATCAAAAGCATGATGAATCTGAAGTGTTTCTGGCAGTGCTTGCCCATGTTGCATTGCACCCACTTAATGGCAATGTTGGTTCTGAACATCCAATGTGCACTGCACATGCCATCACACCATGCAAGGCCAACAAATGTTGCCAGAAATACCGCAGCTCAGATTTGACTGTTGTCTCTAATAAATGGGAAAATTATGTGTATATCGAAGAATTGTTTTAAAAATGAATTTCTTTGTGATTTATTATCAATAAATGTTTGATTTGTATACCTATTTTAAATACTATATACTGGGGGTTGCATAAAAATTTCTCTAGCGAAAAAGGGGTCTCAAGTAGAAAAAAGTTTAAGAAGTCCTACACTATACTGTAAACCAGCCCCAGCTTCTTTTCTGCAACCTCATAAATGGAAAGCCCCAGGGGCAGCAAGGTGGTGAAATGAGTAGAGGCCATCCCTGGAGTCAGGAGAACCTGAGTTCAAATCCAGCCTCAGACGCTTGACACTTACTAGCTGTGTGACCTTGGGCAAGTCACTTAACCCCAATTGCCTTGCCTTCCTCCCTCATAAAAAAAAAAAAAATCAAATGGAAAGTCCAATCTTGCCTTTGCTCTGTCCTAAGTATCTCTTGAATTTGTCATAACATTGAGAGCAAGTCCTCAGATATTCCTGGATTTTGCTCAGCACTGAATAAATGGAGCTTTTTTTTTTTAAAAGAAATTTTGCAGGGGCAGTAATGTTTTCTTATTTTTCTTTATAGGAAAGTATCATGACTCTATTTTGGTATGCTTGCTACATAGTTCTATTTATTTCCTCTCTTGAAGCTGGTAAGTTAAATAAGATTTTCTTGTTTTAGTGTGTATCAGCCAAAAAAAAGATTATATGTGTGTTTTAGAAACAAAAATTCTTTTCAAATTTTTAAAGGACATGTTTCTGCTTAGATTAGGCATGTAAGTAATTATTGGCTGATGAAACTGCCTTAAGTATGGTGATTGTTTTTAAACAAAAGGATGATTAAGATACACAGATTTTTTTTTAAAAATTAAGAAAAAACATTACAGAGAGTTGTACTGGCAACTTAATCTACTATAAGCACTCACCAGAAAAAAAAAAGAAAAAGAGATAATTTAGTGTGGGTGAACTTTCCATTCCTCTCAATTGGTTTGTCCTGAATTTGCTTTCCCCATTCTGTTGCTATTTATTTTATTTATTTATTTATTTATTTATTTTTAAAGCAATTGGGGTTAAGTAACTTGCTCAAGGTTACTCGGCTAGTCATTTGATTTATGCGTGGGTGCCCATTTTCTGAGGCCGGATCTGATCTTGGGTCATCCAAACTCCGAGGCCAGTGCTCTTACTCACTGCGCCACCTAGCTGCCCCTTTAGGGCAATTGGGGTTAAGTAACTTGCCCAAGGTTACACGGCTAGGTTTTTTGTTTGTGCGGATTAAGTGTCGGAGGCCGGCTCCGAACTCAGCTCCTTCTGATTCCAGGGCCGGCGCTCTATTCACTGCGCCACCTAGCCGCCTCTATTCTGTTGCTATTTAGATCATAGGGCCATAGATGTAGAAATTGGAAGAGATGTCACAGACCTTTCAGTTCTTTCATACCTCTCACAGTGTGAGCCTCAAGTATGAGCCTAGGTATTTCATCCCCATAGTTGCTTCATGTTGTTTAGGCTGGCAGAATAAAAGGGAACCATTTTAATTGACCTCCCAACCACTGTTATTGTTATTGAGGCGTGTCTGACTCTTTGAGATCCTATTTGCGATTTTCTTGGCAAAGACACTAGAGTGGTTTGCCATTTGTTTCTCTAGCTCATTTTACAGATGAGGAACTGAGGTGAACAGGGGTAAATGACTTGCCCGGGGTCAAACAGCTAGTAAGTATTTGAGGCCAGATTTGAATTCAGGAAGATGAGTTTTTCTGACTTCAGGCCTGGTACTCTATCCACTGTATCATGTAGTTGCCCTTTACTCCATTCCAATAGAAGGGTCCTGTTGAGTTTTCTTCGACTTCCTTATGCCCTGTCTTGTCCCATGGCAGCTAGGTGATGAATTGGATAAGAATGTGGGATTTAAGAGTGAGGAAGACCTTGTTCAAATTTTACCTCAAACTCCTCCTAACTGTGTGACTCTGAGCAAATCACTGAGCCTCAGTTTGCTCCTCTGTAAAACGAGGGTGATAACAGCACCTTCACAAGGTTCTTCCGTAGTAACTACTTAGGTAGTAACATAAAGTGCTTTACAAGCCCTAAAGTGCTATAGAAATGCTAACTGCTATTTTAATCATGGAAATAGTTATTTGTGCTGTGATCACTCTCTAATACAGACCTTCTTAATCTGTAAATTTGTTTGTTTAATTTCGACAACTATATTTCAATATAATTGACTTCTTTTGTAATGTTATGTATTTTATTTTATGTCTTTAAAATACTATTCAGAGAAGGGGTCCATAGGCTTCACCAGATTGGCAAAGGAGTGTATGATGCAAGCAAGGTTAAGAACCCCTACTATAATACAATCCTACCTTATGTTAGAATTCCTTTTGAGAGTATTTCCTCCCTCCCCATCACTTTTTCTACCAGCTAAGTCTTTGCCTCTTTTTCTTTTCTTTTTTCTACTTAAGAATAGAAGCCCTGGTTCCTCTCTATCTGTCCTGGCCAAAAACTTAACTGGCTATAGTGAAAAATAAATTTTACATTCATTTCTCCCCCATAGCAACTGCCACAGATCCACCTGATCTATCCATAGTTGCTCCATTTTGTTTAGGCTGGTAGAATAAAAGGAAACCATTTTAATTGACCTCCCAATCATTGTTATTGTTGTTGTTGAGTTGTGTCTGACTCTTTGTGATCTTATTTGAGATTTTCTTGGCAAAGACACTAGAATGGTTTGCCATTTCCTTCTCTAGCTCATTTTACAGATGAGGAACTGAGGTGAACAGGGATAAGTGACTACTTTCTTTTTAAGGAACCCTGCCCCTTTCTACCTTTGTTGTTATTGTTCACTCATTTCAGTCATGACCCCATTTGGGTTTTCTTGGCAAAGATACTAGAGTGGCAGCCCTGATTTCTACCTAGAGATGTTTAAATATACAATACTATACTTTGAGTGGCAGGGTTATGTAGTAAATATCTAGTTTTGGAGCCAGGAAGATGGCTCAAGTCATGTCACTGGCCATGTGACCTTGGGTTACCTGACCCCTAGTCTAGACTAGAAGTGTCACCTTCAAGACTCACAAACTTCCCCAGTAGGCAGCAACTAGATTAAAATGTAATTGGAAAATGTTTAACAAAATAAATAACAATACAATACAAGACAAATAATGTTGATTTGTGATTTTCTAAGTCACTATGTAGGGATCCATTTCTATTTCAGTTTGACACCATTTCTTAAGGCAAGAAGGTGGTTCCTAACATGTTTTGCTCTTCAAACCCCTCTCAATAATAACAAATAATAATATGCTCCTTATAATATTCATAATTATTTACTGCTTAAGGCACCATTAAATCATTTTAGCATGAATAACTTGCACCATAATTGCAAACCTCAAAGGGTTTTCACTTTAATAACCACCAAATGGGAATTACTCTAAATTTCTGAGGAGATGCTAACCCACACTGAAAGAAGGAGCTTTCTTCCTAGGAACTCCTGATAACAATGGATCACAGTTCTAATTCCTATATTACACCATCCTTTATGGGTGATTTAAGAGTTTTTCCTTTTGGGGGGGGCAATGGGAATAATGGGACTTGCCCAAGGTCACACAGCTAGTAAGTATCTGAGGCTAGATTTGAACTCAGCTCCTCTTCTCTCCAGGGCTGATGTTCACTTCACTACCTTGCTGCCCCTAAGGGTTTTTTCAAGGGTAATTTTGACTCTTCTTTAAAACCTAACCCCTTGGGAGTTCACTATATAGATGAGTTATGTATTTATTGGAGAAGAGTCATTTCATCCTTCAGGTGAAGGGAGGAAGTAATTGAGCAGTGATTCTACTCAGACCTTAAGATGAATGATGTGAGTGTGTAGGACTTCTTTTCTATTCTGAACCTCAATTTCCCCATCTATAAAATGAAGAGGTTGGATTAAATGATTACCTAGCACTCTTCTACATCCTAAGGAACTTACTTGGCTGATTATTGCAAAGAGTTCTCAGGCAGTAGTGGTTTTTTGTTTGTTTGTTTGAGAAGCCATGGGGTTAAATGACGTACCCAGGATCACACAACTAGTAAGTGTCTGAGGCTGGATTTGAACTCAGCTCCTTCTGACTTTGGGGCTGATGCCACCCTTTAAAATAGCGAATAGATTAATGTAAATATTATAAGATAATAGGAATATAATAATGTAAATATTATAAGATAATCACCCATAAATAGATTTAGACCTGGAAGGTACCTTAGAGTTCATCAAATCTAATCCCTTAATTTTACAGACAAGGAAACTGAGGACAAGAGAGGGTAAGTGACTCGATCAATGTCACACATCTAGTGTTCTGGGTGAGATTCCAACCCAGTTGTCCCTGATTCTCAGTCTTACGTTGTATCTATTATACTATGCTTCCTTGTATATAGTAAGCTTTGAACGGCATGATCTATAATTGGACATTCTTCTTTTGATTTTTTAGAAGATAATTGTATGGAGTTTGAAGATGAAATAGTACTAGTTATTTTTGAAGATGAGCTTGATGTTCGTCAATGTAGGTCAAGAGTATTTGGTCCTCACAGTAACATAAGTTGGTATGGAAGTGACGGTAAGACAGTCATCTCTATGGATCAGAACTCTAGGGTCCACCAGCACAGAGAGATGCTTTGGTTTGTTCCGGCTGCAACAGAGGACTCAGGATATTATTACCGTGTTGAAAGGTAAGAAATTTTTTTGTTTTTGTTTTCCCCAGAAACTGAATGAAGTTAACAATATGAGTGATACACAGGGTGGGTTATACTAGCCTGTTTGGAACCCAGGCAAATATTTTTTGCAGGACCTCTGTCTATATAAACAATTTGATTAAAAACTATTATAAAATTTATGGGTGCATGGGAGGTATATTGACATATTATTTTACTGTTCAGTTGTATTCAACTCTTCTTGTGTCCAACCCCACTGGGGTTTTCTTGGCAAAGATAATGGAGTGGGTTGCCATTTCCTTCTCTGACTCATTTTACAGATGAAGAACTGAGGTAAATAGGGGGAAGTGACTTATCCAATGTCACACAGCTGATAAGTGTCGGGGGCCGGATTTGAAGTCAGGAAAATGAGTCTTCCTGACTCCAAGCCCAGCACTCTATCCACCATTTCACCTAACTGCCATTTATCATTATACTCTGATATAAATTAAGCTTAAAATTAGTTAAAAGTATGCTTTCAAAAAGTAAATTTAAATTATGTCAAATTAAATTCTATTATAATAATTATATCATATTATAATTTTATTATATTGTAATAATATAATTATGTTGTAATCATTATATTACATAAATTATATTAAATTAAAAGTATACTTTCTTCTAACTTCTCACTCCTTTGAAATATCTCACTAGAAGGTTATTGTTGAAGGATAATATTACAGGATTAGTAATATTATTGAAAGACAATAGCCCAGGATTATTTTGAAGACCTAAATATAAATGCATAATTGGTGAATAGCAATACTTTTGATTATCTTCAACAACAAACCAAGCAAATTCTATCTTGATCAGAATCACATCTGAAGCACATCATCTCATTAATATGTATTAGCACAGCTAAAGTTGTGCCAGAAGGATAGACGAGAAAATCCACAAGGCAGTTAAATAAAATCTAGCTTACAATACTCTGCAACTGGAGATTAGGATGTTTGATGGAGTTTTCATATGAATTTTCAGGAAAATGTCCTCTTTTTTTTTTTTTTTGCAAACTCAACAGACATTTATTTATTATATGCAAGGTGATATGCTGTGTGACAGTGTATAGAGGGCTGTAAACTAGAATAGATGGAATAGGTAATGGATAGGAGGCTAGCCTTAGAGCTTGAATTTGAAGGCTAGACTTAGAATTTGAAGCCAAAAAAACCTGTGTTCAAATGCTTCTACTATACACATACTAGCTGTGTTAAAATTGGAAAGCTGAGGAAGCTAGGTGGTGCAGTGAACAGTTCTTGTAGTCAGGAGGACCTGAGTTCAAAACTGGCCTCAGACACTTGACACTTAACTAGCTGTGTGACCTTGGACAAGTCACTTAACCCCAATTGCCCTGCCTTCCCCCCTTCAAGAAAATATAGGGAAATTGATTAACCTCTCAGTTTCCAAAAGAAACTCTCTAGCTATCTAAGAATACTAATCTATGTCACAGAAGGGATTTTCTATACCAAGAGTTTATTATCCTGATTAAGTAAAAAGTTTACATTTTTAAAAAGCAATTGGGGTTTAGTAACTTGCTCAAGGTTACACGGCCAATCATTATTTAGGTGTGGGTGCTCATTTTCTGAGGCCAGAACCGAACCCGGGTTGTCGCAACTCCAAGGCCAACACTCTTACTCACTGAGCCACCTAGCCACACCCAAGTTTAGATTTTTTTTTTTAAACAAATACTTTATTAACTTCTGTTTTACATCATTCATTTCAGCCAGATTTTGAGTTACAATCATTTTCCCCCCATTATTCCCCTACCCAACCTCCCAGAATAGCAGTCCCACAAGATATCGCTTCCTCCAATCTGCTCTCTCCCATACCTTCTCCCATACCCCCATCGACTTTTCCATTAGAGGAAGATGAATCTTTGTGTCCCAATGCCTGCACATCTTATCTCCCAATTATAGGCAAAAGAGTATTAATAATAGTATTTATATATATTTGAAACATTTAATGTTACGATCTCGAATTTCAGATCCATTTCCTTCCTCCCTTGTCACCCATTCCTTCTTGGGAGATAAGTAATTCTGTATATGTTGTACATGTCTAGCTATGCAAAACATTATCATGGTAGATATATTGTACAAGGCTGCTTATAATTCCCTCCCACTCATCCCATCCCCCACCTGGTCCATTCCCTACATGATCCTGTCCCTCTTCTATAGTGGGTACTTCCAACCTCCCCTCACCCCAAGGATGCCCTCCCATCCATCATCCCTCCTCTCATCCCCCTTCCCCCTATCCTGCTGCAGGTTGAGATATCCCATTTAGTATGTATGTCATTTTCTCCCTGAACCAAATTCAATGTGAATGTGGTTTTGCCTTTTTAGCCTTCCTTATTCTCCCCCTCCTTTGCACCCACTTCCCCTACATGAGATAGTTTACCCTACCATGTCTCTCCCCATCTCCTCTTGCCACTTTCCTCTCTCACCTCATAATTTTATCCCTTGAGTACTCTCCCTTCCCAACAAAATCAACCTATGCCCTCTATCCATATATAACTGTAACCATATACACACACATTCACATATGTATTCATATGACCACACCCCTTCTTCCATTATTTTCATAGTGAGAAAGATATCATCAGTCACAGATATTGCTTTTCCATATAAGAATGTAAATAGTTCAACTTTGATAAGTTCCTTTTGATTTCTTTTCCCTGATTACCTTCTCAGGCATCTCTTACTTCTTGCGCCTGGATGTCAAATTTTCTATTCAACTCTGGTTTTTTCCTCAAGAATGCTTGAAAGTCCTCTATTCCACTGAATGATCATATTTTCCCCTGAAACAAAATACTCAGTTTTGCTGGGTAGGTGACCCTTAGGTTCATTCCCAGTTCTTTTGCCCTCTGGAATATCATATTCCATGCCCTTCGATCCCTCAGTGTAGAAGCTGCCAGGTCCTGGGCTATTCTGCTTGTGTTTCCACAATATTGAAATTGTTTCTTCCTAGCTGCTTGAAGTATTTTCTCCTTGATCTGGGGATTCTGGAACCTGGCTATAATATTCCTGGGAGTTTTCTTTTTGGGATCTTTTTCAGGAGGTGATCGGTGGATTCTTTCAACCTCTATTTTGCCCTCTGGATCTAAAACATCAGGGCAATTTTACTTGAGAATTTCTTGAAGGGTGATTTCTAGGTTCTTTCCTTGATCATGGCTTTCAGGCAGTCCAATAATTTTTAAATTGTCTCTCCTGGATCTATTCTCCAGGTCAGTGGCTTTTCCCATGAGATATTTCACATTGCCCTCCAATCCTTCGTTTGTTTGGATCTGCAGGAAAATGTCCTCTTGAAGATATTCTCCCCGTCTTTTTAAAAAAATAGGTCTAGGGCTTTAGCTTTTGCTAATAATGATGTTCATACTTCTGGTGACCTTATCAAAGTCACATGGCACAAAACCCCAAATCACATTTTAAATAATTGTCTACTTCAGAATGATAGTGAGCAGTGAACATAATTTTGATCCCAAATTATTTTTGCCAGGTAATTTTTTTTAGCATGTCTCTATATTACATTGATTAAATATGAGGTTGAAATCACTTGATCTCTATTTGCCTTTTGTGCACTAAATGTACACTTTTAAAATAGGAGACTTTGATGTCATGACACAAGAATTTTTGGGGAATTGTAGGGGATGATTTCATAAAACACAGGACTTATTGGAAATGTATTAGCCCCTTAAATGCTCAAAAGAATAACACACATAACCCAGGCTTCTTTATGTTGTAAAGAAAGTTTATAAAGATTTAGAATAAGCTTCACAATATCTTTGGTGGAATCCTAATAAAGCTGCCCCAGCCCCAACATTCTAATTTCCTTATGGGCCCCACTGAACAACAGGCATGTCCTGATTTAACCACATAATCTGTCTTTAAATATACCACAGGCCCCCAGTCTCAATACAGCCACTGACTCTAGCTAATCATTGCCCCCAGATCCAATTCATATATTTGAACAGGTGTGTTCTTGTACTCAACCACAATCTTGTACTCAATTTAGCCCAAGACAGGACCATAATAGCTAGCCAATCAGAAAATAGCACAACCAGGATGGGACCCCTCCACTATTCCCTAATCCCTTGACAGACCCCTCATGCCTTTTTTTTTTTAGAGGGGAGAAGGCAGGGCAATTGGGGTTAAGTGACTTGCCCAAGGTCACATGGATAGTGTGTCAAGTGTCTGAGGCCGGATTTGAACTCAGGTCCTTCTGACTCCAGGGCCAATGCTCTATTCACTGCACCACCTAGCCACCCCTCCTCCTGCCTTTTTAATATTCATAATTTCTGTTATATAATTTCATCTTTACCCTAAAAAATACATCTTGCTTTCTCTGAAGTTGCTGGCTCCTCTTGGAACTTAGTCTGCTTCATGAAGGGCATCAATCTTAATAAATGCCTATACTTGGATTAGAGGTGGTTTGACTCTGAATTCTTTGAGATGGTTCCACCACAACGCCTCATGAAACTGCAACAATTTTACTAGAAATTCTCTTTTTATACACAAAACAATCAGCATCAGTAAATACCAGTTACTCACTGATGCTTGCTCAAACATGTATGGGTTATTATAATAACCCATGGGATTCCCACCATCACAGTTCTGGGGCATTCTAACCCACTAATCATTAAAGATTGAATTCCCCCCACTTGCTATTCACAAGACTATTTTTCAGGTATTCCAGGAAAACATGGTATCTCACAATTTATTTGTGCTAATGTCTCGTGAGTAGGGTCCTTCAAACACAGGGTTCCTTCACTCTCTTGCCTAGGGCAGGGACTCTGTTAGCCCAAATTTACTGGTAGGCCTGATTGTACATACCCATAGTAAATTGAAGAAAAGAAAACAACACCTGTAAAAGGATTCAATCCAACCATTTTATTTTCATTGTAGAAACTCTACCCATTGCCGCAAACAGAAACTCAAAATAGAAATTTTGAAGAAACGCCCTGGAACGTGTTATGATGCGCTATCAGAGTATAAACAAAAATTGCCTTCAGGACCTGGTGGCTTTCTTGTGTGTCCCCATGTGGATATTTTTAAAGATGAAAAAAATAATCTACCTAAAGTTCAGTGGTATAAGGTAAATTCTTTCTTAAAGTAGTATTATTACCTCCCCTGATCCCTCCCTCCCCCAAGTGAGTGGAACAATTTAAATTGTGAAAGAAAACTGATTCTTTGGAAATAGACAAAGTGGTAACTTTGCAAGCTATTTATTGCATTATTATGCTGAGGAAATCTCTATAAAAACTAAAAAATGGGAGCATAAAACTTTATAAGCACAGCTTGGTTATTCTACAAAAGTATTTTAACTTTTGTTCATTGGGTTCATAGTTTGGGGCTTTTTTGTTGTTGTTTTGTTTGCTTGTTGTGTTTTTTTGCACCTGTTCTTTAAAATTGAGAGAAGGAAAAATTATTGGGAAAAAAGAGAGTATAGGGGCGGCTAGGTGGCGCAGTGAGTAAGAGTGCTGGCCTCGGAGTTGGGATGACCCGGGATCGAATCCGGACTCAGAAAATGAGCTCCCACACATAAATAATGACTAGCCTTGAGCAAGTTACTTAGCCCCAATTGCTTTAAAAAAGAAAAAAAAGGGAGAGAGTATAAACAGATATGAGGGTATTTCCTATATTGTGTATTGTTTACTTTGCATGAAGTTCTGTCCTTGAACTTACTTGCTTCTCTCTGCATTTAATTTAACAGCATAGACTGGGTTGCAACTAAAGCCAAGATACATGTTGAATTCTTTTGAGAGCTATTAATATGGTTGTTGGAAGTTAAGATTGGAGTTATCTATAGAAGATAAGAAATACTATTTAAGAAAAACAACAAAGGAAAGAAGTAGCTTTAAGAAAGGAGCTATTAATGTTAGAGTCTCTAAGCTGGTTAGGAATTAAATAAATAAAATTGCAAAGAAATACTTTCCCAGTCTACCTATAAGTTCCAAAGGCATTCAAATCTAATTTTCTGGGAAGTCAGCAAATACTAGGAGATGACAATATGAGGGAGATGGAAGGGAGATCAGGGATTAAAGTTACTCCTGCAGTGTATAAATGTATGTATGTTTATGTATGTATGTGTACATAGATGTGTGTATGTATATCCAGTCTTATTTTTCTTAATATGTAAAGGGACTTATTTTCTATATCTAGGATTGCAAACCCCTTTTTGGCAATACAAAATTTAATGGACTAAAAAGCCATCTCTACCTGGAAAATGTACAGAAAGAAGATGAGGGGCACTATACTTGCCTTATATCCTATGGTTATATGGGGAAGCATTATAACATTACTCGGTCAATACATCTAAATATTATAGGTAAGTGTGAAAGAATCTTCGAACTTTGAAAAGTACCTTAGGGATAAACTAGTTTTGTTGTCCCATTGTCCAGATGATATTAAATATATTTAAGGAGGGTGATTTAAGTCTTGACCATAGTTACATAGCTGGCCATTCTCCTTCTTTTATTTTCCATCGTCTGATGCTTAGCACCTAAAGCTCTATTGCTAACTTAGCAGCACATGGAATAAAATTAACCATGTTCCAAGGGAAGAGAGTACCCTTGTTGTCTTCAAGGGATCAATGTACCCCCAAAACACTGTAGCTCCTGCTGCCTGAGGTTCAAGGGAAATAAAGCCTAATCTCATGTCTTAGAGAGACAAAGTCTTTCAGTCTAGATATCTTTCTAGCAGCAAGAAATTGTGAACTTTCCAAAAGTCTTAGACAAGGTCTTATACTAAGGGAACTTTCAACCATAAGATTACCAGGTTGAGTGTCCAGTGGTTCATCATATGGGAGGACAATGGATACAAAAAGAATATCAATTAATAGCCATGGAATTAGGTAGAATTATTACCCTAAACAAACTTTTCAAGATTTTATAAAATTTACTATCTCCCCCCTTGGTCTTCACTTTACTATGTCGAGAATTCTTAATTATTTTCACTTGTCTTTATTTAGTTACTCCTCTATTTCCCTGGTAATTTTATTTGCCCTCCTCTGATTGTTTTCAATCTCAATTTTATCTTCCTTGGGATAGGATAATAACCAGAACCACAAGTGGTATTCTAGGCAAGGCCAATTTTTTGAGGTGGCTTGTTTGAAGCATTCTGCCATCTTTATTTCTTTATGCCAGATATTGACATACCATTTTCCTTGCTTTCAGCTGGTTTATCTCACTCCCCTCCCCAGCTTGGGATTCAAGTTACAGCCTTCCAGGGGGCTCTAGCTCTGATATTCCCCTAAAAAAAACTTTACTCTTATCTTCTCCATCCAAGGAAAGGATAGAGGCTTTATTTATTCTTTTCTTCTCTGTCCCCACCCTTGTCTTTGTATGCAATTACAATCACCTTAAGAGAAACTGCAGAGCTAGAGGTCTTGAAACAGGGTCTTAGTCTGTCATTCCCTGATACATTATGCTTATTAGAGTTGTCTTGTTCATGAATTTAGTAGCATAAGGAAGTCCAAACCCTAAGAATACTAGTGGCTTTGGCTGAGTAATAGCACAGGGGTTTAGGGTGAGGTATTGGTCTAGGCATGTACAGGCAGATTCTTTACCTCCTCCATACACCTAAGCCCATATCAACTACTTTACATTGCCCAGAGACTTCGGTGATTGCTTTGCCAGATGTGATCTAGCCAGTTTTATGAGACAGGTGAGGCTTTGAAACTCTTCTTACTATATATTGGATACTTTGAAATTACTGTGAAAAATATCCTTTATTTCGGGGAGGCTAGGTGGCGCAGTGAGAAGAGCACCGGCCCTGGAGTCAGAAAGATCTGAGTTCGGATCTGGCCTCAGACACTTAACATACACAAACAAAAACCTACCTGTGTAACCTTGGGCAAGTTACTTAACCCCAATTGCCTTCCAAAAGGCAAAAAAAAAAAAATCCTTTATTTTATTTTATTGTTTTAGAGAAAGCAAAGAAAAATATGCCAGTGATTCTAACTCCAGAAAACAAGACAATGGAAGTGGAACTTGGTGAGTATTACCAGTATTTGGTTTCTTGCCCTTTGTAATGAGTTAAAAACTCTCATTCATTAAGTGCATGCATTTTCCTCTCTCATCAGTGTATTAGAGAACATCTGAGGAATGGCACCAAAGTTTTTGAATGTTTTTTTTCACAGGATCCCAGTTGTTTTTGGACTGCAACTTCACAGCTCAAAAGAATGACCTTCAATATTGGACTTGGAATGGATCATTTGCTCATGATGAACCTAATATTACATGGTCTGAACTTTTGTAAGTGCTTGGTCATTACACAAAGATAGAAGAAGAGAACATTTTCATTTTGTGTAAACCCTGTTGCTATTTTGGTAAACCATCAGTATAATTTTCATCATGCTAAGAAATAGTTAAAATTCCTTATTTTTTTAGCATCTTAAATTATAGAGCTATATAAAATAAAAAAAGTTTTTTAAATAACCTAGTCCAATCTTCTTATTTAATAAATTTAAAAAACCCTGAGAACTAAGAAATGAAATTATTTACCCAAAGTCATAAAGTTGAGTGTTGAGCTCCCACCTCCTTATTCCAACTTGAGTGCTCTTGCTGCTATATGATCTTTACTTTTAATGTTCTCTCCTTCTTGGTGGAGAATGGGGGGAGTCTCTAAGACCAAATTTCACCTTGGTAGAGAGTATACTCAACAGGTAAGATCATCCTCACCAGGATCCTTTACTTTTCTCATCTCTAAAATGAGCTGGAGAAGGAAATGACAAACTACTCTGTCTTCTTTGCCAAGAAAATATCAAAAGGGTTCATGAAGGGTTGCACACAACTGAACAATAATGACACATATCTTACATAGTGTTACACAGGGTTGAGGTAAGTGAAAATTCTATGTAAACTATAATCAATACTTGAGAGCTATTACTGTTATTTATTTATTTGCTTTTTGGAGGGCAATTGGGGTTAAGTAACTTGCCCAAGGTCACATGGCTAGGTTTTTGTTTGTGTGTGTTGAGTGTCTGAAGCCAGATCCGAACTCAGATCTTTCTGACTACAGGGCCGATGCTCTACTCACTGTGCCATCTAGCCGCCCCTGTTACTGTTATTTTTGTAAAAATTGGGCCCTGAGATCCACGGCTTTTCCTGTTCCCCTCCTTATCCCTGTTGGACTGAGTTCTCTTTAGTGTATACAGAGTTTATTCTGTGAGTGCTTATAAAGTATAACTACTGCTTACCATATTGTGTGGAGATCCACATGCTTCACTGTATTTGTGTGCAGGAAACCCTTATTGTAATCTTGATATATTCATTTTTATCTTAGCACCATAAATTGGACTTTAACAGTTCATTTCCAATTTAACTCCCCAGGTCTTTTCTTTGTTGTTTTTTTTCCCTCTCCTTTAGGCAGGATCATTCAGTTTCATTCCCTTCATCCCTGAGAAAGTAAAAGGAGTTTGGGGGGCTCATCCATTCATAGAAGATTAAACTCACTCTGTTTATAGCTTTCTGAACTAGCCAGCTTCTTTAGAGTCTTGTTTCCTATAGAAGTCTCTCTGAATCCATCTTTTCTTTCTCTTGGCACTCTACCTAAGCAAACATTCAAGAGAAACTTTCATGTTGTTTCTTCCTTGATTCCTCCTCCTCATTTGCTTCCTAGCCTTCAAGCCTTTTTTTTTTTTTGGAGGGCAATTGGGGTTAAGTAACTTGCCCAAGGTCACACAGCTAGGTTTTTTGTTTGTGTGTGTTAAGTGTCTGAGGCCGGATCCGAACTCAACTCCTTCTGACTTCAGGGCTGGCGCTCTACTCACTGCGCCACCTAGCCGCCCCACCTTCAAACCTTTTATAGCATCTCCATGGTCTCACCATTCAGGACTCATCACTATACAGATGCTCTTAGAAGCTTCCTTGTCTTAGTATGACATGAGACATGCAGTGCAGTTTTGTATGACATAGCCAGACTTCTGTTGAATTTAAGGCATTTGTCATAATATTTTAAAGTTGGAAAGGAGAGGAAGGTCGAATTTATGGGTGAGACATTTGGGAGAGGTAGTGAGTGGGAAGTCACAAGTTTGTACCTCTTATAAAAACTCTGCTAAGGGGACCCAAAATTGAATAGTTTAAAGTTCTAAATAACTTAGAAGTTATTTAGTCTCATCCTCCTACCCCATACTGAAATCCCTCTATCATATCTGAAAAATAATTATCAAGCTTCCACTCAAAGAGAACTAGGGATGAGAAGTGACAACTTTACAATGTAGATAACAGCACAAAGACTTTGCCATTACCTATGCACCAACTTATTTTAGTGAAGAAAGAGAAACCAAATAAATTGAGATTATTTGTGTTGAGGTTTTCTTAACTAGCCTTATTTTTCTCTCTTCCTTGAATAGAGTTCCAAATTTAAACAATACGAACCCTGTCACAAGGGTTTCCAGGCTTGTCATTTTAAAAGTGGAAAGTAGGCATTATTTGTATCCCTTTTTATGCTGGGTTAGCAATGAAGCTGGTGTAGCTACAACATATATTGCCTTGAGACCACCAGGTAAGCAATTTGTTTGTTTATTGGAACACCATACAGTTATATTGTATCATGCTAAGCTCCCCACTTAAAAAGGAGAATTAATGTAGTTTACATAAAATAACTAAAAAAGAGAGCTTTTGGCCGGTCTGCTAAATATACTTTTAATGAATGTGGTTTGTTTGTGATTTTAGTAAAGGGTTTGTGTTTCTGAAGTTGGACTCTAATTGACTTAATCAAAATAAATGTTTCATTAATCTTCTTGGGAGATTAATCTTCTAGTATTAGAAACTGAATAGGACAAAAAAATTCTTTAGAACACATACCAGGAAGATATCAAGAGAAAGAAGGTTTTTATGCCTTCAGAAGGCTAGACTGATGAGCAGTGTTGTTATTAATTGGCATTAACGACAGTTGGTGAAGATGACACCTGAATTAAGCTATGTTTCATCTGACAAGCTCCCCCCTCCACCAATTAAAGCTTTAGTGTAATGACTATATTTATCTATATATCTATCTTTCTATCTGTATATATACATACATACACATATATGTAAATTTATATTTATAAATATATAAACACACTTCTGTATAAATTTATATTTCCATAAATTTAAATTTATAAATAAATGTATATTCATAAATAAATGTACATTTTGGTAAATTTATTTTTATAAACATAAATTTATGTATAAATTTATTTTTATAAGTACATTTGTATTTTTATATGAAAAACCTTTTTATCATGGCCTGAATGTGACCCTGGTTTATCAAAGGCTCAGAGTACAAGCTTTGGAAGGCACTATCCTGATGGAAAGTCTTTAGGCATAGACCCAGAATATGAGGACCAGGCTTACTAAGTGTATACAGCCTCATCACCAGAAAGTTGACTATACGATGAGATTTTTTTTGACACAGTAATTCATGAAGATGATCTACTACTAGCAAGATGAATTTATGTTTTATTTAAAGACTTTAAAATCCGTGATTTGATTGGCATGCAACTCTATTCACTGATGCAGATTGAAACCTTTCCATGAATTAGCAGATGATCCTTAGTGGAGAATTATGGATAGAAGCAGGAATAATTATTAATAATGGAAAAAAGAGACTCGATGTTGTAAGGAGACAGAGAAATTAAACCTAAAGACTGTTTCATTCAGATGTTGCTGATGATTTTATGCTTAAAGTTTGATTACTTCAGGTTTAATATTTGCATTTCCTGCCTTTTCTGAGGTAGTCCCAGATTCCAGAATGTACCTGATTGGAGGATTCATCTCTTTGGCATTAGTAGTGACATTCTCCATGTTTCTCTACAAAGTTTTCAAGGTTGAAATTGTGCTTTTCTATAGGGATTCTTGCCATCCATATTTCCTGAAAAAAGGTAAATTATGTTTCCCCCCCTATTCAATATTATCTTTTGAATACTAGTATACTGGACAAGGGGGTGACTGTTAGGTTTTTGCAATTGCTGTTGCTTTTTTTTTTTTTTTAGTTGGGAAAGTCAGTTGTGGTTCATGTTTAGTAGACTTACAGATAAGAATATCTTAATAAGAATCAAGTTATATTACTTTGAAGTTATGTAATAATGTCATTTTGTTCATAGAATGTAAATCATACTAGTAAAAATCTTTTTAGCCCAGTAACTGAAATTTTCTCCATTTTAAAACTGCTTTGTTGGGGTAGGAGGGTGGTGACCATGGGTGAGTATTTTTAATAGTCCCTCATGATCTCTATGCTATCTGCTTTCCAGAGGAAGGAATTAACAGATTTTGGGGCACCCCAGATGAATTCATTGGGGGAAAAACTCTAATTACTCACAAGTCTACTTAAAGGAGGGGGAGGTGAAATTCATGGGTGAGACATTTGGGAGAGGGAGTGAGTGGGAAGTCATAAGCTTATACCTGTTACAGAAATTCTGCTAAGGGGTCCCCAAATTGAATTTATTTTAGATCTCATGTTAATTGCATCACAGTGTTTATACTTGAAGGAGAAGAGGGTTTGTTGCATATATATTTTGTGCCATTGACACTTTATTATAAGAAACCAATGAATTTTAAAAGTAAAAATAATATATTATAATTTATGTATTTTGAATGTTCTCCATGATGGCAGACCACTTTGGCAAATCTTTTGAGCTATCTTATTTACTTTTTTTTTAAACTCTATGTCAGAAATTTTGTCTGGGATGGCCATAATATCTACATGCATCATGTTAAATGCAGTGATAGAAAAATAATCACATCACTTAAAATAGGACATTTTCTGATTTTTCCTTTTGACTTTTCTGAGAAAGAGTGGCCACTATGGGAAAATGATGCTTCCAATTTGGTGACTTAACTATTTCCAAAGAAATAGGGATACTATTTATATTTCCAAAGTACATTTCCATACTAAGAAGATAACAGACTACTGTTTCAACTATTAAAACTTAACCACCAACTTGTCATTAAGAAAACTTAATGGCATTTGAGTAATTAAAGAGACCTTTCATGGTAGCTATTATTTTGTTCATATCATGGTTTAAAAAACTATCAATACTAACTTGGAAGTAGAAGTTTGTGATCTCTACCTTGTCAGAGCCAACTTTTTGAATACTAAATATATTATATTTCATCCTTTAGCTTTGGATGCAAAAGTCTACGATGCATACATTTTGTATCCAAAAAAATTTGAAGAAGGGTCCACCTACATCTCAGACATCTTTGTATTTAAAATCTTGCCTGAAGTCTTAGAAAATCAGTGTGGATATAATCTTTTCATCTATGGAAGGGATGACCTTGTTGGAGAAGGTATGTTTAAAATGAGAGAAAGAAGAACTTTCTAATAACTTATGTAATATTTTCATAGGGTCATAAATTTACTATTACTACTACTACTACTACCACTACTACTACTACTACTACTACTACTTGAGTAATTTTTCAGTTGTGTCTGACTCTTTGTGATCCCATTTGAGGTCTTCTTGGCAGAAATAATGGAGTGGTTTGCCACTCCCTTCTCCAGCTTATTTTACAGATGAGGAAACTAAGGCAAACAAGGTTGAGTGACTAGCTCAGGATCACATAGCTAATAAGTTTCTGAGACCAGATTTGAACTCCCAAAGTAGAATCTTCCTTACCCTAGGCTAGGGGTGAGGAACCTGCAGCCTCGAGGCCATGTGTGGTCCTCTAAGTCCTCAAGTGTGGCCCTTCCGCACCCCTGCTCTAGACCCATCACTCTATCTATTGTGCCACCTAGCTACTGCCACTACTACCACCACTACTCCCATTATTATTACTTGTATTATTATTACTACTACTACTACTATTACCTAGCTAGCTAGAATTTACATAGTGCTTTAAGATTTGTAAAATACTTTATATATATTATCTCATTTGATCCTTATAATATCCTATCAGGTAGATGCTAATATTATCCCTATTTTGCAGATAAGAAAATTGAATATTAGAGAGGTTAAGTGACTTGCCAAGAGTCACACAGCTCCTAAATGTCTGAGAGAGGATTTGAACTCAAGCCTTCCTGACTCCAAATCTATACACTGCATCAGCAGGAAGGTAGTTGTTGCTGGATCATGAAAAATGTAGAAAGTAGAGAATGGATTGGAATAAGTAGAAGCTGAAGGCAGGGAGATTAATGAGGTTATTGCAATAATCATATAGGCAGTGGATGATCAGAGCTTTCACTGGGGTGGTGGCTATGTGAGTGGAGAGAAGGGAAGGAGGTGAGAAATGTTGTAAAGGAAGGAGTGAAAATACTTGGTAACAGATGGAATTTGTGGAGTGAGTGTGAGAAAGGAACAAAGGATGAAACAGATTGTGAGCCCGAGTGACTAAGATGAGAATGGTTATCTCAGTAGTTAAGAGCGAAGTGACAAAGACTGGAGGGTTTTGGGGAAAAGACAATGAGTTTTGGTTTGGACATGTTGTATTTGATATGTGTACAGGACATCAAGTTTTATATGTCTAAATCAAAGTTAGAAATGTGAGACTGACACTCAGAAGATTTGGGAATCATCTCCATAGAGAAGATAGTTGAACCCATGGGAGCTGATGAGATATTATGCAAGAAGTCGAAAGGGTGAAGTTAGAGCCTTAGGAAACACTCACTTAGTTGGCACAACCTGGATTAAGAATTAGTTGGTGGTACAGTAGATAGAGTGCTGGGCCTGGAGTCAGGAAGACTCATCTTCCTGAGTTCAAATCTGGCCTCAGACATTTACTAGTTTATGACCCTGGGCAAGTGACTTAACCCTGTTTGCCTCAATTTTCTCATCTGCAAAGTGAGCTGGAGAAGGAAATGGCAAACCAGTCCAGTATTTTTGCCAAGAAAATCCTGAATGGGGTCATAAAGAGCTGAACATGACTGAAAACAATTGCACAGCAACAAAGGAAACTAAAAAGGACCAGTGAAGCAAGTAGGAAGAAAATCAGGAGAGATATGTGACATGAAAATCTAAAGAGGAAGAGTATCCAAGAGAAGCTGGTCCTCAAGTGTCAAAATCGGTGGAGAAGATTGAGGAAAGGACATTAGATTTGTCAACTAAAATTCAGAGGGATGCCATTCGGTTAAATTTAAAAAGCTTTTTAAAGCACCATCTATGTGCTAGGCACACACCAGATACACAAAGAAAGATTAGAATTATTTTGTTTGGCCTCTGAGGAACAGAGGGAACAATTAGGAGCAATGAGTGACTGTGTCAGGGAGGCAGATTTAATCTGGAAGGGAAAAAAATGAAAAAAACAACAACAATAATTGAAGCTATCCAAAAATGGAAGGGTCTTCCTTAGAGGGTATGATTCCCCCTCATTAGATGCCTTCAACAAAGACTGGTCTCTTATCCAGTATGGGTTGGATAAGATGGTCTCACAGGAGAATTCTTTCAACTATGATTTTTTAGGATATCCATACATAGTGCTTTAAGGAAGGAGAGATTATTGCTTTATGTTGGGAGGATGGGGGGAAGGCTTCATGAAAGAAATAGCACCTGAACCGAACCCTGCCAGATGAGAAGGGTTTTTACAGATGAGAGATAAGAGAGAATATTCTAGGCATGGGTGAATGATATGACTATGCAAAGTCAGAAAATGCCTGCATAAGGTGCAAAATAATCTAATAGCCCATTTTGAATGAGATTGTAAGGATAAGAAATGTTCAATAAAGAAAATGGAGTCAGATCAGTCAGTCAGTCAACAAGCAGTTTGTAAGTGACTATGTACCAATCACTCTATTTGGCACTAGGTGTACAAATATATAGACAGAAATGAAAGAGTCCTTGTTCTCAAGGAACTTGCATTCTATGGAGGTAGATAATGGATGGGCTTTGAATTTGCATTTTATCTTCTAAGCAGTTGTTTGTCTCATTGGATTGTAAATTCTTGAGGATAGGAATTTTTTGTCTTTTTTATCCCCAATGCTTAGCATAGTGCTTGATACATACTAGTCGCTTAATAAATGTATATTGATTGATTAGTTGTCTTCTAGGCACTAAAGGTTTTTTATTAGGAGAATGGCAGATGGAATGGTCAGATTTGAAAGAACAGTGAATTGCAAAAGGGAGAGACTATAAGCAGGAAAAGAGGATAGAAGGATGGTGACTTGAAGTTTTGTATACCATATCAGACTTTGTATTTTTCAGATGCCATCATAGTTGCCAATGAGAACATTATGAAAAGCAGAAGACTGATTATTGTCTTAGCTGGAGAGCAATCAAGTTACAATTGGCTGGGAAACACATCAGAACAGCAAATAGCCATGTATAATGCTCTTGTCCAGGATGGAATTAAAATCATCTTGGTTGAACTAGAAAAAATTAAAAACTATGGGAATATGCCAGAATCTATTAAATACCTCAAACAGAAGTATGGTGTCATCCGGTGCAAAGGTGACTTCATGGAAGAAGCGCCATCTGCCAAGACAAAATTTTGGAGATGCCTCAGGTACCAAATGCCAGCACAGCAGCATCGACCTTCTTCCAGGAGGGAACCCTTGGTCCTAGATTCTGTGCTGAGCTCTAAGAAGAAATAGCACATGGCACTTTGAGCACTCAGAGAGACTCTCTGAAAGACTGCACAGGTGGTTGTTCTCCTTCATAAGTAGAAGCTGCCTGTTTGCGTTAAAGGATTTTTAGGTTGGATGGTGTGTGTGTTTGTGTGTGTGTGTGTGTGTGTGTGTGTGTGTGCATGTATGCATGTGGTCACTTGCCACTGTGAGGTCACCTGGAATTTTGTTTCAGTGTTAAAGAGTAGCTCATAGATGATCAAATCATTAACAATGAAGGACCTTAAGTCAAGGATGGATGAGGGGCAAAGTGGGGTTAAGGAACATTAAAGTGGGGAGAGGAGGAGGGAAGAAAATCTCTAAACCTTCTTTTAAAGCCATCACTATGAAACACGTAACATATGAAAGATAAGACTAAGAAAGGGGATATGCAGTAATTGAGGATAGATTTAAAATTTAGTAATTGTCCAGGCAGACCTGATACTTAGCTTTGTCTCAGAGGGTAATGCAGCTAGAAAATTCCTCCCAAAATTGAGTTTTGTTTTGTTTTGTTATCCTTGAGCAAATGGCATTTCAGCAAGGAAAAATTTTACAGATATCTTTGCAGGCCCTTTGTATTTGCTGTATCCATCCACATTTACCGCCAGCTGTCAATTTCCAATGAATCAGTGAGAATTTTATATTGATGCTTTTAATTATATTAGCAGTTAAAACAATTCTCTGGGATTGCATATCTTTTAAAATGGTATTTGACCTTAGGTTTCTGTAGGGATAGTAATCTAAAAAAGAGAGAGAGTTGTCTTTTATATTTGGGTCGCGATTTCATTGGAGTACATAACAGTATTTAGAGGTGGGCCTCAAAAGAAATAAAAATACAAACATTTTAGAGAAAACTATATTTCTTTTATAAGTTTATATGTAGAGAGATTTTAGAGTGGAGTGTCTCTCAGTCAGTCAACAAGCATTTATTACATTACAGTAGTATAGTACTTGTAATAGTGCCACACTCCCCCTCCAAAAAAAAAAAAGAGGAAAACTATTGCTATTAAGTGCCTTACAATAAGTTTTACTTATAATGTTCTGATATGTAGGTTGGGAGGACTCAAGAGTACAAGGAAAGTTAATTCTAAAACATTCTGGTTGTAACTTTAAAAAAAAATAGTATAGTCTATGAAAGAAAGGGAAGGAGAAGAAAATAAATGGGAAAGAATGAACACTAAGATTTCCAAGAAGAACTGAGAAGTATAAGTGGAGAAGAACCTAACATAGGAAAGTTTAATTACATTGACTTCTCAGGGAGGAAAATTTTAATTTTTCATTCTGGGTGAGCTGCCTCTGCCTTATTGTTTTTTTAATAAGCACATTCACTTTTTCCTCCCTCTGGTTACCTCAGAAGACTACATCCTCCCCTCCATTCCATTTCAAATTAATGAGATTTTAAAAAAATTGTACTTTTAGTTATGACGCTGACAATTTTAGTTTAAAAAGTTCTTGCAAGTGTAATAAGGTAATATCTTTGAAAGATGTCAGAACTGTTTTAGGACAATATATGTCCTCCCTTTCATTCTACAGAAAGAGAAGCATTGAGCCATTTTTTTTTCAGTGTCAGATATTCCCTTTTTGATAAACAATATTGTTTATATGTTTCAGGATAGTATGTTTGTTCACTTGTTTGTGTAACTTTAATGGATGCTAAATATTTTTATGTATTAAAACACAAAGTTCATGATTTGTAGCAAACTTTTTGATTGGTTCCAATCTGATGCTTTGTTTTCCAATAAGGTTGTCCTAAACTTTATTCAGAAATCTGAGTGTTCCTATTGTCTAAAAGTCTGTTTCTTTCCTCACTCATGTCTCTACCTTAAGTTCATGCTCCCAAGCCTGAACTAATAATAGAACTAAAAAAGTTTAGCCAAACTAAGAAGATCCTACACAAATGATGAAAATGGAAGTCAGAAGAAATGGCAAAACAATGGGCTATGAATGAATTGACTTTTACAGTTAACTTGGTCTATTTGCTTTACAACTGTGAAGTTTTTTTTTTAGGGGGGAGAGGGGACATTTCTAGTCTCTTTGTGTCTTTACTATGAAATAATCAAAATGTGAATTTTAATGCAGTTATATCCCAACTATCTGGAACTGGTCCCTTGGAAAGAGAGCTGGATTTGGAGACAAAGTACCTAGCTTTGAATCTTGGCTCAATCAACTTATTCCCTCTTTGACTATGGACAAATAAGGCTTATTGATATTTTTTCTTCAATAATATCTCTTGCATATATCCCCTTCTCTCTGACAGTGCAACCTCACTGGTGTAGCCTCTCATTCCTTATGTCTGAACTATTGCAATAGCCTCCTGGTTAGGCTGCCTGGCACAAGTCTCTCCTCTCTCCAGTCCATCCTCCACTCAGATGTTAAAGAGATCTTTCTAAAAAGAAGATCTGATAATGTCCCTCCCTACTCAATAAACTCTAAGAGCTCTAGGATCCAGGATCATCTTCAGGATCAAATGTAAAGTTCTTTGACAGTCAAACAAATTCTTTCATAGTTTGGTCAATCCTTACCTTTTTAGTCCTCTTACATCTTACATTACCCCCACCCCTGTCCCCACATTCTGTGATTTAATGACACTAGCCTTCTTTGCTATTTCTTAAACAAACACTGCCCCCCCCCCAAAAAAAAAATCCCTAAGATTCATACAGCCTTACTATCTGTCAGGCACTTTGCTAAATGTTTTACAATTTCTGTCTCATTTGTTCCTCATCTACCCTGGGAGATGGTGCAATTATGATCTCTGTTTTACAGACAAGGAAACTGAGACAGATGGGTTTAAGTGACTTGCTTAGAGTTACATTATAACATTTTAACTCCTGACTCTGTGAGTTGTCATGGTTGTATCTCATGCCTGGAAGTCTTTTCCTCCTTCTCTCCACCTCCTGACTTTCCTAGCTTCCTTCATATCCCAGGTAAAATCCTTCTTTCTATGGGAAGTCTATACTGATCCTTTTAATTCTAGGATTTTCCTTCTGTTTATTATTTCCTATTTATCCTGCTTGTTTGTAAGTCATTACTGAATCCTTCTTTGGACTGTGAACTCCTTGAAAGCAGTGATGCATTTTTTTTTTACCTTTCTTTGTATTCCCAGCATTTAGGACAGAGTTTGGCACATAGTAGGCACTTAAGTGTTTATTGATTGATTCAGTGCCTCAGTTTTCTCATCTGTAAAATGGATTGGATTACATGTTTAAAGGTCCTTCTAGTTATAAATCTATAACCATATGAACTCAAAATTCACTCACTAACTTAACAAAACAAAAAATCTGAATGTCCTCTAAGAAGTCAAAATAGACATTTTGAAGATGAGGAAACTGAGGCCCAGAAATGCTTAGGAATCTTATTTTATTTCATAGAGCTAATAAGTTGAAGATTTGGGCTTTGACCCCAGAGATTTGACTACTCCAAATAATATTCCCTTTCTACTGTAAAATGTCTCATGTAGCCTGGGTTACTATATGACTGGTTACTATCAAAAAACAAAACAAAACAAAAACCAAACGAAAAAGAAAAAGACTCCTAACCTTGGTCACTTGTATTCAAAGCCTGAAAAAGATGAGGTAGCAAAGGGGAAACAGAAAGAAGAAGAACTCCAGACATTGGGGAGACTGAAAAACAATAGAACAAGATAAAAGAACCTAAGCACTGCAATTCAGGGTCATTTATCACTGTATTCTAGCATAGTACATAACATTATAATGTTAATTCCCAGTCATCAAAGAAAATCAGTAAATCTTAATTAAAAGGCTATTTATTATATGCTAGGCACTGTGGTAGGTGCAGAGAATACAAATATTTAAGTGCCAACAATCCTACCCTCAAGGAGCATGTAATCTAATGGAAACCAACAGATATGTGCAATAGATTCTTTAAGAATTAAGGGACAGTGGAGTGACTAGGTTGCATAGTGGATAGAATAACCATCCCTGGAATCAGGGGGACCTGAATTCAAATTTGGCTTCAGACACTGGCTATGTGACTCGGGGCAAGTCACTTAAACTTGATTGCCTCAAAAAAAATTAAGGGACAAGGGGACTTCCAGGGGCAAAATCAAGATGATAGAATAGAAAAAGCACTCAGCTTAACTCCCTCAATATTCCCCATCAAAGAACTTTAAAATAATGCCTTGATTTGAATTCTGGAGTGGTAGAGCCAACCAAAGGTCAGAGTGAGAGATTCTTCTAGCCCAAGTAGATTTAGGAAGTCAGAAAGAGAGACCTGTGACAAAGGGGTGGAGGCTGACTTGAAGCCCAGTGGGATGAAACACCAGTGGTGGGGCCAGGTGGTGGCAACAAAAGCAACAGCAGCTTTGGGAGCTTTCAAGCTGAAGATTGTAAGGGAACCTGGCAACTGGTCAGAAAGAGATTATAGGAGACCCCTATACTGGTACAAAATGCAGGGCCAGATGCTGTTTGTCACCTCTATTTCCTATACCCACTTCTGGGTCATACTTCAAGGATCGCTTTCAGTCAAGAGGGAGTGAGAGTCTGGGGAACAGTATTGAATGTAATCTTAAAGGATCAAGGGTCCTTCCTGGCTAAGGATCAGAACACAGGCCAGGAAAGCAATGACCACACTTCTCCCCAGATGACACTACTTTGGAGGCATGAAAAACTTCCAGCTCCCCAGAACTAGCTCTGAAAACAGCATCAGAAAAAAGCCTGATTGTTGAGACTGTGCTCCTTCCCACCACACCATGAAGGGAACAGAGACCAAGATTAACATAAAGTTCAAAATCAAGAAATAGGGTGGAAAAATCAGCAAACAACAAATAAAGAAACTGACTATAAAAAGCGACTTGGAATATCAAGACACAAACTGAGAAGAAAACAATGATGGCAAAACAGATGCAAGCAAAGCCTTAAAGAAAAAAAGTGAACTGGACAGAAGGCCAAGAAAATTTTTGAAAGAGCTAAGAAGTTATTTTCAAAATCAAGTAAGAGTGATAGAGGAAAAATTAGGTAAAGAAATGAGAGCAAAGGAATAAAATTATGAAAAGACAACTAATAGCTTGGTAAAAAAGCACAAAAAGATGCTGAAGAAATAATTTCTCAAAAAAGCAAAATTGGCCAAATGGAAAAGGAGATATAAAAAGTTTGCTGAGGAAAATAATTTCTTAAAAATTAGAATTGGCCAAATGAAAGCTAATGACTCCACAAGACATCAAGAAACAAAGAAAGTAAAAACAAGAAAAAGTTGAAGAAAATGAAAAATATCTCACTGAAAAAATAAAAACAAAAAGAAACCAAAACACTGACCTGGAAAATAGACCAAGGAAAGATAATTTAATAATTATTGAACTACCTGAAAGCCATGATCCAAAAAAGAACCTAGACATCATATTTCAAGAAATTATCAGGAAAAACTATCCTCATAATCACAATTTTGAGAACATAATTACAAACCATAAGTGAAGGATTAACCCTTAAAATGAGACGTATGGGCACTGTAGGGCTCAAGTAATTAAAGATTACAGTCATATGGACTAATTGGAACGCTTCTTTATTACATATGGAATATGTTTCTACTGACAAAGGAAAGTCCCATTAAATGAAACAAGAAAAACTTGTTCATCCTGTGTTTATACATCTAATAACAACACAATTAGTGCTAAAATGAGCAGTTGTTAAGCCAGTTTTTAAACCTGTTGAACCTGTGCAGCATTATAGAATTCATCTGACATTTGAAGGCCTAGCATTTATATTGCTAAGAATGTTGATTTGTATATTTAATGAAAATTGATTGAATTCTTTTTATAGAATCTGGAAAGAATCCAAAGAGATCATTCCCTATGAACCTGGCCAGAAATATCTATAAAGAATTCCCAGGAGTTTATTCATTTTTACTATTCTTAAATATTTTCTAAGAATAAGATTCCTCCACAGTTTTTCTTGATAACATATTTATATGTGACAGCTCTCACAGAACTCATTGACTTAGTTCTGCCTTCTAGCCTTTATCTTAAATTGTTATTCTCACTCTAGAATATTTCCATCTCCTCTCTCCAAATTTGTAACACTTTCTTTTTCTGGTTTTCAAGTATTACAATAGCAATAGCTAGCATGCATAAAATGTTTTAAGGTTTGTAAAGTGCTTTACAAATATTATCTCATTCAATCCTCACTATAAATAACCCTGTGTGGTGGGTGCTATTATTTTCTACATTTTACAAATTTAGGAACTGAGGCTGTGAGTTGTAATCAATGAATATGTTTTGATTCTGTTGATTTGCTTTGTATGACTTCCTAAAGTTTTTCCATGTTTTCTTGCTTTGATATTTATATTTGTAAAGTGCTAAAATATTCCATTACATTAATCTATCATACTTCATACAGTTGTTTCCCAATTGTTGGACATATAGGTAGGTGATTTCTAGTTGTATATATTGTGTTTAATTATTATAAGTAAAGCTAAACTATGTTTATGTTCCATACAAGATCTTTTTTTTTATCCTTTAGCATAGAGTCCCATAAAATCAGTGGGACAAAAGGTATGATCAATTTTGTGACTCTTATTAAATATTCACAGGTCACTGTCCAAAATTTTGAACTAGTCTATTATTCCACTAAGAATGTAATGGAGTTCCCATTTCCTCATAGTTCTATCAACATGCCAATGTGGAATTGATCTTTTTTTTTTTTTTTACCAATTTATAGCATATAATGTGGCATCTTAAAATTGTCAGGAATTGCTAAATGATCCAAAATTTCACTTAAGAACTGGCATATCTATGAAGCCACCCATAACTAATCTCATTTGAATCCAATCTTATCAATTAATACTTCTGCATGTATCACAGTTTAGCCGTCACCTATTTTCTATTTAGTTTTGTCCTTTATTGTATTCTTCTACATTACTAAAGCAAGATTTACAGAAAAAGCATAAAAATAGAATTAGAGAAATACATGACTATAAAAAGAGGTTGGCTGGTCACATATAGCACAAAGAATAACTTATGGATAGTGTTGGCATTCTTCACTGGTATCTTTACAATGTTAATAATCATCACACTTCCTGGAGAGGATTTAGCAAAGGGTGGAAACAAGAATTTCATGGTAAAATAAGTTATGGATGAATTAGTATCTCTTCCAATTAGATTATTGATAATTTACCACTGATATTTATGATCAGATTTCTAGGGTTTTAGGGGCTGCAACATGAGTTTCATTGCTTTTTGGAATATCCTACTTAATTTCTTCTTCCAATTGTTAATGAATTAAGAGTAAACATATTTTTCAAATTGATTTTCTTTCACATGATAATTAAAAGTTTTTCTTCTGACTGTTAGCAAAATTTGTTGTTATTGAAATTCAACTCTTACATACCTAGGAATGTTAAGCATCTTTAAAAATGGGGGCAATTGGGGTAGCTAGGTGGCACAGTGAATAGAGCACCAGCCCTGGAGTCAGGAGGACCTGAGTTCAAATCCGACCTCAGACACTTGATACACTTACTAGCCGGGTGATCTTGGGCAAGTCACTTAACCCCAATTGCCCTCTAAAAAGGAAAAAAATGGGGGCAATCTGGGGATTAAAATTTATTTTCTGTATTCAAAAGTTTTGCAGAGTTATCCTGTAACATATCCTGCAGCATGAGATTCAGTTTTTGTTTTTGTTTTTTGTTTTTTTGAAAATTTCTCATGTTTTTCTGGGAGACTTATGATCATTAATTTATCCTTACATATCTTATCTTCAAAGTCAATCATTTTTGTTTGCATTGAATTTGTGTATTCTTTTTCTGTTTTGAACTGGTTCACTTAAAAAAAAAACTTTCACATGTTCTTTCACACACTTCTGATTTTTTTGTTTGTTTTCTCTTTGATAAGTCCTACTTTTTGGGGAGAATGTGTTTTGTACCTTCTATATTCTTCATTCTGCTTTATTTTTTAAGTTTTGCATTTATGACTGACTTTTGGGTCAATTTAATTTCTATTATCTTCTGCTAACAGTATTTGTTCTTTTGAACTATTTTGGAATTTCTTGCTATTACATAATCTTTGTGCAGAATGCAGATTTCTCTTTTAGATAGGGGGATTTTGGGTAGGCTAAACCTCTATTATCTAAGCAATTGTTCTTCCTTTTTGAAGAGGATCATCACGTGATGACTTGATTTGCATGTTAATTGGATTTAAGTGACACAGAATTGCCAAAAGTTGTCAACCTCACTCTCTCTTTCATAGTCATCTAAGGCCAGTAGCAATATAAAAGTCAGGACAATTGGCAATAGTCCAGGATGCAATGGATGACCTTGGCACCTGCTTCTTTTATGGTGTAGTGACAATGAAATATTTACATCACCCATGATCATGATAAAGACCGTGAATATAAATACTGGATGACATTTGATCACAAAATATACCAAACTCTCCATAAAGAGGACAGAACTGAAACATTTATTTAGACACCAGAAATCCCAATCCCCAAACCAGTAGGCCAATTCCATCATAGTACCAAAGATATTCAGAAGGCATAATAACACTGAGGGCCACAGCATTCTTTAGCCTTCCCACAAACCAATACAAGATCAATATTTACTCACAAACTTCTTTATCTTCTTACCTGAGCACCTCTCTTGCTTGCTAGCTCTGACTCTCAGCTTCCTGTGCTCCACTCTTCAGCAAATTCCCTCCATCACAGGCTCCTTGTGATTACATTCAGCCTATTAGGGGGGCAGAATATACTTTCAAAGCAGGGAAGGCCTTCAAATTCTCCACCTTGGTCTATTAAGGGGCAGGAAAGGTCTCCAAATTCCCATTCCCATTACATTCAGCCCCAAGATCTTTCATGTCCCTTACATAGCAAAAATCCCTTAACAATAAATGAGAATTTAGGGATAACTGGTGGAAAAACTGGTGTGAACAGAACTTTGCAACAATATAACCGGGACAATAGAAAAAAAAAACTTTGCACATAAAACAATAGCTTAGGGTGGGGGCTTGGGCACAAGCACCCCATCCTTCCCACCTCGAACGAATAGAACTCAAAATCTTAGGGTCAGGGGTAAAGGTCTCTTCTCCAAAGCTACTTCAAACTGAAATTGGACATAGAGCTGTCCCTGCCCCAAGAGGTCCCATTTGAGAGTTCAGTTCTTGAGCTGTCACCTGGAGCTTGGTCAATGCCAGGTCCAGGAGGTCCCATTTGAAAGGTCATTTCTTTAGCTGTCATCTGAACTTTGTCGATGCCAGGTCCAGAGGTGGCACATCACAGTCATGGATAGGGGGTGGCATCTGGCTTAAGGGATCAGGCATCTGCAGGTGGAGGATACCAAACCTGCAGGAAACAAATCTCACAAACAAGCTTAACAGACAAAAAGCCCAAAAGAGACAAGTATAGGGTTAGCTGTGCTTCAGGAGTCCATGGACTTACTATCATAGCCTCATTCATGGTAGAATATATAACACTGTCCTCCTTGTTCCATTCCGATGGCTTGATGTACTGCCACAAGTTCAGCACATTGACCACTTCCACCTATCCCAGCACTTTCTTTAGTCTGAGTTTCCCTGAAGGTGCAACAAACTTGGATACAATGGTTCAAGAGCATCTGTAAGGGTGGCTCTCACTTCTCTATTCCATCTAACATCAAGCCCATTTTCTTGATACATTTTGCATAGTTTATTAGTTGGAATACCATCAATTTTTCTAAAATTAATCCATGCTCTCAATAGAGCAGTAAACAATTCTTTTCTTGGCAATCTATTCTGACTTTGACTCCACTGGCCATTTACTTTTTCTCTCTTGAGGAAATTTATCTTCTCCCCATTTTCCTAAGTCATTTAGCTGTGAAATCTTGTGTCCAGCACCTCTGAAAGAGTGTGTCCTATTTCAGCAATCAATAGAGTCAGAAGTAGGTTCTTATAAGCAGGAGAAGCTGTCTTTGCCATGATATTTCTATGAGGAAATGCTAAGGTGATATCATGCTATGTATCGCATCTCCAACCTTGAAAGCAGTTTTTATTACTTTTTCTTTCAACTTTCTCATACAGTCTCTAAATGAGTACCAGGGTCTGTCTCTACTAGGCCACATAGAATCAGTGGGATACATTCTATTGCATGCAGCAACAGCTAAAGCTAACAGATTGGTCCTATTGTTACCTCCTGCCAAATGAAAGTCTGCAAAAGCTTGCTGGACAAAAGGATTCAGACAAATACTTATAAATTTTAATCAGTCCACAGTATCCAGCACTACTCCTCCAGCCCATTTGTCACTGATTCTTACCATCCAAGACACTAAGGATTCTCCCATACTTTGGGTGAATCTGTTCAAAATATCAGTAATCTGTTGAGTGAAATACTCAAGTAGCTCCTTGAACACTGCTTGCCCTCCCTGACTTTCCTGCCTTCTTCTCAGTATGGGGCAAGCTTCTGCCCTTGTAAAAGCATCACAATGAAACAATGTATCCCTTAACATTGTACCAGTCTGAACAACACATGAACTCTCTTGGGAGTTGTTGTCATAGCAACTAGGCTCAGCCTCTACTACAGCTGAATGAACTTTCCTCCTGTTACTTTTTTTCTTCTTTTTTCTGAGCCAAATTTAAAATAGCCCTCTCTCCTTCCAGAGACTCTCCAGTTCTCTGTTCTACCACCTGAGACTCAGCTTGCTCTTCTAAAGGAGGGCTTGGATGCTAGCACTTAGCCAACTCTTGTAACAACTTGTCTCTGCTTTTACACACAATACAGTAGTCTGTTAGTAAAATCCAGCCCTTTCTACTCACTGCCTCCAGCTCTCTCCCAGGTTTTATTGGTATTCTTTGAAAACATGTTTCTAAATCTCTGGGTTCTCCCTGCTGTAGTCTCTGTTCCCAGTTTTCACAGAACCCTGTACTTTTAGACCACTCCCTTGCCAGGAAGGCATATGGCAAATCCTCCCATCCTGGGATAGCCATTTCTTCTAAATCCCTTTTGCTTCCAGCTAGAGGTCTGATACTTTGCAAACCCATACTTGTCACCAAATGTAGCATCAATGCAAGATTTACAGTGCCCACAATCACAATAAAGAACTGATGTATCGCAGAATATACCAAACTCTCCATATAGAGAACAGAACTGAAACATTTATTTAAACACCAGAAAACCCAATCCCCAAACCAGTAGGCCAATTCCATCAAAGTACCAAAGATATTCAGAAGCCATAATAATACTGAGGGCCACAGCATCCTTTAGCCTTCCCACAAACCAATACAAGATCAATAATTACTCACAAACCTCTCTATCTCCTTGCCTGAGCACCTCTCTCTCCTACTATCTTGCTAGCTCTGATTTCCAGCTTCCTGTGGGCTCTGCTTCCCTTCAGCAAACTCCTCCCACCACAGGCTCCATGTGACTATATTTAGCCTATCAGGGGGCAGAGTTTATCTTCACAGCAGGGAAGCTTCCTGTGGGCTTTGCTCAACAGCTTCAGCAAATTCCTTCCATCGCAGGCTCCATGTGATTACAGTCAGCCTATTAGGGGGAAGAGTTTACTTTCAAAGCAAGGAAGATCTTCAAATTCCCCCCTAAGTCTATTCAGGGCAGGGAAGGTCTTCAAATTCCCATTCCCATTACACATGGACATTGAAACAAATTGTTCTCATCCTCCCATTCTGCTGGGAGAAGTCTTCATACACAATAGTGTCCAGCAGGAAATATACGACTCTATAATTCAATTCTTGCAAATCCCTACCTATATATGGATGTGCTTTCAATTATGGATGACATCCCAAATTAGTCTCTTTCACTTTGTGTTTTTTTAACTTTTCCAAAAATAATTTTATTTATTTTTTCCCACAAGAGTCATGCTGTGAAAGAAAATATAGACCACCACCACCACCACCAACAACAAAAACACCTCTCAAGAAAAATAAAGCAAAAAAAAAAAATCATGCTTCAATCTGTATTCAGACACCATCAGTTTATTCTCTGGAGATGGATAGCATTTTTCATAATAAATCTTTCAGAGTTGTCATGGATGATTGTATTGCTGAGAATAGCTAAGTCATTAATAGCTTATAATATTCATAATCTTATAATATTACTGTTACTTTGTACACAGTACATTTCACTTTGCATCAGTTCATGCAAATATCTCTTGGCTTTTCTGAGAGCACCCTGCTCATCATTTCCCATAGCACAATATTTTTCTGTCACAATCACACATCACAACTTGTTCAGCCATTCCCCAATTCATGGGCATCCCCTCAATTTCCAATTCCTTGCCCTCAGAAAAGAGATGTTATAAATATTTTTGAACACATAGGTCCTCTTCTTTTTTGTTTTTTTATCTCTTTGGGGATACAGACGTGGTAGAGGTGTTGCTAGGTCAAAGGGTATGCATAGTTTTATAGCCCTTTGGGCATAATTCCAAATTGTTCTACAGAATAGTTGAATCAGTTTACAACTCCATCAATTTATTAATTAAATTATTAATTTATTAATTAATTCATTAATGCCCCATTTCCTCCACATCCCCTCCAACATTTGTCATTTTCCTTTTCTGTCCTATTAGCCAATCTAATAGGTATGAGGTAGTACCTCAGAGTTGTTTTAATTTGCATTTCTCCAATAATAATGAGTTAGAACATCTTTTCATAGGCTATAGAAGCCTTTGATTATTTATCAGAAAACTGTTTATATCTTTTGGTCATTTATAAACTGGGAAATGGTTCTTCTTCTTCTTCTTCTTCTTCTTATTTTTGCCTTTTGGAGGGCAACTGGGGTTAAGTAACTTGCCCAAGGTCACACGGCTGGGTTTTTGTTTGTGTGGGTTAAGTGTCTGAGGCCGGATCTGAACTCAGGTCCTTCTGACTCCAGGACCGACGCTCTACTCACTGCGCCACCTAGCCACCCCGTAATGGTTCTTATTTTTATAAATTTGACTTAGTTCTCTATATGTTTGCGAAATGAGGCCTTTATCAGAAAAATTTGCTTCACAATTTTTCACAGTTACTATTGCTAATAGTATTTCCCTCCATCCTATTTCTGCCTTCCCCCATTTATTATACTCTCTCCTTTCGCCTTGTTCCTCCTCAAAAGTGTTTTACTCCTGACTTCCCTCTCCCCCAATCTGCCCTCCCTCCTATCATCCCTGCCCCCTTTTCTTATTCCCTTCCCCTCCCACTTTCCTGTATGGTAAGACTTTTATACCCATGAAAATATCATGTGTATGATACTGTTTGAGCCAATTTTGATGAGAGTAAGGGTCACTCACTTCTCACTTTTTCCCTCCACTATAAAAACTTTTTTCTTGCCTCTTTTATGTAAGATAATTTAACCCATTATACCTCTCCCTTTCTGTTTCTCCCAGTACATTCCTTTCTCGTTCCTTAATTATTTTAGATGACATCTAAAAAAATAACTTCATATTTCAATTCAATTTCATATTCAACTTACATCTGTGCCCTCTGTCTTTATATACTCCTTCTATCTGCCCTAATAATGAGAAAGTTCTTATGAGTTGCAAATATCATCTTTCCGTGTAGAAATATAAATAGTTTAACCTAAGTTGCTTATGATTTCCCTTTCTAGTTTACCTTTTTATGCTTCTCTTGAGTCTTGTATTTAAAAGTCAAACTTTCTTTTTTTTTTTTGCTTTTTCAGAGGGCAGTTTGGGTTAAGTAACTTGCCCAAGGTCACATGGCTAGGTTTTTGTTTGTGTGTCCGTTAAGTGTCTGAGGTCAGATCCGAACTCAGGTCCTTCTGACTCCAGGGCCAACGCTCTACTCACTGCGCCACCTAGCCGCCCTATCCTCTATTTTTTAAAATTGAGATATGACTATATTGTTAGAGAGATAAACTTTTTGACTGAGAGGGAAATGTAGCAGAGGCTATAAATTTTCCTCTCCTCAATGTAGCGCAATTTTCATGGAGGTAGTGCTTGACTTCCTCCCATCTATCCTGCTTTCCTGGTAGTATGACTATTCTACCATGGGACAGTATGAGGCCTACCCTACTGGATCAAGTATTGGCCTTAAATTCAAGAAGATTTATGTTTGAATCTCAACTTGAAAACTTACTAACTTTGTGACTAGGCAATTCGATAAACCTTAATGGACCTCAGTTTTCTCACCTGTTAAATGAGAGACTTAGTCTTAATGACCCCTGAGGTCCCTTCCACCCAGAATCTATGCCCTTATGATGCTCCAATGTCAGGGGAAGCAACCCTGTATAAATTGACTGATTCCACCCAGGTAACCTTGGAATGATGTCTGGAAACAACCAGAAGGATATACAACCAGTTCTAGACCCATAAGAAGTATTAAATGACAAACACTCAACCCAGAACAAGGGGAAGGAGGAGGGGAGAGAACAATTAATTATAATTTTGCCCTTCTCCAATCAACTTTCACCGACACTCATTAGAAAATGAGAGGGATAAGCATTGAATTTTTTTTAAATTAAATTTTATGTTTATTTTTAGTTTACATCATTCATTTCCACAAGATACTGAGTTGCAAATTTTCTCCCCATTTTTCCCCTACCCACCACCCCAAAACAGCAATCCCACTGAATATCCCCTCCCCCAATCTTGTTCTCTCCTATATCTTCCCCCATCTTCCCTCTGAATTTACAGTAGGGCACGGTGGACTCTATGCCCCCCAGTGCCTGTATATCTCATTTCCCAGGTGCATGTAAAACAGCAACAACAAACAAACAAACAAACAAATATATATATATATATTTAAATATTTTATTTTAGAACTTTGAATTCCAGATTATTTTCCTTCCTCCCTCATCACTTACCCTTAATGGGAAGATAAGCAACTCAATATGGGTTGTACATGTGTAGCTATGCAAAGCATTTCCATAGTGGATACATTGAGAAAGACTGACTATATTTCCTTCCACCCTATGCCACCCCTACTTGTTCTATTCTCTACTTTGATCCGGTCCCTTTTCAAAAGTGGGTGATTCCAACTTAGCTCCCCCCGAGACTGCTCCCCCTTCCATCATCTCCCCTCTCTTCTTCCCCCCTACTCTCCTGTTCAGTGTGTATGGCATTCCCTCCCTAAGTCAAATTCAATGAGAATAAAGTTGACCCATTCCTTTTGCCTTCCTGTTCTTCACCTCCACTGTCACAGTTTCCCTTGCCTCTTCTATATGAGATAATTTACCCCATTCTGTCCCTCCCCATTTCCTCTCATATTCCTCTCTCACCTCTTAGTTTTACCTTTTAAGTTTCATCCCTTCCTATTCAATTGGTCCTGTGCCGTCTGTCTATGTATACCTGTAGACATGTATACACATACTCATATATGTATTCATATGCCCATATACCCTCCTATATAGACATATATATGTAAGGATACACAAATATATATATATATATATATATACATATATATATATATATATATATATACATATACACACATATATACATTTCTATTCCCTTCCATTATTCTCATACTGAGTTTCATAAGTTACAATTATAATTTTTCCATGTAGGAATATAAATAGTTGAAATTTATAAGTTCCTTATGATTTCTTTTCCCTGTTTACCTTCTCGTGCTTCTCTTGCTTCTTGCATCTGAATGTCAAATTTTCTATTCAATTCTGGTTTTTTCATCAAGAATGCTTGAAAGTCCTCTGTTCCATTGAATGACCATATTTTCCCCTGACACATGATACTCAGTTTTGCTGGGTAGGTGATTCTTGGTTTTAATCCCAGCTACTTTGACCTCTGGAATATCATATTCCAAGCCCTTCGATTCCTTAATGTAGAAGCTGCTAGATCCTGTGTTATCCTGATTATGTTTCCATAATATTCAAATTGTTTCTTCCTGGCTGCTTGTAATATTTTCTCTTTGATCTGGGAATTCTGGAACCTGAATATAATATTCTTAGGGGTTTTCTTTTGGGGATCTTTTTCAGGATGTGATTGGTGTATTCTTTCAACCTCTATTTTGCCCTCTGGTTCTAAAACATCAGGGCAATTTCCTTGAGAATCTCTTGAAGGATGATTTTTAGGTTATTATTTTTTTTATTTTAAAGCAATTGGGGTTAAGTAACTTGTTAAAGGTTACAACGGCTAGTCATTATTTATGCGTGGGTGCTCATTTTCTGAGGCCGGATCTGATCTCGGGTCATCCAAACTCCAAGGCCGGTGCTCTTACTCACTGCGCCACCTAGCCGCCCCTTTAGGGCAATTGGGGTTAAGTAACTTGCCCAAGGTTACACGGCTAGATTTTTTTGTTTGTATGGATTAAGTGTCAGAGGCCGGCTCTGAACTCAGGTCCTTCTGATTCTAGGGCCGGCGCTCTATTCACTGCGCCACCTAGCTGCCCCTTAGGTTATTTTTTTTGATCATGGCTTTCAGGTAGTCCAATAATTTTTAAATCATCTCTCCTGGATCTATTTTCCAGGTCAGTTGTTTTTCCAATAAGATATTTCACATTGCCTTCTATTTTTTCATTTGTTTGAATCTGTTTAATAGTATCTTGATTTCTCATAAAGTCACTAGTTTCCATTTGCTCCAATCTAATTCTGAAGGAATGATTCTCTTCAGTGAGCTTTTGAGATTCTTTTTCCATCTAGCAAATTCATCTTTTTATGGCATTCTTCTCCTCATTGCCTTTTTGATCCTCTTTTGCCATTTAAGTTAGTCTATTTTTTAAGGTGTTATTTTCTTCAGTCAGGTTGTTGACTCTCATTTCATAATTTTCTTGCAACATTCTCATTTATCTTCCAAATTTTTCCTCCACTTCTCTTATTTGGTTTTCAAAATCCTTCTTAAGCTCCTCTATGGCCTATAACTAGCTCATCTTTTTCTTGGAAGCTTTTGGTGCAAGAGTTTTGACTTCACTGTCTTCCTCCTTTTCCATGCTTTGATCCTTTTTGTCCCCAAAAAAGGAGTGTAAAGTTGGATTACTGTGCTTGCCTTGCTTCCTTTGCTTGCCCATGTTGCCCCTCAATTACTTGACTTTTGAACTGTTTGCCACAGTTGAACTTTGCTACCAGAGAGGGAAACTTTGTCCCAATCACTGGGGTTTTCTCAGCTGCTACAGCTTGCTGCCCTCTCTGAAGCCTCTATAAGTTCTGGCAAACTGGTCATGTACCCCAGGACCTCTACCCTAGACAGTGATCCAGATCTAAGCAGGTTAAAGCAAGAATGATTATCCTTCAGACTGGTTGCTTGGTCCCCCTACAATCTTCAGGCCAGGAGCTCTATAGCATCCACTAGGTAGCAGCTGCATGGCTGCTGTGGTTGCCTCAGCTGCTTCTCCCTCCAGGGGGTAAAGGCCAGACCACACTCTTGAACTCCCTGTTCCCACAAAGTCCACACTGCACTGACCTCTCACTTTGTCCTTAGTATATACAGATTGATAATTCTGGAAACTGCCACAGCTGCTGGTGATCTGAAGTCCCTCCAGCCAGCAGCTGGTTGTGGCCACCCTGAGGCTAAAACCTCTGGCTTACTCAGGGCTGGGATCTCTGCTCCCAGAGTGCTGTGCCTGGCCCCTTCCTGCCAGCCTGCCAGACTGTCTTCAGCGGGAAGTTAGCTTCTCTCTGTCATTTTGTGGGTTCTATAGCTCCAAAGTTTGTTTAGAGTCATTTTTTTACATAGATTGGAGAGGTGGAAGCAGGAGCCGAGGAGGAGTCCTGTTTCTACTCTGCCATCTTGACTCTGCCCCCCAATAAGCATTGAATTATCAAGGACTATTGCTAAGTAAATTGTGGAATAACATCTATAATGAGGCATAAAGTACAAAGAATTTAAAGAAAAAATGGAAGATTTGTATGAACTGAAACAGAGTAAAACAAAGAGCCCAAAGAACAATATGTAAAATAACTACAATAATGTATTGAGAAGAACACCAAAAGTCAACTGAACTCCAAGTAATCCTAATAATTGTTTGGCCTCAGAGAACAAATGAAATATGCTTCCCTTCTCTAGGCAGTGAGACAGTGGACTCTAGGGGGAAGAATCCTGCATACATTGTTAGTGAGGTCACTGTGTAAGTTCTTTTTGGGTCACCATTTTTCCTCTCTACAAAGCAAGATTTGTAATTTCCTGAAGGGAAGTGGTATCCTGAAAAGACTGTGATAGAAAAAAGAGGCATCAGTAAAGCATTTTTATTTGTAATCTAACAAACTCTGACTTGACAAACTCTGTACTTAGATAAGACAAGTTTATGCTCAATAACTATTTTATAATCAGGAACAACATTAAATGTCACATCAAAACAATTTTCTTCCCCTCCCCCTTTTTTAACATAAGTCAAGATTTTTATTTTTAAAAAACATAGGATAGTTTCAGTTTATCAGTTTTTACATGAAAAAGTCAAAAGTTTTGCTTTTAAATTCTTTGTAATTTATTTGTGTCTTTGAAACTTCCAGAATCAGGAAAGTTGAAAATTTAACAGCTGAACACATGCTGGTTAATTCTTTTTTTTTTTTTTGGTTAATTCTTAACAAATAAAAATCTAACATTTTGACCAGTACTTGATTGTTCTCCACTTTAAATGATCCCATTCACTATGGATAACCCACACAGATGAAAAAGTGGGTGGATTTCCTATGTGTGTTTATGTGTCTTGGTGGAGTGGAGGGAGAGGATGGGGAAAGTATAGTACAAATCTGTGATTTCATCAGTGTGAGGAAGTCCCAGTTTAGATCCCTTTATACCCCTTTCCCCCTTCGCCATACCGATTCATATCAGCAACTTAAGTCTTTGAAATCTACCTGGGACAATAAGAAGTTAAGTGACCTGGGTAAAGTCACACACTGAGTATGTCCCAAAGAAAGGATCTGAATCCATTTTTTCCTGATTCCCAATCAAACATATTATCCTATGTAGTCCCCCCTCACCCCCCAATAAAAATTAGAGAAGACACATCCAACAAACTATCTAATACTTCCCAGTTGCCTCTTATTACTGTCTATCATTGCCACTATTTTATTTGCAGAATGTCTCAGATATTTTCTGAGGAACTCCAGGGCTCTTTAAGATCCCTTCCTGCTATAACAGTCCAAGATCCTCTCTATATTCATTCCTACTATTAATTCAAATAAAACCAGGTAAGCTAAAGCATTAGGCAAAAGGATCAGATACAAATTAAGGCATGTCAAAACAGTTCAGTAAATGACTTTTAGCCTTATTGAAATATACAAAGCAGGCAAAATATGGTGCTCTAAACCCTAACATCTGCTGCAGTCAGCATTCTTCCTTGCTAGACACCCAATACCCAAAGAGTACCATACTGGCAGCTCGGAGAGCCATGTTGTTAGTGAGACAACTCCTGTGTCATCTATCCCACATTCCAGATTTTTCTTTCTTTCAACATCTTACTAAAACGTATCTGTCCTTCCTGTTCCATCAGCAAGTTTTAGTTGGAGCCATATAATCAGACAAGTAAATTCAGTTCATTTGTGCAATGAATACTAGTGAACTGTGTTACGTCTGACATAAACCATTTGCCTTTTAACTGGAACTATCTTTTTTTTTAATACTAAATAAAAAAAATTTGAGCTCTGAATTCTCTTCTGCCCCATGCACTGAGAAGGCAAGCAATATGATATCAATTATACATGTAAAATCATGCAAAACATATGTTTCCAAATTCCACCTTAGACACCCACTACCTGTACAACTTGAAGCAAGTCACATAACCTCTAACTGGAACTACCTTGAGACATCATAAAAATTCATGGGAGTGACTGTGGTGAATGCCTTGTTCCCCACCCTGGAATACCTATAAGGGAGTTGTATGTAGGGCAGGTAGACCCAGATGAAATACTTTTTTCAGTTCCAAATTTTGATGGCACATAGTCATCACTGAACAACAAAACCATAGAAGCAGGCTATGTATCACTCAGGAGAACCCAGTATTTATTTCCTCCCAGTTCACAGAGTAGTTGCAGGGTGCTGACATCAGTTCCTGTCTGGTGAAGATGGGTATGGTTTAGGGGGCATGTGGTATCTTACATTTTTCCAGAATTTTGTCTTTGCTGACTGCAATTCCTCTGTGTAGCTCCCTCTCCACTGCAACACTCCATGTTTTTGCTTAAGGTATTTAATTGATTCTGGCATGTCTGTATAATCTAGGATTTTCTCCAATTCAATGAGAATGACTTTCTTTCCATCTTGAATGAGAGCATTGTAGATAGTTATCTGTTCTTCAGACATGTTCTTTAATAGACCATAACTTGAAGATTCTGAGACCAAAATGATTATCAGTCTTCTGCTTAGCTTAATATTTTCATCAATAACATTGGCCACAGCTGAAAATAATGAAAGAAGTTAAGTAGACATTTGGAATCCTTCAACTAAAAGACACTGCCTGTCTTTTTCTGGTCTAAATGTTACTGAGTGGATTGAAATGAAGTATGAGAAGGAAGTCCAAATAACTGGCACTTATAATCCATTTGTAATAAAGCATGAAATTCATCTTAGGGCTGAAAGGGATATGATAAGTCAACTAGTCCAACCTGTACCTAAGTATGAATCTCATCTAAAACACCTTTGTAACCAGTCTCTTCTTAAAGATCTGCTGTGAGAGGAAATCCAAATAAGTGCAAGCAGATATTAGAAATTTTACTTTGAAAGGAAATTTTTCATCCTACTGTCTCTATTTTCTTTTGTTTTATGGATCAACATTAATTGACATTTGAGGTGTTCTTAATTCATTCAACAAATATTTATGGAATGCCTACTATTTGTGAGACTCTGAGGATAGAGAGACAATTCAGAAGTCTTTATCTTCAAACAATTTTATCAGACAATTCAGAATGTCTAAAGGACATTATGAGGCAAGGGAAGGGGTAGATACATATTTGATTTCTTTTTAAATGAAAGAAAACCTGCTCCCAACGTCTCTCAACTTAGAAGCTTCCTGCTCTACAATTACTTCTTACTTTGACACTAATAAAATGGGAATGTACACATGATTTACAAATGCATGATGATTATGCAAGTTTGCTAATGAGGCATGGGATAATTTTAATTTTAATTGGTTTAATTCACATGTCTTTTGGGGAAATGATTTCATATTTTAAAATACTTGGAGGAGTCCGCTGACTTTGATATCCACAATAAAGTTCTACAATATGAATGGAATACCAAGGAAAACCTAAACATGTTTTAACACAAACCTGGAAATAGGCAATACTCACAAATAAAAATTAAGTGAGAACATCTGTCACACCTGACTATGAAAGAAAAAAGTCTTTTCAGTCATTTGAATAGAATAGCCTCCGTGGGGAAGGGTGGGGTTAAGGGGGGGAAAAAACTCTAAGGAGGTTAGAGGGTGAGTCATACATGTTAATCTGTTTGTAACACTACTTCAAAACAGGAATCAACTTTGAATATCTAAACTGTAACCAGGACCCAATCATATGATTATAGACCAAGAGCTGAAAGGAACCTCAGAAGGCATCTTTTCTAATCCCACCTCATTTACAAATGAGGAAACTGAGGCCCAGACTTGCCCAAGGTCACACAATGAGTAGACATCTGACACGGGATTTCAACTCTGGACCTAAAGGCTCCAGAATCAGTTCACTTTCCACTATAACACACCAACTCTTGGATATGCAGCTATATGTGCTGGTAAACACAATTCTTAGTCCAAATGGTTAATCCAGTCCCTAACTCCAAAACAAGATTCACGTTATTTCCATAAGGGAGCCTTAAAACTGAAATTGCATGTTTTCAGAATGATCTTAACTTGAATTTGGAATCAAATCGAGCTTCTTCACATCAACTAGATGTGAAGTCTATGAGCTTTCTCAAGTTCCAAGGAGAATGGAAGCAGAATCAATACATTTTGCAAAGACAAGGGAATGAAAATATTCTTTAGAAAAAGAATAGGGAGGCAGGTTTCCTTGATTAAACCATTTCAGACATACCTTGTCCTGGTAAGTCATCCCTTCCAAATATAAACAGTCTGTATCCACACTGTCTCTCCAAGACTTCAGGCAGGATCTTCAGCACCAAAATATTCATGTCTTGGCTCTGGCTTTCAGTTTTAGGTTTTGGATACAAAACATAAGCGTCATAGAGCTTGCCATCTGAAAACCAAATGGACTCACTGATAGTATCTCTTCTTTTAGCAAAGGAGAGTGAAAATGTTACATCATTATGATTTTTTAGTTTAATTTGCCAACTTCAAAGGGAAATTGGAGTAGTGGAAGGAGAAAGAATGAATCATAAAACTTTAGAATTGGCAGGGATTTTAGAGATTATTGATGCCAATATAATTATTTTGAGAGGCAGAGAGGTGAAGCTTCTTGCTTGATCAATTAATTGATGGAAGCCTTAGAACTCGGATTATAAAAGTTTTCTCCTATACCAAAGATGAAATTCATCAGAAGAAAAATTTTCATCTTCTGTATGATACTCAACTGAAACTTGTCAGTCCTTTGAAAAAGAAAACAGACAAGAAATGTATTAACCCTTCTGTCAAGATGGTACTCATTTTATAGTCCACGATATTTAATGCTTGGATGATCTATGATTTCATCCATGGGAACAGTCCATTCAGTGAAACATATTTAACCTTCCTGGACATCAGTTTCTGAATCTGTAAAATGACAGGGTTTCACTAGATAGACTGTGAGGTCCTTCCAGCTCTAGAGCTATGATCTGCTATGGGATAATGGTAGATCACAACCCTATATGTCTCCATAGATCATTTTAATGAATTGTTGCATCTTTAAAAATGTCAATCTCCTGGCAGTCAAACTCTGGGGATGATGAAACCTTAATATTCTTATATTAGCCTTTAAGAAATATCATTTCTATTTGACTTTATAGTAGATCTTGTTTTTCAGTACCCCACATTCCTATTATGCTATGTTTCAGGAAAAGTAAGGATGGGCATGTGGTACATGTGCTACTGATACCTCAGGTTTAAGCCATGGTTTTGAGTGCTTGGACAGATTCAGGGCAAAGTCTCTTAACTACAAATTTAGTTTAAAAAGTCAGAGGGAATAATGAAACACAATAGGATGGCAGCACTGAATTATCAACTGCCTAACTGAAGTTTTGCTGTTAATTTGGAACAAAACTGTGATTTCATGCGTATAGTGAACTTTCAATGAGGTAACTCCTTCTACCAATGCAGACCAGGACCTGGCCTCTAATTTATTATCTTAAATAGTCTAGCCTAGGGTCACATCAACAGTAAGTAAAAGAAATGGATCTTGAATTCTTGTTTGCAAGGTTGACTCTCTTTCCACTACTCCATATTGTTTCTTCCTAGTCTAGATACATATATAAGATATGGTCATGGGAAGAGGGGTTCAGAAGGAACAGCTCAGCCCGACATGCATTAAATTCTCTGATCCATGCTTACTGTTCTACAGTTCTCACTACTAGACTCACCAAATCCTAGTATTTTAGATTTGAAAAAAATCTCAATATCTATCTGATTCAACTATACTTAAAGAAAAATCTCAGGATCAAGCAACAAATTATCACCTAGATTTTCCTTCAATATCTTCTTTGAGACAGAACCCTGAAATAGCTCATTTTTTTCAGTCGTATCTGATTCTTTGTGACCTTATTTTTGGTTTTATTGGCAAAGATACTAGAGTGGTTTGTCATTTCCTTCTGCAGCTCATTTTACAAATGAGCAATTGAAGCCAACAGGGTTAAGTGACTTGCCCAGGGTCACACAGTTAGTAAGCATTTGAGGCTCGATTTGCACTGATTCCAAGACCAGTACTCTACTGTGCCACCTAGCTGTCACAATTCCACATGAAGGCAGCTTTAATTGTTAGGGGGCTGAAATTTGCTTCTTCTAGCCACTGCTCCTGGTTCTGCTTTCTAAAGCCAAGCAGAGCAAGTGTAATCTTTCTTTTATGAGTCAACCCTTCAAATACTTGAAGATCATTATGATGGCCCCCGACCAGGGAGGAGACCAAGTCTCACCTCCCCATTTTACAGATGAAGAATCTTAGGTGCGTAGTGTAAGTGACTTGCCCAAAGTCACACAGACAATAAGTGGCAGGGTTGAGATTTGAACCCAGCTTCTCTAAGTCTCAATCCGGGGTTTTTTCCATGTTACTAGATGTTTAACACCTAGTAGAGGAAACTGGGCATAGACAAAAAAAGATAACTATGGAAAGGCAGTATGTTGAATTTTCTATATTTGATGACTCTACCTCAATATATACTTCCTCCCCCAACCTGGATTTTGCTTGGACCCCTTACTGAAATCTCTCCACAGACACTAGTGACTTTTTTTTTAGATTTTTCTTTTTGCCTTTTTTTTTTTTGGAGGGGGGAAGGTAGGGCAATTGGGGTTAAGTGACTTGCCCAAGGTCACACGGCTAGTTTTGTATTAAGTGTCTGAGGCCAGATTTAAACTCAGGACTCCAGGGCCCTATTCACTGCACCACCTAGCCACCCCTACTAGTGACTTTCTAATTGCTACAATCAATGGTCCTTTGGTCCTTATCCTCTTTGACGTCTCTAAATAATTTGACACTGTTGATGCCTCCCTTCTACTAAATACTGTCTCCTCTCTTGTATACAGAGATACCGCACTCTCTTTTAGATGCTGCTGTTTCTTTTCACAGTATTCCTGGGCTTTTAAAATAGGTGATCTCTAAAACTTTGTCCTTGTCTCTCTTTATTCATGCTTTGCTCTCTTTCTTGGCAATATCATTTCCTCTCACAGCTTCAGTGGTCATCAGAATGTGTATGACTCAAATCTGTATCTCCAGCCCTGACCTCACTTGGTCTCTAGGTCCTTCCATCCAGTTGCATGCAGGACATCTCCATATGATTGTTCCACTGGCAAGTTAAACTCACATTCAAAATGGAACTCATGATATTTTCCCCCAAACCCATTGTAATTCACCCAGTGAAAATATCAATGATAGTAAACAACTAATGTTTATATACTATGTGCCAGACATTTTGCTAAGTGTTTTCCAGATATCATCTTATTTCAGACCTACACAACCTGCAGGATGTTTTCCTCTATGGGTTTTTTTTTTTGTGGACCGCTGGAAATCCTTTAGTAGGCTGCAGGTTGTGCAGGTTTGTCTTATTTGATCATCACAACAACCTTGGAAGATAGGTCCCCATCATCTACTGCAAGGGCTTCCTCAAATGTCTTCACCCCATCCAACCATTTTCCTGTCACCAGCAGTCTAATCTTCCTTATACACAGATCTGGTCAACCCCTTCCTTTGCTTTAGAATCTTCAGTGACACCCTATTACCTACCAAATAACATTCAAAGTCATGTTCCTGGCATTCAAAGCCTTCTACAATATGGCTCCAAAGCCCTTTTTCAGCCTTATCTCCTATTACTCTAAATGAAGGGGAATTTGTGAACTTGGATGAGAAAAAAATACATATTTATTTTTTACTAACATCTGACACTTATCATTTCTTTCAAATATTTAAAAACATTTTTCTTAGAAGGTGTTCCTAGGCTTTGCTTGCCTTGCTAAGGGGGCCGTGACACAAAAAGATTCAAGAAGCCCACATTTACGTTATTTACTCTTTGTTCCAGTCAAGATAAACTCTTCTCTGCCCAGCCAAAAAATATACACTGTGCTCTCAAGCCTCCGTGCCTTTGGCGATGTCTTTTTCTGAAAGCCCAGAATGGCCTCACTACCGACTTTCCATTTAATCAATTCTTACTAATACTTTAAATTCCAAATCAAATACCAAGCCATGAAATTTTTCCTGATAGAAAACAAGAGTGCCATGTGAATTCTAGGGGGAAAGTCATTACTGACTTTATAATAACCTGCCATGCAATATTGTGTTATCAAGTTTCAATGTTTTTAATTTGTAACCTTGGGCTCTAATCCTCTTGAGGACAAGGATACTGGCTTAATTATTTTCTCTCTTCCTGAGCCTAGCAAAGTTTTCAGAACACAGCAGAAGGTTTAAATGTTTGGTTGTTATTGAGTTTTAATTCATGTCCAACTCTTTGTCAGCCTATTTGGGATTTTCTTGGCAAAGATGCTGGAGTGGTTTGCCATTTCCTTCTCTAGTTCACTTTACAGATGAGGAATTGAGGCCAGCAGGATTAAGTGAAAGTAAACATCTAAGGTTGGATTTGAACTCAGGAAGATGAGTATTCCTGACTCTAAGCCTGGCACTCTCTCCACTGATCCACTTAGCTGCCTAATGTTTCTTACTTAGGTTCAGTTCAACAGGAAAACATTATGTATAAGGTCCTGTGCTAAAGTACCAGGGAAACAAAATCTTCATCAACTTCAACCTCAAATCTGTTAACCTACTAGCTAAATTTATAGATTCCCTTGCCAGGCCCATACTCAAAGTTTTTCTGGGTGATAGTACCTGCTAGAGCTTGCATAGCTAAGTGGTGTGCTGAATAGAACTTGTATAGATAAGTGGATAGAGCAAGAGACCTAGTGTCAGGAAGACAAGTTCAAATACAACTTCAGATACTAACTGTATGACCTTGGACAAGTCACTTAACCTCAGTTTGCTTCAGTTTCCTCAGCTGTAAAATGTAGATGATACAACACCTATTTCCCAGGGTTCCAGTGAGGATCAAATGAGATACTATTTGTAAAACTCTTAGCACAGCGCCTGGTACGTAGTAGGTAATACAGAAATGCTAGCTATTGTTATTATATGGTTTTGGTACAGCTTTTGAGAACCCAGAGTGATTTGTAAGCCATGATCAAGCACTTGATTGGGGTTTTTGTGGAGGCATAGGGATCTTAACTTCAATGGATTTCCATGAAAAGAATTACATATAACATACATGCAGAGATACATATCCATATGTGTGTGTGTGTATATATATATATTATATATATATAAGAACTCAAAATATATCTATGACTTAATAGAAAAAGAAGACAGGGCTCATGTTTTCCAATAGCCAGGGCAATACTTACTCTTAATTAAACCAACTTGCATAAATGTAGCTATTGTTAGCCCTGCCAACTCTGACTTATCCTTCTGGTGCAAATACTTCAAAAGAGAGCACTATTTTCTTTTACTACTCCTCTGTCTTCAGAAGGTTCCTGCTCATTACAAAGCATGTTCTAAATATACGGAGGAAATTTTAAAATTTTAAAGGGGCTACTTTATGTCATCTGGAGTATTAATTGTAGCATGTTATTACTGTGATTACCACAACCTTCCTTGCTCGCTTTCAGCTCACTTTTCTATGCTGTCTTCTCCCATTAGAATGTAAGCTCCTTGAGGGCAGGGACTGTCAATACAATGAAGACATTGTATTATTATACCCAGTATTTAGCATGGTATTGACACAAGTTGTGTGTGTATGGGTGTTCAGTCATTTTTCAGCTGTATTGAACTCTTCATGACCCTTTTGGGGGCTTTTTTGGTAGAGATACTGAGGTGATTTTACCATTATCTTCTTCAGCTCATTTTACAGATGAGAAACTGACATCGACAGGGTCACATAGTCAGTAAATCTCTGAAACCAGATTTGAACTTAGAAAATGAGTCTTTCTGACTCCAGACCCAGTACTCTATCCCCTGCAGTATCTAGCTGCCCTAGCACACTAGTACTGACTTTATTATATCTTTGGACTGAAAACAATTGTTCCCCGCAAAATCAAATTCTAGATGCCTCCAGAAAAGTTCTACTATGGAAGGGGTTCTTAATTTTTGTGTGTCATGGACATCATTGGCAGTCTGGTGAAGTATACACTCACTTTTTTAGAATAATGTTATTTGGCTTTTCCTGTGTTTTTTTTTTTTAATTCAAAATTGAAGGAAATTCTAAATTTCACTTAGAGGTTAGTGAAAATGAAGATACATTTTTTTCCCATCTGAGGTTATAAGCCTCTGGAATCTAGCACAGACCTTTTCAGTGTTCTATGTACCCCAGGTTAAGAACTCTGAGACTATATTATGCTGGTCCCTGAATTATTGAAGTAACTTTCCTAATTATGGTATTAGGAAATCATCTCAAAACCCAACTCCCATTGCGTTTTGGATGTAGCCCAATCTGAGCATAGAGTAGAACTGTGTACAAGTGTGTCTGTGTATTTGTGTGTGGGGGTGGCAGGGAAGAGTGTACTTGAATGACACTTTAAATCAGGTTCCCCACCCCTGCTCTAAACTAATAGAATCATACTGACTTGAAGGAGCTGCTGCTCCACACCCTATCTGCAAAACCTGACTTTCATTGCCAAGTTTCTGATATATTCTCCTTTGCAAAACACAAATGAGTCAGCTTTGCATTCACTATCTTTAAGGCTAATGGAGTGGGAAGAAGCGATTAACTTCCATTGAACAAAGTTCACTGAATTACCACATGGGCTGTCATGACAAAACAGCTGATCAGCTCAGCTTTTAAAAATATGCATGCTAATCAATGGATTGAATTTTCCCCTTCTTAAACAACTGATGTCAAGTAGACTTAATCATAGAATATGTCTGTTGCAGGAGCTCAGAACTTGAGCTGGGCACTGACTAGTAAGTAGTCTCTGCAACTATCATTACACAAACCACAAACAATAACAACAACAACAACATCCAGCATTTATATAGTACTTTCAGGTTTGCAATGTTTTTCAAAGCTCTACAAACCTGCGTGTAATCTCTTGTGTTTCACTTTTGTCTTAGCACCCCCACTGTCTAGAACATGGTAGGCTTAATAAATGCTTACTGGTTGATAAAACAGAATTTGGCAACTTTCTGCCAAAATAATCAAACCTCATTAAATCAAACATCACTAGTTTTGAATTTGCAATAATTCAGACATACTAGGCTAATGTTTCCCTCACAGTGCAATGGAAAAAGTGTTGAAATCAGAACAATTCAAATCTTGGCTCTGCCCATGGGACCTGGGAGAACATGAGCAAAGAAACTTTAGAGTCTCTGAGTTTCAGTTTTCCTCATGTTTAAAATGAGAAGGTTAGATGGAAAGATTTCTAAGGTCTCTTCCAGTTTGAAATCTATGATTGTATGATTCCACAGCTTCCATGAAAACACAGAATCCTACTCAAATTAATAGTATTAGATAAATTCCTTTTCCACTGCTCTTCCATTTCATCCTCCAGATTAGTGTTTCCCAATGCAAATTTTCTGCTGATGGCTCCTATAAGTGCTTTACAACCTTTCTCTGTGACTCTCCCTGGCTCAAGGAGAAGGAACTAAGAACTAAGGGGTAGGGGAAGCAAGAGTGTGGTGAGGGGGAGGGGAGCAGTTAGAACATTTTAGAGTGACAGTCAACCAAAGAATAAACACTCATTTATTAAGATAGCTTTGTTTAGTGGATAAAAAGCCAGCCTAGAAGCCAGGAAGGCCTGGATTCAAGGCAGGTGGCCTCTGACATATACTGTCACCTGGTCAAGTCACTTAATCTCCCCTTGCTCTCTAGGCAACTAAGGAACCAAATTGTGAAAGTGCTGATCTACATAGATAGAGGCAATTTCCTTACCTGGGAGTTCCCTATGCCAATGACATGGATTCAATCTTTATCTCTATTTTATTATGAGTCAGACAAGGTGTGTAAAGCTTGGGAGACAAAGAAATGTAAAAAATCGACCAAAAAACCAACCAACAAACAAAAAACCCCCCTCCACAATAGCCTCCGCCTTCAAGGAGCTTATATACTAACGGAGAAGACAAATTAAATAACTGGATACATAGAAGATACAGAAGAGCAGAAAGAATGGAATCTAAAGGAAAAAGCCAAGAAACTCTTTCAAGCACTTGAATGAGCATTACAACACAGATTTTACAAATAAATGATGAATGTACTTATTATAAATTATTCTTTTCTATTTCTTAAGCATGTAACAAAATTTTCTACATATCTAGTTCCTTTCCCACTTCATATTAAAAAAAAAAGTATAACTCTAAGTTGCTCCTCCATTCCCTTTCAATACAATCCTCTGGACCAGAGGAGTCAAAATGTTGCCTATGGTCTGTGCCACAGAGAGAAGTAGGAACTAGATTAATGTAATTGGGAAATAAAAAACAAAATAAATGAAAATACAATAGAACATGTTAATGTGTGATTTTTCTAAGTCAATATGCAGCCTGCAGGGATCCTTATGGAGGATCTTTGTTCTTCAGTTGTTTAGTGTCTGACTCTTTGTGACCCCCTTTTTGGGTTTTCTTGGTAAATATATTGGAGTGGTTTGTTATTTCCTTCATAAGTTCATTTTACAGATGAGGAAACTGAGGCAAATAGGGTTGAGTGACTTGCCCAAGATCATACAGCTACGTAGTGTCAGAGGCTGGATTTGAACCTAATAAGGTAAGTCTTCCTGACTCCAGGCCCAACACTCTATCTACTTGCATACCTACCTGCCTTGTGTAGGGTGTAGTGGCCTTCATTTCTATTTCAGTTTGTCACCACTGCTCTAGACCAATATTTCCCAACCCAAATTATACTGAAGATAGCTAAACTAATTCCTTTTCTCATATGGCATTCTCTGTTATCTCCATCGCTCAAAAGGCTCAAAGACCATGAGGAAGGAAGAGAAGAAAGGCCAGTAGTGGAGAAAGAAAGAGGTCAAAGAGTAATGGGATTGAAGGTTTAAAGAAATAAATAACTTTAGTAGGATCACATTGTTCTGAGTCTTACTAGCAAAACAGCTGAGTCAAGCATGTCATTTAGTCAAGGGAAAAGGCTTATCCAAGTGGGAAAGGAATAAGCATTTGTAAAGCATCCATGTGCCAGGAATTGTGCTCAATACAACTCTGTGGGTCAGATGCTGTTATCTTCATTTTACAATTCAGGAAACTGAGGCAAACAGAGGTTAAATAACTTGCCTACAATTACATTGTGAGCTAGTGTCTGAGTTCAGATTTGAACTCAAGTCTATGGCTATGAGAGTTGGACTATAAGGAAAGCTAAGCACCACAGAATCAATGCTTTCAAATTATGGTGCTGGGAAAGACTTTTGAGAGCCCTTTGAATAGCAAGGAGATCAAACCAGTCAATACTTAAAGAAATTAATTCAGACTGCTCATTAGAAGGACAAATGCTGAAGCTTCAATACTTTGGTCACATAATGAGAAGACAGGGCTCATTGGAAGAGACTCTGATGCTGGAAAGGATTGAAGGCAAAAGGAGAAGGAGATAGCAGATGATCCCATGGCTAGATAATGTCGTGCATAGTGTCAATATGACCTTGGATAAGTTTGGGAGATAGTGGAGGATAGAAGGGCCTGGTGTGCTATGGTCCATGGGGTCAACAGGAATCAGACACAACTAAACAAATAAACAACAACAACTTCCTGACTCCAAGACCAGAACCAATCCCACTGTGACACCTATTTGCCTTTGCCTTCTACTAAGATGGAGAATGATTAAATGAATATATTGATGGATGATCCAATTACTAATTATGCCATATTTGGTGGAGTTGTCTCAGAAGCAAGATGACCTGGGTTCAAGCCTTTCCTTTGACACAGATTGGCCATGTAACTGAATAGGTCACTTAATACTATAAGTTGCAAAAGTTCTCAATCTGAAGGGAATTTCCTCACTGGTAGTTCCCTATACCAACAAAATCACAGGTCCAGATTTGAAAAAAAAAAAGACACTAGATGACAAGATAATTTTTTTAAAAAATCACTTAAACTTACCCTCTTTACTCAAAGTTGAATGAAAGGTACTCCGATACCAAAGCACAATGTCAACCTTGACAATATGGTAAGTGCACACAACAAACATAATCACACACAATGCAACAATGGGCACTCCTATCAGGTACCCTCGAGCATCTGGAGCTTTGCAACAAGAAAAAGACAAAAATAGAAAAATAACTGTAGAATTTATTTAAGAGCGATCACTAACAAATCACAAATTATGACTCCTTAAAATCTGTTGGATGATAAGTATGATGTTCCAAATATTTTTAAAATATGAAACCAAGAAATAGTGTCAGGTTCTTGGAAAACACTTTGGAAAACTGTTCCCTATCCTTGAAAGAAGTATCTTGTGGACCCTAGAGACAGACGAGCTGATCATGGTCAGGCTCTACTACAGTGGCTTTAATTCTTTTCCCAATAGCCAGAACCAAGTAACAATAATGGAAATATTTCCCAGAGGCTTAGTCAAGGAATTCATAAGAAAGAGCTAATATTATGTATCAAACAATGCTTTATTACCTATAAAACCTTATTTTTAAAAATCAGATTCTTGACTCTAAAGCTGACTCTCTATACCACACTGTGTCCTTTATGTCATTAACTTGTGAAATAGTCTTTAGCAATAGTTTAGGAAGAATCATATATCTGAAAATACCTGTTTGATTTAAAAGTCTACTGTTAACAATAAGAACAACAACAAAAATTGGTTGTCAAGACTCCCGTCAAACACGGGGAAATTATCTGGCATATTGTATACACTTAATAAAGCCTTGTTAATTGATTATTTCCTCTGAGATCTGTGGCTCTACCTACAAAGTACAAGCCTTCATATGACTCCACTCAGGTTTATATTTTCTTCCCACCCGGGGAATGTGAGTATGGCAAGATAGAAGAGATAAAATTACCAGAGTGAAGTTACTCTGTCTTGTCACAAGATACCAAAGAGATCAATTTTTTTTTGTTTTTGTTTTTGGAGGGCAATTGGGGTTAAGTAACTTGCCCAAGGTTACATGGCTAGGTTTTTGTTTGTGCGTGTTAAGTGTCTGAGGCCGGATCCGAACTCAGGTCCTTCTGACTCCAGGGCCGATGCTCTACTCACTGCGCCACCTAGCTGCCCCCAAAGAGATCAATTTTTTAAAAAAAAGGAAAGGGAAGAAAAAACAAACAAACAAACAAAAAACCAGGTAGATGGAGAGGATGGAGAAGAAAGGGAGATGATAGCAAAAGGAAAGAATGAATTTATCTAGAGCTCAAGGAAATTAAAACATTCTAATGAGCACCTTAGAGTATGATCTAGAGGGTCTTCCAGGAGGAAAAACAGAGATAGGTAAATTTTATGAAGAAATGGGATTACAAAATGAGCATCTCTTGCTGGCTCACAGAAGAACTTTAAGGGAGACATAGGAAAGAATGTGAAAGAATTAAAGGAGAGAAGAACCATGGTCACTGCCAAGTATATCAGTGATCCCCCAAAACATTTCTTATCCTGAGGACTCAATGCTAAGCAGACCCAGTAGCTTCTATTCTCTCCTTCCTAACTAAAATAGCAAGAAACTGGGGCTGATTCATTCAGCCCCACACTTCCTGTTCTTTCCCTCCTTTAATTAATGTTTCCATAGGAAGAATCTAGGTTTTCAGACTTCCAATGCAATACTCTTTTCACTACTACCATCTTGCAAAATGCATGATGGGATTGAAGAAAAGGACCAGACAAGACCAGGATCAGGCACATTTTCCTTCAGCACATATATGTGGCATCTCCCAGTGAGAATTATGTTTGTTCATTTTAAAGTCTGATAGGATTATTATAGTGTCATAGAATTTTACATGACAGGATATTGACAGATCACTTCTTGAGAGACATTTGAATGAATAGTCATGAAAGAGATCTCAGTGGAATATGAGGCATTGGCAGTCTAAATCTTTCATTAGCAGATTATCCACCTCTGCTCTGAAAATTAGTTAAAGGAAGGAGGGGATTCTCAGGAAACTGAAACCCAGAGAGCAGGCCCTAAAGGGAATACAAATTTCAAAACTGGTTTTGGTTTCTGACTAAAAATAACTAATGTTTTGGCTAAGGGCTCCAGGTACCATATGTACCTGGAATACAGTCATTGAGGACTAATGGCCACTAGAGAGACTAAGCTAGGAAAACAATTTAGAACAAGAAGTAAAGAAGCTTAACATTGCACCAAAGTCAAGAACCAACCTTAACAGTTAGCTAGGGAATATATTTCACACAAACTGAACAAGACAGAAAGAAACAAGCCAGGGTGAGTGTAGAAATTCCCAGGGAACGAAACCATGTCACCACCCTACTCAATAAACTCTACTGGCTCCCTATTACCTAAGGGATAAAATATAAGTTCGTGTTTTTTGTCTTTTTAATTTTAAAGTATTTTTGTTTTTAAAGTTTTAAAAGTCTTTTATTTTAAATTCTTTATTTTAAAGTCTTTCACAACTTGGCTCCAACCTTTTTGTCCATGCTTATTATAGACTACTTTCCTTTATGCAGTCTGCAATACAGCCAAATTGGGCTTATTATTGTCCTGACATATATCATTCCATTTCCTCTATCATTGCCTTTGCACAAGCTGTAGCCCATGCCTAGAATGCACTCCCTCCTCATCTCTGCCTCTTAGAATCTTTAGTTTTGGTTGCACCTGCCCTTCCCCAGTTGTTTTCTATATACAAGGTGTTTGGTATATATAGTTGTTGTTGTTCAGTCTTGTCCATCTCTTCATGACTTCATTTGGGGTTTTCTTGGCAAAGATACTGGAGTGGTTTAGCAGTTGCTTCTCCAGCTCATTTAACAAATGAGGAACTGAGGCAAACAGGGTTGAGTGACTTGCCCAGGGTCACATAACTAGTAAGTGTCTGAGGCCAGATTTGAATTTGGGAAGATGAGCTTTCCTGATTTCAGGCTCAGCACTCTATCTACTGAATCACCTAGCTTCTTCCCCTTGGTATATAGAGGGGGAAGATAAAGGGAAAAGGAAGGTGAGAGGAAGGGAAAAAGGAAAGATGGAGAGGAGAAGAGAGGGGATGAGAAAGGAGAAGGAGAGACAAATCACTTAATTTTTCATGGTCTCACTATCCTCATCAGTAAAATAAAAGTTAGATTTCGAGGATCCCATCCAATTATAACAGTCCTTGATTCTATGAAAGAGGAGAACCAAGAAAGATGCTGCACATATATAAATGAATGGGTTGAAGGATAGTCTGGGAGCAAAAACAGATCTGGAGAACTCTTAACCAACTGAGCCAATCAGGTACAAGAAGTTTTTTGAACAGTTATGTTATAGAGAATTTGAGCACAGATTCTAATGATTCATCACTAACTGAAGAAACAAATTACTGCAAACCAAAAATTAATCATATCGTAGGCTGTAGGTAGTAGGTGCAATTCATGGTAGTAAGCAAACATTTACACTAACCTGAATTCTTTTCAAAAAACACATATCAGAATTATGACAGAATCCAGAAGCCCTATCAGAGACTAACCCTAGCTTCTACTACTTCTTACATTGTTAATACTTGTGTCTGATGGTAGCTACCTCTAGGGTGGGATGGGAGAGAGGGAGGCAAGAAGAAAAAAAGGAAGAAAAAGAAATTTACATGATAAATTATTATATATTTAAAAAGGAATAGCAAGTTGTACCCAACAGATAAGTTTCATGTACAATCATCTTTTTAAATTCTATTACATTATGGAAATATTTGTTTTAAAAATAAAAATAAAGAAAATTTTAAAAAATGCAACTTGAAAAATTCAATCTCACTTCTCTCACATCAATTTCCTTTTTAAAATTTAATGCTGCACATTCTAAATTACACATAACATTTTGGCACGTTACCTGGATGCTTGAGAATAATAAATGCTGCTGATGATCCAGACATACATATAAAAGGACGGTCATAATCTTCCTGTCTCACCTCTGAGAAGCTGATATTTACAGTATAGAAAAAATATTCGTCCCCAAAAGGAACCCATGATCTGTGAAAGGATAGAACAAATTACATTTTGAACATTTATGTAATTTAGGAAACATTATCCTTTGTATATTTGCACTTCAATACCTACAAACATGTGACTGCATTGGTGAGGGTGAGCCCTACCTAGTTGTAGACCATATGCCCCCAGGGGAAAGAGCTCTGATCCTAGTGTCAGAGAACCCACCCTTACTACCTATGTGAACTTGGCCAAGGCATCTGTCCTCAGGACTTTGGGGACACACTGCAGTTCAGGAGCTCCGATTTTCTGATTCTATGAACTTAGCAGATGGTATAAGAAAATTGCTTTGGCTGGAATATTCAATGCCCTACAACAAAGGCTATGCTGGAGCCATCTCATATTGGCTCATTAGAGGCAATTATTAAATATTCAGTGTGAATATTTTCACCTTAGAAATCAGCAAATGCCACAAATCAAGGCTCTGTTAATTGTTTTGTTGATTGCCTAGATTTAGGAAAGTGATGGAGAAAATGTTAATACAGGTTAAACTTAAAAGTGTGCCATGTATATATTTTCTTTTTCCAGAGAGCAGGTCACTAACCATTCATTAGCACACCACTGCTTAAAACCAACCTGGTGATTAACCTTTCAGTTATATGTCCTCAGATGAGGGACATATAATTGATTGCCTGCCCTGTACTGGAAGGCAATCTAGCTTCATAGAACCTTCTGGAGTTTATGCTCCATTACCAATTCATATCAACACCTTCCCTGCAACCCACAGTCTCAGTTACCTACACAAGAGCAGTAAGGGGTTAAGTGACTTTCCCAGGGTCACAAAGACTGTATTTATCACTGGCAAGGCCAGAATCGGTGCATGTATTGGTGCCTCTCAACAATTAGAGCTGTATAAAAATGAAATGTTAGGTCAGCAAATAATGACTTCCTTGTCACTCCAAGTCTTCAAACAGAGGCAAGACGACCATTTTTTTTGGAGATATTTAGAGGGACTACCCTAGAAGATCTCTGAGTTTCCTTAAGACTATGAATACTTACTCAATTCCTTCTTTAATTCGGGGAGATTTGAGAAAGTCCACAAAACTGTCATTGACTCTCCAACTTCTATGATTTAAATTCTCTTTCCTATCTTTTATATTGCAGTTTAAAATAAGACAAGAACCTACAAAGCAAGATTGACCATGAGCAAATTTTTAAAATCCTGCAAATTAAAAGCAGATGAGACAAAAGGACCAAACCCAAGGGACTCATGATTGTGTTGGATTTTTATTTAGTTAATTTATTTTCTTTTTACTTAAAGTATTTTTTAATTTTAAAAATCAGAACATAAATCCCAAATGGGTTATATCAGTGACCCATCCACCAAACCTAAGACTCTATATTGGACAGAGGCACCAAGGAATGCATCTCCCTTTCCATCATAAACCTCAAAAAGTTAAGCCTGAACAAGTAAATTGGTACAGTGGTAAAAGCACCATATTTGATTTCAGAGGTCCTGGGTCTGAATCCGAACTCTTTCATTTACTACCTCTGTGACCTAGAGTAAATCACCCAAAATGCTCTGGGCTTCAGTTTCTTCATTTGTAAAATGTAAGAGTTGAACCAGATAACTTCTAAGATACATTCCAGATTGAAATCTATGGTCCAATGTAGACATTGCTGAGGTGGGAACTTGTAAGCTATAGTTTTAGGAGTATGGACCCCCTGGAGTACACTGAACTTGGGTTAGACATCCCCAGTGAGCCAGTCAGCAAGTATGTACTAAGGGATGCCCTAGGCTGCTACACCTGTTTCATCACCTATAAAATTAGGGGCAGGGGAAGGTGGACTTCTACGTCTATCACTAAAACCATGATCATATGAACTCTTCTTAAACTGACCTATATCTACTTAAATGTTTTTTAGTCTCCAACCTCCTCACCATCAAGGTCACAAGATTCACCTATTTTCTACTTGTTGCATAAATGATACTTTCCTTTTATTTGTCCCAAAATTTCTTCCTCTGATTTTTCAGTGTAGATGCCTTCCTTTAGAACTTTAGAATTTAGTCAATGGGTTCATCTTGATACAATCTGTATTTTCATAATTTTAAAAGCCTCAATTATAGTACTTGCTTAGACTAGATCTTTGCATTACTGAGAGATCCAAAAGGAGTTCTATTCTGATATCAATGCTAATCCCTTATTTTAGTTACTGCTCTCTGGACTTTAGCTACCTTTGCTATGTTTTCCTTAAGATGAAGTATCTAGAAGGACAAACACCATTCCAAGTTCAGAGACATCATGATTTTCTAGAAAGGTGAAATGTTATCATTGATTTTGAATTCTAATTTCATTTCTTTTTGTTGTTGCTGTTTTGCTTTTTGGAGGGCAATTGGGGTTAAGTGACTTACCCAAGGTCACACGGCTAGTTTTTGTGTTAAGTGTCTGAGGCTTGATTTGAACTCCAGTCCTCCTGACTCCGGGGCCGGTGCTCTATTCACTGCTCCACCTAGCTGCCCTTAATTTCATTTCTAATGATGCCCAGAATGTTGTTTGTTATTTTGCTTGAAACAGTACAGTAGACCAAAGGGCCACAAATCAGAATGTATCATTGTGCAAGCAAAATTTCAAGTTAATTAATTTTTTTCAAATATTTATAATCACTCACTCCCATTACCCCCATTAAAGTAAAAATAAACAAAAAAAATTGTACATAATACAGAAAAAAACAAATATTCACATTGACCATACTTGAAAATGCATGTCTCTCTGCATTTTAAGTACATAACCTCTAGGCAGAAGATGAATAATGTTTCATGTTCTGTCCTCTAGATTCATGATTTCTCATTGCATTGACCAAAATTCTAAAGTCTTTCAAAACTGTTTTTCTCTATCACTGTTTTTTATCGCTTTAGGAATTATTTTCCTAGTTCTGGTCACTTTACTCTTCATCAGTTCATAGAGGTAATTCTAATTTCCTCTGAAACTGTTCATTATATAATTCCCTATGGCTCAATAATTCCATTCATATACTACAATCTGTTTAGCCACTCCTCAGTAGGTGAGTGCCCCTTTGTTTCCACTTTGGGGCTAATAAAGAAAGACTTGCCATAAATATTTGTGTACATATGAGTCCTTTTCTTTTTTCTTTGATCTCTTTGGGGTATAGGCTTAATCATCAAAAGTTATATACAGATTAGAAATCTTGGAGCTTAGTTCCAAATTGTTTTCTGGAACAGCTGGACCAATTCCACTAACAATGCACAAGTGTGTCTATTTTTTCAAGTCTCTTTCAATATTTGCTATTTTTATCTTTTGTCATCTTTGTCAACCTAATGGGCATGAAGTGGAACATCAGAATTGCTTTAACTTGTATTTCTCCAATTACTAATGATTTGAAGAATTAAAAAAAAATTCCCTAAACATACTGACTTATGCTTTCCCACAATTAAACTCAATACACTTTCTCTCTGCTCAATTTATGTCCCTTAGATTGGGATTTCACTTACAATAAAATTTGCATCAGCTGTAGTCTTGGAGAATTTTGTAAAGATTCCTTTCAAATTATTTATAATTTTTTAAAAGGAAAATTTCAGCACTGTTTGAAACACAGTTAACATTTCTTATGACACACACTCATATATTTTATACTAGCTGCCTCACAGAGTTATTGGGGGAAACATACTTTTCAAATCTTAAAGCACCGTGGATATTAAGTATTATTATTATTATGGATACACTAGTTATTCACTTTATTCCTCAAGGATTTATTCTGCCCCTACAGGTCTTGGCTCATTGATATATCCATTTCACTAAATCTCTGTTTGAGAATTTAGATTTTAAGAGAGTAAGCAGCTCTCTAGAGCAACTTTCAGTCTTGAAACCTATGAACTTATGGACCTTTATGTGAGTGTTTAATAAATATTCTTTTGTAATGACCATTCCTTTTACTATAATGCTTTTGGTTGTGAGAATTATCAGGTTATAAAATCAGGTAGAAACTCAAACTATCATGGCTAGCATTTTTTTCCCCAAGCAGGTAAGTTCAGTACACTTTTTTGAAGAGAGACATTTTTTCATTCATGAAAATAAAAATAAATCACTTTCTCAGGGGACCTACTGTGAAATTAGAGATTCAAAGGTTAAGTGACCTGGCCAGGGTCACACAAACTAGTAAGTGTCTGAGACCGGATTTGAACTCAGGAAGATGAGTCTTCTTGACTATAGGTCCAGCACAACATAGCTGCCCTACTCTTTTCATAGGTTCTCATTTTAATAGATCTTGACTTTTAGTCCCTCAAGGACATTACATTATAATTGTACTTCAAATACAGCATGACTAGAATTCCAAACCTGTCATAACAGCATCATAGCAGCATGTTATCAGCACCATTTTTATACAGTCTTTATAGTTAATGATTTAGTGGTTTTTCATTCTACTTACCAAGCTGTACTTCAATGGAATTATTTCTTGGATAGATAATTTCAGGTTCTTTCCTTCCTTCTATTGCGTTTACTGAAAAGAAACATATACACATACCTATCTTGTTGGGAATTCAAAAAAATATCCCTGTCCAAGAACTTTAAAGAAAACTTGAATCTCAAATATCCCAGTCCATAAATTCACATTTCAACTTCTAGTACCTCCCAAATCACCACGACCTTTCTTAGGATATAAGACTTGGATATATTAAAAAGTTAAGGAAGTCGTTCTGACCTCATGAAGAGAGACAGAGTTATAATTGGGTTTCTCATGTGACATGAGCTTTATGTCTGATGAAACGAGAGAGATGGAGGGAGTGGAAAACTAGCAGGAAAACTGGTTTAAAAAAAGGAGCATTAAGAAAAAGCCACAATGAGATTTAATTATAAAGGTCTCTATAAGAAAAATGTTTAATAAATTCTACAAATAAGCCTTAGCATTTTACACCAATATGTTATAGTCATGCGTGTACATATGTTATATATGTCTATATGAACACACATACATGTGGTCCCAGCTAGAATTTAACAAAGGGCAGACTGATGCAATTCCCTGAGTGAGATACCCTTTCCTAGCAGGGGCATGCAGCCTGGTAACAAAGGGGTCTTATGGCTAGCCTCTGTTTGAGGCAAAGACCTAGAGAGAAGATCAACAATATCTTTTAAACCTAGAAGTGTTTTTCTTCTTATTGGCCTGACAGTGTATCATTTGGCCCTCCCCTGGCAAATGTGAGGCAACCTTGATTGGTAGACATTTTAAGGAGGATGAGGAGTAATAGTTCTCAGCTTCTTCCCATTATTTCATTATTAGGGGTGGGGCTAATCATCAGGATCAATTTGTAGCTAGGGAAAGAGAGCTGGTTTTCAGCTGTGGTTGATTATACCCCTCTCTAACACTCAAAAAATGCCAGTTGCTCCATGGACCCAGTTGTCTCTAGTAATCTTGGCTAGAACAACATAAGCCATCTCAAATAGATTTTCACAGGTTTTGTTTCCCTCCCCCCCTTTTTTTAATAGGTCACCTCAAATTTTGTTTAGGAGAGACAAAGACACAAGATTTTCATCCCAGCTTGGGGGGATGTCAGTTCCAGTTGACTTTTGTTTATGGGGTAAAGAAAAACAAGGGTCCCTGCCCAAGGAGAAGACTTGGGGGCTGGGAGTAACTACCTTACTCCATTAAGTCTTTCAGAAACTGCCTGACCTTCAGAGGTGGGGTGTAAGGAAATGAATGTATTCACTGAGAAATATTAGTTATAAATAATACAATCCAATATTAATTTCCTCTCTCTTTGTATACACACAGACATATATATGCAAATACATACATACAAACACAATACAAATACACACACATATTACAAACATGAAAAGACAGCCAAAGATTAATTCAAAAGAACAGCTGAGGCTAAATTTCCTTCTTCTCTATAGATGGATAAGAAAATATTCAGATCCTTCTCGCCACCAATTCCTACAAGGTTACTCACTATAAGCAGTATCCACCCAACACAAGCAAAGTTTATTCCTACTTTCAATGCTGTGAAAAGAAGACTGAAAACTCCAAAGTAAGGAAGGTGAAATATGAGGAAACTGTATTTTACGGGTTGCAGTACATTCTTAATAAGTACTTAAAAGTCAAAGTAGTGACCAAAGAAAAAATCCAGGAAGCCAAAGAGGTCTACAGAGAGCATTTTCAAGATGATGTCTTTAATGAAAAGGGATGGAGTTACATTCTTGAGAAATATGATGGCCATCTTCCGAGAGAAGTAAAAGCAGTTCCTGAGGGTTCTGTCATTCTCAGAGGAAATGTTCTCTTCACAGTGGAAAACACAGGTCCAGAATGCTATTAGCTTACAAATTGGATTGAGACTATCCTTGTTCAGTCTTGGTATCCCATCACAGTAGCTACAAATTCCAGAGAGCAGAAGAAATTTTTGGCAAAGTATTTGATGGAAACATCTGGTAACCTAGATGGCCTGGAGTACAAATTAAATGATTTCGGCTATAGAGGAGTTTCTTCACAAGAGATGGTTGGTATAGGAGCATCTGCTCATTTGGTTAACTTCAAGGGAACTGATACAGTAGCAGGAATTGCTTTAATTAGAAAATGTTATGGAACAAAAGACCCTGTGCCTGGATATTCTGTTCCAGCTGCAGAACATAGTAGCATTACAGCCTGGGGCAAAGATCATGAAAAAGATGCTTTTGAACATACAGTAACACAGTTTTCATCAGTGCCTGTGTCTGTGGTCAGTGATAGCTATGATATTTATAATACATGTGAGAAAATCTGGGGTGAAGATTTACGACATTTAATTATATCAAGGAGTGCAGAAGCACCACTGATATAATTAGGCCGGATTCTGGAAATCCTCTTGACACTGTATTAAAGGTTTTGCACATTCTAGGTAAGAAGTTTCCAGTTACTGAAAATTCAAAAGGCTATAAATTATTGCCACCTTATCTCAGAGTTATTCAGGGAGATGGAGTTGATATCAACACCTTACAAGAGATTGTTGAAGGTATGAAGCAAAGAAAATGCAGTATTGAAAATATTTCCTTTGGTTCTGGTGGAGCTTTGTTATAGAAGTTAACCTGAGATCTTTTGAATTGTTCCTTCAAAAGCAGTTATGTGGTTACCAATGGCCTTGGAATTAATGTCTTTAAGGAGCCAGTTGCTGATCCAAACAAAAGGTCAAAAAAGGGCTGGCTATCTCTACATAGGACACCTACTGGAAATTTTCTTACCCTTGAAGAAGGAAAAAGAGATCTTGAAGAATGTGGTCATGATCTTCTCCATACTGTCTTCAAGAATGCCAAGGTGACAAAAAGTTATTCATTTGATGAAGTACGGAAAAATGCCCAGTTAGGTAGTGAACTGGAAATGGCACCTCATTAAGTTTTGTTCTTTGACTGTGTGTGCGTGCGCCTGCGTGTGTGAATGTGTGATGCATAGATAATATTGTACAGATCTGTGTGTGGGGGTTTATGTGTTTTATGATACATTACAGCCAAATTATTTATTGGTTTATGATCATACTGCCCTATTTTCTTTTCTTTTCTTTTCTGCCAGTCTTTAGGAGATCTCAAATTAGGAAATGGCACTTAACTGTGTAAAAGATTTAATGCTGAAGTAAGCTTTTTAGGGCCCTTTGCCAATAGATAGTGATTCAATCTGGTATTGATCTTTTCACAAATAACAGAGAACTGGAAAACTTTTTTGTGTATAACAATATCACATAAAACAGATTTACATAAAATTATCACAATTGCTTTACGTTTATATTTAACTTGTATTTTTGTATAAACAATATTGTGTAAGATATATATTTAAAGTTTCAGTGATTTAACTGTCTTTCCAACTTTTCATGATTTTTATGAGCACAGACTTTTAAGAAAATACTTGAAGATAAATTTCATTGCCTTTTGTCCATAATCAGCAAATAAAACATGGCCTTAACAACAAAAAAAAGAAAATGTTCAACTTCTTGAGTCTGTAGAGATGGTCAGGCAGGGTCAGTCCCCTAAGACAACCCTCAGACTCTGACAATCAGTTTCAAAGCCACTTTCCAAAGACCTGAATACAACAATAAAGGCTAATTGGAGACAATTACAGGACAGTATGTGCTCCTCACAATTAAGAGTTCTATTATCTTCACAGGAGGTGGAGTTAAGACAAAATTAAAAGAAAAAAAAAACAACAAACTTCTAGCAATTCACAGGTACACAAATGACACTTCCAGAAAGAACCTAAGCCAAAGCTTATGAAGTCTTGGACAAGAAACTGATGTTGGAAGTAACACACTGGAATACCCGTGGCTCTGCCATTGTCTCTCAGAGATACCCTTAGGACCATGAAGGGGAGGACGTAGCAAACTGTTTAAAATCTCCTGGTACATCTGTGGTACATTCAGAGACTAGTACATTCTAGTACATCCAGAGACTCACTGCTTCTAGAATGGATCAGTAAAAAGAGGACTGGAGAACATATAGAAAGATGTGATTATAAAGAACCAACATGGCTTGTGGAAGAATGGGTGCTGCCAGACAAACCTCTTTTACCCGTTAAAGTAGGTAAGAGAAGTGCTATGGATACAGTTTGATTCTATTTTAGCAAACCTTTCAGCAAAATATATCATAGCATTTTTTTTGTGGAGAAGATGGTGAATTATGGATTAAACAATAATATAATAAAATGAATACATAACTAGTTGGAAGGCCAAGCTCAAAGACTAGCTATTCATGGTTCAGTGTCAACGTGGCAGGAGATCTTAAGTATAGTGCCTTAGGGATCTATGCTTGGTTTTATATTTTTAGAAATATTTTTATTGATGACTTTGTTAAAGGCATTGATGGCAGGTTGGTCAAATTTTCAGATGATATGAAACTAGTAAGATTAGCTAACACACTGGATGACACTTAGAACCCAAAGGGATCTGGACAGGCTAGGTTATTAGACTGATTCTAATCACATATTCAATAGGAATAAATGAAATGCTTTGGACTTGGGTGTAAAAAATCATCTACACAATTACAGTGTTGGGGGGTACTGACAGAAGACAGCTCTAAGAAAAAATCTTAGGATTTTTGCGGACTGTCATCTCAGCAATGTGATATGGCAGCTAAAAATGCTAATATAATCTTTGTTTGCATTAAGAAGGTCATTCCAAGAATAGAGACAGGATAGTGCCATTATACTTTGCCCTCATTAAGACCTCATATGGCTTATTTTGTCGAGTTCTATAGGTAGGACACTGGTAAGCTAAAGAATGTCTAGATGAGGATAACTAGGTTGATAAAGAGCCCTATCATATGAAGGTTGGTTGAAAGAAATGGCTGTGTTTAGCCAGGAGAAGAGAAGACTCAGGAGGGAGTAGTCTTCAAGTATTCAAAGGTCTGTTATGTAAAAAAGAGACTAGATTTTTTTCCCCCAATTGACCCAGGAGGGCAGGATTTAAAACAATGGGTGGAAGTTGGAAAGAGGCTGATTTAGGTTTGTTATTAAAAAAAAAAAAACTTCCTAACAATTAAAACCATTCACAACTTTATATTTTCTTAAGATGTGGTGGGACCTTCCTCCTTGGAGGTCTTCAGGCAAAGGGGCTGGATAACCAGTTCTGAGGTATGTTATAGTGAGGATCACTTTTGGGTATGGGTAGGACTAGGTGACTGACTGCTGATGTCCCTTCCAATTCTGAAATTCTGTGATTCTGTGATTTTCTTCCTCTCCCCCTTCCACCATCCAATGCTTCTTCCTATTATTTTTATGACTTTTGGCAAGGAAATCTTCTAAATCTTTTTGGCTGCCTGAGAAAAAAAGTTTTGACAAATAAACTACAAAAAACCCTGGCATTCAAATGAAGCTTAATGGAAAGCCCAACTATTAGAAACATTTGCAAATACTCTAAGAAAATGATGGTCATATTATATCATACTTACATAGAGTTGTAGAAATTCTATTTAAAATATCATAATGTTTTCCCATGTACGTTAGTTTTGCTCTGCATAAATATGTTCCTGAATCCTCAGCTGATGTATTTTCTATATAGAGATCAAAATTTCTAAGAACATATTTCTTTTCATCTCCAATAGGCTTGCATTCCTAAATACAAAAATTCATTTTGGGTTAGCAAGTACTTATTGAGTAACTACCACTATTTAATAAATATTACAATAAGGATTATGGGTGACATAAAGGAAGTATAAGACAGTATTCCTGACCATAAGGAACAGTCATGCATAAGACTGAACACTCTCTCAGTACCAAGAGGAAAGAAATTCTAGGTTCCATAAGAAAGAGGTGCTGGTACAAGCCCCAGAAGGAACTTCATGTTGCCTTCAATAAGGGAGGTGCTCTTAGAATCAGGAGCCAGGACAGCAATAAAGCTTAGAAAGAAAAAGGAAGATTCAAGCTCATTTCATTCAATCAGTAGCCCCTAGCAGAAAAAAGGTACTAATGTTAAAGGCCAAGGGGAATGGTGTAGATGAGCTTAAGAATGGAAACATGAAAAGAAAAGTCAGAAAGTTACTGCAGTATGGCAGACTATCACAGGAACTGAAAATAAGTACTCTGTTTTTAACAAGTCAGATATGTGAACTTCATCACTTAAAATCTTACAGTTCTCTACAAGAATGGAGAGCTAGAATATTTTACAGGGAGCCTAATTGGAGTTGGGAAGACTCATCTACCTGAGTTCAAATCTGGCCTCAGATACTTACTAGCTATGTGACTGGGACAAGTCACTTAACCCTGCTTGCCTCAGTTTCCTCATCTGTAAAATGAGCTGGAGAAAGAAATGGCAAACTAGTGTCTTTGTTAAGAAAACCCCAAATGGGATCATAAAAAGTTAGACATGACTGAACAATTTTAAGGCCATCTCAGTCTGAACCTAAATATGCAAAAGACCAACAACAAAGACAATGTGATATAAAGAAAATGGAATAGAACTTGAAATCACAAGACTTGTGTCCATTGCCACCACTAAGACAGGACTGAACTGTATGATCTGGTATCATTTCCTGCTTTATAATTCTATGACTCCCTAATAGTTAAGAAATGGGTAGATTGAAGTAAAGGTGCCAAGGAGTTGGAAAGAGACTTAGGTTTAGAATCAGAAAAGAAGGATTTGGGGCTTAATTGTATGAACTTGGTCAAGTCAATTTCTTTGAGCTTTAGTTCCCTCATCTCTAAAATGAAGATGATACCAAAATTTGTGAAGACAATAGGAGAGTTTAGAGATATTTACCTATGCAAAGTGGTGGGCAGGTATATTTCTATTTTAATCAACTTACAAATGCAAAAAAAAAAAAGGAAAGTAGATGGAAGAACAGACATTAACATCAATTACAATAATTTCCTAAAGGCATTTAACCAGTGAAAATCAATTATCATACTAAAGAGAATCAAAGATCCTAGAAACAACATCAGAAAGCAACCCCAGTCCCCCCTTTGCCAAGGAAAAAAGATATGGCAATCAAAGGCAAAGGTTTTGAATATGAACTACTTTGTCAAAATTTTATGGAGTAAGGTTGTAGAAGATTTATGAAAAGTAGAATGTCATAAAATAATGAGAGGCAGTGGAGGGAAAAAGAAATTATCAAGTAAGCTTGGCAAAAGGACCAATTAAGTCAAGGACATTTATCCCTAAGACATTTCAGAATGGAACTGGTAGGGCATGAAAGATGAAAAATATCTGTGAAAATTTTTGTTATACACTCTCTTCACCATCAAAGGCAGCTGGATTCTAACACTACAGTCCCCTGTTTGCTTTGTGAAAAGGTGAAAATGGCACCAAATAAAACAAAGATGGGAAGAATGGCTGGATTAGACCAAGTATGCTTATAGTACACCAGTGCTAGAGGGGACACAATTCTGAGGATGTTAAAGGATTCATTCTCAAGGTCCCTAAGAGAAAGGAGGATAATAAAAACATGGGAAAAATTACTGTCCCAAAAGATAACTGAGAGAAAATGAATAAACACTGACTCATATACCTACTTTTGCATCTCTACAACATTTTAATGAAGATAATCAATGCAAGTATTGAAGGAAATTTTAACAAAGAAGTGAATACACAGGTTTTTACAAAAGGAGATGGCATCTTTACAGTCACACAGTTGGCTGAGAGCACAAAGGTTACAAACCCACTCTATTTACTGTTTACCAACTAAACATAAGCATTTGTTTCATTGAGTAAACCAACATCTTTAAAAGTGCCCTTCTACCAAGATGTGTGCAATGCACTATCAAAATTATACAAAAATCTTTGAAAGATTTGCCAAAGGTAACCTAGTCAATAACCCTCTATTTATGCTAGGATTAATATTAATAATTAAAGGATCATCAATCAAAATTATCTTTGATTGTTCAGTCAAAGTGTCTGCTGCTGTCATGGACAATATGCAGACAGAGTCCAACTGAATGAAATTACCTAGAGAAGTCTTCTAAATGCTCCTGTTTACAGATGACATTGTTTTGATTGCATCAAGCCCTGAAATAATGAATCTCCTATCTGAAGTCTATTGTTACCCCAAAGAGTTTGGCTTAACTAATCACACAGGGAAAATCCTATAGAAGAAATGATTCTTGTCCAGATTGTGTTGTACAGTTAAAAAGACAGTCCATAGCACTTGTCAATTAATACAAATATTTTGGATAGACAGTGCATATAGACAATGAGGTGAAACTAGAACTAAAGGGCAGAAAGAGAGAAGACTAGACTACTTTAGGAAACTTGTTCAGATGTGTCAGACTCTTTATGATCCCTTTTGGGGTTTTCTTAGCAAACATAATGGAGTGATTTGCCATTTCCTTCTCTAGTTCATTTTACAGATGAAGAAACTAGGGCAAACAGGGTTAAGCAATTTGCCCAGAGTCACACAGCTAGTAAGTGTGTGAGGCCAGATTTGAACTCACAAAGATAAGTCTTCTTGAGTCTAGGCCTAGCACTTTATCCACCATGCCACTTAGCCACCACTCGGAAATGGTACCAAGTTCTTTTAATGACCTCAATATTCCATGAAACAAGGGATCATATATTTTTTGCATTAATAATTGTATGGTGGGGTGGCTTGGTGGCACAGTGAGTAGAGCACCGGCCCTGGAGTCAGAAGGACCTGAGTTCGGATCCGGCCTCAGACACTTAACACACACAAACAAAAAAAAAACCTAGCTGTGTGACCTTGGGCAAGTTACTTAACCCCAATTGCCCTCCAAAAAAGTAAAAAAAAAATTATAATAATTGTATGGTGATATTTTAGGCTGTAAGACAAGGAATACATATTTTCCAAAGCACTGAGGTTGAAAATCACAAAAAAAAAGTCAATGGAGATGTGCATGGTGGGTGAGAAAAGACCATAATACATTATAAATGATCAATTCCATAGAAAAAAGTGACATAAATGATGTCATGATAGAGGAGAAAAAGTGTCAGTCACACATTGGAAGTGATGGGTAGCTTGTGTGCTAATTAGTCTCCAAGCAATGTCAAGAGATGGTAGGAAGAAGCAGCGCATTTGGTGTAGTCCTTGTTACAGATTTATAGATAGGCTCTGAATGAGAACTACAGGGAAAATATGGGTAGAGATCAATGAATCTGTATCATTCAAGCGAGTATCTATATCAAGAAGGTGGTGGATCCAATGACATATTAAAGTAAGAAAATATTCTTGTTCCCTTCAGTGTTAATATGTAGAAGAAGGAAAGGAGGAGGGGAGAAAAGTACTAGATAAAACCTTTTTCTTCACACAGTTATGATAAAATTGGCAGCTAGGTGGCAGAGTGGATAGAGAGTCAGGCCTGGAGTCAGGAAGAATTGAGTTCAAACCTAGCCTCAGAAATGTACTAGCTGTGTGACTGTGGGCAAGTCACTAAGCCTTGTTTGTCTCAATTTCCTTATCTGTAAAATGAGCTGGAAAAAGAAATGGCAAACCATTCTAGTGTCTTTGCCAAGAAAACCCCATATGGGGTCACAAAGAGTCAGACACAACTAAAAACTACTGAACGACAAAATGATGAAATTATTTTGGCCATCCATGTTTACATAGCAATTTAAGGCCTACAAAGTGTTTGCCTTTCAACAACTTTGAAAGGTAGAGTTGCAGGTATTATTAACCACAGTTTATAATTAGAGAAGCTAAAATTCAGGGTGGTCAAGTGAGCTGTCCAGGATCACACAGCTTCCAAGTGTTAATGTCAAGATTCAAACCCAAGTTTCTTGACTCCAAGAGCAGTGTTCTTTTTCACTGCTTTAAACAGCTTAGGTTTCCAAGGAAGAAAAATATAATTTCCATACAATGTTAATTCATCTATTAATAGAACACTTGTTGGGTTCAACTTTCTTCAAAAGAATTTTGTTGAAATTGTCCCATGTGTTATCATTTACATTTTAGGAATAGTCATAAAGGAGGGGGAGATCTAAATGCTTAATGTCTTACCACTATTGGGTCACAATAAGTAAAAGAAGGATTCTTTATATGACATTGGTCTCAATTATTTGATGTCTGTTGTGATCCTATGATTTTAAATTAATCTCCCCAGTGATCCTATCTAAAAACTTAAATTTGGTATTAGGAAAGAGGGTAAAGTGGATATAGGGGAAGAGAGAAAGTAATGAAAATATCAGTGCTTACCTTATACCACTGTGTTGGGCTTAAAGTACTGTTTGGAAAGTTAACTATATGGCATGCAAGAATGCTAGTTGTCCCCTTATATAATGTTTGTTGGTTGTGATTATCTGCTAACCCGGCTAGGTCTCTGCTGGAATCACCACACCAACCACTACTCCTGTTTTGAACAGTTAGGTTCACGAAGATTTTCTGACAGCTACCTGAATTCCTGTAAATTAAACAGCAGAGTTATAACACAATTCTTGAGTAGAAACATAAGTGCCAATCAATCAATCAATAATTATCGAATACCTAGAACCCAGATAATACTGCAATTTTCAAAGATCTCACAGGTCACTAGGGCCATCTCTGTCACCCAGAATAATTTTTGTCCAAATCACTGTGAGGAGCACCATACTTGTCATATTTAAAATATATTTAAAAATCTATGCTCAGTTGTCTTCTGTAACAAGTCTTTAACTAATAGAAACTTGGTCTGGTTTCTGACCTCTTCACTCAAAATACCAATGATTCACCAAAAATACCAATGATTACTTAACTGTGAAATCTGATGGCTTACTCCCCACCCCCAATCCTCATCTTTCTTGACATTGCTGCAGCATGTGAAACATCTGACCATTCTCTCCTTGTAAATATTCTCTTCTCTCTGGGTTTTTCCAAAAAATGTTTTTACTTGATTCTTTTCCTAACCAGTCTGACTCTTTATCAGTTTCCTTTGCAGAATCTTCATCAAGATCAGGCCCCCAGCTATGAATAAACCCAATGACTCTCTTCTGGGTCAGCTTCTATTCGTTCTCTACATTTGCTCTCTCTGGATAATCTTATTTCTGTGCTGATGACTCCAAATCCATACATCCAGCCTTTGCTTTCTTCTGAGCTCACATCTCCTGAGTCTCACATTACCAATGATCTATCAGACACTTCAAACTGGATCTCCCACAGGTAATTAAAACTCTACAATTCCAAAATAGAACTCATTACCTCACTCCTTCTACTGATACTTTCTCTGAACTTTCCTATTTCTGTCAAGGGAACCATTCCTTTCAGTCTCCAAGGTTTGCAAACTGTAGGTATCACCATTAACTCCTCATTCTCCTTTACCCCTCATGGTCTTTCAGTTGCTGAGCATTATCCTTTTGGCTTCCACAGCTTCTTTCACATTTGCTCCTTCTCTCTAGTCACATACTCACCACCCATTTAGGACTCTCAGCACCTCTCCCCTAAACTACTGCAAAGGCTAGCTAATTGGTCCCTCTACCTTTAGCCTCTTCTCTCTCCAATCATTCCTCCTCGTAGCTACCAAAAGAATTTTCTTAAAGTACAGGTGTGTGACAGGCCAATCAAGACCAACAATTCCTCTATTTGACATTTAAAGTCCCTCACAACCTGTCCCCAACTTGTTTTTCCATCTCTTTTAAATACTACTCCTCGTGGACATGCCAGTTCAGCAAAATTGTCCTTTCAACTTTTCTTTATAGTTAACGCCTCTTCTCTAGTCTTACCATGATAAAGGGCATTAAAGAAATAATTGGTGCTTTTGTATCTATCTCTCCATGATTCTATTTGGTGTTTCCTTGGCAAAGATACTGGAGTGGCTTGTCACTTTCTTCTCCAGCTCATTTTACAAATAAGAAACTGAGGCAAACAGGGTTAAGTGACTTGCCCAGGGCACACAGCTAGTAAGTGTCTGAGGCCAGATTTGAGTTCATGGAGATAAGTCTTTCTGACACCAAGCCTGGCATTCTATTCGTTGCACTACCTAGCTGTTCCAAAAGAAACAATAATTCAGAGTCTTCTTCAAGCCTCAGGTCAAGAACCATTTCCTACTTGAAATCTTTTCAGATCCCACAGCTACTACTTCTTCTCTCCCGCCCCCTTCCCCCATTACCATGTATCTATTTTGTATTTCTCTTGTGTGTGTTGTCTTGTATGTTAGTCAGCGACTGACAGATACACAAAGAGGAATAAAGAAAGGGATAAATAGAGGTAGAAAGTTGTATGTACACACATATTATATATGTGCATATATAATATACCTACATGTGTGTATACATATACACACATCTACGTATGTATATATGAAGGATGCAAAATTCCTCCTCTTAGGCTCCTCTTCCTTCCTTGGGTATCACACAGAGCAGAGCATATTTCTTCAGATATCAATATGGCCATGATGGCCTATTATTCCATCAGTGTCAGAGTTCATGATTTATTAAATCCTTCCCCCAATACAGACTGCAGCCAGACTATAACTTGAGGGAAGAACAAAGAAATCATTCAGGGGCATATTGGAAAAAAAGAAAACAACAACAGGGGAAGCTAGGTGGCACAGTGAATAGAGAGCACTGGCCCTGGAGTCAGGAGGACTTGAGTTCAAATCCAACCCCAGACACTTAACACAAAACTAGTGGTGTGACCTAGGGCAAATCACTTAACCCTAGTTGCCCTACCTTCCCCTCTCCAAAAAGCAAGAAAAAAAACAAAAAAAACCCCAAAACACAACACCTCAATCAAGGAATTTGTTTATAAAATAATAGAATGTTCAAACTCCATTTAAAATTAATGATATGATTAAAATGGTATTCAAAAGTTATAAATGTACTTATTATATTTTGTATATATTTAAGGGAGATAGTGAGGTAGAAAGATGAAAGGAAAAACATATAGAGAAATAGAAAGGGGAAAAGAGAAAAAAGGAAAAGGGAAGTAGATGAAGAGGGAAGAAAACAGACAAAAAGAAAGAAGAGAGAAGAAACAGGGTGTGAATGACAGATGAGATGAAAAACAATAATAGAAACAGGTTTAATAAATTCTTAGATAAGTTTAAGTGTCATTGCTATTAGAAAGTTAATTAGCTCTTCTTCAGTAACTGATCACTATTTGTGGTTTTAAAAAAAAACTCCTCTTATTTTTATAAACTTCTAATGGGATGTACAGAAGACTTGCTATCCCTAGCCTTCTTTAATCAAGGAGAGAATGAATCTGAATCTTACTTCTTTTCCTCACCCCAATGATAAATGGTAGAATGACCAGTTAGAAGCCTGATCCTGCCTCTACAATCTCAGCAGAGCTAATATCCTCAAAGTTGTTAATCAAATATTTAACCCCTGTGATTGTGTGACAGTCAGTCTATTGACATTACAGCTGTGAAACAAGGATAATGTTAAACCTTAATTGGTGGGAAAAGTCTCAAAATTTGGAGATTCATTTTCCTGATTTTCCTTAGATGGAATTCAAAGTCTTTGTGTGGACCTAGGCAGTCCTTAAAATTACAGTTTATGTAAAAGACTATTGTTGTTAGGGGAACCTCTGTCACCACTTTGGGAGCCTGAATGATAGACAGGGACTGGAATCCCTACTGCCTTAGCCAAGGCTTTAACAAGGGGAAAACACATTACCAATATCTAAATTTCCAAACTGAGAAAATTGATTTTTTTTCTCCCTAGGTTTTTAGGACACTACTCTCTCCTAGTTCTCCTCCTACCTGCCTAACTGCTCCTTCTCAGTCTTTTGTGATGGGTCCATATCACCTCTTCTAACTACAGGTGTCACACAGGGTTTGTCCTAGGCTCTCTTGTATTTCCCCCCTATAAAAATTTACTTGATGATCTCATCAGATCACATGTATTTAATTACCATCTCTTGCTAATAATTCTCAAATCTACCTATCCTTCCCCAAATACTCTTCTGACCTCCAGTCTTGAATCTCTGACTGCTTTGCAGACATCTAGAAATGGATGTCCAGCAGACAAATGCAACATGTCCAAAACAAAATTCATTATTCCTGCCCTCCAAGCCTCTCCCCCCCACCGCCCACCTTTCCCATTACTGTAGAAGGTAAAATCATCCTTCCAGTCCTTCAGACTTGAAACCTAGGAGTCACCCTTAACTCCTCAATATTTCTCACCACCCCCATATTCTGTGTTGCCAAGACCTGTCAATTTCACCTTTGAAACATCTCCCCAGTATGCTCCCTTCTCTGACACTGCCTCCATACTGGGGCAAGCCCTTATCACCTCACAGGCATTTGTCTATTGCTAGGTCTGCCTGGCTCAAGTCTCTTTTCACTTCAGTTCATCCTCTATTTAGCCACTAAAGTGATTTTCCTAAAGCACAGGTCCAACCATGTCACCTCCTACTCAAAATAAATTGTAGTGTCTCCCTATTGCCTTCAGGATCAAATACAAAATCCTGCACTTCATCACCCACTCCTCTCCTACTTTTCCCATATTCCTCCACTTTACTCCCCACCAGGTAAATCTTTGATTTGGTGATACTGGCTTCTTTTATATTTCATGAATAAAACTCCACCTAGAATGCTCCCATCCTTCATCTTTGCCTACTGGTTTCTCTAGCTTCCTTAAGTCCCCTCAAAATCATATCTTCTATAGGAAGCCTTTTAACATTCCTCTTAGTTCTAGTGCTTCCCCTCTGTTATCTCCTATTTATCCTGCACATAGCTTATTTGTTGTCTCTCTCATTAAATTTTAAGCTTCTTGAGGGCAAGGATTGTCTTTTGATTCTTTTTGTGACCCCAGCTCTTAGCACAGTACCTGGCACAGAATAGGTATGTAATAAATGTTTATTGATTGACTGACTATTAGTATCAGAGTACAGCTATATTATTGGTTAAATTGGCTTTTGGGATGATCAACACTGGAATCTAACCAATATTTATAGCACTGATTCTACAGAAAGCATGTTCCAATTGCCAAACTGACAAACTCTTAGATATATAACCAGTTTGTAAAGTGGAGGCTGAATTCTCTCAGGTCTTCCAGTTCTTGATCTCATTATCTCAAGTCAACCATATCACAATAAGAAGAAGAATACAACATTCAATTCATCACCCCATTTTCTCTACTTAAGTAGCATTTTCCTACAGACAAACATAGCATCTTTTGAGTATACTTCTTTTTTTTAAGTACAAACTTACCTTATGGCAAATTGATATATTCCTGAGTCTTCCAATGTCAAAGGAAGAAATAAAATCTGATCCAGGTATTGGTGGACTCTGGAATTTCTGTCTGAAGTTATTGGAGTTTTGCTAGAATTTTTATAGCAAGTCACATTCCCATTCACTTCTATGATTGTGTAAGTAAGAGCAAAAGGCTGGCCTGTCACAAAATGTTGACTTTCTGTGCTGACTTTGCATTTCTCTATTGGGAAAGGTGGGGGAAAGGGTGAGACACAAAGAAAATTCTTCATTCTTTCTTCTATTCATTCTATAAGTATTCAATCACCTTAGGTACCTTTCCTTGACCTTTTCTTTAGTCAATACAAGGTTCTCTAAGAAGCTGATAACAAGTGTTATTTGGTCTATGATCATATAGAGTTAAAGTTAAATTTAAAGTGAATGTCAGAAAATAAGAACAGTATACAGATTTGTAGAGGAAGATTCGGTTAGTTGCATGAAATCCTGAAGTTCTTCAAAGCTGTCTGATATACACCAATTACTTCCTCTCACTTCCATACATACTATTACCTCCCTGTTGTCTTCCATAGCTAAGTCTCTGACCTCCTTCAAATCTGGCTCAAAATTGAATTTACTAATCAACCACACCTTCTTTTTAAACAATCTATTTTTCTATGTGCCTTCTTCCCATTTAGGCATGCTCTTATGACAAATTCTAAGACTTGTGTTTTGGTTTGTTTTCCCCACAAAAATGGACTCCCCAAACACCAGTACATTTTAAAGGTCATTTTTGTACATTCCTTTCTTGAAACTAACCACTTCTGTTTTATACTTCCTTTAACTTTCCTCAAGATCATAAATGTATTCATTTCACTTAACCTCTTATAGGATCTGACATAGTAAGAATATTTGCATTCTGTTTTCCTATGTATATTATAAATCTCATGCTATGCCTTTCAACATGTGATCTCAAATAGCTTGACTGACTTCACATAGTACACATTAATAATATAATAATTAACCTTATTGTATCCAGATATAAGATTCATTCATTTTGGTGAATGAATAAAATAACTTGTAATTTAAAAACCCCTCTAATACTAAACATACTTTCTCTAACATGTGAGAATTCAAACCTATGTTCTCTGACTCCAAATTCAGAATTCTTTCCATTTCACTGAGGGTGGATTTACAGTTTGGGGAACCCAATTCAGGGTGGAATGTAGAGTCCTGATTGGAGGGCCAGAAAACCTGGGTTTAAATTATTGTTTTATTATTTACTACTTATGTGACTGAAGATAAGTCTCCTAGGATCTCTAGGTCTCAGTTTCCTAATCAGTAAAATGAGGTGCTTGGATTAAACTATTTTTTTTTTTTTGCTTTTTTGGAGGGCAATTGGGGTTAAGTAACTTGCCCAAGGTCACAGGGCTAGGTTTTTTTGTTTGCGTGTGCGTTGTGTCTGAGGTCACATCCGAACTCAGGTTCTTCTGACTCCAGGGCCGGCGCTCTACTCACTGCGGATTAAACTATTTTTAAAGTCTCTTCTAACTTCAGATGCTACAATCACAGACTTTGGTCAGTATGGTCCACTCTTCAAAGTTCTAACTGATGGAGATCTCTCTCATGGGACAATCTTAGAATTCAAAGATTTCAGAATCTGAAAAGCATGGTATATAAGGCAAGTTCATAATGCTTATTTGCTAAGTTAAACTCACCTGCTCTGGCAAAGTGAAGAAAAGTCAAGATGAAACCAGGAAGAAACCAGGGCAAAATCACCATACTGGGCTACACAGAGGACAGGGTGTGCTTGAGAGTCAATTGGATTTTGATAACTTGGAACAGCCTGGAGTCACCCGGCTTTTCCGGCTTTAGGATCTTCACGAAGTAGCCGAAGAAAAAGGGTGGGGTCCCAGAGAACCAACCAGAGGTGGCAATGTTTGCAACTGGAAGACCGCCTCTGTGTTCTTGGAGAAAAGGTGTGCAGGCAAAGCTAGATTCTGAGTAGCCCGCTCCTCCTAGGGAACTCTAGGGCCAAGACACTGCATTGTGCATTGAAGATACACGTTAGAAGTGTTTCTACCTAGCAGCACCCACAAGTTTCCTCTCAAATAAAAAAGATTCCGCCTAAGAGGTTTACTCTCCCTTCCCTACTTCACCCCGCCTTTAACATACATCCAAATCCTAGGAGATTATCTCCTCTCAAGGGTCCTGAGGTATTGGTTGGACCACTAATACCTCCCCCCAACCCCCAATCAAAAATAGCTCAAACATCCCTCCCTCCTCGCTTCGGTTCAGCCCTGGTATTTCTAGTTGCCCAAGAGATGTGAGTAGGATTCACCCCAGAGCGTTCCCCAAACCTTTCTATCATTCCAACTCCCTCAGATATAGAATGAATGTTGTGGGTCAGGGGATGTGCGCCCGCGCGTATTCCCTTCTTGGATTTTTGTTTCTTACCCTAGGTAGCACCTACCCGCACCCACAGTTGAGCCATGATCTTCGGAGCCTCCGAAGAAAGTGCCTCCACGGAAAGGTTCATACCCCACCCGGGGATGACCGTTCTACAGCCTCCCGACTACCCCTTCACCTGCTACCTCTCCTCCCTCCAGAGTCAAGTCCCTGCTCACCCACTGGCCGGCCTCAGAGCACCTGCTCCGCGAACACACAGGAGGAAGCCCGCACTCCTTCCTTCCATACCAGGAGTCCAGGGCCAGGCAGCAACTCCCAAGGTGAGAGCTTCCCGACCTTCCTTAAGGTTGCTTCCTTATTTGTGTGCGAATAGAGGAGACGCCCGGGCTTCTTCTGTGTTCTCATTTATCTGGGCGTGACTAGACAAGTGGGGAGTAAGTGCCTTCAGAGCAAATTTAGGAGCTCAGATCACCTAGTTAGGCTTAAAAGAGAGTTCTTCAGGAACTGAAGGATCTAACTGGACAAAAAAGAGAGACTGAGGACTAAAATATTCCTTGAATAGTTCTCCACACTTCTTCCCTAAAAGTTAATCACCTACCCCCAGGCTTGGAGCCCCTAACGCATTTACAATACTTTAAAGCATCAGAGATTTAGAACTGGAAGGTAGCCCTAGCATCTAATCAAACTACCTCATCTTACAGATGAGAAAACAGACAAGAGCAATGAAGTGACTTGGCCAAGTCATACAGGCAGTAAGTTGAAGAGTAGGATTTGAACCCAAGTCCCAAGATCCAAGTTCAGCACTCTTTCCAGGGCACCACACTGCTTTGGAGTAGCTGTAATTTCATTGGTCTGTATTCCCATCTATGACACCTCTATAGGTTAGTGATTGAAATTGTGAGTTGTTGTGGAGGATGAACCCAGGGCTCCCAACCTGGTTATGATAAACTCAGCTACTAGTGAGATAGCATTTTTATGGCACTTTAATGATTTGCAAGGGCAGGTAGGTGGCACTTGGAATAGAGTGCTGGCCCTGGAGTCAGGAAAACTCATCTTCCTTTGCCCACCTCTGACTTCAGACACTTAATAGTTATGTAACCCTGGACAAATCACTTAACCCTGTTTGTCTCAGTTTCCTCATCTGTAAAATGAGCAGGGGAAAGAAATGGCAATGTATCTAGTATCTTTGCCAAGAAAACCCCAAAAGAGGTCATGAAGAGCTGGACATAACTGAACTTAACCATGATTTGCAAAGCCTAGGGGATCCTTCCCTTTCAGAACCAATAGATGTCCCACCCAAACAAGAATTACACAAACACCCCTCCCAGGTCTTGCACCAAGGCCTGGAATTTCCAGTTCCTCCAAGAGATGTGGGCAGAATTCACACCTACAGTGTCACTCCAAGCCTTGAGAGATATAGAATGGAGAAATAGAATAGAGATAGAGAATCTCTCTCTCTCTCTTTCTCTGTCTCTGTCTCTCTCTCTCTATGTCTGTCTCTGTCTCTCTGTCTCTGTTTCTCTCTCTGTCTCTCTGTGTCTCTCTGTTTCTGTCTCTGTCTGTTTCTTTGTCTCTGTCTCTCTGTCTCTGTCTCTGTCTCTCTCTGTCTCTGTCTCTCTCTTTGTCTCTCTCTCTGTGTCTCTCTCTCTCTCTCTCTCTGTTTCTGTCTCTGTCTCTGTTTCTCTGTCTCTGTCTCTCTCTCTCTCTGTCTCTGTCTCTCTGTCTCTCTGTCTCTCTCTCTCTCTCTCTCTCTCTCTCTGTCTTTCTCCAAACCGGACTCCCTGCCAGTAACTTTCCATTTACCTCATTTGATTCCCACAACTACCCTATGAGAGAGGTGCTGTTATTGTTCCCATTTTTTAAAATGAGGAAACAAGGTATGAGAATGTGTGAAGGCAGAATTCAAATTCAGATCTTCCTGTCTCTAACTCCCACGTTCTCCCCACTGCACTTTTTTGGGGAAAAAAAAGGAAGACAGTCATAAGTGGGGGGAGGGGATGATAGGAGGGAGAACAAATGAGAGGAGGGGATAATCAGAAACAAACACTTTTGAGGAGGGACAGGGTCAAAGGAGAGAATAAAATAAATGTGGGACAGGATAGAATGGAGGGAAATATAGACTTTCACAACATGACTGTTATCCAAGTGTTTTGCATGACTACACATGTATAACATATAGTGAATTACTTGCCTTCTCAGTGAGGGTGGGTGGGGAGGGAGTAAGGGAGAGAATATGGAGCTCAAAGTTTTAAAAATGAATTTTAAAAATTGTTTTTACATGCAGCTGGAAAATAAGATATACAGGCAGTGCAGTACAGAAGTCTATCGTGCCCTACAGGAAATTAGAAGAGGAAGGGTACAATGGAAGTGGGGGTGATAGAAGGAAGAGCAAGTTGGGGGAAGGGGTAATCAGAATGAATGCTGTCTTGGAGTGGGGGGAGGGGAGAAGTGGGAAAAAATTTGGAACACAAAATCTTGTAGAAGTGAATGTTGAAAATAAAAAATTAATTAATAAAAATTAAAAAATAAAAAAAGAACAGATAAAAAAAACCAAACAAACACCAACATTGTGCAATGATCAACTAGGAATGACTTAACTTTTCTCAGCAATATGGTGATTCAAGACAACTCCAAAGGACTCATGATGGAAATTTTCTATCCACATTCAGAGAACAAACTGATAGAGTGTGAATGCAGATCAAAATATACTATTTTCACTTTCTTCATTTTTTCATTTTTTTTCTTTTGATTTGTTTCTTCTTTCACAATATAACAAAAATGGAAATAGGTTTGACATGACTGTACATACATAACATATCAAATTGCTTGCCTTCTTAGGAAGGGGAGAGGGAGGGAGGAAGAAAATTTGGAACTCAAATTTTTTTTTTGTAGGGGAGAAAGGCAGGGTAATTGGGGGTTAAGTGACTTGCCCAAGATCACATGGCTACTAAGTGTTAAGTGTCTAAGGCTGGATTTGAACCCAGGTCCTTCTGACTCCAGGGCCAGTGCTCTATTCATTGCATCATCTAGCCACCCCTGGAACTAAAATTATTTTTTGAAGAAATGAATGTTAAAAACTGTCTTTACATGTAATGTGAAAAATAAAATACTATTGTTCAAAAGAACACAACGAAGAAAAAAAAGAATAAAGGACTGTCTGAAAAGCTTGGGACTTCAAGGAGTCAAGATGGAGGAATAAGCAGTAAATCTCATATCCACCTCCAAATAAACATTCAATAGTACCCCAAAACAAATCCTGGAACAGCAGAACCAGCAAAAAGATGGAGTGAAACAATCTTTGAACCCAAGAAACTTGGAAGATCAAGCAGGAAAGGTCTGTCTCACTCAGGTAAAAGGGAAGCACAGTCCAGGACAGGAAGCATCCCAGCAAGCCCCACTTCAGCAAACCATCAATAGACCCTGAGCCCCAGTGTCCTGGAGCAGGCAAACGCCAACACCAGGAGGTCCCCCTCTCAAGCACCTCAGTATAGCCAGGGAAATGAGCAGACTTCAGCTCTGAGAACTGCCATGTGCTTCAGTGTAACCCTGGGCAAGCAGGCAACTTTCAGTGGTCAGCCGTCCAACTGCTTCAGTGTAGACCCAGACAAGTAAGTAGATAGCCAATCATACAGGGGCCTTGATAGAGATAGCCAGTGGCCAAATCTTCACCTGTTTCAGAGCATCCCCATAAAAAGCAGAAATAACTCACTGGCCTCAACACATTCCAGACACCACCACTAGGACCCCAGCTCAGCACAAGATAAGTTGCCAGACCCCTGTGGCCTCTAGCAGTGCCAACCACTCCTTATCTTGTCCCATCTCAGTACAGGACCAGACACGAGGATTCAGTGCAGCATCAGTGCAGCACCAGGTAAAAAGTGAGGGCCTGCAGCCACTGGCACAAGAAGCCTGAGACAGTGCCCCTTCCACTCCTGGAGCAGAGCTCAAATTTCAAACAAAGGAAAAAGGCCAGAAAGGATGAGCAAAAAAAAAAACCTAACACATCAAAAACAAAATCTGGCCATAAAAAGTTGTTGTGGTGACAGGGAAGATCAAGGCACAAACTGAGGAAAGAAAAACAGTGCCAAAACAACTATGGGCAAAACCCCAAAGAAAAATAGGAAGTGATCTCAAGCCCAGGAAGAATTCATGAAAGAGCTAAGAAAGAAGTTTAAAATCATATAAGAGACAAAAAATGGGAAAAGAAGGGAGAGTGATGCAAGAGAATTATAAAAAAAGAGTCAGCAGCTTGAAAAAAGAAAACAGTTGCTTAAAAAATAGAATAGATAAAATAGAAAAGGAAATACAAAAATCCACTGAAGAAAGCAACAACTTTGAAAAGTACAATTGGCCAAAAGGCAAGTACAAAACGCATCTAATGGAGGAAAATAACCCCTTAAAAGTTAGAATTGGGCAAGTGGAGGTTGATTCCATGAGACATCAAGAATCACTCAAAGAAATTCAAAAGGATGAAAAAACAGAAGAAAATGTAAAACACCTAATGGGAAAAACACCTTACCTGGAAAATAGATCCAGAAGAGACAATATCAGAATCATTGGACTACCTGAAAATATAATCAAAAGGACCTGGACAAGATCTTGCAAGAAAGTATCAAGGAAAACTGCCCCAATATCATTAAACCATAGGGCAAAATATGCATCGAAAGAATTCACCAATCACCCCAGGAAAAAGATCCCAAAATAAAAACTCCAAGGGACATTATAGCCAATCTTCAGAACTATCAGGTCAAAGAAAAAATACTGCAAGTGGCCAGGAAGAAACAATTCAAATATTGGGGAACCACAGTCAGGGTAACACAGGACTTAGCCAAACATTAAAAGATTGGAGGTCACAGAACATGATATACCAGAAGATAAAGGAGCTAGCACTACAATAAAAAAATCACAATACATCTAGGAAAAAATGGTTATTTATTGATAGAGAAGGATTTCACGCTTTCATAAGAAGAAGACTAGATTTAAACCAAAAAAAAAAAATTAGTTGCTAATATCCAAGGGAAGCATAAACAGGTAAAAAAAAAAAAGGAAAAGAGATGGGGGCGGAGCCAAGATGGCAGAGTAGAAACAGCTCATCCAAGCCACTCTGCCCCCAGATTTCCCCCAAACTATGTAAAACAACTTCTGGAGCCCCAGCACCCACAGAACAACACAGAGAAGCTAACCTCCCACTGAGGACAGCCCAGCAGCCCTGCAGGAAGGACCAGCACAGCGGTTTGGGCGCTGGTGAGCCGAGCGGAGCCCAAGTCCCCGTGAGCCGAGGTTTTAGCCCCAGGGCAGCAGGACCAGCCGCCGGCTGGAGAGACCCCAGAACACCAGCAGCTGTGGCGACTCCAGAATTATCAACATAGACATGCCTAGGACAAAGTAAGAGGTTAGTGTCCTATGGACTTTGGGACCAGTATTTGGGGAATGCGTCAGCTCCCGCCCCTGGGGGCTAGAAGCCACTGAGGAGACACGCCATTTTGTAGTTTTCAGAGGCAGCTCCAGCTCCTGGCCTGTGAATTGTAGGGAGATCCAGCAATCAGTCTTGGGGGGTAATCTCTCTTGCTTTAACCTCCCTGAATCTGGATTGTGATCTAGGGTGGAAGTCGTGGGTGGGTTTACAGATTGCCAGAAACGGAAGTTGCCCCCCACACGTTTGGGACGAAAATTCCTCTATCTGGCCTTAAAGCCATAGTGTGGCAACAAGCCCAAAAGTCAAGTAATTAAGTGGCAACATGCCAAGGCAAAGGAAACAGAAAAATGCAAACCTAGACTCCTATTTTGGGGGCATAGAGCGGGAAAAGGACTGTGAGGTCAGAAGTCCTGCTCCAAAAGCCCCAGGGGAAAACATGAGTGGGTTGAAGGCCATAGAGGACCTTAAGAAGGACTTTAAAAATCAAATAAGAGAAGTGGAGGAAAAATTGGAAAGAGAAATGAGAAGGATGCAGGAAAAGTATGAAATGAGGGTCAACAGCCTGACTGAGGAAAACAACACCTTAAAAAATAGACTAACTCAAATGGCAAAGGAGGCCCAAAAGGGCAATGAGGAGAAGAATGCCTTAAAAAGTCGAATTTGCCAGATGGAAAAAGAATCTCAAAAGTTCACTGAGGAGATTCATTCCTTCAGAGTTAGACTGGAGCAAATGGAAGCTAGTGACTTTATGAGAAATCAAGATGCTGTTAAGCAGATCAAACAAACGAAAGATTAGAAGGCAATGTGAAATATCTCATGGGAAAAACCACTGACCTGGAAAATAGATCCAGGAGAGACAATTTAAAAGTTATTGGACTACCTGAAAGCCATGATCAAAGAAAGAACCTAGAAATCACCCTTCAAGAAATTCTCAAGGAAAATTGCCCTGATGTTTTAGATCCAGAGGGCAAAATAGAGGTTGAAAGAATCCACAGATCACCTCCTGAAAAAGATCCCAAAAAGAAAACTCCCAGGATTATTATAGCCAGGTTCCAGAATCCCCAGATCAAGGAGAAAATACTACAAGCAGCCAGGAAGAAACAATTTCAATATTGTGGAAACACAATCAGAATAGCCCAGGACCTGGCAGCTTCTACACTGAGGGATCAAAGGGCATGGAATATGATATTCCAGAGGGCAAAAGAACTGGGAATGAACCCAAGGGTCACCTACCCAGCAAAACTGAGTATTTTGTTTCAGGGGAAAATATGGTCATTCAGTGGAATAGGGGACTTTCAAGCATTCTTGAGGAAAAAACCAGAATTGAATAGAAAATTTGACATCCAGACACAAGAAGGAAAAGATGCCTGAGAAGGTAATCAGGGAAAAGAAATCAAAAGGAACTTATCAAAGTTGAACTATTTACATTCCTATATGGAAAAGCAATAACTGTGACTGATGATATCTTTCTCACTATGAAAATAATGGAAGAAGGGTGTGTGGTCATATGAATACATATGTGAATGTGTGTGTATATGGTTACAGTTATATATGGATAGAGGGCATAGGCTGAATTTGTTGGGAAGGGAGGATACTCAAGGGGTGAAATTATGAGGTGAGAGAGGAAAGTGGCAAGAGGAGATGGGGAGAGACAGGGTAGGGTAAACTATCTCATGCAGAAGAAGCAGGGGAAGTGGTTGCAAGGGAGGGGGAGAATAGGAAGGCAAAAAAGGCAAAACCATATTCTCATTGAATTTGGTTCAGGGAGAGAATGACATACATACTAAATGGGATATCTCAACCTGCGGCAGAATAGGGCGAAGGGGGATGAGAGGAGGGATGATGGATGGGAGGGCATCCTTGGGGGGAGGGGTGGTTGGAAGTACCCACTATAGAAGAGGGACAGGATCATGTAGGGAATGGACCAGGTTGGGGGTGGGATGAGTGGGAGGGAATTATAAGCAGCCTTGTACAATATATCTACTATGATAATGTTTTGCATAGCTAGACATGTACAACATATACTGAATTACTTCTCTCCCCAGAGGGAATGGGTGACAAGGGAGGAAGGAAATGGATCTGAAAGTCGAGGTCTTAACATTAAATGTTTCAAATATATATAAATACTATTATTAATACTCTTTTGCTTATATTTGGGAGATAAGATGTGAAGGCATTGGGACACAAAGATTCACCTTCCTCTAATGGAGAAGTCGAAGGGGGTATGGGAGAAGGTATGGGAGAGAGCAGATTGGAGGAAGCGATATCTTGTGGGACTGCTATTCTGGGAGGTTGGGTAGGGGAATAATGGGGGGAAATGATTGTAACTCAAAATGTGGTGGAAATGAATGATGTAAAACAGAAGTTAATAAAGCATTTGTTTAAAAAAAAGGAAAAGAAAACATAAGGGATTCAAAAGAGGTAAACTATTTATATCCCTACATGGGAAGATGATACTTGTAATTCTTAAAAATTTTATCACTAATACTACATCTAGAAGGAATATACATAAACAGAGGGTATGGGTAGGAGGCAAATTTGAGGGAATGACATAAAAATAATTAAGGGATGAGAAATGCAGAAGGCAGGGAGAGGTAGGATGGGGTAAATTATTTCATATGAAGAGGCAGGAAATATCTATTATGGGGGTGGAGCCAAGATGGCAGAGTAGAAACAGCACATCCAAGGTGCTCTCCCCCAGATCACCTCCAAACTATGTAAAAGGGGACTCTGAACAACTTCTGGAGCCCCGGCACCCACAGAACAACACAGAGAAGCTAACCTCCTGCTGAGGACAGCCCAGCAGCCCTGCAGAAGGGGCTAGTGCAGCACTCTGGGAGCCAACAGCCCAGTGCTCAGAGAGCCGAGCCCAGGTCCATGTGAGCCAAGGTTTTAGCCCGAGGGCCGCCAGGCCAGCAGCTGGCTGGAGGGAACCCAGAATACCAGAAGCTGTGGCAATTCCAGAATTATCAACACAGACATGCCTAGGACAAAGTGAGAGGTTAGTGCCGTATGGACTTTGGGACCAGTATTTGGGGAATGCGTCAGCTCCCTCCCCTGGGGGCTAGAAGCCACTGAGGAGACACACCATTTTGCAGTTTCAGTGGCAGCTCTAGCTCCTAGTCTGCAGACTGTAGGGAGATCCATTGATCAGTTTTGAGGGGGTAATTGCTCTTGCTTTAACCTCCCTGCATCTGTGCTCTGGGGTGGAGGTCCAGCTTGCCAGAATCAGAAATTGTGAAGAGCCCAGCTTTGGGACAGAAGCTCCCCTGTCTGGTGGCAGAGTCCTACTGTGGCAACAAGCCTCAAAGTCAAGTAATTAAGTGGCAAAATGCCTGGCCAAAGGAAACAAAATAAACAGAAAAATGCAACATTAGACTCCTATTTTGGGGGCAAAGAGGATTCAAGCATGGAGCAGGAGGAGGACAATGAGGTCAGAAATCCTGCTCCAAAAGCCCCAAAGAAAATATGAGCGGGTTACAGGCCATAGAGGACCTTAAGAAGGACTTTAAAAATCAAATAAGAGAAGTGGAGAAAAAATTGGGAAGAGAAATGAGAAGGATGCAGGAAAAGTATGAAATGAGGGTCAACAGCCTGACTGAGGAAAATAACACCTTAAAAAATAGACTGGCAAAGGAGGCCCAAAAGGACAATGAGGAGAAGAATGCTTTAAAAAGCCGAATTTGCCAGATGGAAAAAGAATCTCAAAAGCTCACTGAGGAGATTCATTCCTTTAGAGTTAGACTGGAGCAAATGGAACCTAATGACTTCATGAGAAATCAAGATGCTGTTAAACAGATCCAAACAAATGAAAGATTAGAAGACAATATGAAATATCTCATGATCTGGAAAATAGATCCAGGAGAGATAATTTTAAAATTATTGGGCTACTTGAAAGCCATGATCAAAGAAAGAACCTAGAAATCACCCTTCAAGAAATTCTCAAAGGAAATTGCCCTGATGTTTTAGACCCAGAGGGCAAAATAGCCACTGATCACCTCCTGAAAAAGATCCCAAAAAGAAAACTCCCAGGAATATTATAGCCAGGTTCCAGAACTCCCAGATCAAGGAGAAAATACTACAAGCAGCCAGGAAGAAACAATTTCAATATTGTGGAAACACAATCAGAACAGCACAGGACCTGGCAGCTTCTACATTGCGGGATTGAAAGGCATGGAATATGATATTCCAGAGGGCAAAAGAGCTGGGATTGAAGCCAAGGGTCACCTATCCAGCAAAACTGAGTATTTTGTTTCAGGGGAAAATATTTTCCCTATTTCTATTTCAGTGGAATAGAGGACTTTCAAGCATTCTTGAGGAAAAAACCAGAGTTGAATAGAAAATTTGACATTCAGACACAAGAAGCAAGAGATGCTTGAGAAGGTAATCAAGGAAAAGAAATCAAAAGGATCTTATCAAAGTTGAACTATTTACATTCCTACATGGAAAAACAATAACTATGACTGATGAAACCTTTCTCATTATGAAAATAATGGAAGAAGGGTATATGGGCATATGAATACATATGTGAATGTGGATATATGTTTACAGTTATACATGGATAGAAGGCATAGGTTGAATTTGTTGGGAAGGGATGATACTTAAGGGGTGAAATTATGAGGTGAGAGAGGAAAGTGGCAAGAGGAGATGGGGAAAGACAGGATCGGGTAAACTATCTCATGTAAAAGAAGCAAGGGGAAGTAGTTGCAGGGGAGGGGAAGAACAGGAAGGCAAAAAGGCAAAACAATATTCTCATTGAATCTGGCTCAGGGAGAGAATAACATACATACTAAATGGGATATCTCACCCTGCTGGAGAGTAGGGGGAAGGGGGATGAGAGAGGGGATGATGGAGGGAAGGACATTCTGGGGGGAGGGGAGGTTGGAAGTACCCACTTTAGAAGAGGGATAGGATCAAAGTAGGGAATAGACCAGGTGGGGGGTGGGATGGGTGGGAGGGAATTATAAAGAGTCTCTTAAAATATATCTACTGTGGTAATGTTTTGCATAGCTGTACATGTACAACACATACTAAATTGCTTATCTTCCCAGAGGGAATTAGTGACAAGGGAGGAAGGGAATGGATCTGAAATTCGAGGTCTTAAAAGTAAATGTTTCAAATATATATAAATACTATTATTAATACTATTTTGTATGTAATTGGGAGATAAGATGTGCAGGCATTGTGGCACAGACTCTAATGGAAAAGTAGAAGGTGGTATGGGAGAAGATATGGGAGAGAGCAGATTGGATAAGGGGATATATTGTGGGACTGGTATTCTGGGATCGTGGGTAGGGGAAAAATGGGGAAAAATTGTAACTCAAAATCTGGCAGAAATGAATGATGTAAACCAGAAGTTAATAAAGCATTTGTTAAAAAAAAAGAAATATCTATTATAATGGAGGGGAAGATGGGAGGATGGCTGATGGGGTTCACTTGAACCTTATTCTGATCAGTATTGACTCAAAGAGGGAATAATACACACAATCAATTGAGTATAGAAATCAGTCTTACATGATGGGGAAGTAAGAGGGGAAGAGATTAAGTAAAGTTGGGTGGTGGGAATTGACAGAAGGGAGGGCAGATCAGGGGAAATGGTAGGCAGAAGCAAAACACTGGTAAAGAGGAAAAGTGTGAAAGGGGAGAGAGTATAAACAGATGGAAAAATGGGATGGGGGAAATACATAGTTAGTAGTCATAACTGTGAATGTGAATGGGATGGAGTCTCCAATAAAATGGAAGCAGATAGCAGAGTGGATAAAAAACTAGAATCCTACAGTATGTTGTCTACAAGAAACATACTTGTAACAGAGATGCACATACAGTAAAGGTAAGGAGCTGGAGCAGAATCTATCATGCTTTAGCTGAAGTAAAAAAAAGCAGTGGTAGCAACCCTGATTTCAAAGTAAAAGCAAAAATAGACTTAATTAGAAGATAAGGATTCATCTTAAAAGGTATCATAGACAGTGAAACAATATCAATACTAAGCATATATGTATCAAGTGGCGTAGTATCCAAATTCTTAGAGAAGTTAAGTGAATTACAGAAATAAATAAATAGCAAAACTCTACTACTGGGGGACTGCAACCCTCTCAGAACTCTATAAATCCAACAAATAATCAACAAGAGACTGAGGAGGTAAATATGATATTAGAAAAGTTAGATATAACAGATCTTTGGAGAAAACTAAATGGGAACAGAAAAGAAAATACATTTTTTTTTTCAGTAGCACATGGCACCTACACAACACTTGACCCTGTATTAGAGCCTATAAACGTCAAAATCAAGTGGCAGAAATACTAAATATATTCTTTTTGGGTTATAATACAATAAAATTACATCCAACAAAGGACAGTGGAAATAAATATTAAAAATTAGCTGGAAACTAAATAATCTAATCCTGTAGAATAAGTGGGTCAAAGAATAAATAGTAGAAACTATCAATAATTTTATTAAAGAGATTGACAGCAATAATATAGCATGCCAAAATTTATGGAATGAAGCCAAAGCAATACTTAGTGGAAAATTTTCTCTAAATTCTTACATAAACAAAATAGAAAAAGAACAGATCAATGAATTTCTATGAAACTTAAAAAAAAAAAAACCCAAACTAGAGAAAGAACAAATAAACATCCCTGATTGAGCACCAATTGGAAATCTTGAAAATCAAATGTGAGATTAATAAGATTGAAGGTTTAAAAAAAGAAACTATTTTACAGGAACTGGTTTTATGAAAAACCCAATAATATTGATAAACCATTGGCTAATTTGATTAAAAAAAAAAGAAAAACCAAATGTTCAGTATGAAAAATGAAAAAGGTAAAATCACCACCAATGAAAAAGAAATTAAAACAAGTAGTAGGAAATATTTTGCCCAATGATATTTCAATAAATCTTACAATAAATCTTACAAATAAATCTTACAAACTGAGTAAAATCAGTTAATATTTATGCAAATATAAATTGCTCAGGTTAACAGATCAGGAAATAGAACATCTAAATAATTCCATTTTAGAAAAAAAAATTGAACAAGCCATTAATTATCTCCCTAAGAAAAAAACTCCAGGGCCAGATGGGTTCTGAAGTGAATTCTGTCAAACATTTAAAGAACAATGAATTCCAATACTGTATAAACTATTTGGAAAAATATGCAAATGAGTCCTACCAACCCCCTTTTATAATACAAATATGGTCTGATACCTAAACGAGGAAGGGCTAAAACAGAGAAGAAAATTATAGACCAATTTTCCTAATAAGTATTAGTGCAAAAATTTTTATTAGAATACTAACAAGGCAATTACAGTATCACAAGGACTATGCATCATGACCATGTGGGATTTAATACTAGAAATGCAGGGTTCATTCAATATTAGGAAAACTAACAGCAGAGTAGACCATATCAATAAAAAAAATCAACAGAAATCATATGATTATATCAATAGATGCCGAAAAAGCTTTTGCCAAAATACAGCACTTATTCCCACTAAAAACAATAGAGAACATAGTAATAGAGTGTTCTCTAAAATGATAAGCAGTGGAATGGAGCCAAGATGGTGGAGTAAAATCAGGAACTTGCTTGAGTTCCTGCTCCAACCACCTAAAATACCTGTAAAAAATGACTCTAATTCTAACCAAATTTTGGTGCTACAGAACCCACAAAATGACAGAGTGAAACAAATCTCCCACTGAAGGCAGACTGGCAGGCCAACAAAAAGGGTCTATCATACTGGCCTGGGAGTGGAGCACAGTCCTGCATGGGCTATGCCAGCACAGACTGGTGATACCGACCTGCTGGAGCAGACCTCAGGGGACTGAATCACTGGCATCTGTGGCAGTTTCCAGTCATCTCAACTTATAAATGCCAAAGAGAAAGTAAAAGGTCAATGGAGAAACTCTGTTGGACTTGAGTGAGAGAAGCACAGTCTGGCTCCTGCCCTGGGGCACTGTCTCTGGTGGCAGCTGCAGCTGCAGCAGCAGCTGCTGCTTCTTGAGTTCTAGGCCTGCAGATAGTGGGCGGACCAAGTGGCAGACCAGAGGGCAATTGCAAGGAACTCTTTGCTGGTGCTGAGGCAGGATTCTCTTGCTTTGTCCTGCTTAGATTTGGGTTGCAGTCTTGGGTGGTGGTCCTGGAGTGAGGAACACTGTGTGGCAGAGTTTGTTGAGGCTGTGGAGAGGCAGTCCTCACAGTTTTGAGGCAAGTGCATAGAAGAAACTCTGACAAGAAACTCTGAGCAAAATCCCAGAGATTTAGGACACAGCATTCTCCAATCTGGAAGCAGAGGTCTACTTTGGCAAAAGCTTAAAAGTCAAGTAATTGACTGGCAAGATGAGCAAACAGAGGAAGAGAAATCATACTATAGAACTGGTTTTGGTGACAAAGATGATCAAAACGTAGAACCAGAAGACAACAAAGTCAAAACTCCTGCATCAAAAGCCTCTAAGTAAAATATCAACTGGTTGCAGTCCAAGGAGGAACTCAAGAAGGATTTTGAAAATCAAGTAAGAGAAATAGAGAAAAATTGATAAGAGAAATGAGAGTGATGCAAGAAAATCATGAAAAACAAATTGTTTGCTAAAGTAGACCCCCAAAATACTAAAGAAAATAACACATTAAAAATAGACTTAACTCAAATGGCAAAAGAGGTCCAAAAAGCAAATGAGGAGAATGCTTTAAAAAGTAGAATTGGCCAGATGGAAAAGGAAGTTCAAAAACTCACTGAAGAAAATAATTGCTTCAAAATTAGATTGGAGCAAATGAAAGCTAATGACTTTATGAGAAATTAGGATACTATAAAACAGATCCAAAGAAATGAAAAAAAAAATAGACGTCAATGTGAAATATCTCATTGGGAAAACCAGTGACCATGAAAATAGATGCAGGAGAGATAATCTGAGGATTATTGAACTACCTAAAAGCCATGATGAAAAAAAGAGCCTAGATATCATCTTTCAAGAAATTATCAAGGAAAACTGCCTTGATATTCTAGAACCAGAGGATAAAATAGAAATTGAAAGAATTCACTGATTCCCTCTTGAAAAGGATCCCAAAAAGAAAACTCCTAGGAATTTCATAGCCAAATTCCAGAGTTCCCAGATCAAGGAGAAAATATTACAAGCAGTCAGGAAGATATAAATTGAGTATTGTGGGAACACAATCAGCATTACACAAGATCGATCAGCTTCTACATTAAGAGATTGGAGGGCTTGGAATATGATATTCCAGAGATCAAAGGAGCTAGGATTAAAACCAAGAATCACCTACTCAATCAAACTGAGTATAATACTTAAGAGGAAATATGGATATTCAAAGAAATATAGGACTTTCAAGCATTCTTGATGAAAAGACAAGAGCTGAACAGAAAATTTGAAAATACCAGAATCAAGAGAAGCATGAAAAGGTAAACAGGAAAGAGAAATCATAAGGCACTTATTAAAGTTGAACTGTTTACATTCCTACATGGAAAGATGATCTTTGTAATTCATGAGACTTTTCTCAGTATTGGATAGTTAAAGGGAATACACACACATATAATACACACATACATATATACATATATATGTAGGTAGATATGTATGCAGGCATATATATGTAAGTATATAAATGTAGGTATATATTCATATATATGTATGTATACGTGTGTATATGTGTGTGTATGTATGTATACATAGACAGAGGTCACAAGGTGAGGTGAATATGAAAGGATGATATCCTAAAAATAAAATTAAGAGGTGAGAAAGGAACATATTGGGAGAAGGAGAAAGGGAGAGATAGAATAGGGTAAGTTATCTCACATAAAAGAAGCAAGAGAAAGCTGTTACAGTGGAGGTGAAGGGAAGGGAGGTGAAAGGGAATGAGTCAACCTTACTCTCATTGGACTTGGCTTAAGGAGGGAATAACATCCACACTCAACTGGGTATCTTAGGCTAAAGGAAAGTGGGGGGAAGGGGATAAGAGGGATGGGATTGGGGCGGCTAGGTGGCGCAGTGAATAGAGCGCCGGCCCTGGAATCAGAAGGACCTGAGTTCGGAGCCGGCCTCCGACACTTAATCCGCACAAACAAAAACCTAGCCGTGTAACCTTGGGCAAGTTACTTAACCCCAATTGCCCTAAAGGGGCGGCTAGGTGGCGCAGTGAGTAAGAGCGCCGGCCTCGGAGTTTGGATGACCCGAGATCAGATCCGGCCTCAGAAAATGAGCACCCACGCATAAATCAAATGACTAGCCGTGTAACCTTGAGCAAGTTACTTAACCCCAATTGCTTAAAAAAAAAAAAAAAAAAAAAAGAGGGATGGGATTATAGAAGGGAGGGCAGATTGGGGAAAAGGGTAGTCAGAAGCAAACACTTTTGAAAAGGGACAGGGTCAAAAGAGAAAATAGAATAAATGGGGGTTGGGATAGGATGGAGCAAATTATAGTTAGTCTTTCACAATATGACTACTATGGAAATGTTTTGCATAGCTACACATGTATAACCTATATTGAATTGCTTGTCTCCTTGTGGGGGTAAGGAGAGAAGAAGGGAGAGAATCTGGAACTCAGAGTTTTAAAAACAAATGTTAAAATATTGTTGTTACATGCAACTGGGAAATAAGATATACAGGTGATGGTGTATAGAAATCCATCTTGCCCTACAAGAAAGTAAGGGTTAAAGGGGTAAAGAGGGATAGGGAGAATATAAGAGAAGGCAGACCAGGGGAAGGGGGTATTCAGTATGCTTGCCATCTTGGATTGAGGATTAGGAGAGTGATGGGGAGAAAATTTTTAACTCAAAATCTTGTGGAAATGAATGTTGCAAACTAAAAATAAGTAAATAAATAAATAAAATAAAATGATAAGCAACGTCTATCTAAAATTGCCAGCAAGCGTTATCTTCCCAATAAGATCAGGTGTGAAGAAAGAATGCCTATTATCACCACTATCACTCAATATAGTACTAAAAATGCTAGCCATAGCAATAAGAAGAAAAAGAAATAGAAGAATTTAGACTAGGCAATAAAGAAACAAAATGAACACCCTTTGCATTTGATAAGATGGTATACTTAGAGAACTGTAGAGAATCAACTAAAAAACTACTTGAAATAATTAACAACTTTAGTAAAATTGCAGGATATAAGATTAAACCCATTTAAATCATTGGCATTTCTTTATATGACCAACAAAACCCAGCAGCAAGAGAAAGAAAGATAAATTCCATTTAAAACAACTATAAGCAATATAAAATACTTGGGAGTCTACTTGCAAACCCAGGAACAACATGAATACAATTACAAAACACTTTTCACACAAATAAAGTCAGATCTAAACAAGTGGAAAAATATTAATAGCATTTGGGTAGGTCAAGCCAATATAATAAAAATGATAATTCTGCCTAAACTAATTTACTCATCCAATGCCATATCAATGAAGCTACCAAAATTATTTGATGCAGTTAGGAAAAAATAATAAAATTCATCTGGAAGAACATAAGGTCAAGAATATCAAGGGAATTAATGGAAAAAAAATTATGAAGGAAGGTGCTCTCAAGATCTCAAACTATATTATTAAGCAGTAATAACCAATACTATTTGGTACTGGCTAAGAAATAGAGTGCTGGATCAGTGGAATAGATTAGATACACAAGACACAGTCAGTAGTCATGACCAAAATAATCTAGTGTTCGGTAAATCCCCAAAGACCCCAGCCTTTGGGATAAAAACCCACTATTTAACAAAAACTGCTGAGAAAACTGGAAAACAATAGGATATAAACTAGATATCACACCATATACCAAGATAAGGTCAAAATGAGTGCATGATTTAGACATAAAGGGTGACAGCATAAACCAATTTGAAGAGCAAGGAATAGTATGCTTGTCAGATGTATGGGGAAAGGAAGAATACATGACCAAACAAGAGATGGAGAGCATTTCAAAATGTAAAATAGAAGGTTTTGCTTACATTAAAACAAAATGCTATTGTATAAGCAAAACTAATGCAACCAAGATTAGAAGGAAAGTAGAAAGATGGCAAACAATCTTTATAGCAAGTCTCTGATAAGGGCCCCATTTCTCAAATATATAGGGAACTGAGTCAAATTTATAAGAATACAAGCCATTCACCAATTGATAAATCATCTAAGGATATGAACTTAAAGATATTCATAGGTATATGAAGAAGTGCTCTAAATCACTTTTGATTAGAGAAATGCAAATAACTCTGATGTACCACCTCATACCTATCAGAATGGTTAATATAATAGAAAAGGAAAATGATAAGTGTTGGAGAGGATTTGGGAAAATTGGGACAACAACATGCAGTTGGTGGAAATGTGAACTAATCCAGCCATTCTGGAGAGCAATTTGGAACTGTGCCCAAAGGGGTACAAAACTGTTCATGCCCTTTGATATGGCAACACCACTTCTATGTCTGTATCCCAAAGAGATCATAAAAATGGGGAAACGGGGCGGCTAGGTGGCGCCAGTGAGTAAGAGTGCCGGCCTCGGAGTTGGGATGACTCGAGATCGAATCCAGCCTCAGAAAATGAGCACCCACACATAGATCATGACTAGCCGTGTAACCTTGAGCAAGTTACTTAACCCCAATTGCTTAAAAAAAAATGGGGAAAGGACCTACATGTGCACAAATATTTATAGCAGCCATTTTTGTGGTGGCAAAATATTGGAAACTGAGGGGATGCCCATTAATTGGGGAATGGCTGAACAAGCTGTGGCGTATGAATGTAATGGAATACTATTGTGCAATAAGAAATGCTGAACAGGGTGAGGGTGGGTATACTGTTCCAGGCTTCAGGGGTTTTGTATCAGCCTCTGGATCCCCCACAGTCTGTGGGCCCAGAGCTCCAGAAGCAGTCACATCCGTCCACTGCCCCCTCTATGTCCCTGGGAGAGTGCATTTTCATGAAAGATTAATACACAGCAAACAAAGAAAAAAAAATAATAATACAGGAAAGAAAGCTGTCAATAGGTTTTTGATTATACATGCTCAGTATAGAATACAATTAGATCTTTAAATGCATACAAGGCAATTCAGAAAAAATCTTTTTCTGAAATTGTATATAAATATGTAGGTGTGTGTGTATATGTATGTGTATATATGTACACACACACATATATACATATATATGTACATGTAATATTACTCATGTAATTGCCATCAAGAATGTATCACATTCACTCCATGTAGTTCAAGAGTCCTCTCAGAAACCTGGCAGTACAGGAAGAAATCTCTGCCGTTCTAGAACTCTTTATATCCATACCTTTTATTTTAGTACAATGAGAAGAGGAAAGATCGGACCATTTTCTAAATCTGCTGTAATCACCATTGGCAAGAGGTTTCTTGTGAGTTACTCACTTCTCAGCTGGCATGTTTTTTGTCTATTATCCACAACTTCTTTTTACACCCTCCTTCCAACCTCCCATGTAGGTGTCTAACAGCTAATAGATTTCATCTTTTTTTCTGCTGCTGATTGGTGAGGGGCAGTGTAAGGATTCTGGGACAGTAATTTCATGTATGAAATGAATGCTTTCCTAACCATATTAAATTTGATTTGAGCAGCAGTTCTGCAGTTTACTCTCCTTTGATTCTTGAAATTAACACCAGTGGTTATGTTTGTCTCCTAAATCTCTTCTGCATGTAGGTCTCTGGTTTCTGACACCAAGCTTTTCTGTACAAGGTGTGATCTCCTTTGACCCTTTATTCAAAAATTTCATCATCTCTCTTCTCCCTTACTGCTTCTTCCCACAGGGCTCAAGTAGAACCCCAAGACAAGCCAGATGCCAATCTCTGTGAGCTCCAAGACAGACAAGGAAGCCATGGAGAAGCCAAGCAAACAGTTTATGATACAGGAGCCCTGCCAATAGTGACTGGTAGTTTTCCTCTCACCCCAGACTTTGGATGGACACTATGCTGTTCAGATGCATGTCACTGAATTAATTCATAGGAAATAATGTGTTTTCTCTATTAGCCATGGTCTGAGTAGACATCCTGGATCTGGGGGCATGATAAGATGATCCTTAGGGAGCTTCCATCATGTTTATGCATACTTAGAATAAAATCAACTATCCTTTACTTTGTAACTCTGACACTTACCTGTTAACATGAGGTGCCAGACCAGTGAATGTAATGGCTCATCAGAACTGCTTGACAAACCAATGCAGCCTGCTGTTCAGCCACCTTTCCAAGTCATCAGCACTAACTTATGTTTTAATTCATTGCCTTAGATGTGCATGAATCTTCCCTCATAGTATCTCCATCCTCATGAAGTAGTCCAGAAGCAGGGAAATGGAGTCAGTGGGAGTTGGGTTGATGTGACCTCTCCTGAGCTCTGCCCTCTACTCCTTCTTGCATTTTACACATTCCTCTTTTTTCCCATTTTTATTTTTAGTTTTCAACAGTAATTTCCCAGAGATTTTGAGTTGCAGATTTTCTTCCCATCTCTCCCCTACCCTCTACCCCAAAAGATAGCAAGCATATTGAATATCCTTTTGCCCAATCTTCTTTCTCTTAAATACCACCCCCTCCCAATTCACCTCCTTTTGTATGGCAAGATAGATTTCTAGACCACATTGCCTATATATCTTATTCCTTGGTTGTATGGAAAAATCAAATTTTTTAACATTTGTTCTTTAAAAATTTGTTCCAGATTCTGTCCCCTCCTCACCTCCACCCCTTCACCCCCAACAAGACAGGAAATTCAAGGTAGGTTATACAAGTGTAGTAATGATGAGGGACAGGCTCTGGGAACCTCCTTGATCTCTGATTGAATCTTCCCATTTGATGAGCCATTTGCCTGAGGCCATAGGCTTTTCATTGTGGCTCTGACCCAACCTTTGTAACTAGCTTAGCTCTCCATTGTCCAGCTAGCCCCCACCCTTGATCCTCCCCAAATATCTATACCCAAATCAACTGTTACACCCTTGAACTGGCCCAGCCCACCACTATAGTCCTCTCCAGGTAGTCTCCAGCAATTTCCCATCCTTCATCACTCCTTACTGGAGTCTGACCTCATTGATTACTCCTGAAGACCCTCCCTCAAACTCAGTACTAGAGTCTGACCTCATTGACTCCTCCTGAAGAACCTCCTCAAACTCCTAATTGAGACTACCTCTAGATTCCTCCCAAAACTTTTCTGAATATAAGACCCCATCTTGCCTCCATGTGGTGTGAGAGCACCATAGAATTTTCTAGCACAGACTTGTTCTGTGTCAGATGATTCTGGCCTGCTTGTCCAATGCAAGCATCACAGATACAGCAGCTCCTTAAAAGTCTACCCAATATGGTAAACTTTTAATAAAATTTGCTTTGCTGTGGCTGAGAGAAGATTTGAGTCGAATTCATTTGGCAGGACCTGGTATGTTGGTATTTTGGGGTCTTGAAGACCCCTAACCTAAACTTCACCATTTTACGATGACCCTCTTCATTTTTATGGCTTCCTGACTGGTAAACACTGCCAATCTCAAGCTCTTCTCCAGGCCAGGACTAGAAGGCACATAAGCCTCTCTCCCTTTTCCCTTGCTCTCTGAGGTATTTTGTTCTCTGGGGTCCAATTTGGTTATGTTGGAGGATATGGACCTGGGTACAGCTTCTGAAAAATGGAGGACAAGGGCAGACACCCCACCCAGAAGTGCAAGTCAGATTCTTTAAATTCTCTTGGCGCTAGGGAACTGGAAAAACTTTAGGTACATTTTGGTGGATTTTTTGTCTTTATTTTTTTTTTGTTGTTTGTTTGTTTTCTGAAGCTTACTCCCAAAGCTTCCTCTATGGAAGAAGGGACTTTCAGGCCCTACACCTTTATTGAGTTGATCTGTTTTAGTTCCCACACTTTTACCATATTGGGTAGACTTTTAAGGAGCCTCTGTATCTGTAATGCTTGCATTGGACAAGCAGGCCACAGAGCAAATCTGTGCTAGAATATTCTATGGTGCTCTCACACCACCTGGAGACAAGATGGGGTCTTATACACAGAAAAGTTGTGGGAATAATCTAGAGGTAGAGGAAGAGTTTGGGGAGGGTCTTCAGGAGGAGTCAATGAGGTCAGACTCTAGTACTGAGTTTGGGGGAGGGTCTTTAGGAGGTATCAATAAGGTCAGACTCCAGTAAGGAGTGAAGAAGGGTGGGAAGTTGATGGAGAGTACCTGGAGAAGACATACAATGGTGGGCTAGGCCAGTTCAAGGGTGTAACAGTTGATTTGGGTATAGATATTTTGGGAAGATCAAGGGTGGGGGCTAGCTGGATAATGGAGGCCAAGCTAGTTACAAAGGTTGGGGCAGAGGCACAATGAAATGCTTATGGCCTCAGACAAATGCCTCATCAAATGAGAAGATTCAATCAGAGTTCAAGGGGGTTCCCAGAGCCTGTCGCTCATCATTAATGCAAAGCATTTCCATAGTAGTCATATTATGAAAGACTAACTTCCCCTCCATCCTATCCTGCTCCTTATTTACTCTATTTTCTCCTTTGACCCTGTCCCTTTTCAAAAGTGTTTGCTTCTAATAATTGCCTCCAATTTGTCCTCCCTTTTATTATTCCCCCTCTTATCCCCTTTCCCTCTACTTTCCTGTATGGAAAGATACCCAAATGGATGTGTATGTTATTCCCTCCTTAAGCCTAATCCATTGTGAGTAAGGTAGACTCATTCCCTTTCACTTTCCTGTTATTCCCTTCCATGGTAACAGCTTTCTCCTGCCTCTTTTATTTGAGATAATCCATCCCTTTCCTTCTCCCAATATGTTTCTCTCTCACCTCTTCATTTTGTTTTTTGATATCATGCTTTCATATTTAACTCACCCCATGTCCTCTGTCTATATATACATGAACACACATATACACCCAAATATACATACCACCTACACCCACCTATACATATATGTATGTATGTACATACACACATAGACATACAGACACATATATATCCTATATATTCTTCTTTGTTCACTTTGGGGGTTTCTACTAGGTCTCTTGCAGCACTGCAGACCTTAGCTCAGGTCTTGAACTGTTCATTGTTATGCTGAGTAAGGTTGTATTTTCCAGGCCCTGTTGATTTGATCATGTTACTAGGTCTCTGATAAACTGCCTCCCACTATCTTGATTTGCAGGCTAATTAAAGTGCCAAGAAAGCTGGTGGGAACTGGAAGGCAACTTCCCCTTCCTTACCTGGTTCTAGGATTCCAGTCATTTCTCCCAGCTCTGGGAAAAATAGTTCTATGCCGGTATCAAGTGGTGATACTCCTAATCCCCCTCATCCACCTACTAACTCATCCATGCCTTCCACTCACTTTCTGAGGCCCTAAGGAAGTCTCACTGCTTACCCTTCTTCCCATATCCCTTCTGTCTCTTAACAGCTCCTTCAAATTTCACAACCCTCCTCACACAAGAAAGATTCACTATCTCTCATTCTCAATACAGACTAAGAATGGCCCACCATCCTCTCCTCCCTCCTCTTCTCCCTCTTCCCCTGCCCCTACTACTTCACTGAATCAAGGTGTGAAGAGCATCAGGACAATCCATAACACTAACTTCACCAGCTACAAGTCACAGAATGGAAATCCAAGCAAATTTATCCCATCCATAGCCAAGGAAGCCTCCTAAAGACTGAATGCTAATTGGTGCCAATTTAGCCAGGCTAATGTTAGAATAGCAGTTGGCTACACCTCTTTTCACAGGACAATGTGACATTTTGATGCTTTGTTTGAGGGTCGATAGGAACTATGTACTAAATACTGAACTAATTGGTTGGAGTAAAGCTGTTATTTTGTTTTGTTTTTAAACTTTGTTGCTGTTATAATTACATAACATTTATTTTCTGTATTCAACACCTGTTTAGTGCAATACACATGGGTTAAGAGAAAAGGATAAGGGAGACCTATGAGTATGTGTTTGTGTGTGTATGTATGAGAGACAGAGAGCACAGAGAGAGACAAAGACAGGGAGGGATTTAGGGTGTGGGGGTATGCATTTTAAAAACAAAAGCAAAAACCCTTAGACAATCTGTATGGCGTCAGCATTTTAGTCTGTTTTTTGTAAACAGTATTTTTCATCATGTAAATTAGAAGCGAACAGAGAAATACCCAAGTGTGACTATACAAACTCTAAATCTGATATTAAAATATTTCCTTTCGTTGTACTATCATTTAGCTTTGTTACACATTTCTATTTTTCTTAGAATTTCATAGTTCCTTTCAAGGTGTTTTTGCTAAAACATTTTGATACTATAGTAATGTACATCTGGAAGAAGTATGTTGGACTCAATCTTCCACACAGCAGATTTCACCTGTAGGGAGCAATCTAATGCACCTGTTGCACTGCCCTGAGTGTTATATGTAATAATTTAGCAAGCCAAGAAAAAATGATGCTTTTGTTTTTGAATTTGTTATCTCAGAATTATTTTCTTTGTCAAATCTAAGCCTTCCTCTGAGTTCATTTTGACAGAGACCTGGTAAACCACACTGTACTACCGCATTGTTTATTTTAAAATGTACACTTCCATACTTTCTGCAACCTGACAATCTTTTGTACACACACACACACACACACACACACACACACACACACACACACACACACTTCTAATTTGCATGATGAAAAATACTGTGAAGAAAAAACAGACTAAAATGCGGACGCCATACATATTTTCTAACCTTGATACCGGGTTTTTGCTTAAAATGCATACACACACTCTAAATTTCTGTGTGTGTGTGTGTGTGTGTGTGTGTGTGTATACAGAAAGATAGAGAGAAGTAGATTGATAGAGACAGATAGAAAGAGAAACATATCTACAAAAACATACTATATATGACAGAGCACATAGAGTAGGTTTCCCATACCAAAGTTAATTTTTATACATGCTTTCAAAATATAGGGGAAATTGGCAGGAATTTAATTACACACACATTAAAACAATTTATTTACCTAGCTGGAATCTTTTTTGGTAAATAAGTCTATTTGTATAACACCATGATGTATTATATAGACCTGTCAGGAGAGTACTTTGCAGAACTAAATAAAAGGGCTGCACGTTTATATTTTTGTATTTCATCGCTTTAACTGCTTTTTCTAATCATAAAAAAGCATAACTGAAAATAGTTCTGAATTTAGACATATCCTCACATATTCAAGGTTGCTGGTATTAGCAGTCCTCCATGGTGCATCCATCCATATAACATGTGTGCTTTTTGCAGGATCTCAATTATGAGTTCTCCATGAATGATTTTGTAATGATTTCCCCATGACTTCATTTGAAGCATGGTATTTTAATATATAGTATGCCCTCTCTATAAAGGTCCATGAAATAACTAATTTTATCTGTCTGCTGAACACCAGTTGCATATGAAAATTAAATCTGGATAAAAGGCATGCAATCTCATTTACCTGAGGGAATATTGTCACTGTTCTGTTGTTTTGTTTTGTTTTGTTTTGTTTTTTGTAACCTCCAGGAGAAATAAAGTACAAAAAATAAAGTTCTTTATTGCTGATCTTTCTTTGATTTGTCCATTTTATAAATGAGCTATTATTGTTGGTGTAGAGGGGACTACAGTAGCTCAACATTACACTATTTCTAGCTTTCATTTCAGGGAAATAAGAAGTGAAGGAATCAGAGCATGAATTGTCGACAAGAACATTATTTACCAAGGCTCTCCTTCACTAAAAATCCTTGGTGTCAATAATACCATGCCAGAAGCAAAGATTCTTAAACATTTGGAAACCACAGTCATTGTCATTCCCAAGTCTCTTCATCTGGGATGTTCCTTTCCTACCTCAGTCTTCTAAGATTGTCCAGCTAGAACAGTTTCTATTATGATTCCACCAATTTATAGTAATCACCATTATGCTCTGATTGAAGACGTCTTTGTTTGGATACCAGTGGTTCTTTCATCACAGTCTTCTCCAAAATCTTGATACCTCCCATATAGTAAAGAATGTATGCTAAGAGTATATACATTCTTTTTTTTTTTTTTTGCCTTTTTTTTGGAGGGCAGTTGGGTTTAAAGCAACTTGCCCAAGTTCACACAGCTAGGTTTTTATTTGTGTGTGCATTAAGTGTCTGACGCCGGATCCAAACTCAGGTCCTTCTGACTCCAGGGCCGGCACTCTACTCACTGCGCCACCTAGCCACCCCAAGTATATACACTCTTAACTAGTGTCTACAGGAGTTCTCTCAGGCTGCAATCCCGACCGGCCGATTTTACCTTAACCAGGTCTTCGGAAGTCTCCGGCCCCCTGGCCCTTGCTGTGGGGAGAATGCACAACAGAACGCCAGGACTCAGGATCAAGCTCAACAGGTTTATTCAATGGCTGCTACATGACTCACTTCTGCTACATGATAACTCCTGACTGTCCTCACTTCCGGGAGTCTGCGCTATATCAGCCTCTGGCTGACAGGGGAGGAGACAACCCCCGTTGGTGGAGACACTCTCAATGCCAACTCAACAAATTTAATTTCGAGTTTGCAGAAAGCACCTCCGGGTATCTCAGACCTTACGATCTTTGCACTCCCTCATGTCATTTCCAGGGTACAAGCCTTAGTTACATAAAGCATTTGCTAATTATTACCTAACAGTGTCAAGCTAAGAATTCTTTGCAAGGCATTGCAAAACCAAACAAAACAATGATTCACCCAATCTAGTCATGAATCACAGCCCCAGAGCTTAGGTGTCTAGACCATCCCAGTCATTTTACAGAAAGCCTCAGGAAAGTTAAGTCACTTCACCAAGGTCATGCAAGATCAGATGCAGGTTTGGATCCTAGTGGCCCTAACTCTGAAATTGGCCTTTTCACTTTCTCATGGTATCTCCCTTGATAGCCACATTTAACAAACTAAATGGTAGGCTCACCAATGGAGAATAGTAAGCAAGACTACATTTTGGAGCATATGTTTCTAATATGAGTGGATCTAATTGTGATTATGACATTATTACTACTTCTCTGAAAAATTCCTTACATTTGTGTAACATGAAACACAATATATTATCTCGATTAATTCTACCATAATATAGTAGGCAGACAGGCAGAGATTAAGAAAGAGGAAGAGGAGATGGATGATGTCACTGGTATGGGAGACTTCCTCTACCAACAGCAGATGATCCACTGTTTTGCTACTTAAGTTTGAGAGTTCTCTGGGATGCTGAGAGGTTCACTGACTTGCTTGGGAACAAAGCCAGTATCTGTTAGAGGTGGGTCTTCCTGACCCTTAGGCCTAACTCTCCAACCTCTATGTCACTCCTCCTGCCTCTCATCACCTTTTAATAGAGGAGGCACCTAAGGTTCAGAAGTCATGATTTGCTCAAAGTGACTTAGAGCCAGGTCTTCTGACTTTGGGCTTAGTGACCTTTGGTTTACTTGATGTCCCCAAGCAGAAAGTTGATAGTGGAAACTATTCCTAAGGAATACAGTTGAAATTCTTTCAACATATATAAATATCTGGACTCCAATGGCCTGTGACAGAGATAACCCCAACAACATAATTCAGTCATCCCCCAAATAGAGGGCGTCTGTGATGGGGGCTGTGGGTATTACTTATACTCTCTCCTCTACATGTCTTTTCTGTATTAGAACATTATACTTGAGAAAAGAAATCTTAGTAATCAATCATCACAGTGATTCAAAACCTTCTCAAGATGTTAGAGGGAACAAAATGATGTCAAAGGAGTAGCTCTTGAACATCCTCCAACAAATGAACAAAAGAGAACAACCTAAGGACCAGCAGACTGTGCTCCACACACTGTGCTTGCTTAAAACACTACAAAAAGGAAGGAAAGTAGTGAGGTGATGTACATAAAAGGGTGACCTTTTTACTCAGAATTCTACAGACTGACAGTCAACCCCCCCAAAAAGGCTAGCCAAACAGAGGAGCAGAAAAAAAGTGGAGAAAGAAAGGGAAGAAAACAGTTAGAGTAACTATACTTAAGACAGAGAAGAGTAGAAATTCAGAGTTGGGGGGGGGTGGTAGCTGTAATCAATCACCCAGCATGACAACAGTTGTTATTTGGTGTCTTTTCAGTTGGTTCCAAAGTTTCATGACCCCATTTGGGGTTTTATTGGCAAAGAAACTGGAATAGTCAAACATTTCCTTCTCCAGCTCTTTTAGCAGATGAGGAAACGGAGGCAGCCAGAGTTAAGCAACTTCCTTAGGGTCATATTGCTACTGTCTGCCACTGGATTTAAACTCAGGTCTTCCTGACTCCAGGCCCAGTGGTCTATCCACTGTGCCACCTAGCTGCCCTGTTGGGAATACAAAAAGCAACCTCAAAGCAATTCCTGTTTTGAAAGGACTTACATTCTATCAGAAGAGATCAAAGGAGTGTACTCTGCAAACCATAAAGCACTTTATCAGTTAGCATCATACTCAGATAAAGATTTCCATAAAATATCCACCAAGCAGATACAAAGTCACCTTACAGTGGAAGGGTCTCCACAGCTGAGGGACCATGAGAGAAGGTGACACTTGATTTAAATATTAATGAAACTAGGGATTCCTCAAGGCACATATGAGAAGATTGAACTTTCCAAGCATGGAGGAATGACCATTGCAATAGTCTGATGAAAGGAAAAGAAGAGTCCCAAGTGAATAATAGCAAGAAAGCTACTATGACTTAACTACAGTGCATGGAAAGGATTAATATGTAATAAAGCAGAAAAAGTAGCATGACCAGCTTATGAAACACTTGCAGTCAAATAAAAGCATTTATATTTGACCTTAAAGGTTACAGTGAGCCACAGAACAGTAATAATGTCTGACACATATAGTTCTGGAAGGTTCATGAAGTCCTTTATAATCATTAGCTAATTTGAGTCTTTTTTTGTCATTGAAGAGATAGAATTAATCTCAGTTGTGAGAGGGACAAACAGCCATATGTACCCCCAGCAATACCTAAGAGCAGGCTTGCCTGAGTAACAGCAATCTGTTATAGTGTCATAGAAAGACCGCAGGAGGCATCTGATCAGGTCCTCACTTTGGACATGGAACTGGAGAGAACTCATAGTATATTCACTGGGCCTCCTTGGAGATGGGTATGTGCTCTGGTGTCCTGCTAAAGCACACCAACATTCATCCTCAGAGAGTCAGAGGAAACTGAGGCTCATAGAGATTAATTAACTTACCCAAGGTCACACAGGAAGGAAATGGAATGGGATAATTCTGTTTTCCATTGGTCAGTAACCACAGGAAAGATTCCTCTGGGTCATGAGCAAGTTCAGTTCTATGTGTATATTCCATGGGGAGGGGGAGAAGATCAAATAGAGGGGCAAGGGAGGTTTGGCTCTCTATGGAGGGAAACAAAAAGCCTAGTTCTCTCTCATAAGGAACCACTGCCTTCACTACCTCCAAATCAAAAACAAAACAGGGAGTTCAGGAACTAGAAGGGGATACAGGGAGAAAGGAGATTTATTGTAGCTACAATGACAAGCTGACAATGAAAACTACAGGTGAGGACAATAGGCGACATACAAACAGCACCAAAGAGTTAGCATGCCTCCTCCAACCAGGATTAAGACAAAGCCCTACAAGGATTGCACTGGCCTTGAACACACACACACACACACACACACACACACACACACACACACACACACACAATTTGAGAAAAACAAGCCTAGGAAAATGCTGACAAATCTGTATATTGTTTCATGTCTGTTATCAAGCCTTAAAACCAACAGTTGTTTAGGTTCTTTAAAAATTCAGAGTCAATTAAGGCTATGAAGTTAGCAATGTCATCCCATGTGCATGGCTAAATTACATTTCAGGGGCAAAGAATGTGGCCATATTACTGGCCAAACTGAGAAAGCCCAGAAAAAAAAATGGAACAAATCCAAATGATTTTGTTCTGTCCTCTAAAGGAGGGCTCTAGGATTTCAAACCTATATACAATATTAGAATGATATGAATTAGCATTTCTATAGCACTTTCAGTTTTGCAGAGCTGTTATAGAAACAGCTCATTTTATCTTCACAATCATGAGTGTAAATAAGTATGTGCTGTTTAATGATGCCTTTTTTTTTGTAGAAGAAGAATCTGAAGTAGGAGAAAAGTTAAATGACTTTCTCAAGGTCACCATTTGAACTCTGTTCTCTACAACTCTAGATGCCATACTCTATCAGCTCTCTACTGTCTATCTAGCCACTCCGCTGCCAAAGAAAACTTAGAAAAACTTAGCCCTATAAGTGGTGCAAAAAATAGTAACACATGATGCAGCTGAAAAAGTCTATCCCTTTGAACAGTTTGACAATGTCCCTGCAACTGATCTATTTTGGTGATGCCACCTTCCACCCTGGTGGATGCAGGTGAGTCCAGGTCTTCCCACAAAACAACAAAACTGTTTCCTCTCTTCATGCATGTGGCAACACTCTTGGCCCTTGGGAAGTAAAATCTTCAACCACTCTCAAATATCATCCTGGAATTTTATTGTGTAGGCGTTTTTGGTTTTTTTATCTTTTAGTTCTAACTCTTTTTGACCCCTTTGGGGATTTTCTGAGCAAAGATATTGGAGTGATTTGCCATTTCCTTCTCCAGCTCATTTTACATATGTGAGAACTGGGACAAAATGGTTAAGAGACTTGCCCAGGGTCACAGAGCTAGTGAGCCTCTGAGGCCACATTTGAACTCAGATCCTCCTGACTAGCAAGAAGGACACTCTATTCGCTGTGCTATCTAGATGTCATTCTTGGAGTTTTCTAAGGTGCTACACAATCACCTGTGACTTCTGCAGCACTGGCCAGAGAAATTTATTCTGACCTTATCTCCTCTCTATTTTACTGAAAAATCATTTCCAAGCAAGTTTACCTAAAGGACAATAAAACTTGTCTTTTGCTAATGTTTATAAAGTTGCTATTGAAGAAGCAGCTCAGATGACTTTCACCCTCTTCCCAAATGCTCCTTTTCTGCTTCAACCTAAAAACCAGGGCTTTTGAACTGTTTTTGTGCCATGGTCTCCTTTGGCCATCTGAGGAAGCCCACAAAACCCTTCTAAAAATACTATTTTTAAAGGCATAAAATAAAGCACTTAAGATTGCAGAGGAAACCAAGATTAGTAAAGGTAGCCGCCTTTGAAACTCTATGGACTATGGATTTCAGATTAAGAAGCCTTTTTTTTTTTTTTAAAGCAATTGGGGTTAAGTAACTTGCTCAAGGTTACACGGCTAGTCATGATCTATGTGTGGGTGCTCATTTTCTGAGGCCGGATTCGATCTCGGGTCATCCCAACTCCGAGGCCGGTGCTCTTACTCACTTCTCCACCTAGCTGCCCCTTAAAAGTCCTTTTAACATTAAAAACATGATTTTTTTCATACTGATTGTCCTTGAGATTATATTAAAAGGCAAAGGCATTGCAGGAAATTTTGACTTGGTGTTGCTTCCCCAGAATATTCTTTTTCTGATGAAAATTTTAAAAGATTAAGAGGAGGCCCTTAAAACACCAAAGCATAAATTCCTGAAATAGAAAGAGACCCACATTCTTCTGTCACATTCCTAGAACTTATTTAGGGCAAGGAAAATAGAAGTGTGAGTGACCAATTGCTAAATATTTCTTAAGCACTTACTAAATGCCAGGCACTGTGCTATGTGTTAGCCATATAAAAATCCAAAAGGCATCCCTGCCCTCAAGAAGCTTACAATCAAAGGAAAAGGAAGTGGGTGGTGAGGCTAAGCTAGAGATGCAGTTTCTGATAGGAAGATGGGAGCTCCAGAGTGTGGGGTACCAGGAGCCAGCCCATCTAGCTTAAGTGGGGGCAGCTGGACTGTTCCCAGGTGGGGAAGGGAGGAAGGAAGGCTGAGAGCCAGAGGCCCAGCCTAGCTAGCCTGTCCTCTCAGCGCCAGGGGAGAAAGGCCCTGGCAAAGGCTGGCTGGCAGCTCCTGGACTGACTGCTGTGGAACGGATTAGCACCCCACCCATGACCATGTAAGTGAGATGAGGGGAGCAGAGGAGGGTTTCATTACCAGTTTGATTTTTAATTAATTTTTGGTTGTTGCACACTCAGAAAAATCTTTTACTTCTGCCACACTTTAAGAAGCTCTGTAGACCCATCTTTATTCTCTGTCCACGTTAAAATGTAAAGTCCTTGAGGGCAGAGTCTGTCTTGCTTCTGCCTGGATCCACTGCTAACCTTTGTTAGTTCATATTAAGTATATAATCAATGCTTTGTCAGTCCATCCATACCTGTCTACCCTGTATCTTATGGCACTGTACCAAAGCAAACTAGTGTTCTTGTTCCTTCAGAGCTTCACATTCTCAGAACAGCCCACATTAAATGTAGGTTTCCATCACCTTTTGAATGAGGAGAGGCATCAGAAATCACCTCTGTCTCCAAGTCCATGCTGTATCCTTATGATACCTCAGATAGTAACTCCTCTCACTAGAGGGAAGCAGGGGCCCAGAAAATCCCAAACAGGCTCATGAATAATTGTAGCCTGCTAGCCTGGAGTGCATCCCTGGACTCTGAAACCACATGGTTTTGTCTAGATATGCACTAACCCATCATTGCCCTTGGTTTACAGGGCTGACCTTGGCAGAGGTAGGAAGTGCCTCCTCCCATTTCTGAGCATCAGGCTACCTCCTCTTCTTCCTCCTTTACCTCCTTCCTTAGGACCCAGCACACTGGAGTGCAAAGCACAGTCTATCTTTGGCACTTCCCCATTTTCCCTTTTTGCTCTTCTGATCCAACGAATTCATTCATTCATGCATTCCTTTGGTTGTTTTCCTCTCCAGTCGAGTGTTTAGAGCTAGACTTGAAGTAAAGAAGACCTAGGTTTTAATCCTGCCTCACATTCTAAATAGCTGTGTGACCCTGGACAAGTCACTTAAGGTAACTAATGCTCAGTAAATGAGGATTATAACTGCACCTACCCCATGGGGTTGTTGTGAAGGTCAAATAAGATAATGTCTGTAAAGAACTAGATCAGTGCGAGCCATTATTATCATCTGGCCCAAGTTGCTTGTTTTTGTCCTATTTGGTTATCTCCTTATAGCCCCCAAATGGCACAAAGATGGGACATTATTCTTTCTAAAAGAACTGCTAAAAATCCTTGTGTCCTGCTTTCCTGTTCCTGGCTTGTGTCTAACCTGACAGAAATAGGTCCAATCTAGCCTCAGTTTCCTCATCTGTAAAGTGGGAACAATATTCCTATTTTTATCTTTACATCTTTACATGAGTCTGGAAAACAAAGTGACATGACATTCCAAACCATTTAAATAGAAATAGTGATTATTTACAGAAAAGACCTATGATTTATTCAGTTTAGGGAACTCTCATTGAGGAAATTCCCTCTATAGGTATAAGTCAGCACCTTATCTACAGTTTTATAGTCTTCAGAGAGTTGCATATTAATAAAAGCCCAAAGGACTTACCCAGGATCTGAGAGCCAAAAGGTATCAGAAGCAGGAATTGTATTCATGTCTTCCTGAATTCTTGATGCCAAGACAGGCTCCTGTTCTCCATACCAAATGTGCTCTCAGTCCATCATGACTATTTTGCACAAATATGACCAGCTTTGTTACAATTCCATAGCAAGACTGAGGAGTGGCACTGGTGATTGACTCACATCTGAGCTGGATGGCCCTTCTGAAATTATTCAATCTCCTGTCTTAGTTTCATCTGGAAAATGAGGATAAGATTTTTATTACCTACCTCATAGGAGTCTAGTGAGGAAGACACTATATAAACATGACTTTACTGCACTTATAGAAGGTATTAGAAAAATCCTAATGTAAATTCAAGCTAGTGAAACTTAATGATTCTCCCTAAAATGTCATCAGGGCAAGAAACAAAAGTGTTACCCAGAATATTAGACACAGATGACTATTGCCATCAAAAAAATAGAAAATTCTTCATTTTTACAAAAGGATAGAATAACATGAGAAGGACCTTGTACTTTGAAAGCCTTTAGAACTCTCATTGCAATGACCAACCATGATTCCATAGGACCAGTGATATGACCAAACTCCTTAGAGAGTGATGGATTCACAATACAGAGGCATATTTTTATGAACATGGCCAATGTGGGAGTTTGTTTAGTTGATTATGTATCTTTGCTATGAGGGCCTTACTTTTCTTTTCTTTTCTTTTAAATTAGGAGGTGGGATAAAAGGAGAGAAAACAATTCCTTATTTATGTAAAGATTTTCTAAAATGATCTTGTAAATTGACCTACCACATCACTGTGCAAGAAAAAAGAATAGCTATCCCTTCCACATTGTAACTTTCCCCATTGCAGTTTCAATATATCACACGTTGGCATAAGAAATTAAATAAGAGTTTGGGGAAAGTTTTATGGAAATTACAGAAGACATGCAAAGGCAAGCCGGTAACACAGAAAACATTTAGAAACTCAAAATGCATAAAATGTATGAATAGTATTGGATAATATCAACATTTTATATGGACATTCCAGATCATGGAAGTGTTGTTCCCTAACCCTTGTAATATGGAAGGGATAACTGTAATTGATCCTTCTGTTCAGGGAGGGGGAAGATCATTCCTTTCTCACCTTTTCCTACTTGTCAGTGTAAGGGGTATCTAATTCATACATAGAAGAATTGTTTATAAATGCATACGCACAAATCAGGAGACCAATAACAGTCATTTTTCTTTTAAATTAAGGAGTGGGGTAAGAGGAGAGACAACAAATCTTTATTTATGTGAAGATTTTTAAAATGACCTTGTAAAATGACCTACCACACTGTTGTGCAAGAAAAAAAGAATAGTTATCCATTCACATCTTGACTTTTCCCAGTCACCTACAGACAGACTAAAGCTGCTCTGGGGTAAAGGTTAAACCTTTTGCAGCATCTTGGAACAGTATTCATTTAATGGAGGCCTGACTAGCCAGAGGACTGCTCATTTCCTGCTACCTGGTAGTCATTTCCCCATAGCCTTGCAAGTTTCGAGAGTGTAAAGAAATCTTTTTCCTGTTAGTCCCTTCTATAGCTGCAAAGAAAAGCTTATGGTACAGTGTGAACACTTAATATTGTGGCTGTCTTTTAGTCGTTTTTGCCATGTCTGACACTTGGTTTCCCCAACTTGGGGTTTTCTTGGCAGATATAAAGGTGTGGGAAATATTTAAAGATGTCTTCATTCTCACCTTCCCCAGGATCTCTCCACATCTCATCCCCCTTTTAGTTCATGTTCCACCAAATTAAGGAGGGATAAAATGTGAGAGAATGATCTGTACTGTTTTTAGAGAAAAAGTAATGATGGCTAAAGAAGATACTTGACTTCATACATAATATTTTTTAAAGAATAAAAACTCTCTTGGGCCTCAGTTTACTCATCTGAAAAATGAGAGAGTTGTATTAATGTCAAGGAGCCTTTCAGCCCTTAATTCTTTGATCTTCTGAATACAAAGGAATTAATCTAATTGTTGGAATTAGAATTTGGAGGGGAGAGAAGGGAAAATTACAATTTAGAGATGGGTACCCACTCCATCTAGAAAGAAGTCTGGTCCTCTTAGCCCATATCTAACCTTTCAGTCCTCTCAGAGGTCTCTCAATTTTGACTTCCCTCAGAGAATTTTCAAAGCTTAAAGAAATTCTACATAATCCAGCTCCCTCATTTTATGGATGAAAAATTAGAGTTTGGCATCAAACTCTAAGAGAATTGTAGATTTAGGGTTGGAAATGACCTTAGAAGTCATTCATGTTTCAATACCATTTTAGAGGGGAGTAAATTGAGATGCAGGGAGGTTATTTCCCAAAGGAGACCTAGAGCATAAGTGCCTAAAGCAGGATATGAACCCAGGTCTTTTCATGCATTGCACCATATTCCCTTTTCCAAGAACCAAAATACAATTGATTTTGACTGAATTTTGCTCTTTTCCATTGTTTGTTCCAGGATGTTATAGTTATAATCTGTTAGAATGTGGTCAGACCTGGCATCAAACTGGATATTTTCATGGTTAATAGTGCAACTGTATTAAGTGACTAAGCTGTTGGTTCACAGAACCAAGCTTGCTTGACTATATCTCTCTTCATATCTGTATTTAACCTTGCATATGGGAGGCATCTAGTAAATATTTGTTAATGGGTCTGATTGTTGGATTTATGTTCCTGTCTAGCCTTTGTAAGATTCTGATTGTGTTTCATTGTAGAAATATGAAATGTGTGAATGAAAGAGCATCAGTCTTTCTTCCCTTGGTGCCAGGGAAAGGGCTAAATGAAGAGGGCTCCTTAGTTTGCAGGAACACTGCTATTCTCAGCTCTGCACACTCTCATGGACTTTGACACCACCTTGGTGACAGACAGTAGCACACTCTTTGATTGCTGCCCCCCAGGGTTCATCTTTCCACTGCTGTTTCCCAATGGACCATTCCCTAGTACTACTTCTTGGCTTACTAACACAGTATTTTTACACCATACAACTTGCTGTGATCTTTCCAGATCTTTAAGTACTTCTTACCATAGGAACTAATCTATTGTCATCCAAGACAACCTAAAAAGTACATCTAAAGGACTATAGAAAAGTCTCTCAGGAGATTAGGGGGCAGCTTCAGGAATGATCAAGTCTCAGCCAAGACCTTCCTTTATGTCCCTGAGCATGACTGCATTACCACTGGATGAAATTGGGCCTCTATTGTAGGCTCATGTTTCTCTACTGGGAAGATGACCTATCATTATACAGTCAACTCTTGCCTCCTGACCTTTGGCAGTTCCATATTCCAACCCTTCAAAGTTTACTAGGTTGCAATCTAATCTGAAACCATTCTACCTCAGAGTAGGAGAGATCAGATATAACAAAAACAGAAACTTCCTGGGCCATGAACTCACCAGTCATGAGCAGATAAAGACCTGAGGCTACTTTCCCCAACTTGAGGCTCAAAGCACTCCTTAGTCAGACACAGCCAGGCTCAAACCCTCCTTAGGGAACTCTTAGCATTTTCAGTTCAGAATGCTCCCCTTATTCACATGGTAAACAGCTTGGGAATACAAATGATGTGTTATATCACACTGGAACACATGTCTCATATATAATTTTATATAATAACGATGGGGTCCTTGTGATGTCTGTAGTATCAATCTGTAACATCAGTTTGTAAATGGGGTGCTTTGGGATCTATGTCTGTAAAATCAATTTGTAAAAGCAGTCTGTAAAATCACACTTACCGCCACCCTCCCCAGCCTCAGAGCATTGACTCTTCCCCTTCCCTCTTCCAGCACTCTGCCCAGCAACAACTCATGACCTGTTTATCTCTGCTTGAAACAATAAGTTATGTAAATGTTATCTCCCTTAGTTAGAGTGGCCAGCCCCACCATAAATTCTTCAATACCTTATCTATAGGGTAACTCCTTAGTCAATTATATACCCACACTGTCTCTGATGACCTTGGTGGGTGACAGACTGGGCACTCTTTAGTGACCTGTCAGGCCTAAAACCACACCTCCAGCTAGTCCCCCCTTGAGCTATTTCCCAGTGAATCATGGGCAATACAACTGAGCAGTTGATATTAAAAGTGTATGGTCCTTTGAGCACTGACCACTCCTTAACTCCTCCCTGATCCCACCCTTACTCACCTAGTTAGCATAATTGACACCTTAAAACTATGCCTGTGGCCTCTGTGAGTTTGCAGGTTCCATAAGAACTGTTAGGCTGTTCTCTACAGCATAACAATAAACTTTACAATTTCGGCTTCAAAGTTTGCTTGAGCCTGGTGAATTCCTTCCAGACTGGATGCCAGGGTGGCATCCCTAGCAGAACCACTTACCCTACCCCCCCTCCTTATAACCTCTTCAATAATATCGGATTGAATTGGTCATCAAGTATTCAGAAACATACCTACACTTCCAACTGGATCCCTCCCCCAAAATGCAATCCATTATTTTTATTCCCTACAATATTAGACATTCAAAGTAGGAAATGAGGGACTGGACTTGCACCAGTACATCCACTATGGATAAAATGGTGGAGATGGTACAGGTTAGACATCTCACTGATGTACAGTTCTTTTTAGTTGTGATAGTCTAATGTTTTGAAGCTTGTTTGCATAAGAAGTCTTTTCCATTAAAATCAACATGGTAACCAAAACCTTTTTAATCAGGTAGTCACACAGACGGTAGTATTCATGCTTTTCTGCCTAAATTGAAAGCCTGTTCTTCCACAGCAGACTAGATGGATATCCAGCAAACATGCAACACATTCTCTCAGAGCAGAAAAAATCCTGTTTTCATACATCTGCCTTGAAGTGATACAGTCACAGGAAAAGTTTTCCTCAAAAGTTTATGGCCAAAATTGTCTAATAATGTTCACTTTTTGGATGGATCACAACAGATCTGTGTGGGACAGAGACCACTATCAAAAAAATCAATACAGAGACTTAGATACCTTGAAAGCAGAAATGAGTTTCTGGCTTTTTTATGAGAAAGGGTACCACCCTTTGTGGCTCTGATGGAGCTGCCCAGGATAGTACAAACTGATTCTGGAAAGCAAGGTCCTTCCATACCCTAAATCCCTTTCCCTTTTCCCACTGGCTGGGCTTCAAGGGGCACAGTCTTTTCCTGGGAATATTCCCCAGCAACAAAGAACAAAGGGAGTTGGAGAAGTTTTTCCAGGGATAAGAAAAGGTGGGAAGTTTTGAAAAAGTTTGGAAGAAAACACAGTTTAGGTTAGGGTTAGGGTGTACATTATATTTTTCTTTGCTACATGCTCTGAAGCAGGATCTAAGTGGGTGTATTTTTTAGCACAGTTCAAGATGTGTTGGAAGGAATGGTTTTACAAGGTCAGCTAACTGTAGATGTTTTTTTCTGTAATTGAGTAAACTGTGTCACAATAATTAAAACCTATTAATCTTTTTGAAGAGGCTTCACTTCAGAGAAATCCTAGTATTTCAAGACTTCTGAGAAATTCAGGTTTTCACCTTTTTTTTCAGATAGCCTATTCTGAGCATGTTGGGTAGAGAAGGTATATTTGAGCAAAACTCTGTGGAAACAGGGATTACAAGGAAGTTCTTTTCTGTGACAGTTTCTTTAAGATAGTTGTCTTAAAGGCATGCATTTCATCTCAATTGCTTTTGCTTCTTTAGTGGAGAGAGCATCTTTAGCTTTTTTCCCATTTGACCTAAAGGGGGCAGATACAAAGGCCTTTTGGTAAATGGATAAAAGCAAAGCTTCAGCAGTCTGACTACAGATGTGGAGGGCTATTTCTATCTGAAATGCAGGCATTACATCTCAATTTCTTTGGCTTGTTTTGGTGGAAATGGCATCATTAGGATTTCTCCAATTGAAACCAATGAGGGCAGATGCAAAGGCCTTTTGCTAAAGGAGTAAGAGCAAATCTTCAACAGTCTGTCCACAGATGTGGAAGGCTGAAGGAACTGTATGTATAAGAGTGGTTAGAATTCCAGTATTTCAAAAGACTTCTGAGAAATTCAGGTTTTCACCTTTTTTTTCAGATAGCCTATTCTGAGCATGTTTGGTAGAGAAGGCATATTTAAGCATAACTCTTTGGAAACAGGGTTCACACGGAAGTTCTATCTGTACAGCTTTCTCTTAGTTAGTTGTCTTAAACACAGGCATTACATGTCAATTGCTTTGGCTTCTTTAGAGGAGAAGGCATCTTTAGGATTTTTCCCATTGAAACCTATGAGGGTAGATATAACAGCCTTTTGGTAAAGGGATAAAAGCAAAGCTTCAGGAGTCTGACTACAGATATGGACGGCTATAGGAACTGCATGCACAACAGTGCTTAGAATTCTAGTGTTTCAAAGACTTCTAAGAAATTCAGGTTTTCACCTTTTTTCAGATAGTCTATTCTGAGCATGTCTGGTAGAGAAGGTATATTTGAGCATAACTCTGTGAAAACAGGGTTCACATGGAAGTGCTATCTGTACAGCTTTCTCTTAGTTAGTTGTCTTAAACGCAGACCTTACATCTCAATTGCTTTGGTTTCTTTTGTAGAAATGGCATCATTAAATTTTCTCCCATTGAAACCAATGAGGGCAGATACAAAGGCCTTTTGCTAAAAAAGCAAAAGCAAAGCTTCTGCAGTCTGACTACAGATGTGGGGGCCTGAAGGAACTGTATTCACAGAAGTGCATAGAATTCCAGTATGTCAAAAGACTTCTGAGAAATTCAGGTTTTCACCTTTTTTTTCAGATAGCCTATGCTGAGCATGTTTGGTAGAGAAGATATATTTGAGCATAACTCTGGGCAAACAGGGTTCACAACGGAAGTGCTATCTGTATAGCTTTCTCTTAGTTAGTTGTCTTAAACGCAGGCATTGCATATCAATTGCTTTGGCTTCTTTACTGGAGAAGGCATCTTTAGGATTTTTCCCATTGAAGCCTATGAGGGTAGATATAACGGCCTTTTGGTAGAGGGATAAAAGCAAAGCTTCAGCAGTCTTCCTACAGATGTAGAGGGCTAAAGAAAATATATGTACAACAGTGTGTAGAATTCTAGTATTTCAAAAGACTTCTGAGAAATTCATGTTTTCACCTTTTTTCTGATAAACTCTTACTTGCTCTTTGGTAGAAAAGGTATATCTGAGCATAATTCTGTTGAAACAGGGATTACACAAAAGATCTTTTTGGTGACAGATTTCTCTTAGCTCGTTGTCTTAAATGGAGGCATTACATCTCAATATCTTTTGATTCTTTTGGTGGTAATGGCATCATTAAGATTTCTGCCATTGAATCCATTGAGTGCAGATACAAAGGCCGTTTGCTAAAAAAGTAAAAGCAAAGTTTCAGCAGTCTGACCACAGATGTGGACGGCTATAGGAATTGCATGCACAACAGTGCTTAGAATTCTAGTGTTTCAAAAGACTTCTAAGAAATTCAGGTTTTCACCTTTTTTTCAGATAGACTGTTAAATGCATGTTTGTTACAAAAAGTAAATCTGAGCATAACTCTGTAGAAACAGGGATTACACAGAAGATCTTTTCTGTGCCAGCTTTCTCTTAGTTAGTTGTCTTAAACACAGGCATTACATGTCAATTGCTTTGGCTTCTTTAGAGGAGAAGGCATCTTTAGGATTTTTCCCATTGAAACCTATGAGGGTAGATATAATGGCCTTTTGGTAAAGGGATAAAAGCAAAGTTTAGCAGCCTTCCTACAGATGTGGAGGGCTACCGGAATTGTATGAACAACAGTGCTTAGAATTCTAGTATTTCAAAAGACTTCTGAGAAAATCACATTTTCACCTTGTTTCAGATAGACTGTTACATGCACGTTTGGTAGAAACGGTATATCTGAGCACAAATCTGTAGAAACAGGGATTACACAGAAGTTCTTTTCTGTGCCAGCTTTCTCTTGCCTAGTTTTCCAAAATGCAGGCATTACATCTCAATATCTTTGGCTTCTTTTGGTGGAAATTGTATTTCTCCCATTGAAACCAATGAGGGCATATACAAAGGCCTTTTGCTAAAAAAGTAAAAGCAAAGCTTCAGCAGTCTTCCTACAGATGTGGAGAGCTAAAGAAACTATATGCACAACAGTGCTTAGAATTCTAGTATTTCAAAAGACTATTGAGAAATTCAGGTTTTCACCTTTTTTTCAGATAACCTATTCTGAGCATGTTTGGTAGAGAAGGTATATTTTAGCATAACTGAGGAAACAGGGATTACAAGGAAGTTCTTTTCTGTGACAGTTTCTTTTAGCTAGTTGTCTTAAATGCATGCATTTCATCTCAACTACTTTTCCTTCTTTAGTGGAGAAGGCATCTTTAGCTTTTTTCCCATTTGACCTAAAGAGGGCAGATACAAAGGCCTTTAGGTAAATGGATAAAAGCAAAGCTTCAGCAGTATGAATACAGATGTGGAGGCCTAAAGGAACTGTATGCACAAAAGTGCTTAGAATTCTAGTATTTCAAATGACTCCTGAGAAATTCACGTTTTCACCTTGTTTCAGATAGACCATTACACACACATTTGGTAGAAAAGGTATATCTGAGCACAATTCTGCAGAAATAGTTCTTTTCTGTGACAGCTTTATTTTGCCTAGTTGTCTTAAACACAGGCATTACATCTCAATTTCTTTGGCTTATTTTGGTGGAGATGGCATCATTGGGATTTCTCCCATTAAAACCAATGAGGGCAGATACAAAGGCCTTTTGCCAAAAAAGTAAAAGCAAAGCTTCAGCAGTCTAAAAACAGATGTGTAGGGCTACCAGAACTGTGTGCACAACAGTGGTTAGAATTCCAGTATTTCAAAAGACTTCTGAGAAATTCAGGTTTCCACCTTTTTTTTTCAGATAGCCTATTCTGAGCATGTTTGGTAGAGAAGATATATTTGAACATAACTGAGGAAACAGGGATTACAAGGAAGTTCTTTTCTGTGACAGTTTCTTTTAGCTAGTTGTCTTAAATACATGCATTACATCTCAATTGCTTTTGACTCTGTAGTGGATAAGGCATCTTGAGCTTTTTTCCCCTTTGACCTAAAGAGGGCAAAGGCATTTAGGAAAATGGATAAAAGCAAAGCTTCAGCAGTCTGACTACAGATGTGGAGTGCTAAAGGAATTGTATGCACAATAGTGCTTAGAATTCTAGTATTTCAAAAGACTACTGAGAAATTCCTGTTTTCACCTTGTTTAAGATAGACCGTTACATGCACGTTTGGTAGAAAAGGTATATCTGAGCACAAATCTGCAGAAACCGGGATTACACCGAAGTTCTTTTCTGTGACAGCTTTCTGTTGCCTAGTTGTCTTAAACACAGGCATTGCATCTCATTTTCTTTGGCTAATTTTGGTGGTAATGGCATTATTGGGATTTCTCCCATTGAAACCAATGAGGGCAGATACAAAGGCCTTTAGGAAAATGGATAAAAGCAAAGCTTCAGCAGTCTGACTACAGATGTGGATGCCTAAAGGAATTGTATGCACAATAGCACTTAGAATTCTAGTATTTCAAAAGACTACTGAGAAATTCCTGTTTTCACCTTGTTTAAGATAGACCGTTACATACACGTTTGGTAGAAAAGGTATATCTGAGCACAAATCTGCAGAAACAGGTATCACACCGAAGTTCTTTTCTGTGACAGCTTTCTGTTGCCTACTGGTCTTAAACACAGGCATTACATTTCAATTTCTTTGGCTTATTTTGGTGGAGATGGCATCATTGGTATTTCTCCCATGAAATCAATGAGGGCAGATAAAAAGGCCTTTTGCCAAAAAAGTAAAAGCAAGGCTTCAGCAGTCTGAAAACAGATGTGGAGGGCTAACAGAACTGTATCACAACAGTGGTTAGAATTCTAGTATTTCAAAAGACTTTTGAGAAATTCAGTTTTTCACCTTTCTTTCCGATAGCCTATTCTGAGCATGTTTGGTGGAGAAGGTATATTTGAGCATAACTCTGAGGAAACAGGGATTACACGGAAGTTCTTTTCTGTGACAGTTTTGGTGAGCTAGTTGTCTTAAACACAGGCATTACATCTCAATTTCTTTGGCTTATTTTGGTGGAAATGGAATTATTGGGATTTCTCCCATTGAAACCAATGAGGGCAGATACAAAGGCCTTTTGCTAAAGGAGTAAAAACAAATCTTCAGCAGTCTGTCTACAGTTTTGGAGGGCTAAAGGTACTCTATGCACAAGAGTGGTTAGCATTCCAGTATTTAAAAAGTCTGAGATATTCAGGTTCTCACCTTCATTTTCAGTAGCCTATTCTGAGCATGTTTGGTAGAGAAGGTATATTTGAGCATAACTCTGTGGAAATAGGGATTACAAGGAAGTTCTTTTCTGTGACAGTTTCTGTTAGCTAGTTGTCTTAAACACAGGGGTTATATCTCAATTTCTTTGGCTAATTTTGGTGGAAATGGCAGTATTGGGATTTCTCCCATTGAAACCAGTAAGGACAGATCCAAAGGCCTTTTGCTAAAGGAGTAAAAGCAAATCTTTAGCAGTCTGTCTACAGTTGTGGAGGGCTAAAGGTATTCTATGCACAAGAGTTGTTAGCATTCCAGTATTTCAAAAATCTGAGAAATTCAGGTTTTCACCTTTTTTTTCAGATAGCCTATTCTGAGCATGTTTGGTAGAGAAGGTATACCAGACCATAACTCTTTAGAAACAGGGATGCTCTGCATCCAGCTGCCTTAGAACATGCAGCTTGGGGTTGGGGAGAGGCCACTGATCCACCCATACTGGTTTATCTGAGAGCCACCGCATCGGGGGTAGCTGGAGAGGATCTGGGTATGGGGGCAGCTGTGGAATCCGGGCCTCTAGGATTGGGGGGACTGTTGGGAGTGGGACTGCCTGTCGGTGGAGAGATGTATGCCTATTTGTGCTTGCAGGTCCCTTCCCCAGAGTACATGCGGGGCCCCTGGAACTAGGATGGGGCGAAGGAGACCGGAGTTCCCCTCCTAGTCATGCCAGGGCAGGTCTTTGGCAACAATTCGGCTCTGGACCTACAGACCGACAGAGCGACAGTCCTTGGCCCAGTGATATCCCTTTCTACAGAGAGGGCAAGGGGTGGGGGGCCTAGGGCTGGACAGACAAGGAGAGGGAACCTGGTGAGCAGAGGGCTGGGGGGGGGGGTGTGCTGGGGAGGGGGGGGTGGAGTGTCTAGGATTGGCAAATTCCTTGGCAAAGTGACCCCGCCCACCACAAGGGAAGCATGTGGGGGCGGAGCGGTCTTTTCCAGGTAGAGCAGGTTGGGGGGAGGACACCTGGAGAGAGCTCAAAGCCTTGGCTAAGATCTCGGCCTGATAGGCCGCAGTGCCTATGTCCCTACATGCCAGTATTCAATCATCTATATCAGGGGAGCGTGAGAGGTCAATGGCCCTCCTGCACTCGGTAGAACATCCCTCCCGGAGGAGCTCCTTTACCAGGGCCTCTGCAGCCCCCGGATGGTCTACCTTAAATCCTACCACCTCCCATACTTGGGCCACAAAGTCAGAGAAAGGCTCTGAGGTCCCCTGAACAAGCTTTTGGATCTTTTCTTTGGCCTGCCCAGATCGGGGTGTTTTGCGCCAGGCCCGCACGGCACAGAGGTGCACTTGGTCAAAATATTCTGGGCCTCCCTGCGCTTGAGCAGCGGTTGTGGTGTAGTGCCCCTCTCCCTTCAATGCCTCTGTTTCTATAGGGTGGGGATGTACTTTCCTATTTCTCTCTGCTTGCTGCTCACACTCATCATAATAGGTGGCCTTCTAAAGAAGGAAGTGGGGGGGGGGGAAGGATTGCCCTCATGAGGTGTTTATAGTCACCAGAACAATTAAGATCCCGAGTCCAATCATCTAACATGCCCTGGAGGTATGGACTAGATAGTCCTTCCTCTTTGGCTACTTTTCTCAGGCGCTCCATAACTTTGGGTCTGTGGGATACCAAATTGCAGGGCGCCGAGCAGTGGGGTTGGTATTAACAGGAAAGGCTTGGAGGCCGATGTCTTGGGGTAATGGGGGGGGGGGGCTGTGCGATCCCTGGGCCAGCGTTGCGACCGAACCAAGGTGGGGGAGGGCCCCAGGAGGTGTCTCGTGCTGAGCACAGATCTCGGGTGTGGGAAGGGACCTCTGGAACAGTCCAGGCCCGAGTCGGTCTCATTGGAATCTGGGGGCAGGGAGCTGCTGGAGGGGAGGGGGCTCCTCTGCCTCCTATCAGGCGGTGAGAGGGGAGTCCCCAAAGGTGGATGCACAGGAGGACTCAGGACGTGGCCACCCCCTGAGGGGGTATATTGAGACAGAGGATGATAGAGGGAGGGGGGCGGTTTCCTTCCCTCGCCGCCAGAGGGTTCTGCCCCAATTGCCCAGACTTGGGGTGATTTTTCAGAGTCCCCAGACAGAGATTTCTCTCCGGCTTGGAGAATCTCCTGTGGGGGTCTCTCATGGCCGGACAAACAAGTAATAACAGCCGAGACTACGGGGTAAAAACATAGTGGGGGTTGGAACTCTCCATGGACCTCCACCCTGCATGCCTGGGCTGCAATAAGGGACCAGATCTCAGGGTCCATAGTGTGGGCCGCCTCGACCCATGGGGCGATCTCCTTAATAAGTTGTAGGGTGCGGGCACATTCTTTTTGTCTTTTTTTTTTTTTTTTTGAGGGCAATTGGGGTTAAGTAACTTGCCCAAGGTCACACGGCTAGGTTTTTGTTTGTGTGTGCGTTTAGTGTCTGAGGCCGGATCCGAACTCAGGTCCTTTTGACTCCAGGGCCGGCGCTCTACTCACTGAGCCACCTAGCCGCCCATGCGGGCACATTCTTTAAGGGTGCATTTCATTCGCGGCTTGCTAAGAGGGCCTGGACTACCCGAGCCTGAGACTCGAACGAGGTCGATGGGAAATTACCCATCCTGAAAAAGAGAAGGGGAGAAAAAAGGGGCAAAAGTGGGGGAAGGTGATATACGACCTGCTAATGAGGGGGGGGCCTCTAACAGCGACCAGCGCTGTGCAGAGTCCCGGGTTTTGGCACGATTTGTTTTCGGATCCTTTCGCTGGGCCTTCTGGACACCACATGGTGGGGAGCGCCTAGCAGAACAAAGCGCACTTACACAGCAACTCAAGGGGCAACTCCAACTTTATTTCCTGCTCTTCTACATATATAGCCTATCCTACACAAGCACTTTCAATTTTGGCTCTTGGCCAATTACAACTCTTATTGCCTTTTAAGGTCAAGCACACCTTAACCCCTGGGACTCTAATCTCACAATTTCTAGCTGGAGCAAGGATATTCCTTGTGGGCCCAGATGTGTATCACTCCTTAGAACAAGGCGGGGTCAGCTGGGGCCTATCAGTCCCTCAAGCGCCTAGAGGGTTAATGGGGGCGAGAGGCCTTGCCATCATTGCCTAAGCCCGGAGGCAGTGGCATCATGGGTCCAGGGACCTCTCAAGGGCACTGAGGTAAATACGCGTTGGCTCTCCCACACTCATAAGTCTTCTGAAATATTTGAATTCAAAGCACTGTTGGAGACAGAGTTGCTTTAACCCTCCAAATCATTTGGCAGACTGCTAAAGCTTGGCTTTTACTTTTTTAGCAAAAGGGCTTTTTATCTAAGCTCATTGGTTTCAATGGGAAAAAACCTAATGATGCCATTTCCACGAAAGAAGCCAAAGCATTTGATAATGGAATGCCAGGGTTTAAGAGAACTAGCTAAGTGAAAGCCGAGACAGAAAAGAACTTCCGGGTAATCCCTGTTTCTAGACAGTTATGCTCAGATATACCCTTTCTACCAAACATGCTTGTAACAGTCTATCTGAAAATAGGTAAAAACCTGAATTTCCTATAAGTCGTTTGAAATACTTGAATTCAAAGCACTGTTGGACACAGAGTTGCTTTAACCCTCCAAATCTTTAGGTAGACTGCTGAAGCTTTGCTTTTACTTTTTTAGCAAAAGGCCTTTTTATCTACCCTCATTGGTTAAAAAGGGAGAAAACCTAATGATGCCATTTCCAGGAAAAGAAGCCAAAGCATCTGATATGGAATGCCTGCATTTAACACAACTAGCTAAGAGAAAGCTGTGACAGAAAAGAACTTCCGGGTAATCCCTGTTTCTAGAGAGTTATGCTCAGATATACCTTTTCTACCAAACACGCTTGTAATAGTCTTTCTGAAAAAAAGTAAAAACCTTAACTTCTCAGAAGTCTTTTGAAATACTTGAATTCAAAGCATTGTTGTACACCGAGTACCTATAACCCTCCACATCTGTAATTAGACTGCTGAAGCTTTGCTTTTTGTTTTTTAGAGAAAGGACTTTGTATCCAAACTCATTCGTTTCAGTGGGGGGAAACATAATGATGCCATTTCCCCAAAAGGAAGCCAATGCATGTAATATGTAATGTCTATGTTTAAGACAACTAGTTAAGAGAAAGCTGTGACAGAAAAGAAATTCCGGGTAATCCCTGTTTCTAGAGTGTTATGCTCAGAAATACTTTTTCTACCAAATATGCTTGTAACAATCTATCTGAAAAAAGGCAAAAACCTGAATTTCTCAGAAGTCTTATGAAATACTTGAATTCAAAGCACTGTTGGCACAGAGTTGCTTTAACCATCCACATCTTTAGTGAGACTCCTGAAGCATAGCTTTTACTTTCTTAGCAAAATGCCTTTATATCTGACTTCATTGGTTACAATGGGAGGAAACATAATGATGCCATTTCCATGAAAGAAGAACAAACAATGGAGATGCAATGGCTGTGTTTAAGACAACTAGCTAAGAGAACCTTTCACAGAAAAGAACTTACATGTATTGCCTGTTTCTACAGAGTTACGGTAAGATATACCTTCATTTAAGGCAACTGGCTAAGAGAAACTGTGACCAAAGAGACCTTCCGGGTAAACACTGTTTCTAGAGAGCTATGCTCAGATATACCTTTTCTACCAACCATGCTTGAAACAGTCTATCTGAAAAAAGGTAACAACCTAAATTTCTCAGAAGTCTTTTAAAATACTTGAATTCAAAGCTCTGTTGTACACCGAGGTGCTTTTAACCTCCACATCTTTAGTCAGACTGCTACAGCTTTCCTTTTACTTTTTTAGCAAAAAGGCTTTATATCTGCCCTCATTGGTTTCAATGGTAGAAAACCTAATGATGCCATTTCCAGGAAAAGAAACCAAAGCATTTGAAATGTAATGCCTGGGTTTAAGACAACTAGCTTATAAAAAGCTGTGACAGAAAAGAACTTCCAGGTGATCCCTGTTTTAGAGAGTTATGCTCAGATATACCTTTTCTACCAAAGATGCTTGTAACATCTATCTGAAAAAAGGCAGAAACATGAATTTCTCAGAAGTCTTTTGAAATACTTGAATTCAAAGCACTGTTGAACACAGAGTTGCTTTAATCCTCCACATCTTTACTCAGACTGCTGAAGCTCTGCTTTTACTTTTTTAGCAAAAGGCCTTTTTGTATGTGCCCTCAGTGGTTTCAGTGGAAGAAAACCTAATGAAGCCATTTCATCGATAATAAGCCAAAGCATTTAAAAAGAAATGCCTGCGATTAAGACACCTAGCTAAGAGAAAGCTGTTACAACAAAGAACTTCCGGGTAATCCCTATTTCTAGAGAGTTATGCTCAGATATACCTTTTCTACTAAATATGCTTGTAACAGTCTATCTGAAAAAAGGTCAAAACCGGAATTTCTCTGAAATCTTTTAAAATACTTGAATTCAAAGCACTGTTGTACACAGAGTTGAGTTAATTCTCGACATCTTTAGTCAGACTGCTGGAGCTTTGCTTTTCCTTTTTTACCAAAAGGCCTTTGTATCTGCCCACATTGGTTTCAATGGGAGAAACCCTAATGATGGCATTTGCATGAAAAGAAGCCAAAGCAAATGATAAATAATGCCTACGTTTAAGACAACTATCTAAGAGAAAGCTGGACAGGAAAGAACTTCTGAGTAATCCCTGTTCCTAGAGAATTATGCTCAGATATACCTTTTCTACCAAACATGCTTGTAACTCTCGATCTAAAAAATTTGAAAAACATAAATTTCTCAAAAAGTCTTTCTAAATACTTGAATTCAAAGCACTATTGTACAGAGATTTGCTTTACCCCTCCACATCTTTAGTCAGACTGCTGCAGCTTTGCTTTTAATTTTTTAGCAAAATGCGTTTATATCTGCCCTCATTGGTTTCTATGGGTAAAAGCTAATGATGCCATTTTCAAGAAAAGAAGCCTAAGCATTTGAAATGTAATGATTGCGTTTAAGACAACTAGCTAAGAGAAAGCTGTGACAGAAAAGAACTCCTGGGTAATCCCTGTTTCTAGAGAGTTATGCTCAGATATACTTTTTCTACCAAACATGGTTGTAACAGTCTATCTGAAAAAAGGTAAAAACCTGAATTTCTCAGAAATCTTTGGAAATACTTGAATTCTAAGCAGTGTTGCACACTGAGTTCCTCCACTTCTTTAGTCAGACTACTGAAGCTTTGCTTTTACTTTTTTCGCAAAAGGCTTTTATATCTGCCCTCATTGGTTTCAGTGGGTGAAAACCTAATGATGCCATTTCCAGGAAAAGAAGCCAAAGCATTTGAAATGTAATGCTTGGGTTTAATTAAACTATCTAAGAGAATGCTGTGACAGAAAAGAATTTCAGGTAATCCCTGTTTCTAGAGATTTATGCTCAGATATACCTTTTCTACCAAATATGCTTGTAACAGTCTATCTGAAAAATGGTAAAAACATGAATTTCTCAGAAGTCTTTTGAAATACTTGACTTCAAAGAACTGTTGTACACAGAGTTGCTTTAATCCTCCACATCTTTAGTCAGACTCCTGAAACTTTGCTTTTACTTTTGTAGCAAAAGGCCATTGTATCTGCCCTCATTTGTTACAATGAAAGAATAGATAATGATGCCATTTCCAAGAAAAGAAGCCAAAGAATGTGATATGTAATGCCTGCATTTCAGACAACTAGCTAAAAGAAAGCTGGTTAGAATAGAACTTCTGGGTAATCCCGGTTCCTAGAGAATTTTGCTCAGATATATCTTTTCTACCAAATATGCTTGTAACAGTCTCTCTGAAAGAAGGTAAAACCCTGAATTTCTCAAAAGTCTTTTTAAATACTTGAATTCAAAGCACTGTTGTACACAGATTTGCTTTAACCCTCCACATCTTTTGTCAGACTGATTCAGCTTTGCTTTCACTTTTTTAGCAAAAGGCCTTTATATCTGCCCTCATTGGCATCAATGAGGGAAAACCTAATGACTCCATTTCCATAAAAAGAAGCCAAAGCATTTGATATGTAATGCCTGTATTTAAGACAACTAGATAAGAGAAAGGTGGACAGAAACGAATTTCCTGATAATCCCTGCTCCTACAGAGTTATGCTCAGATATACCTTTTCTACCAAACATGCTTGTAACACTCTATCTGAAAGTAGGGAAAAATATAAATTTCTCAGAAGTCTTTTGAAATTCTTGAATTCAAATCACTGTTGTACACAGAGTTCCTTTAACCCTCCACATCTGTAGTGTAACTGTGGCAGCTTTGCTTTTACTTTTTTCGCAAAAGGCCTTTATATCTGCCCTCATTAGTTTCAGTGGGGAAAATTGAATGATGCAATTTCCAGGAAAAGAAGCCCAAGCATCTGAAATGTAATGCCTGGCTTTAATTCAACTAGCTAAGAGAAAACTGTGACAGAAAAGAATTTCGGGTAATCCCTGTTTCTAGAGAGTTATGCCCAGATATACCTTTTCTACCCAACATATTTTTAACAGTCTATCGAAAAAAAGGTAAAAACCTAAATTTCTCAGAAGTCTTTGGAAATACTTGAATTCAAAGCACTGTGGTACACAGAGTTGCTTTTACCCTCCACATTTTTAGTCAGTCTACTGCAGCTTTGCTTTTACTTTTTTTGCAAAAGGCCTTTATATCTGCCCTCATTGGTTTCGATGGGGAAAATCTAATGATGCCATTTCCATGAATAGAAGCCAAAGTATTTTGTATGTAATGTCTCCATATAGGACAACTAGCTAAGAGAAAGCTGTGACAGAAAGGAACTTCCGAGTAATCCCTGTTTCTAGAGAGTAATGCTCAGATATACCTTTTCTACCAAACATGCTTGTAACAGTCGATCTGAAAAAAGGTAAAAACATGAATTTCTTAGAAGTCTTTTGAAATACTTGAATTCAAAGCACTGTGGTACACAGAGATGCTACAACCCTCCACATCGTTAGTCAGACTGCTGAAGCTTTGCTTTTACTTTTGTAGCAAAAGGCCTTTATATCTGCCCTCATTGGTTTCAATGGGGTAAAACATAATCACGCCATTTCCACGAAAGAAGGGAAAGCATTTGATATACAATGCCTATATTTAAGTCAACCAGCTAAAAGAAAGCTTTGCCAGAAAAGAACTTCTGGGTAATCCCTGTTTCGAGAGAGTTATGCCCAGATACACCTTTTCTACTAAGCATGCCTGTAATAGTCTATCTGAAAAAAAGTATAAACATGAATGTCTCAGAAGTCTTTTGAAATAATTGAATTCAAAGCACTGTTGTACACAGTATTGCTTTAACCTGCCACATCTTTAGTATGGCTGCTGCAGCTTTGCATTAACTTTTTTAGCAAAAGGCCTTTATAAGTGCCCTCATTGGTTTCAATGGGGGAAAACCTAACGATGCCATTTCCAGGAAAACAAGCCAAAGCATTTGATATGAAATGCATGTGTTTAAGACAACTAGCTAAGAGAAAGGAGGACAGAAAATAACTTCTGCGTAATCCCTCTTTCTAGAGAGTTATGCTCAGATATACACCTTTTCTACCAAACGTGCTTGTAACAGTATATTTGAAAAAAGGTAAAAACATCAATTTCTCAGAAGTGTTGGAAATACATGAATTCTAAGCACTATTGGACACAGAGTTCCTTTAACCCTCCACATCTTTAGTCAGACTGCTGAAGATTTCCTTTTACTTTTTTAGCAAAAGGCCTTTATATCTGCCCTCATTGGTTTCAATGGGGGAAAACCTAATGATGCCATTTCCAGGAAAAAAAGCCAAAGCATTTGAAATGTAATGATTGCGTTTAATACAACTAGTTAAGAGAAAGGTGGACAGAAAAGATCTTCTGGTAATCCCTGTTCCTAGAGAGTTATTCTCAGACATACCTTTTCTACCAAACATGCTTGTAACAGTCTTTCTGAAAAAAGGTAAAAACATGAATTTCTCAGAATCCTTTGGAAATACTTGAATTCAACGGACTGTTTTAAACTGAGTTGGTATAACCCTCCCGATCTTTAGTCAGACTCCTGCAGCTTTGCTTTAACTTTTTCAACAAAAGGCCTTTATATCTGCCCTCGTTGGTTTCAATGGGAGAAAAATTGCAACATTAGCGTTTTTTACCTTTCTTCTGATAGACTGTTACAAGAATGTTTGGTAGAAAAGGTATATCTGAGCATAACTCTCTAGAAACAGGGATTACCCCGAAGTTCTTTTCTGTAATAATTTTCTCTTAGCTCGTTGTCTTAAAGGCAGACATTACATATCCAATGCTTTGTCTTCTTTTCCGGAAAATGGCATCATTAGGTTTTCCCCTTTGAAAACAAATGAAGGCAGATACAAAGGCTTTTTGCTAAAAATGTAAAATCAAAGCATTAGCAGTCTGACTAAAGATGTGGAGCGTTAAAGCAACTCTTTGGACCACAGTGCTTTGAATTCAAGTATTTCAAAAGACTTCTGAGAAATTCAGGTTTTTACATTTTTTTCTGATAAAATGTTACAAGTATGTTTGGAAGAAAAGGTATATCTGACCATAACTCCCTAGAAACAGGGATTACCCGGAAGTTCTTTTCTGTCAGAGCTTTCTCTTAGCTAGTTCTCTTAATCACAAGCATTACATATGAAATTCTTTGGCTTCTTTTCACAGAAGTGGCTTCATTAGTTTTTCTCCCATTGGAACCAGTGATGGCAGATTCAAAGGCGTTTTACTAAACGAGTAATACCAAAGCTTAAGCAGTGTGATTTCAGATGTTGTGGGCTCGCAGAACTGTATGCACAACAATTTTTAGAATTCTAGTATTTCAAAGGACTTCTGAGGAATTCATGTTTTTACCTTATTTCAGATAGACTGTTACAAGCCAGTTTCATAGAAAAGGTATATCTGAGCATAACTTAGTTGAAAAACGGTTACCAGAAGTTCTTTTCTCAGAAAGCTTTCTCTTAGCTAGTTTCCTTAAATGCAGGCATTACATATCAAATGCTTTGGCTTGTTTTCGTGGAAATAGCCTCATTAGGTTTTCAGCCATTGAAACCAATGGCGGCAGATATAAAGGCCTTTTGCTAAAAAAGCAATAACAAAACATCAGCAGTCTTACTAAAGATGTCTAGGGCTAAAGAAACTCTGTGTATAACTGTGCTTTGAATTCAAGAATTTCAAAAGCCTTCTGAGAAATTCTGGTTTTTACCTTTTTTTTCAGATAGAATGATACAAGCATGTTTGGTTAGAAAAGGTATATCTCAGCATAAATCTCTAGAAACAGGGATTACCCAGTAGTTCTTTTATGTCACGTCTTTCTCTTAGTGAGTTGTCTTAAACGCAGGCATTTCATATCAAATGCTTTGGCTTCTTTTCCTGGAAATGGCATCATTAAGTTTTCTCCCATTGAAACCAAAGAGGGCAGATATAAAGGCCTTTTGCTAAAAAAGTAAAAGCAACGCTTCAGCTTTCTGACATAAGATGTGCAGGGTTAAAGCAACTTTGTGTATAACAGTGATTTGAATTAAAGTATTTCAAAAGACTTCTGAGAAATTCCGGCTTTTATCTTTTTTTCAGGTAGAATGTTACAAGCATGTTTGGTAGAAAAGGTATATCTGAGCATAACTCTCTAGAAACAAGGATTACCTGGAAGTTCTTTTCTCTCACAGCTTTCTCTTAGCTAGCTGTCTTAAACACAGGCATTCCATATCAAATGGTTTTGCTTCTTTTTCTGGAAATGGCATCATTAGTTTTTCTCCGACTGAAACCAATGAGGGCAGATATAAAGGCCTTTTGCTAAAAAAGTAAAAGCAAAGCTTCAGCAGTCTGACTAAAGATGTGGTTGGTTGAAGCAACTCTGTTTAAAACACTGCTTTGAATTCAAGTATTTCAAAAGACTTATGAGAAATTCAGGGCTTTACCTTTTTTCAGGTAGACTGTTACAAGCATGCTTTGTAGAAAAAGTATATCTGAGCATAACTCTCTAGAAACAGGGATTACACGGAAGTACTTTTCTGTCAGATCTTTCTCTTAGCTAGTTGTCTCTATCACAAGCATTTCATGTGAAATTTTTTTTCACATAGACTGTTTCAAACCAGTTTCATAGAAAAGGTATTTCTGATCATAACTCAGTTGAAAAAGGGATTCCTGGAAGTCCTTTCTCTCACAGCTTTCTCTTAGCTAGTTGTCCTAAACGCAGGCATTACGTTTTAATTACTTTGGCTTCATTTCTTGGAAATAGCATAGTTGGGTTTTCTCCCGTTGAAACCAATGAGGGCAGATATAAAGCGCTTTTGCTTAAAAAGGAATAGCAAAACTTTAGCAGTCTGACTAAAGATGTGGAGGGTTAAAGCAACTCTGTGTACAACAATTCTTTGAATTCAAGTATTTCAAAAGTCTTCTGAGGAATTCAGGTTTTTACCTTTTTTCAGATAGTTACACGCATGTTGGGTAGAAAAGGTATATCTGAGCATAATTCTCTAGAAAGAGGGATTACCCAGAAGTTCTTTTCTGTCAGATCTTTCTCTTAGCTAGTTGTCTTAAACACAGGCATTCCACATCAAATGCTTTTACTTCTTTTCCAGGAAGTGGCATCATTGTGTTGTCTCCCATTGAAACCAATGAGGGCAGATAAAAAGGCTTTTTGCTAAAAAAAGTAAAAGCAAAGCTTCAGCTTTCTGACTAAAGATGTGCAGGGTTAAAACAACTCCGTGTACTACAGTACTTTGAATTCAAGTATTTCAAAAGACTTCTGAGTAATTCAGTTTTTTACCTATTTTCAGATAGACACAAAGATGTTTGGTTAGAAAAGGTATATCTGAGCACAACTCTCTAGAAATAGGGATTACGCGGGGCGGCTAGGTGGCGCAGTGAATAGAGCGCCGGCCCTGGAATCAGAAGGACCTGAGTCCGACACTTAATCCATACAAACAAAAAAAAACCTAGCCGTGTAACCTTGGGCAAGTTACTTAACCCCAATTGCCCTAAAGGGGCGGCTAGGTGGCGCAGTGAGTAAGAGCGCCAGCCTCAGAGTTGGGATGACCCGAGATCAGATCCGGCCTCAGAAAATGAGCACCCACGCATAAATAATGACTAGCCGTGTAACTTTGAGCAAGTTACTTAACCCCAATTGCTTTAAAAAAAAAAAAAAGAAATAGGGATTACGCGGAAGTTCTTTTCTGTCACAGCTTTCTCTTATCTAGTTTTCTTAAATGCAGGCATTCCATAAAAAATGCTTTGGCTTCTTTTCCTGAAAATGGAATCATTACGTTTTCTCCCTTTGAAATCAGTGATGACAGATATAAAGACCTTTCGCCAAAAAAGTAAAAGCAAAGCTTCAAGAGTCTGCCTAAAGACCTGGAGGGTTAAAGCAAATCTGTGCCCCACAGGGCTTTGAATTCAGGTATTTCAAAAGACTTCTGAGAAATTCAGCTTTTTCCCTTTTTTCAGATAGATCGTTATAAGCGTGTTGGGTAGAAAAGGTATATCGAAGTATAACTCTCAAGAAATAGGGATTACCCAGAAGTTCTTTTCTGTCACAGCTTTCTCTTAGCTAGTTGTCTTAAACACAGTCATTCCATATCAAATGCTTTGGTTTCTTTTCCTGGAAATGGCATCATTAGTTTTTTTTCCCCTTGAAACCAATGAGGGCAGATACAAAGGCCTTTTGCTAAAAAAGTAAAAGCAAAGCTTCACCTTTCTGACTAAAGATGTGCAGGGTTAAAGCAATTCTGTTTCCAACAGTGTTTTGAATTCAAGTATTTAAAAAGACTTCTGAGAAATTTAGGTTTTTACCTTTTTTCAGATAGACTGTTACAAGAATGTTTGGTAGAATAGGTATATCTGAGCATAACTCTCTAGAAACAGGGATTACTCGGAAGTTCTTTTCTCTCACAGCTTACTCTTAGCTAGTTGTCTTAAAAGCAGGCTTTCCATATAAAATACTTTGGCTTATTTTCCTGGAAATGGCATCATCAGATTTTAGCCCATTGAAACCAAAGAGGGCAGATGTAAAGGCTTTTTGCTAAAAAAGGAAGAGCAAAGCTTCACCTCTCTGACTAAAGATGTGGAGTGTTAAAGCAACTCTGTGCCCAACAGGGCTTTGAATTCAAGTATTTCAAAAGACTTCTGAGAAATTCAGGTTTTTACCTTTTTTCTGATAGACTGTTAAAAGCATGTTTTGTATAAAAGGTGTATCTGAGCATAACTCATTAGAAAAAAGGGATTACCGGAATTTCTTTTCTCACAAGGCTCTCTCTTAGCAAGTTTTCTTAAATGCAGGCATTACATTTCAAATACTTTGGCTTCTTTTCTTGGAAATGGCCTCCTTTTGTTTTCTGGCATTGAAACCCATGAGCGCAGATATAAAGGTCTTTTGCTAAAAAGGAAAAGCAAAGATGCAGCACTCTGACTAAAGATGTTGAGGGTTAAGTGACTCTGTGTACAACAGTGATTTGAATTCAAGAATTTCAAAAGACTTCTGAGAAATTCACGTTTTCACCTTTTTTTTTTTCAGATAGACTGTTCTGAGCATGTTTGGTAGAGAAGGTATATCTGACCGTAAGTCTGTTGAAATAGGCATTACATGTAAGTTCTTTCCTGTGAAAGGTTCTCTTAGTTATCTTAAACACAGCCATTACTTCTCAATTGCTTGGTCTTCTTTTGGTGGAAATGGCATGATTAAGATATCTCCCTTTGAAACCAATGTGGGCAGGTATAAAGGCCTTTTGCTAAAAAAGTAAAAGCAAAGCTTCAGCAATCTGACTAAAGATGTGGAGGGTTAAAGAACTGTGTGTACAACAGTGCTTAGAATTCTAGTATTTTAGAAGACTTCTGAGAAATTCAGATTTTCACCTTTTTTTCAGATAGCGTATTCTGACCATGTTGTTACACAAGGTATATCTGACCATAACTCTGTAGAAACAGGCATTACATGTAACGTTTTTTTCTGGGAAAGATTCTCTTAGCTAGATGTCTTAAACACAGCCATTATGTATCAGTTGCTTGGTCTTTTTTTGTTGGAAATGGCATCATTAGTTTTTCTCCCTCTGAAACCAATGAGCACAGATACAAAGGCATTTTGCTAAAAATGTAAAAGCAAAGCTTCAGCAGTCTGACTAAAGATGTGGTGGATTAAACGAACTATGTTAGAATAGTGCTTAGTATTCAAGTTTTTTAAAAGACTTCTGAGAAATTCAGGTTTTCACCTTTTTTTCAGATAGCCTATTCTGAGCCTGTTTGGTAGAGAAGGTATATCTGACCATAACTCTGTATATACAGGCATTACATATAAGTTCTTTTCTGTGAAAGGTTCTCTCAGCTAGTTGTCTTAAACACAGCCATTACATCTCAATTGCTTGTTCTTCTTTTGTTGAAAATGGCATCATTAGTTTTTCTCCCATTGAATCCAATGAGGGCAAATAAAAAGACCTTTTGCTAAAAAAGTAAAAGCAAAGCTTCAGTAGTGTGACTAAAGATGGGTTGGTTTGAACGAAGTATGTTAGAACAGTGCTTAGTATTCAAGTTTTTTAAAAGACTTCTGAGAAATTCAGGTTTTCACTTTTTTTTTTCTGATAGCCTATTCTGAGCATGTTTGGTAGAGAAAGTATGCCACACATTAACTCTGCAGAAACAGGGATTACACGTATGATCTTTTCTGTGAAAATTTCTCTTAAGTAGTTTTCTTAAAGACAGCCATTACATCTCAATTGCTTGGTGTTCTTTTGTTGGAAATGTCATCATTAATTTTTTCTCCCATTGAAAACAATGAGCACAGATACAAAGGCCTTCGGCTAAAACACTAAAAGCAAAGCTTCAGCAGTCTGAGTAAAGATGTGGAGGGTTAAAAGATGTGTGTGGACAACAGTGCTTAGAATTCAAGTATTTCAAAAGACTTCTGAGAAATTCAGGTTTTCACCTTTTTTTTCTGATACCCTGTTCTGAGCATGTTTGGTAGAGAAGGTATACCCCACCATAACTCTTTAGAAACAGGTATTGCTCGGATGTTCTTTTCTGTGAAAATTTCTCGTAACTAGTCTTCTTAAAGACAGCCATTACATCTCAACTTCTTAGTCTTCTTTTGTTGGAAATGCCATCATAAGTTTTCTCTCATTGAAACCAAGGAGGGCAGATACAAAGGCCTTTTGCTAAAACAGTAAAAGCAAAGCTTCAGCAGTCTGACTAAATATGTGGAGGGTTAAAGGAACTGTGTGTACAACAGTGCTTAGAATTCAAGTATTTCAAAAGGCTTCTGAGAAATTCACGATTTCACCTTTTTTTCAGATAGCCTGTTCTGAGCATGTTTGGTAGAGTAGGTATATCTGACCATAACTCTGTTGAAATAGGCATTCATGTAAGTTCTTTTCTGTGAAAAGTTCTCTTAGTTAATTATCTTAAACACAGCCATTACTTCTCAATTGCTTGGTCTTCTTTTGGTGAAACTGGCATCATTAAGTTATCTGCCTTTGAAACCAATGTTGGCAGGTATAAAGGCCTTTTGTAAAAAAGTAAAAGCAAAGCTTCAGTAGTCTTACTAAATGTGGAGGGTTAAAGGAACTGCGTGTACAACAGTGCTTAGAATTCAAGTATTTCAAGAGACTTCTGAGAAATTCAGGTTTTCGCTTTTTTTCCTGATAGCCTATTCGGAGAATGTTTGGTATAGAAGGTATATGTGACCATAACTCTGTAGAAATAGGCATTACATGTAAGTTCTTTGCTGTGAAAGTTTGTCTTAGTTAGTTATCTTTTTTTTTAAAATTAATTTATTAGTTTAGTTTCAGTTAACAAGATTCAATTCCATAGTTCCTTGATTTTCAAATTTCCTTTACTTCCCTCCCCCCTCCCCTCATGACATCATATAGTACAGTATAGGGTCTGCAAATGCATTCATATTAAACATTATTCAAATTACAAAGGCATATTGTACTAGGTGGGATGAAAGATGGTAAGGAAGAAGTAAACCAAACAATGAGAAGAACAAGATCATTTAGTTTGCTTCCATCAGGATTCAGGCTCAGTTCTTTCTAGTTATATCTCTGGATGGCGCATTTCTCACTTTCTTGAGTCATTCGGGATTAACTTATATCACTGCATTGCTGAAAAGAGTCCAGTCTGTCATAGTTGGTCGTCACAGATATGGTATGTCTGTGATTGTATACAAATTTCTTCTGATTCTACTCTTCTCGCTCAGCATCAGTTTGTATAAGTCTCTCCAGGTAATTATGAAATCCGTCACCTCCTCGTTTCTTATAGCACAATAAAATTCCATTACATTCATATACCACAACTTGTTTAGCCATTCCCCAATTGATGGGCACCCCTTTAGTTTCCAATTCTTTGCAACCACAAAAGGGCTGCTAAAAATATTTTTGTACATATGGGTCTTCCTCCCACTTCTATGATCTCTTTGGGATATAACCCTAGAGGTGGTATGGCTGGGTCAAAGGGTATGAAATTATTTATAATCCTTTGGGCATAATTCCAGATTGCTCTCCAGAATGGTTGGATAAGTTCACAACTCCACCAGCAATGTATTAGTGTTCCAATTTGCCCACATCCTCTCCAGCATTTGTCACTTTCTTGTTTTGTCATCTTAGCCAATCTGACTGGAGAGATGTGGTATCTCAGAGTTGTTTTGATTTGCATTTCTCTAATTAATAGTGATTTAGAGCATTTCTTCATATGCTTATAGATATCTTTAATTTCTTTCTCTGAAAACTTCCTATTCATATCCTTTGACCATTTCTCAATTGGGGAATGACTTGTATTCATATAGATTTGGCCCAATTCTCTATAAATTTTAGAAATGAGTCCTTTATCAGAGACACAGGTTGTAAAAATTCTTTCCCAATTTCCCACCTCCCTCTTGATCTTGGTTACATTGGCTTTGTTTGTGCAGAAGCTTTTCAATTTAATGTAATCAAAATTATCCATTTTGCATTTTATAATGCTCTCTAATTCTTGTTTGGTCCTAAAATCTTCCCCTCTCCACAGATCTGTCAGGTAAACTATTCCTTGCTTTCCCAAATTGCTTACAGTATCATCCTTTACACCTAGAGCATGCACCCATTTAGACTTGATTTTGGTATATGGTGTTAGATAGTGATCTATGCCCAGTTTCTGCCATACTGTATTCCAGTTTTCCCAGCCGTTTTTGTCAAATAGTGCATTCTTATCCCAAAAACTGGGGTCTTTGGGTTTATCGAACAATAGATTGCTATATTCATTAACTGCTGGGTCTCCTGCACCTAATCTATTCCATTGATCCACTACTCTACACCTCTGCCAGTACCAAGCAGTTTTGATGACTGCTGTTGTATAATACAGATTAAGATCTGGCATAGCTAGTCCACCTTCCCTAGCGTTTTTTTTCATTAATTCCCTTGATATTTTAGACCGTTTGTTTTTCCAAATAAATTTTGTTATTATTTTGTCTAACTCTACAAAGTAGTTTTTTGGTAAATTGATTGGAATGGCACTAAATATATAATTTAGTTTGGGTAAAATTGTCATTTTTATTATATTAGCTCGACCTAGCCATGAGCAATTGATATTTTTCCAACTATTTAGATCTGTTTTTATTTGTGTGAGAAGTGTTTTGTAGTTTTGATCATATAGATTCTGGGTTTGTTTTGGCAAGTAGATTCCCAAATATTTTATAATGTCTACAGTGACTTTAAATGGGATTTCTCTTTCTATCTCTTGCTGTTGAGTTTTATTAGAGATGTACAGGAATGCTGAGGATTTATGTGGGTTTATTTTATATCCTGCAACTTTGCCAAATTTATTTATTGTCTCAAGTAATTTTTTACTTGATTCTCTAGGATTCTCTAAGTATATCATCATATCATCTGCAAAGAGTGACAGCTTGGTCACTTCTTTGCCTAATTTAATTCCTTTGATTTCTTTTTCTTCTCTAATTGCTACTGCTAACGTTTCAAGTACCAGATTGAATAAGAGGGGTGATAGTGGACACCCTTGTTTCACTCCTGATCTTATTGGAAAGGCTTCTAGTTTATCCCCATTGCATATACTTGCTGATGGTTTTAGATAGATGCTAGCAACTATTTTAAGGAAGGCTCCATTTATTCCTATACTTTCTAGTGTTTTTAATAGGAATGGATGTTGTACTTTGTCAAAAGCCTTTTCTGCATCTATTGAGATGATCATGTGGTTTTTGCTAGTTTTGTTGTTGATATGCTCAATTATATTGATGGTTTTCCTAATATTAAACCATCCTTGCATTCCTGGAATGAATCCTACCTGATCAGGGTGTATTATTTTTGTGATAAGTTGTTGGAGTCTTTTGGCTAATATTTTATTTAGAATTTTTGCGTCTAAATTCATGAGGGAGATTGGTCTATAATTTTCTTTCTCTGTTTTATCTCTTCCTGATTTAGGAATCAGTACCATATTTGTGTCATAGAAAGAGTTTGGTAGGACTCCTTCTTCACTAATTTTCCCAAATAGTTTGTAGAGTATTGGAATCAATTGTTCTTTAAATGTTTGATAGAATTCACTAGTGAACCCATCTGGCCCTGGAGATTTTTTCCTAGGGAGTTCATTGATGGCTTGTTTGATTTCTTTTTCTGAGATGGGGTTATTTAGGTAATTCACTTCCTCTTCAGTTAATCTGGGCAATTTGTGATTTTGTAAATATTCATCCATTTCACTAAGATTGTCATATTTATGTGCATACAATTGGGAAAAATAATTCCTCATTATTTTTTGATTTCCTCTTCATTGGAGGTAGATTCACCCTTTTTATTTTTGATACTCATAATTTGGTTTTCTTCTTTCTTTTTTTTATCATATTGACTAAGGGTCTATCAATTTTGTTGATTTTTTCATAAAACCAGCTCTTGGTTTTATTTATTAATTCAATGGTTTTCTTAATTTCAATTTTATTAATCTCACCTTTGGTTTTCAGTATTTCTAATTTAGTACTAAATTGGGGATTTTCAATTTGTTCTTTTTCTAGCTTTTTCAATTGCATGTCCAATTCACTGACCTCCCTTCTCTCTGCTTTAATTAAGTATGCGCTCAGGGATATAAAACTTCCCCTGAGAACTGCCTTTAGTGCATCCCACAAATTTTGGTATGTTGTTTCATTATTATCATTCTCTTGAATGAAATTATTGATTGTTTCTATAATTTCTTCTTTGACCCACCAATTTTTTAGGATTAAATTGTTTAGTTTCCAATTAGTTTTTAGTCTATCTTTCCATGGCCCTTTATTGCATATCATTTTTATTGCATCATGATCTGAGAATGATGCGCTTACTATTTCTGCCTTTCTGCACTGGATTGTGAGGTTTTTATGCCCTAGTACATGGTCTATTTTTGAGTATGTACCATGCACTGCTGAGTATAAAGTAAATTCCTTTTTATCCCCATTCAGTTTTCTCCAGAGATCCATCATATCTAGTCTTTCTAAGATTCTATTCACCTCCTTAACTTCTTTCTTGTTTATTTTGAGGTTAGATTTATCGAGTTCAGAGAGGGGGAGATTAAGGTCCCCCACTAGTATAGTTTTGCTATCTATTTCTTCCTCTAATTCCTTTAACTACTCCTCTAGGAATTTGGATGCTATACCACTTGGTGCATATATATTAAGTAATGATACTGTTCATTCTCAAATGGTGCCTTTAAGATAGGATGTTTCCTTCCCTTATCTCTTTCAACCAGATCTATTTTTGCTTTTGCTTTATCTGAGAAAGAATTTTGCCATCTTGCTTTTTTTACTTTAGCCAGGATAAGAAATTCTATTTTGAACCTTTTACCTTTATCTGTGACATTCTCTCTATTTTCAAATGTGTTTCTTGATACAGCACATTGAGGTTTATGGTTTTTGATCCATTCTGTTTTCCGCCTTGGATTTTATGGGAGAGTTCATCCCATTCGCATTCACAGTAATGATGACTATCTGTCTCTTCCCTTCCATCCTATTCCCTCCCCTGTTTATGTTTTTGTTTCTTCCTTCTCCCTTTCCCTCCTTGAAGTTTTCCCTTTTGACCACCCCCTCCCTCAGTGTTCCCACCCAGTGACCCCCCTTCTTAACCTACCCTCTCCCCTTACTACTATTTTCCTCCCTTATAATCCCTCCCTTTAGTATCCTCCTTTTCACCCCCCCCCCTTACCCTCCCACTATCTATAGGACACAACAAAATTTTATACTTATCAGAGTAAATTACTCCCCATTTGATTCCAAACCAATGAGAGTAAATTTCAAACAATGCTCCTCTCCCTCCCTCCAATTCCTCTATTTAATGAATTTATGTGTCTATTCACGTTAGATTCTTAAACTTCACTGATTAATTTGATCCTTCTTTGAACCAGAACCAGTGAGAATAGTGTTTAAATGATGTTCCTCTCCCTCTTACTTTCCTTCTTCTATAGTGTGTTTTGATGCCTCTTCAGATGGCATATTTTACCTTTTCCTAGCTCATCCTTTCCTTTTTCCCATTACAGTACCATTGATCCCCTTAATAGTCTTTTTTTTTTAGACTCCATGTTAGTGCATTCATACCCACACCCCCTAAGTATAACCCTTTTGCAGGTCATGATAATCATAGAGATTTCAAATATTGACAGTTATCAGCTCCACATATAGGGATGTGAACATTTTGCTCTTGTTGCATCCCAGGTAATGAGCTTGTGTTTGTGGGTGTGGGTATGTGCACTTCTGCATGTGTGAGTCTATGTTACCCTTGTTTACCTTTTTATGTTCTTCTGGAGTCTTGTAATTGGAGATCAAATTTTCCATTGAGCTCTGGCTTTTTCATTAGGAAAGTCTGGAAGTCCCTTACTTCATTAAACGTCCATCTCCTTGCCTGAAAGATTATGCTCAGTTTTGCCGGGTAGTTAATCCTTGGTTGTAGTCCTAGCTCTCTTGCCCTACGAAATATCAAATTCCAGTCCCTCTGCTCTTTTAATGTAGAAGCTGCTAGGTCCTGTGTGATCCTAACTGTAGTTCCTCGATATTTGAATTGTTTCTTTTTGGCTGCTTGTAGAATTTTTTCTTTAATCTTATAATTCTGGAATTTGGCTACTATATTTCTTGGAGTTTTCAGTTTGGGATCTCTTTCAGGAGGAGTCCGGTGAATTCTATCAATAGCTATTTTATCTTCTGATTCCAGGACCTCAGGACAGTTTTCTTTGACAATCTCTTGGAGGATGTTGTCTAGACTGCTTTTCTCATCATGGCTTTCTGGTAGACCAATAATTCTTAGGTTGTCTCTCCTGGATCTGTTCTCTAGGTCAGTTATTTTTCCAGTGAGATATTTTACATTTTCTTGCAATTTTTCGATCATCTTGTTTTTTTCGATTGACTCCTGCTGCATCATAGAGTTCTGAGTTTCAGTTTGGTTGTATCTAATTTTTAGTGAATTATGGTCTTCAGTAAGTTTTTGAAGTTCCTTTTTTAGGGAGGTATTTTCTTTTCCCAAGTTGGTCATTGCCTCCCTGATTTGGTCTTTAAAATGTTTCTTAAGCTCCTCCAGGAATGCTATTTGGGCTTGAGACCAGATCATGTTTCCTTCTGTGGTCTCTGGTGTGGGCAGAGAGTCTATATTGTCCTGTGTGTTTTGTTGTTCTTGCCCTGCATAGTATGCTCGAATAGACTTTCTTGCCTTCCCCTTCTCCTTTTCAGCTTCCTTCCTTCCCATTGTGACTTCCTGTTTCTTAGTTTCTCAGGCTATGAGTTTGGGGCCTGATCCTTGACTTTGAATACCTCTGGGTGGCTAGTTTATGGCTAAGTCAGGGAAGTCAGTGAGGAATGTAGATGTGTAGGTGGGGATGAGTCTGACCACTTCAGATTTCTGCCTCTATACCCCTGGGCTATAAGTAGGCTTTTGTTGGTGAGGTGAGGTGGGGCTAGTTGGGTCCCCTCCCTCTCTTCTCTTCAGATTCCTGGCTGTCTCAGTTACACCCTTTCTTGGAGATTCTCAAGCCTGAGGCTATTTCCATTAACTTGGGATTTCAGTCTGGGTGGGAGACTTATCTTTGGGTTTTCTGCTTCATGAAGGAGGGATGGGAGGATCGGAGCAGCTAGAATTTACTTTGCCATTCCAGCCCCTGTATCATACAGGCAGGCAGTTTCTAAATTTCCAGGCTGGGGGCTGAATGCAGCCTGAGAAGCCACTCTCTCCACTGGGGGCCCGACTCTCCTACCTGGCTCCAATTATCCGTTCCCTCTGCGAGATGACTGCGATTCGTCCTTGGTAAGTCTGCAGGCTGGGGCTTTTTCTCTCTCTGGTGTAGTCTGCTTGCCTGCTCTTAGGTCTGAGCTGTGCAGACCCCATGCGCTCTGCGCTCGACCTGTGCGGACACTCTCCTTAGTTAGTTATCTTAAACACAGCCATTAATTCTCAATTGCTTGGTCTTCTTTTGGTGGAAATGGGCACCAAGATATCTCGCTTTGAAACCAATGTGCGCAGGAATAAAGGCCTTTTGCTAAAAAAGTGAAAGCAAAGCCTCAGCAGTCTGACTAAAGATGTGGACAGTAAAGCAACGGTGTGTACAACAGTGCTTAGAATTCTAGTATTTCAAAGGACTTCTGAGAAATTCAGGTTTTCCCCTTTTTTTCAGGTAGCCAGTTCTGAACATATTGGGTAGAGTAGGTATATCTGACCAAAACTCTGTAGAAAGAGGCATTACATGTAAGTTCTTTTCTGGGAAAGATTCTCTTAGCTAGATGTGTTAACCACAGCCATTACGTCTCAATTGCTTTGTCTTTTTTTGTTGGAAATGGCATCATTAATTTTTTTCCCACTGAAACCAATGAGCGCAGATGCAAAGGCATTTTGCTAAAAATGTAAAAGCAAAGCTTCAGCACTGTGACTAAAGATAGGGCAGTTTAAAAGAACTATGTTACAACAGTGCTTAGAATTCAAGTATTTCAAAAGACTTCTGAGAAATTCAGGTTTTCGCCTTTTTTTCAGGTAGCCTATTCTGAGCATGTTTGGTAGAGAAGGTATATCTGGCCAGAACACTGGAGAAATAGGCATTATATGTAAGTACCTTTCTGGGAAAATTCTCTTAGTTATCTTAAACACAACCATTACTTCTCAATTGCTTGGTCTTCTTTTCGTGAAAATGGCATCAATAAGATATCTCCCTTTGAAACCAATGTGCGCAGTAATAAAGGCCTTTTGCTAAAAAAGCAAAAGCAAAGCTTCAACAGTCTTACTAAAGATGTGGAGGATTAAAGGAACTGTGTGTACAACATTGCTTAGAATTCAAGTATTTCAAAAGACTTCTGAGAAATTAACGTTTTCACCTTTTTTTCACATAGCCTATTCTGAGCATGTTTGGTAGAGTAGGTATATCTGAACATAACTCTGTTGGAATAGGCATTACATGTAAGTTCTTTTCTGTGAAAAGTTCTCTTAGTTATCTTAAACACAGCCATTTCTTCTCAATTGCTTGGTCTTCTTTTGGTGAATTTGGCATCATTAAGATATCTGCCTTTGAAACCAATGTTGGCAGGTATAAAGGCATTTCGATAAAAAAGTAAAAGCAAAGCTTCAGTAGTCTTACTAAAGATGTGGAGGGTTAAAGGAACTGTGTGTACAACAGTGCTTAGAATTCAAGGATTTCAAAAGACTTCTGAGAAATTCACGTTTTTGCTTTTTTTTCAGATAGCCTATTCTGACCATGTTTGCTACAAAAGGTATATCTGACCATAACTCTGTAGAAACAGGCATTACATGTAACTTCTTTTGTGGGAAAGATTCTCTTAACTAGTTGTCTTAAACACAGCCATTAGGTCTCAATTGCTTGGTCTATTTTTGATCGAAATGGCATCATTAATTTTTCTCTCACTGAAATCAAGTATCGCAGATAGAAAGGCATTTTGCTAAAAATGTAAAAGCAAAGCTTCATCACTATGATTTAGATGTGGCAGTTTAAATGAACTATGTTACATCAGGGCTTAGAATTCAAGTATTTCAAAAGACTTCTGAGAAATTCAGGTATTCCCCTTTTTTTCAGATAGCCTGTTCTGAGCATGTTTGGTAGAGAAGGTACATCTGGAACAATAACTGTTGAAATAGCCATTACATGTAAGTTCTTTGCTGTGAAATGTTCTCTTGGTTAGTTATCTTAAACACAGCCATTACTTCTCAATTGCTTGGTGTTCTTTTGTTGAAAATGGCATCATTAAGATATCTCCCTTTCAAACCAATGTGAGCAGGAATGAAGGACTTTTGCTAAAAAAGTGAAATTAAGCCTCAGCAGTCTGACTAAAGTTGTGGACAGTAAAGCAACTTTGCGTACAACTGTGCTTAGAATTCTAGTATTTCAAAGGACTTCTGAGAAATTCACGTTTTCACCTTTTTTTTCAGATAGCCTGTTCTGAAAATGTTGGGTAGAGTAGGTATATCTGACCAAAACTCTGTAGAAACAAGCATTACATATACGTTCTATTCTGGGAAAGATTCTCTTAGCTAGATATATTAATCACAGTCATTCCGTCCCAGTTGCTTGGTCTTTTTTTGTTGGAAATGGCATCATAAGTTTTTCTCCAACTGAAACCAATGAGTGCAGATACAAAGGCCTTTTGCTAAAAATATAAAAGCAAAGCTTCAGTAGTATGACTAAAGATGTGGAGGGTTAAAGGAACTGCGTGTACAACAGTGCTTAGAATTCAAGTATTTCAAAAGACTTCTGAGAAATTCAGGTTTTCGCTTTTTTTCCTGATAGCCTATTTGGAGCATGTTTGGTAGAGAAGGAATACCTGACCATAACTCTGTAGAAATAGGCATTACATGTAAGTTCTTTGCTTGAAAGTTTTTCTTAGTTAGATATCTTTAACACAGCCATTAATTCTCAATTGCTTGGTCTTCTTTTGCTGGAAATGGCACCAACATATCTCCCTTTGAAACCAATGTGCGCAGGAATAAAGGCCTTTTGCTAAAAAAGTGAAAGAAAAGCTTCAGCAATCTGACTAAAGTTGTGGTCAGTAAAGCAACGGTGTGTACAACTGTGCCTAGAAATTTAGTATTTCAAAGACTTCTGAGAAATTCAGGTTTTCACCTTTTTTTCAGATAGCCTGTTGTGAGCATGTTCGGTAGAGAAGGTATATCTGACCAAAACTCTGTAGAAACAGGCATTACATGTAACTTCTTTTCTGGGAAAGATTCTCTTAGCTAGATGTCTTAATCTCAGCCATTACATCTCAATTGCTTATTCTTGTTTTGGAGGAAATGGCATCATTGAGGTATCTCCATTTGAAACCAATGTGGGCAGGTATAAAGGCCTTTTGCTAAAAAGAGTAAAAGCAAAGTTTCAGTAGTGTTACTAAAGATGTGGAGGGTTAAAGGAACTGCATTTACAACAGTGCTTAGAATTCAAGTATTTCAAAAGACTTCTGAGAAATTCAGTTTTTCACTTTTTTTCCTGATAGCCTATTCGGAGCATGTTTGGTAGAGAAGGTATACCTGACCATAACTCTGTAGAAACAGCAATTATATGTAAGATCTTTGCTGTGAAAGTTTTTTTTAGTTAGATATCTTAAACACAGCCGTTAGTTCTCAATTGCTTGGTCTTCTTTTGGTATAAATGGCAAAAAGATATCTCCTTTTGAAACCAATGTGTGCAGGAAAAAAGGCCTTTTGCTAAAAAAGTGAAAGAAAAGCTTCAGCAGTCTGACTAAAAATGTGGACAGTAAAGCAATTGTGAGTACAACTGTGCTTAGAAATTTAGTATTTCAAAGGACTTCTGAGAAATTCATGTTTTCACCTTTTTTTTTTCAGATAGCCTGTTCTGAGCATGTTTGGTAGAGAAGGAATATCTGACCAAAAATCTGTAGAAACAGGCATTACATGTAACATCTTTTCTGGGAAAGATTCTCTTAGCTATATGTCTTAAACACAGCCATTACATCTCTATTGCTTATTCTTGTTTTGGAGGAAATGGCATCATTGTGTTATCTCCCATTGAAACCAATGTGGGCAGGTACAAAAGCATTTTGCTTAAAAAGTAAAAGCAAAGCTTCAGCAGTCTGAGTAAATAAGTGGTGGGTTAAAGGAACTGTGTGTACAACAGTGCTTAGCATTCAAGTATTTCAAAGGACTTCTGAGAAATTCACGTTTTCGCCTTTTTTTCAGATAGCCTGTTGTGAGCATGTTTGGTAGAGTAGGTATATCTGACCATAACTTTGTTGAAATAGGCATTCATGTAAGTTCTTTTCTGTGAAAAGTTCTCTTAGTTAGTTATCTTAAACACAGTCATTACTTTTCAATTGCTTGGTCTTCTTTTGGTGAAATTGGCATAATTAAGATATTTGCCTTTGAAACCAATGTTGGCAGGTATAAAGGCCTTTTGCTAAAAAAGTAAAAGCAAAGCTTCAGCAGTCTGAGTAAATAAGTGGAGGGTTAAAGGAACAGTGTGTACAACAGTGCTTAGCATTCAAGTATTTCAAAGGACTTCTGGGAAATTCACGTTTTCGCTTTTTTTTCAGATAGCCTCTTCTGAGCATGTTTGGTAGAGAAGGTATATCTGACCATAACTCTGTAGAAATAGGCATTACATGTAAGATCTTTGCTGTGAAAGTTTGTCTTAATTAGTTATCTTAAACACAGCCATTAATTCTAAATGGCTAGGTCTTCTTTTGCTGGAAATGACACCAAGATTTCGCCTTTTTTTCAGATAGCCTCTTCTGAGCATGTTTGGTAGAGTAGGTATATCTGACCATAACTCTGTAGAAATACGCATTACATGTAAGTTCTGTGCTGTGAAAGTTTGTCTTATTTAGTTATCTTAAACACAGCCATTATTTCTCAATTGCTTGGTCTTCTTTTGCTGGAAATGACACCAAGATATCTCCCTTTGAAACCAAATTGCGCAGGAATAAAGGCCTTTTGCTAAAAAAGTGAAAGCAAAGCTTCAGCAATCTGACTAAAGTTGTGGTCAGTAAAGCAACTGTGAGTACAACTCTGCTTAGAAATTTAGTATTTCAAAGACTTCTGAGAAATTCAGGTTTTCACCTTTATTTCAGATAGCCTCTTCTGAGCACGTTCGGTAGAGTAGGTATATCTGACCAAAACTCTGTAGAAACAGGCATTACATGTAACTTCTTTTCTGGGAAAGATTCTCTTAGCTAGATATCTTAAACACAGCCATTACATCTCTATTGCTTATTCTTGTTTTGGAGGAAATGGCATCATTGTGTTATCTCCCATTGAAACCAATGTGGGCAGGTACAAAAGCATTTTGCTTAAAAAGTAAAAGCAAAGCTTCAGCAGTCTGAGTAAATAAGTGGTGGGTTAAAGGAACTGTGTGTACAACAGTGCTTAGCATTCAAGTATTTCAAAGGACTTCTGAGAAATTCACGTTTTCGCCTTTTTTTCAGATAGCCTGTTGTGAGCATGTTTGGTAGAGTAGGTATATCTGACCATAACTTTGTTGAAATAGGCATTCATGTAAGTTCTTTTCTGTGAAAAGTTCTCTTAGTTAGTTATCTTAAACACAGTCATTACTTTTCAATTGCTTGGTCTTCTTTTGGTGAAATTGGCATAATTAAGATATTTGCCTTTGAAACCAATGTTGGCAGGTATAAAGGCCTTTTGCTAAAAAAGTAAAAGCAAAGCTTCAGCAGTCTGAGTAAATAAGTGGAGGGTTAAAGGAACAGTGTGTACAACAGTGCTTAGCATTCAAGTATTTCAAAGGACTTCTGGGAAATTCACGTTTTCGCTTTTTTTTCAGATAGCCTCTTCTGAGCATGTTTGGTAGAGAAGGTATATCTGACCATAACTCTGTAGAAATAGGCATTACATGTAAGATCTTTGCTGTGAAAGTTTGTCTTAATTAGTTATCTTAAACACAGCCATTAATTCTAAATGGCTAGGTCTTCTTTTGCTGGAAATGACACCAAGATTTCGCCTTTTTTTCAGATAGCCTCTTCTGAGCATGTTTGGTAGAGTAGGTATATCTGACCATAACTCTGTAGAAATACGCATTACATGTAAGTTCTGTGCTGTGAAAGTTTGTCTTATTTAGTTATCTTAAACACAGCCATTATTTCTCAATTGCTTGGTCTTCTTTTGCTGGAAATGACACCAAGATATCTCCCTTTGAAACCAAATTGCGCAGGAATAAAGGCCTTTTGCTAAAAAAGTGAAAGCAAAGCTTCAGCAATCTGACTAAAGTTGTGGTCAGTAAAGCAACTGTGAGTACAACTCTGCTTAGAAATTTAGTATTTCAAAGACTTCTGAGAAATTCAGGTTTTCACCTTTATTTCAGATAGCCTCTTCTGAGCACGTTCGGTAGAGTAGGTATATCTGACCAAAACTCTGTAGAAACAGGCATTACATGTAACTTCTTTTCTGGGAAAGATTCTCTTAGCTAGATATCTTAAACACAGCCATTACATCTCTATTGCTTATTCTTGTTTTGGAGGAAATGGCATCATTGTGTTATCTTCCTTTGAAACCAATGTGGGCAGGTACAAAAGCATTTTGCTTAAAAAGTAAAAGCAAAGCTTCAGCAGTCTGAGTAAATAAGTGGGGGGTTAAAGGAACTGTGTGTACAACAGTGCTTAGCATTGAAGTATTTCAAAGGACTTCTGAGAAATTCACGTTTTTGCCTTTTTTTCAGATAGCCTGTTCTGAGCACGTTTGGTAGAGTAGGTATATCTGACCATAACTGTTGAAATAGGCATTCATGTAAGTTCTTTTCTGTGAAAAGTTCTCTTAGTTAGTTATCTTAAACACAGCCATTACTTGTCAATTGCTTGGTCTACTTTTGGTGAAATTGGCATCATTAAGATATCTGCCTTTGAAACCAATGTTGGCAGGTATAAAGGCCTTTTGCTAAAAAAGTAAAAACAAAGCTTCAGCAGTCTGAGTAAAGATGTGGAGGGTTAAAGGAACTTGCTTGGTGTTCTTTTGTTGGAAATGGCATCATTAGTTTTTCTCCCATTGAATCCAATGAGGGCAAATTAAAGGACCTTTGCTAAAACAGTAAAAGCAAAGCTTCAGCAGTGTGACTAAAGATGGGTTGGGTTAAATGAACTATGTTAGAACAGTGCTTAGAATTCAAGTATTTCAAAAGAATTCTGAGAAATTCAGGTTTTCACCTTATTTTCAGATAGCTTATTCTGAGCATGTTTGGTAGAGAAGGTATATCTGAAAATAACTTGCTATGAACAGGCATTACATGTAATTTCTTTTCTGTGAAAGGTTCTCTTAGCTAGTTGTCTTAAACACAACCATTACATCTCAATTGCTTGGTCTTTTTTTGTTGGAAATGGCTCATTAGGCCAACTCCCTCTTAAATAAAGGTTGGCAGATATAAAGGCCTTTTGCTAAAAAAGTAAAAGCAAAGCTTCAGCAGTCTGACTAAAGATGTGGAGGGTTAAAGAACTGTGTGTACAACAGTGCTTAGAATTCAAGTATTTCAAAAGACTTCTGAGAAATTCAGGTTTCCACCTTTTTTTCAGATAGCCTATTCTGACCATGTTTGTTACACAAGGTATATCTGACCATAACTCTGTAGAAACAGGCATTACATATAACATTTTTTTCTGGGAAAGATTCTTTTAGCTAGATGACTTAAACACAGCCATCACATCTCAATTTCTTGGTCTTCTTTAGTTGGAAATGGCATCATTATTTTTTCTCCCACTGATACCAATGAGTGCAGATACAAAGGCATTTTGCTAAATATGTAAAAGCAAACCTTCAGCAGTCTGACTAAAGATGCTGACGTTTAAAGGAACTCTGTGTACAACAGTGCTTAGAATTCAAGTATTTCAAAATACTTCTGATAAACTCAGGTTTTCGCCTTTTTTTCAGATTGCCTATTCTGAGCATCTTTGATTCAGAAATTATTTCAGATAGCCTGTTCTGAGCATGTTTGGTAGAGAAGGTATGCCACACCATAACTCTTTAGAAACAGGGATTCACAGATGTTTTTTCTGTGAAAAGTTCTCTTAACTACTTTTCCTAAAGACAGCCACTACATCTCAATTGCTTGGTCTTTTTTTGTTGTAAACTGCATCATTATTTTTTCTCCCATTGGAAACAGTGAGCCCAGATACAAAGGCCTTCTGCTAAAAGAGAAAAAGCAAAGCTTCAGCAGCCTGACTAAAGATGTGGAGGGTTAAAGGAACTCTGTGTACCACAGGGCTTAGAATTCAAGTATTTAAGAAGTCTTCTGAGAAATTCAGGTTTTCACCTTTTTTTTCAGATAGCCTGTTCTGAGCATGTTTGGTAGAGAAAGTATACCCTGCCATAACACTATAGAAACAGGGATTGCTCAGATGTTCTGTTCTGTGAAAATTTCTCATAAATAGTCTTCTTAAAGACAGCCATTGCATCTCAATTGCTTAGTCTTCTTTTGTTGGAAATGTCATCATAAATTTTTCACTCATTGAACCCAAGGAGCGCAGATACAAAGGCATTTGCTAAAACAGTAAAAGCAAAGATTCAGCAGTCTGAGTAAAGATGTGGAGGGTTAAAGAACTCTGTGTACAACAGTGCTTAGAATTCAAATATTTCAAAAGACTTCTGAGAAATTCAGGTTTTCGCCTTTTTTTATGATAGCCTATTCTGAGCATGTTTGGTAGAGAAAGTATGCCACACTTTAACTCTGTAGAAACAGGGATAACACATATGATCTTTTCTGTGAAAATTTCTCTTAAGTAGTTTTCTTAAGGACAGCCATTACATCTCAACTGCTTGGTCTTCTTTTTTGGAAATGGCATTATTAATTTTTCTCCCATTGAAAACAATGAGCGCAGATACAAAGGCCTTCGGCTAAAACACTAAAAGCAAAGCTTCAGCAGTCTGAGTAAAGATTTGGAGGGATAAAGGATGTGTGTGGACAAGAGTGCTTAGAATTCAAGTATTTCAAAAGACTTCTGAGAAATACAGATTTTCACCTTTTTTCAGATAGCCTATTTTGAGCATGTTTGGTAGGAAGGTATATCTGACCATAACTCTGTAGAAATAGGCTTTACATGTAAGTTCTTTGCTGTGAAAGGTTCTCTTAGTTATCTTAAACACAGCCATTGATTCTCAATTGCTTGGTCTCCTTTTGGTGGAAATGGCATCATTAAGATATCTCCCTTTGAAACCAATGTGCTTAGGAATAAAGGCGTTTTGCTAAAAAAGTGAAAGCTAAGCTTCAGCAGTCTGACTAAAGATGTAGAGGGTTAAAGGAACTGTGTGTACAACAGTGCTTAGAATTCAAATATTTCAGAAGACTTCTGAGAAATTCAGGTTTTTACCTTTTTTTTTTTCAGATAGGCTGTTCTGAGTATGTTTGGTAGAGAAGGTATATCTGACCATAACTCTGTAGATATAGGCATTACATGTAAGACCTTTTCTGTGGAAGGTTCTCTTAGCTAGTTATCTTAACCGAAGTCATTACATCTCAGTTTCTTGGTCTTCTTTTGTTGGAAATGGCATCATTATGTTATCTCCCATTGAAACAAAAGAGCCTGTTGTGAGCATGTTTGGTAGAGAAGGCATGCAACACCATAACTCTTTAGAAATAAGGATAACATGGATGATCTTTTCTGTGAAAAGTTGTCTTTAGTTTTCTTAATGACAGCCATTACATCTTAATTGCTTGGTCTTCTTTTGTTGGAAATGCCATCATAAGTTTTTCTCTCATTGAAACCAATGAGCACAGATACAAAGGCCTTTTGCTAAAACACGAAAAGGAAAGTTTCAGCAGTCTGACTAAAGATGAGGAGGGTTAAAGGAATTCTGTGTACAACAGTGATTACAATTCAAGTATTTCAAAAGACTTCTGATAAATTCAGGCTTTCGCCTTTTTTTCAGATAGGCTGTTCTGAGTAAGTTTGGTAGAAAAGGTATGCCACACCATAACTCTTTATAAATAGGGATTACTTGGATGATCTTTTCTGTGAAAAGTTCTCTTAACTAGTTTTCTTAATGACAGCCATTACATCTCAATTGCTTGGTCTTCTTTTGTTGGAAATGCCATCATAAGTTTTTCTCTCATTGAAACCAATGAGCTCAGACACAAAGGCCTTTTGCGAAAACAGTAAAAGTAAAGCTTCAGCAGTTTGACTAAAGATGTGGAGGGTTAAAGGAACTGTGTGTACAACAGTGCTTAGAATTCAACTTTTTCAAAAGACTTCTGAGAAATTCAGGTTTTCACCTTTTTTTCAGATTGCCTATTCTGAGCATGTTTGCTAGAGAAGGTATATCTGACCATAACTGCAGAAATAGGCGTTGCAAGTAAGTTTTTTCTGTGAAAGTTTCTCTAAGTTAGTTATCTTAAACACAGCCATTACATCTCAGTTGTTAGGTCTTCTTTGGTTGGAAATGGCATCATTATGTTATCTCCCATTGAAACCAATTAGGGGAGATACAATGGCTTTTTCCTAAAACAGTAAAAGCAAGGCTTCAGCAGAGTGACTAAATATGGGTCGGGTTAAACGAACTATGTTAGAACAGTGCTCAGAATTCAAGTATTTCAAAAGACTTCTGAGAAATTCAGGTTTTCGCTAAAGATGTGGAGGGTCAGAAGTCTTTTGAAATACTTGCATCCAAACACTGTGGTACACAGAGTTGCAATAACCCTCCAATCTTTAGTAAGACTGCTGAAGCTTTGCTTTTTCCTTTTTAGCAAAAGGCCTTTTTATCTGTCCTCACAGGTTTCAATTGCGGGAAACCTAATGATGCCATTTTCTTTTTTTTTTTTTATCTTTATTGTATTAGAGAAACATAAATTATGCTGATTAATTGTTATAAGGTATGTGTAATTTGGTAATGTATTAAAAACAATTAAAGGATGAAAAATCAATTACAATTGTTTGAAATTACTCAGACCTAAAAGTATAGTTATATGACTATTTACTTGGCATAAAGGAAAAGGAAGAAATCTTCAGAAAAAGGATATAACTTTAAATAAATGACAATAACTTTGACAACATGAGCAAATTCCAAATTATATAAACTCTATTACTTAAAAATTGATTTATTCTTGTTATTCAAAAAAGATGAAAACCTTTCCATAAAAGTAAAAATGTACACGTGCAAATGATTTAATAACTAACTCTATAGTTTGATGTTATGCATGAACGCACACAAACACACACCCACACACACAAACACACCAATGGTACTGTGCTTGCAAAAAATCTATTTTTATAGTTCTTTAAATTTTTTATTTATTTTAGTTTTTGACATTCATTTCTACAAGATTCTGAGTTACAAATTTTCTCATCTCTCCCCTACCCTTCACCCCAAGATACCAAGCATACTAATTGCCCCTTCCCCAGTATTCTTTCTCTTCTATCCTTCCATATTTCCCCTTACCCCCTTTCCCTTTAGTTTCTTGTAGGGCAAGATGGATTTCTATACCACATTTCGTGTTTTTTTTATTTCCTGGTTACACGTAGAAATACTTTTTTAATGTTTGTTTTTAAAACTGTGAGTTCCAGATTCTATCCCTTCTACCCTCCTCACCTACATCCATTGAGAAGACAAGCAATTCAATATAGGTTATACATGTGTAGTTATGTAAAACATTTCCATATTAGTCATATTGTGAAAGAATAACTATGTTTCCCTCCATCCTATCCCACCCATTTATTCTATTTTCTCCTTTGACCCTAACCTTTTTCAAAAGTATTTGCTTCTGATTACTCCCTACCCCAGTCTGCCTTCTCTTCTATCCTCTCCTCCTCTTATGCTCTCCCCCTCTATTTTCCTGTAGGGTGGATGCCCAGTTGAGTATGTATTATTGCCTCCTTAAGCCAAATCCTCTTGACTTTTGAATGTGAGATAATTTATCCTATTATACCTCTCCCTTTTTCCTTCTCCTACATAGTCCTCTCTCACCTCTTAATTTTATTTTCTAGATATCATCATTCATATTCAAATCACTCTGTGCCCTCTGTTTATGTATACATATACACATACATACATGTGTAATATCTATATAGATATAGATAGATATCTATGTATGAATATATATCTATATCTGTATCTATATATCTATCTACCTATATATCTATCTATTCCCTTCAACTATCCTAATGCTAAAAAAAAATCTCATGAGTTACAAATATCATCTTTCCATGTAGGAATACAAACAGATCAACTTTAATAAGTTCCTTATGATTTCTCTTTCCTGTTTACCTCTTCATGCTTCTCTTGATTCTTGTATTTGAAAGTCAGATTTACTGTTAAGCTCTGGTCTTTTCATCAAGAATGCTTGAAAGTCCTCTATTTCATTAAACATCAATATATTAGGGGTGGCTAGGTGGCACAGTGAATAGAGCAGTGGCCCTGGAGTTAGGAGGTCCTGAGTTCAGATCCAGCCTCAGACACTTAACACACACACACACACACACACACACACACACACACACACAAACTAGCTGTGTGACCTTGGGCAAGTCACTTAACCCTAATTGCCTTCCAAAAAACAAAAAAAAAAATTAAAAAAAAATCCATGTATTCCACTGCAGTAGTTTACTCAATTTTCCTGGGTAGGTGATTCTAGATTTTTTTTTTAAACAAATGCTTTATTAACTTCTGTTTTACATCATTCATTTCCACCAGATTTTGAGTTACAATCATTTTCCCTCCATTATTCCCCTACCCAACCTCCCAGAATAGTAGTCCCACAAGATATCGCTTCCTCCAATCTGCTCTCTCCCATACCTTCTCCCATACCCCCATCGATTTTCCATTAGAGGAAGGTGACTCTTTGTGTCCCAATGCCTGCACATCTTATCTCCCTATTACAAGCAAAAGAGTATTAATAATAGTATTTATATATATTTGAAACATTTAATGTTATGACCTCACATTTCAGATCCATTTCCTTCCTCCCTTGTCACCCATTCCCTCTGGGGAGATAAGTAATTCAGTATATGTTGTACATGTCTAGCTATGCAAAACATTATCATAGTAGATATATTGTGCAAGGCTGCTTATAATTCCCTCCCACTCATCCCATCCCCCACCTGGTCCATTCCCTACATGATCCTGTCCCTCTTCTATAGTGGGTATTTCCAACCTCCCCTCACCCCAAGGATGCCCTCCCATCCATCATCCCTCCTCTCATCCCCCTTCCCCCTATCCTGCTGCAGGTTGAGATATCCCATTTAGTATGTATGTCATTTTCTCCCTGAACCAAATTCAGTATGAATGTGGTTTTGCCTTTTTAGCCTTCCTTATTCTCCCCCTCCTTTGCAACCACTTCCCCTACATGAGATAGTTTACCCTACCATGTCTCTCCCCATCTCCTCTTGCCACTTTCCTCTCTCACCTCATAATTTTATCCCTTGAGTATTCTCCCTTCCCAACAAATTCAACCTATGCCCTCTATCCATATAACTGTAACCATATACACACACATTCACATATGTATCCATATGACCACACCCCTTTCTTCCATTATTTTCATAGTGAGAAAGATATCATCAGTCACTGTTATTGCTTTTCCATATAGGAATGTAAATAGTTCAACTTTGATAAGTTCCTTTTGATTTCTTTTCCCTGATTACCTTCTCAGGCATCTCTTGCTTCTTGTGTCTGAAGGTCAAATTTTCTATTCAACTCTGGTTTTTTCCTCAAGAATGCTTGAAAGTCCTTTATTGCACTGAATGACCATATTTTCCCCTGAAACAAAGTACTCAGTTTTGCTGGGTAGGTGACCCTTGGGTTCATTCCCAGTTCTTTTGCCCTCTGGAATATTATATTCCATGCCCTTCTATCCCTCAGTGTAGAAGCTGCCAGGTCCTGGGCTATTCTGATTGTGTTTCCACAATATTGACATTGTTTCTTCCTGGCTGCTTGTAGTATTTTCTCCTTGATCTGGGGATTCTGGAACCTGGCTATAATATTCCTGGGAGTTTTCTTTTTGGGATCTTTTTCAGGAGGTGATCGGTGGATTCTTTCAACCTCTATTTTGCCCTCTGGATCTAAAACATCAGGGCAGTTTTCCTTGAGAATTTCTTGAAGGGTGATTTCTAGGTTCTTTCTTTGATCATGGCTTTCAGGTAGTCCAATAATTTTTAAATTGTCTCTCCTGGATCTATTTTCCAGGTCAGTGGTTTTTCCCATGAGATATTTCACATTGCCTTCTATTCTTTCATTTGTTTTGGATCTGCTTAACAGCATCTTGATTTCTCATAAAGTCACTAGCTTCCATTTGCTCCAGTCTAACTCTGAAGGAATGAATCTCCTCAGTGAACTTTTGAGATTCTTTTTCCATCTGGCAAATTCGACTTTTTAAGGCATTCTTCTCCTCATTGCCCTTTTGGGCCTCCTTTGCCATTTGAGTTAGTCTATTTTTTAAGGTGTTGTTTTCCTCAGTCAGGCTGTTGACCCTCATTTCATACTTTTCCTGCATCCTTCTCATTTCTCTTTCTAATTTTTCCTCCACTTCTCTTATTTGATTTTTAAAGTCCTTCTTAAGGTCCTCTATGGCCTGCAACCCGCTCATGTTTTCCCTGGGGCTTTTGGAGCAGGACTTCTGACCTCACAGTCCTTTTCCCGCTCTATGCCCCCAAAATAGGAGTCTAGGGTTGCATTTTTCTGTTTCTTTTGCCTTGGCATGTTGCCTCTTAATTGCTTGACTTTTGGGCTTGTTGCCACACTATGGCTTTAAGGCCAGCTAGAGGAATTTTCGTCCCAAATGTGTGGGGGGCAACTTCCGTTTCTGGCAAGCTGTAAACCCACCCACAACTTCCACCCTAGATCACAATCCAGATCCAGGGAGGTTAAAGCAAGAGCGATTACCCCCCAAGACTGATCGCTGGATCTCCCCACGATTTGTAGGCTGGGAGCCGGATCTGCCTCTGAAAACTACAAAATGGCGTGTCTCCTCAGCAGCTTCAATCCCCCAGGGGAGGGAGCTGACGCATTCCCCAAATATAGGTCCCAAAGTCCATAGGACACTAACCTCTTACTTTGTCCTAGGCATGTCTATGTTGATAATTCTGGAGTCGCCAGGGTTCCTGGTGTTCTGGGGTTCCTCCAGCCGGCTGCTGGCCCTGTCGCCCTGGGGCTAAAACCTCGGCTCACGCGGACCTGGGCTCGGCTCCTGCGCTCTGGGCTCTGCCAGCTGCCAGGTCCCAGACCACTGTGCTGGTCCTTCCTGCAGGGCTGCTGGGCTGTCCTCAGCGGGAGGTTAGCTTCTCTGTGTCGTTCTGTGGGTGCTGGGGCTCCAGAAGTTGTTCAGAGTCCCCTTTTACATAGTTTGAGGGGAATCTGGGGGCAGAGAGGCTTGGACGAGCTGTTTCTACTCCGCCATCTTGGCTCCGCCCCCCATGATGCCATTTTCAAGAAAAGAAGCCAAAGCATGTGATATGTAATGCCAATATTTAAGACAACTAGCTAAGAGAAAGTTGCGACAGAAAAGAACTTCCGGGTAATACCTGTTCCTAGAGATGTATGCTCAGATATACTTTTTCTATGAAACATGCTTGTAACAGTCTATCTGAAAAAAGGTAAAAACATTGAGGCGGCTATGTGGCGCAGTGAGTAGAGTGCCAGCCCTAGAGTCAGAAGAACCTGAGTTCAGATCCGGCTTCAGACTCTTATCCCACACAAACAAAAACTTAGCCTTCTGACCTTCGGCACCTTTATATCTGCCCTCATAGGTTTCAATGGGGAAAACCTAATGATGCCATTTCCACAAAAAGAAGCCAAAGCATTTGATTAGTAATGCCTGCGTTTAAGATAACTAGCTAAGAGAAAGCTGTTCCAGAAAAGAAATTCCATGAAATCCCTGTTTCTAGAGAGTTATGCTCAGATATAACTTTTCTACCAAACATTCTTGTAAAAGTCTATCTCAAAAAAGGTAAAAACCTAAATTTCTCAGAAGTCTTTTGCAATACTTCAATGCAAAGCACTGTTGTACACAGAGTTGCTTTTACCCTCCACATCTTTAGTCAGACTGCTTCAGCTTTGCTTTTACATTTTTAGCAAAAGGCCTTTGTATGTGCCCTCAGTAGTTTCAATGGGAGAAAACCTAATGATGCCATTTTCAAGAAAAGAAGCCAGAGCATGTGATATGGAATGTGGGTGTTTAAGACAACTATCTTAGAGAAAACTGGACAGAAAAGAACTTCTGGGTAATCCCTATTCCTCGATAGTTATGCTCAGATATACCTTTTCTACCAAACATTGTTGTAACAGTCTATTTGAAAAAAGGTAACAACATGAATTTCTCAGAAGTCTTTTTAAATTCTTAAATCCAAGGCCCTGTGGTACACAGAGTTGCTATAACCCTCCACATCTTTAGTCAGATTGCTGAAGCTTTGCTTTTACTTTTGTAACAAAAGGCCTTTATATCTGCCCTCCTTGTTTTCAATGGGGGAAAACTTAATCATGCCATTTCCACGAAAAGAAGACAAAGCATCTGACATACAATGCCTGTATTGAAGACAACTAGCTAAGAGAAAGCTTTGACAGAAAGGAAGTTCCTGATAATCCCTGTTTCTAGAGAGTTATGCCCAGATATACCTTTTCTACCCAAAATTCTTGTAACAGTCTATCTGAAAAAAGGTAAAAACCTAAATTTCTCAGAAGCCTTCTGAAATACTTGAATCCAAGGCACTGTTATACACAGAGTTGCTTTTACCATCCACATCTTTAGTCAGACTGCTGAAGCTTTGCTTTTAGTTTTATAGCAAAAGCTCTTTCTATATGACCTCATTGGTTTCAAGGGGAGAAAAACTAATGATGCTATTTCCAGGAAATGAAGCCAAAGCGTTTGATATGGAATGCCTTCGTTTAAGACAACCAGCTAAGAGAAAGTTGTGAGAGCAAAGAACTTCCGCTAATCCCTGTTTGTAGAGTGTTATGCTCAGATATACCTTTTCTACCAAACATGCTTGTAACAGTCTATATGAAAAAAGGTAATAACCTGAATTTCTCAGACGTCTTTTGAAATACTTGAATTCAAAGCACTGTTGTACACAGAAATGCTTTAACCCTCCACATCTTTAGTCAGACTCCGGAAGCTTAGCTTTTCCTTTTTTAGGAAAAGGCCGCTATATCTGCCCTCATTGGTTTCAATGGGAGAATATCTAATGATGTCATTTCCAGGAAAAGAAGCTAAAGCCTTTGATATGGAATGCCTGTGTCGAAGACAACTAGCGAAGAGAAAGCCGGGACAGAAAGGAATTCCTGGGTAATCCCTGCTTCTAGACAGTTATGATCAGGTATACCTTTTCTACCCAACATGCTTGTAACAATCTATCTGGAAAAAGGTGAAAACCTGAATTTCTCAGAAGTCTTTTGAAATACTTGAATTCAAAGCACTGTTGTGCACAGAGTTGCTTTAACCTTCCACATTTTTAGTCAGACTCATGAAGTTTTGCTCTTACTTTTTTAGCAAAAGGCCTTTGTATCTGCCCTCATTGGTTTCAATGTTAAAAATATAATGATGCCCTTTCCAGGAAAAGAAGCCAAAGCATTTGATATGTAATGACTGCCTTTAAGAAAACTAGCTAAGAGAAAGTTGTGACAGAAAAGAACTTCCGGATAATCCCTGTTTCTAAAGAGTTATGCTCAGATTTAATTTTTCTACCAAATATGCTTGTAACAGTCAATCTGAAAAAAGGTAAAAACCAGAATTCATCAGAAGTCTTTTGAAATACTTGAATTCAAAGCACTATTGTGCAAAGAGTTGCTTTAGCCCTCCTCATCTTTAGTAAGACTCATGAAGCTTTGCTCTTACTTTTTTAGCAAAAGGCCTTTATATCTGCCCTCATTGGTTTCAATGGGAGGAAACCTAATGATGCCATTTCCAGGAAAAAAAGCCAAAGCGTTGATATGGAATGCTGGCGTTTAAGACAACTAGTGAAGAGAAAGCTGGGACAGAAAAGAACTCCTGGGTAATCCCTGTTTCTAGACAGTTCTGCTCAGGTATACCTTTTCTACCCAACTTGCTTGTAACTGTCTCTCTGAAAAAAGATGAAAACCAGAATTTATCAGAAATCTTTTGAAATACTTGAATTCAAAGCACTCTTGTACACAGTCTTGCTTTAACCCTGAACATCTTTAGCTAGAAAGTTAAAGCTTTACTTTTACTTTTTTAGGAAAAGACCTTTATATCTGCCCTCTTTGATTTCCATGGGCAAAAAGCTGATGATGCCATTTCAAGGAAAAGTAGCCAAAGCATTTGATATAGAAAGCCTGCTTTTAAGACAACAAGCTAGGAGTAAGCTGTGAGAGAAAAGAACTTCTGGTTAATCCCTGTTTTTAGAGAGTTATGCTCAGATATGCCTTTTCTAACAAACATACTTATAACAGTCTATCTGAAAATAGGTAAAAACCTGAATTTCTCAAAAGTCTTTTGAAATACTTGAATTCAAATCACTGTTGTACACAGACTTGTTTTATTTTTTTATTTTATTTTTTTTTTTTTAAAGCAATTGGGGTTAAGTAACTTGCTCAAGGTTACACGGCTAGTTATTATTTATGCGTGGGTGCTCATTTTCTGAGGCCGGATCTGATCTCGGGTCATCCAAACTCCGAGGCCGGCGCTCTTACTCACTGCTCCACCTAGCCGCCCCTTTAGGGCAATTGGGGTTAAGTAACTTGCCCAAGGTTACATGGCTAGGTTTTTGTTTGTGCGGATTAAGTGTCAGAGGCTGGCTCCGAACTCAGGGCCTTCTGATTCCAGGGCCGGCGCTCTATTCACTGCGCCACCTAGCCGCCCCGACTTGTTTTAAACCTGCACATCTTTAGTCAAAAAGCTGAAGCTTTGCTTTTACTTATTTAGCAAAAGGCCTTTGTATCTGTCCTCATTTGTTTCAATGGTAGAAAACATAATGATGCCATTTCCAGGAAAAGAAGGCACAGCTTTTGATATGGAATGACTGCCTTTAAGACAACTAGCTAAGAGAAACCTGTGAGAGAAAAGAACTTCCGGGTAATCCCTGTTTCTAGTGTATTATGCTCAGATATACCTTTTCTACCAAACACGCTTGTAACACTCTATCTGAAAAAAGGTAAAAACCTGAAATTCTCAGAAGTCTTTTGAAATACTTGATTTCAAATCCCTGTTGTGCACAGAGTTGCTTTAACCCTGCACATCTTTAGTCAGAAAGCTGAAGCTTTGCTTTTACTTTTTTAGCAAAAAGTCTTTATATCTGCCCTCCTTGGTTTCAATGGGAGGAAACATAATGATGCCATTTCCAGGAAAAGAAGCCCAATCATTTGACATGGAATGCCTGCTTTTAAGACAACTAGCTAAGAGAAAGCTGTGACATAGAAGAACTTCCAGGTAATCCCTGTTTCTAGACAGTTATGCTCAGATATACCTTTTCTAACTAAACATGCTAGTAATAGTCTATCTGAAAAAGGTAAAAGCCTGAATTTCTCATAAATATTTTGAAATATTTGAATTCAAAGCACTGTTGTACACAGATTTGCATCAACCCTCCATATCTTTAGTCAGACTCCTGAAGCTTTGCTTTTACTTTTTTAGCAAAAGGCCTATATATTTAGCCTCATTGATTGAAAAGGGAGAAAACCTAATGATGCCTTTCCACGAAAAGAAGCCAAAGCATTTGATATGGAATGCCTGCGTTTAAGACCACTAGCTAAGAGAAAGCTGTGACAGAAAAGAACATCCAGGTAATCCCTGTTTCTAGCATGTTGTGCTCAGATATACCTTTTCTACTAAACAGGCTTGTAACAGTCTCTCTAAAAAAAGGTAAAAACCTGAATTTCTCAGAGTCTTTTGAAATACCTGAATTCAAGCACTGTTGTGCACACAGTTGCTTTAACCCGGCACGTCTTTAGTCAGAAAGGTGTCGCTTTCTTTTTACTTTTTTAGCAAAAGTCCTTGATATCTGCCCGCACTGGTTTCAAAGGGAGAAAACCTAATGATGCCATTTCCAGGAAAAGAAGCCAAAGTATTTGATATGGAATGCCTGTGTTTAATACAACTGGCTAAGAGAAAGCTCTGACAGAAAAGAATTTCTGGGTAATCCCTGTTTCTAGACAGTTATGCTCAGAAAAACCTTTTCTCCCCAACATGCTTGTAACAGTCTATCTAAACTGAAAAAAGATAAAAGCCTGAATTTCTCAGAAGTCTTTTGACATACTTGAATTCTAAGCACTGTTGTACACAGAATTCCTTTAACCCTCCATAACTTGAGTCAGACCGCTGAAGCTTTGCTTTTACTTTCTTATCAAAAGGCCTTTATATCTGCCCAAATTCGTTTCAAAGGGAGAACTCTTAATAATGCCATTTCCACCATAAGAAGACTAAGCAATTATGATGTAATGGCTGTGCTTAAGACAACTCGCTAAGAGAATGCTGTCACAGAAAAGAAGTTACATGTAATGCCTGTTTCTACAGAGTTATGGTAAGATATACCTTTTATACCAAACATTCTCAGAATAGGCTATATGAAAAAAAGGTGGAAACCTGAATTTCTCAGAAGTCTTTTGAAATACTTGAATTCTAAGCACTGTTGTACACAGACTTCCGTTAACCCTCCACAACTGGAGCCATACTACTGAAGCTTTGCTTTTACTGTTTTAGCAAAAGGCCTCTGTATCTGCACTCATTGCTTTCAATGGGAGATAATATAATGATGCCATTTCCAACAAAAGAAGAGCAAGCAATTGAGAAGTAATGGTTGTTTTTTAAGACATCTAGCTCAGAGATCCTTTCACAGAAAAGAACTAACATGTTATTCCTGTTTCTACAGAATTATGGTCAGATATACCTTCTCTACCAAACATGCTCAGAATAGGCTATCTTAAAAAAAAGTGAAGACCTGAATTTCTCAGAAGTCCTTTGCAATACTACAATTCTAAGGACTGTTTTACACAGAGTTCCTTTATCCCTCCACAACTTGAGTGATACTACTGAAGCTTTGCTTTAACTGTTTTAGCAAAAGGCCTCTGAATCTGCACTCATTGGTTTCAATGGGTGATAACATAATGATGCCATTTCCAACAAAAGAAGACCAAGCAATTGATAAGTAATGGCTGTGTTAAAGACCTGTAGCTTCAATAATCATTCCTAGAAAAGAAGTTACATGTAATGCCTTTTTCTACAGAGTTATGGCCAGATATACCTTCTCTATCAAACATGGTCAGAATAGGCTCTATGAAAAAAAGGTGAAAACCTGAATTTCTCAGAGGTCCTTTGAAATACTTGAATTCTAAGCACTGTTGTACTCACAGTTCCTTTAACCATCCACATCTTCAGTCAGACTGCTGAAGCTTTGCTTTTACTTTTTTATCAAAAGGCCTTTATATCTGCTCACAATGGTTTCAATGGGCGAGATCTATACGATGCCATCTCCACCAAAAGAAGACCAAGAAATTGATATGTAATGGCTATGTTTAAGACCTCTTTCTAAAGGAATCCTTTCCAGAAAAGAAGTTCCATATAATGTCTGTATCTACACATTATGGTCAGATATACCCTCTCTTCAAAACATGCTCAGAACAGGATTTCTGAAAAAAAAGGTGAAAATCTGAATTTCTCAGAAGTCTTTTGAAATATTGTATTCTAAGCACTGTTGTACACAGAGTTGCTTTAACCCTCCACATCTTTAGTCTGACTGCTGAAGCTTTCTTTTACTTTTTTAGCAAAAGGTCTTTGTATCTGGCCTCTTGTTTTCAATGGGGATAACATAATGATTCCATTTCAAGGAAAAGAAGTCGAAGTATTTGAAATGTAATGCCTGGGTTTAAGAAAACTAGGTAAGGGAAAGTTGGACAGAAAAGATCTTCTGGGTAATCCTTGTTTCTAGATAGTGATGCTCAGATATACCTTTTCTACCAAATATGCTTGTAACATTCTATCTGAAAAAAGGTAAGAACCTGAATTTCTTTGAATTCTTTTTAAATGCTTGAATTAAAAGCACTGTTGGCACAGAGTTGCTTTTGCCCTCCTCATCATTATTCTGAGTGCTGAAGCTTTGCTTTCACTTTTTTAGGAAAAGGCCTTTATATCTGCCCTCGGTTTCAATAGGATAAATTTTCATATTAGCATTTCCACCAAAAGAAGCCAAAGATATTGAGATGAAATGACAGTGTTTAAGACAAATATATAACAGAAAGCTGTGAGAGAAATGAACTTTGGGATAATCCCTGTTTCTAGAGACTTATGCTCAGATATACCTTTTCTAACAAACATGCTTGTAACAGTCTATCTGAAAAAAGGTGAAAACCTGAATTTCTCAGAAGTCTTTTGAAAAATGTGAATTCAAAGCACTGTTGTAGACAGAGTTGCTTTAACCCTCCAAACTTTAGTCAAACTGCTGAAGTTTGCTTTTACTTTTTTAGCAAAAGGCCTTTATATCTGCCCTCATTGGTTTCAATGGGGGAAAACCTAATGACGCCATTTCCAGGAAAAGAATCCAAAGCATATGAAATGTAATGCCTGCGTTTAAGACAACTAGCTAATAGAAAGGTGGACAGAAAGAACTTCCGAGTAATCCCTTTTTCTAGAGAGTTATTCTCAGATATACCTTTTCTACCAAAAATGCTTGTAACAGTCTATCTGATAAAAGGTACAAACATGAATTTCTCAGATATCTTTGGAAATACTTGAATTCTAAGCACTGTTGTACACAGAGTTCCTTTAACCCTCCACATCTTTAGTCTGACTGCTGCAGCTTTTCATATACTTTTTTAGCAAAAGGTCTTTATATCTGCCCTCATTGGTTTCAAAGGGGAAAACATAATGATGCCATTTCCAGGAAAAGAAGCCAAAGCATTTGAAATGTAATGCCGGGGTTTAAGAAAACTAGCTAAGGGAAAGCTGTGACAGAAAAGAACTTCTGGGTAATCCTTGTTTCTAGAGAGTGATGCTCAGATATACCTTTTCTACCAAATATGCTTGTAACAGTCTATCTTAAAAAAAGGTCAGAACCTGAATTTCTCTGCAGTCTTTTCAAATACTTGAATTCAAAGCACTGTTGACACGGAGTTGCTTTAACCCTCCAGATCTTTAATCAGACTGCTGCAGCTTTGCTTTTACTTTTTAGCAAAAAGCCTTTATATCTGCCCTCTTTGGTTTCAATGGGAGAAAAATTGCAACATTAGCATTTCTCCCATTGAAATCAATGAGGGCAGATATAAAGGCCTTTGGGTAAAAAACTAAAAGCAAAGATTCAGCAGTCTGACTAAATTTTGTAGGGTTGAAGCAACTCTGTGTACAACAATTCTTTAAATTCAAGTATTTCAAAAGATTTCTGAGAAATTCAGGTTTTTACCTTTTTCAGAGAGACTGTTACAAGCCTATTTGGTAGAAAAGGTATATCTCAGCACAACACTCTAGAAACAGGGATCACCCGGAAGTTCTTTTCTATCACAGCTTTCTCTTAGCTAGTTATCTTAAACACAGGCATTCCATATGCAATACTTTTGCTTATTTTCCTGGAAATGGCATCATTATGTTTTCTCCCTTTTCAATCAGTGAGGCTAAATATGAAGGCCTTTTGCTGAAAATGTAAAAGCAAAGCTTCAGCAGTCGGCCTAACGATGTGCAGGGTTAAAGGAATTTTGTGTACAACAGTGCTTTGGATTCAAGTATTTCAAAAGACTTCTGAGAAATTCAGGTTTTTACCTTTTTTCAGACAGACTGTTACAAGCCTGTTGGGTAGAAAAGGTTTATCTGAGCATAACTCTCTAGAAACAGGGATTATACGGAAGTTCTTTTCTGTCACAGCCTTCTCTTTGCAAGTTGTCTTAAACGCAGGCATTAGACATCAAATGCTATGACTTCTTTCCTGGAAATGTCATCATTAGTTTTTTTCCATTGAAACCAATGGGGGCAGATATAGGGCCTTGTGCTAAAAAAGTAAAAGCAAAACTTCAGAAGTCTGACTAAAGGTGTTGAGGGTTAAAGCAACTCTGTGTACAACAATTCTTTAAATTCAAGTATTTCAAAAGACTTCTGAGAAATTCAGGTTTTTACCTTTTTTCAGAGAGAGCACAGCATTCTAGAAACAGGGATTACCCAGAAGTACTTTTCTGTCACTGCTCTCTCTTAGCTAGTTGTCTTAAACGCAGGCATTCCATATGAAATACTTTTGCTTCTTTTCCTGGAAATGGCATCATTAGGTTTTCTCCCTTTTCAATCAATGAGGCTAAATATGGAGGCCTTTTGCTAAAAATGTAAAAGAAAAGCTTCAGGAGTCTGACTAAAGATGTGAAGGGTTAAAGCAACTCTGTGCACAAGAGGGATTTGAAATCAAGTATTTCAAAAGACTTATGAGAAACTCAGGTTTTTACCTTTTTTCAGATAGACTGTTACAAGCCTGGTTGTTAGAAAAGGTACATGTGAGCATAACTCTCCAGAAACAGGGATTACCCGGAAGTTTTTTTCTGTCACAGCTTTCTCTTAGCTAGATGTCTTAAACACAGGCATTCCATATCAAATGCTTTGGCTTCTTTTCCTGGAAATGGCATCATTATATTTTATCCCTTGGAAACCAATGAGGGCAGTTATAAAGGCCTTTTGCTAATAGAGTAAAAGCTAAGCTTCAGGACTCTGACTAAAGATGTGCAGGGTTAAAGCAACTCTGTGTACAACATTGCATTGAATTCAAGTATTTCAGAAGCATTCTTAGAAATTCAGGTTTTTACTTTTTTTCAGTCAGACTGTTTCAAGCATGTTGGGGAGAAAAGGTATATCTGAGCAAAATTCTCTAGGAACAGGTATTATCCGGAAGTTCTTTTCTCTCACAGCTTTCTCTTAGCTAGTTGTCTTAAACCCAGGCACTCTGTATCAAATACTTTAGCTTCTTTTCATGGAAATGGCATCATTAGGTTTTCTCCTTTTCAATCAATGAGGCTAAAAATAAAGGCCTTTTACTAAAAATATAAAAGTAAAGCTTCAGCAGTCTGCCTAAACATGTGCAGGGTTAAAGGAACTTTGTTTACAACAGTGCTTTGGATTCAAGTATTTCAAAAGCCTTCTGAGAAATTCAGGTTTTTACCTTTTGTCAGATAGACTGTTACAAGTATGTTGGGTAGAAAAGTTTTATCTGATCATAACTCTCTAGAAACAGAGATTATGCAGAAGTTCTTTTCTGTAACAGTTTTCTCTTAGCTAGTTGTCTTAAACTCAGTCATTACTTACCAAATGCCTTGGTTTCTTTTCCTGGAAATGGCATCATTAAGTCTGCTCCCACTGAAACCAGTGACGGCAGATAAAAAAGGCCTTTTGCTAAAAAGTAAAAGAAAAGCTTCAGGAGGCTGACTAAAGATGTGGAGACTTATAGCAACTTTGTGCACAACAGGGCTTTGAAATCAAGTATTTCTAAAGACTTCTGAGAAATTAAAGTTTTTTACCTCTTTTCAAATAGACTGACACAAGCATGTTTGGTAGAAAAGATATATCTGAGCAGAACACTCTAGAAACAGGGATTACCTGGGAATTCTTTTCTATCACAGCTTTCTCTTAGCTAGGTGTCCTAAACTAAGGAATTCCATATCAAATGAATTGGCTTCTTTTCCTGCAAATGGCATCATTTGGTTTTCTCCGATTGAAACCAATGAGGGCAGATACAAAGGCCTTTTGCTAAAGAAGTAAAAGCAAAGCTTCACCGTTCTGACTAAAGATGTGCAGCCTTAAAGCAACTCTGTCAACAACAGTGCTTTGAATTCAGGTATTTCAAAAGACTTCAGAAAAATTCAAGTTTTTACCTTTTTTTTCCAAATAGACTGTTACAAGCATGTTTGGTAGAATAGTTATACCTGAGCTTAACTCTCTAGAAACATGGATTACCCCAAAGGTCTTTTCTCTCACAGCTTACCCTTAGCTAGTTGACTTAAAAGCAGGCCTTCCATAACAAATGCTTTGATTTCTTTTCCTGGAAATGGGATCATCAGGTTTTCGCCCATTGAAACCAAAGAGGGCAGATATAAAGGCATTTTGCTAAAAAAGTAAAAGCAAAGCTTCACCTTTCTGACTAAAGATGTGTAGCATTAAAACAACTCTGTGCACATCAGTGCTTTGAATTCAGGTATTTCAAAAGACTTCTGAAAAATTCAGGTTTTTACCTTTTTTCAGATAGACTTTTACAAGCATGTTGGGTAGAAAAGGTTTATCTGAGCATAACTGTCTAGAACAGGGATGAACCAGGAGTTCTTTTCTGTCACAGCTTTCTGTTAGCTAGTTTTCTTAAATGCAGGCATTCCATGTCAAATGCTTTGGCTTCTTTTCGTGGAAAATGCATCATTAATTTTTCTCCTATTGAAAACATTGAGGGCAGGTATAACAGCCTTCTGCTAGAAAAGTAAAGGCAAAGGTGAAGCAGTCTTACTAAAGATGTGGAGGGTTAAAGCAACTCTGTGTATAACAGTGCTTTGAATTCAAGTATTTCAAAAGACTTCTGAGAAATTCATGTTTTACCTTTTTTCAGATAGAGTCTTACAAGCATGTTTGTTAGAAAAGGTATAACTGAGCATTACTCTCTAGAAATAGGGATTACCCAGAAGTTCTTTTCTGGAACAGCTTTCTCTTAGCTACTGGTCTTAAGCACAGGCAGCAGTCTTACTAAAGATCTGGAAGGTCATAGCAACTCCATGTACAATAGTGCTTTGAATTCAAGAATTTCAAAAGATTTCTGGGAAATTTATAGTTTTCCCTTTTTTCAGATAGAGTGTTACAAGCATGTTTGGTAGAAAAGGTATATCTGAGCAAAACTTTCTAGGAACAGGGATTACCCAGATATTCTATTCTGTCCAGCATTCTCTTAGCTAGTTGTCTTAAACAAAGGCATTACATATCACATGCTTTGGCTTCTTTTCCTGGAAATGGCATCATTATGTTTTCTTTCATTGTAGCAAATGAGGGCAGATACAAAGGCCTTTTGCTAAAAATGTAAAAGCAAAGCTTCAGCAGTCTGACTAAAGATGTGGAGGTTTAAAGCAACTCTCTGTACAACAGTGCTTTGAAGTCAAGTATTTCAAAAGACTTCTCTGAAATTCATATTTTTACCTTATTTAGATAGGCTGTTACAAGCATGTTTGTAGAAAAGGTATATCTGAGCATAACTATCTAGAAACAGGGATAACTTGGAAGTTCTTTTCTGTCACAGCTTTCTCTTAATTAGTTGTCTTTAACCCAACCATTACATTTCAAATGCTTTGGCTTCTTTAACTGGAAATGGCATCATTAGCTTTTCCCCCTTTGAAACCAGTGAGAGCAGATATAAAGGCCTTTTGCTAAAAAAGTTAAAGCAAAGCTGCAGCAGTCTGACTAAAGATGTGGAGGGTTAAAGCAACTCTGTGTACAACAGTACCTTGAAATCAAGCATTTTGAAAGACTTCTGAGAAATTCAGGTTTTTACCTTTTTTCAGATAGACTCTTACAAGCATATTTGGTAAAAAAAAGGTATATATGAGAATAACTCTCGAGAAACAAGGATTACCCAGAAGTTCATTTCTTTCACAGCTTTCCCTTAGCTGATTTTCTTAAACACCAGCATTTCATTTCAAATCCTTTGGCTTCTTTTCCTGGAAATGGCATCATTAGGTTTTCCCCCACTGAAACCAATAAGGGCAGATATAAAGGCCTTTTCCTAAAAGAGTAAAAGCAAAGCTGCAGCAGTCTGACTAATGATGTGGTGGGTTAAAGCAAGTCTGTGTACAACAGTGCCTTGAATTTAATTATTTCAAAATATTTCTGAGAAATTCAAGTTTTTAACTTTTTTCAGATAGACTGTTACAAGCATATTTGGTAGAAAAGGTATATCTGAGCATAACTTTCTAGAAACAAGAATTAGCCAGAAGTTCTTTTCTGTCACTGATTTATCTAGTTGTCTTAAATGCAGGCATATATCAAATTCTTTGGCTTCTTTTCATGGAAAGTGCATGATTACGTTTTCCCCCATTGAAACCAAAGAGGGCAGATATAAAGTCCTTTTGCTACAAGAGTAAAAGCAAAGATTCAGCAGTCTGACTAAAGATGTCGAGGATTAAAGCAACTCTGTGTCAACAGTGTTTGAATTAAAGTATTTTCAAAGATTTCAGAGAAATTCAGGTTTTGACCTTTTTTCAGATAGACTGTTGCAACATATTTGGTAGAAAAGGTATAACTGAGCATAACTCTCTAGAAATAGGGATTCCCCGGAAGTTCTTTTCTGGAACGTCTTTCTCTTAGCTAGTTGTCTTAAAGGCATGCATTACTTATCATATGCTTTGGATTCTTTTCGTGGAAATGGAATCATTAGGTTTTCCCCATTGAAACCAATGAGGGCAGATATAAAGGCCTTTTGCTACAAAAGTAAAAGCAAAGCTTCAGCATTCTGACTAAAGATGTGGAGTGTTAAAGCAACTCTGTGTAAAACAGTACAATAGTACCTAGAATTCAAGTATTTCAAAAGACTTCTGAGAAATTCACGTTATTACTTTTTTCAGATAGACTGTTACAACCATGTTTGGTAGAAAAAGTATACCTGAGCATAACTTTCAAGAAACAGGAATTAGCCAGAAGTTCTTTTCTGTCACAGCTTTCTTTTAGCTAGTTGTCTTAAACGCAGGCACATATCAAATGCTTTGCCTTCTTTTCTTGGAAATGGCATCATTAGGTCTTCCCACATTGAAACCGAGGAAGGCAGATATAAAGGCCTTTTGCTAAAAAAGTAAAATCAAAGATGCAGCAGTCTGACTAAAGATGTGGAGGGTTAAAGCAACTCCGTGTACCACAGTACTTTGAATTCAATTATTTTAAAAGACTTCAGAGAAATTCAGGTTTGACCTTTTTTCAGATAGACAAGCATGTTTGGTAGAAAAGTTATATCTGAGCATAACTCTCTAGGAGCAGGGAATACCCAGATAATCTTTTCCATCCAGCTGATCTTAGTTAGTTTTCTTAAACACAGGCATTATATTTCAAATGCTTTGGCTTCTTTTCCTGGAAATGGCATCATTAGGTTTTCCCCTTTGAAACCAATGAGGGCAGATATAAAGACCTTTTGCTAAAAAAGTAAATGCAAAGCTGCAACAGTCAGACTAAAGATGTGGAAGGTTAAAGCAACTCTGTGTACAACAGTGCTTTGAATTCAAGTATTTCAAAAGGCTACTGAGAAATTTAGGTATTAACCTTTTTTCAGATAGACTGTTACGAGAATGTTCGGTAGAAAAGGTATTTCTGGGCATAACTCTCTAGAAACAGTGATTATCTGGAAGTGCGTTTCTGTCAAAGCTTTCTCTTAGCTAGTTGTCTTAAATGCAGTCATTACATATCACATGCTTTGTCTTCTTTTCCTGGAAATGGCATCATTAGGTCTCCCCCAATTGAAAACCATGAGCACAGATAAAAAGGACTTTTGCTAAAAATGTAAAAGTAAAGCTTCTGCAGTCTGAATAAAAATGTGGAGGGTTATAGCAACTCTGTGTACCACAGTGCTTTGAATTCAAGTATTTCAAAAGACTTCTGAAAAATTCATATTTTTACCTTTTTTCAGATACACTGTTACAAGCATGTTTGGTAGAAAAGGTATATCTGGGCATAACTCTCTAGGAACAGGGATGACCCGGAAATTCTTTTCTGTCCTGCTTTCTCTTAGGTCATTTACTTAAACACAGGCATTACATTTAAAATAGTTTGGCTTCTTTTCCTGGAAAGGGCATCATTAGGTTGTCCCCCATTGAAACCAATGAGGGCAGCTATAAAGGCCTTTTGCTAAAAAAGTAAAAGCAAAGCTTCAGCAGGCTGACTAAAGATGTCAAGCATTAAAGCAACTCTGTGGACAACAGAGCTTTGAATTCAAGTATTTCAAAAGACTTCAGAGAAATTCAGGTTTTGACCTTTTTTCAGATAGACTGTTATAAGCATATTTGGTAGAAAAGGTATATCTGAGCATAACTCTCTAGAAATAGGGATTAATCGGAAGTTTTTTTTGTAACAGCTTTCTCTTAGCTAGTTGTCTTAAACACAGGTATTACTTATCAAATGCTTTGGCTTATTTTCATTGAAATGGCATCATTAGGCTTTCCCCATTGAACCCAATGAGGGCATATATAAAGGCCCTTTGCTACAAAAGTAAAAGCAAAGCTTCAGCAGTCTGAGGGTTAAACAACTCTGTGTACAACAGTGCCTTGAATTCAAGTATTTCAAAACACTTGTGAGAAATTCAAGTTTTAACTTTTTCCAGATAAACTCTTACTAGCATGTTCGGTATAAAATGTGTATCTGAGCATAACTCTCTAGAAACAAGGATTACTCAGAAGTTCTTTTCTGTCACAGCTTTCTCTTCGATAGTTTTCTTTAAACCCCAGCATTACATTTCAAATGCTTTGACTTCTTTTCTTGGAAAGGACATCCTTAGGTTTTCCCCATTGAAACCAGTGAGGGTAGATATAAAGACCTTTTGCTAAAAAAGTAAATACAAAGCTGCAGAACTCAGACTAAATATGTGGAGGGTTAAAGCAACTCTGTGTAAAACAGTGCTTTGAATAAAGTTTTTCAAAAAACTTCTGAGACATTCATGTTTTTACATTTTTTCTAATAGATTGTTACAAGCATGTTTGGTAGAAAAGGTATATTTGAGCATAACTCTCTTGAAACAGGGATTACCCAGACTTTCTTTTCGGTCACAGCATTCTCTTAGGCAGTTGCTGTAAGGGAAGGCATTACATATCACATGCTTTGGCTACTTTTCTTCGAAATGGCATCATTAGGTTTTTCCCCCATTGAAACCAATAAGGGCAGATATAAAGACCTTTTGCTAAAAAAGTAAAAGTAAAGTTGCAGTAGTCTGACTAAAGATGTGGAGGGTAAAAGCAACTCTGTGTACAACAGTGCTTTGAATTCAAGTATTTAAAAAGACTACTGAGAAATTTAGGTTTTTACCTTTTTACAGATAGACTGTTAACAAGCATGTTTGGTAGAAAAGGTATATATGAGCATAACTCTCTAGAAACCTGGATTCCCTGGAACTTCTTTTCTGTCACAGATTTCTCATATCTAGCTCTCTTAAACGCAGACATTGCATTTCAAATGCTTTGGCTTCTTTTCCTGGAAATGGCATCATTAGGTTTTCCCCCATCGAAGCAAATGAGGGCAGAGAAAAAGAATTTTGCTAAAAAAGTAAAAGCAAAGCTCCAGCTTTCTGACTATAAATGTGGAGGGTTAAAGCAACTCTGTGTCCAACAGTGCTTTGAATTCAAGTATTTCAAAAGACTTCTGAGAAATTAATATTTTTACCTTTTTTCAGATAGACTGTTACAAGCATTTTGGGGAGAAAAGGTATATCTGAACATAACTCTCTAGAAACAAGAATTATAATGTGAGATGTAATGGCTTTGTTTAAGACCTCTTGCTAAGAGAATCATTCCCATAAAAGAAGTAACATGTAATGCCTGTTTCTACAGAGTTATGGTCAGATATACCTTCTCTATCAAACATGGTCAGAATAGGCTATCTGAAAAAATGGTGAAAACATGAATTTCTCAGAAGTCCTTTAAAATATTAGAATTCTAAGCACTTTTGTACACACGGTTCCTTAACCCTCCACATCTTGATTCAGAGTGTTGAAGCTTTGCGTTTACTGTTTTAGCAAAAGACCTTTATATCTGCCCACATAGGTTTCAATGGGAGATCTCTTAATAATGCCATTTCCACCAAAGGAAGACTAAGCAATTATGATGTAATGGCTGTGTTTAAGACAACTCGCTAAGAGAAAGCTTTCATAGAAAAGAAGTTACATGTAATGCCTGTTTCTAAAAAGTTATGGCCATATATAACAAACATGGTCAGAATAGGCTATCTGAAAAAAAGGTGGAAACATGAATTTTTCAGAATTCTTTTGAAATACTTGAATTCTAAGCACTGTTATACACAGACTGCCTTTAAACCTCCCCAACTTGAGTCAGACAGGTGAAGCTTTGCTTTTACTGTTTTAGCAAAAGGCCTTTGTGTCTGCCCTCATTGGTTTCAAAGGGAGATAAAATAATGATGCCATTTCCAACAAAAGAAGAGCAAGCAATTGAGAAGTAATGGCTGTGTTTAAGATAACTAACTAAGGGAACTTTTCACAGAAAAGAACTTACATGTAATACCTGTTTCTACAGAGTTATGGTCTGATATACTTTCTTTAGCAAACCTGCTCAGAATAGGCTATATGAAAAAAAGGTGAAGACCTGAATTTCTCAGAAGTCCTTTAAATACTACAATTCTAAGCACTGTGGTACACAGAATTACTTTAACCCTTCACATCTTTGGTCAGACTGCAGAAGCTTTGCTTTTACTGCTTTAGCAAAAGGCTTTCATATCTACCCTCTTTGATTTCAATGGGAGAAAATTTAATGATGCCATTTCCAACAAAAGTGGTCAGATATACCTACTGTACCAAACAAGCTCAGAATAGGCTATCAGAAAAAAAGGTGAAAACCTGAATTTCTCAGAAGTCTTTTGACATGAATTCTAAGCACTGTTGTACACAGACTTCCTTTAATCCTCCACAACTTGAGTCAGACTGCTGAAGCTTTGCTTTTACTTTTTTATCAAAAGGCCTTTATATCTGCTCACATTGGTTTCAATGGGTGATATTTAAATGATGCCATCTCCACCAAAAGAAGACCAAGCAATTGAGATGTAATGGCTGTGTTTAAGACATCTAGCTAAGAGAACCTTTCCCAGAAAGAACTTACACGTAATGCCTGTTTTTACAGAATTATGGTCAGATATACCTTCTCTACCAAACATGCTCAGGGCAAGAACAACAAAACACACAGGACAATATAGACTCTCTACCCACACCTGAGACCACAGAAGCAAACATGATCTGGTCTCAAGCCCAAATAGCATTCCTGGAGGAGTTAAGAAAAATTTTAAAGACCAAATAAGGGAGGCAGTGACCAACTTGGAAAAAAGTCTCAGTGAAGTAACTGGAGAAAATACCTCCCTAAAAAAGGAACTTCAAAAAATAACTGAAGACCGTAATTCGATAAAAATTAGAAACAATCAAATTGAAGCTCAGAACTCTTATGATGCAGCAAGAGCCAATCAAACAAAACAAGATGATAGAAAAATTGCAAGAAAATGTAAAATATCTCACTGGAAAAATAACTGACCTAGAGAACAGATCCAGGAGAGACAACCTAAGAATTATTGGTCTACCAGAAAGCCATGATGAAAAAAGCAACCTAGACAACATCCTCCAAGAGATTGTCAAAGAAAACTGTCCTGAGGTCCTGGAATCAGAAGATAAAATAACTATCGACAGAATTCACCAGAATCCTCCTGAGAGAGATCCCAAACTGAAAACTCCAAGAAATATAGTAGCCAAATTCCAGAATTACAAGATTAAAGAAAAAATTCTACAGCAGCCAAAAAGAAACAATTCAAATATCGAGGAACTACAGTTAGGATCATACAGGACCTAGCAGCTTCTACATTAAAAGAGTGGAGGGACTGGAATTTGATATTTCGTAGGGCAAGAGAGCTAGGATGACAACCAAGGATTAACTACCCGGCAAAACTGAGCATAATCTTTCAGGCAAGGAGATGGTTGTTTAATGAAATAAGGGACTTCCAGATGTTCCTGATGAAAAAGCCAGAGCTCAATGGAAGATTTGGTCTCCAATTACAAGACTCAAGAAAGACATAAAAAGGTAAACAAGAGAAACACAAACTCACACATGCATAAGCGCACACACCCAAACCCACAAACACACGCTCATTACTTTGGATGCAACAAGAGCAAAATGTTCACATCCCTATATGTGGAGCTGATAACTGTCAATATTCAAAATCTTTATGATTATCATGACCTTCAAAAGGGTTATACTTAGATAGAAGGTGTGGGTATGAATGCACTAACCTGATGTCTAAAAAGAAAAAACAAAACTATTAAGGGGATCAAAGGTACTGTAATGGGAAAAAGGAAAGGATGAGCTAGAAAAAGGTAAAATATGCCATCTGAAGGGACATTAAAACACACTATAGAAGAGTGGAAAGAAAGAGGGAGAGGAACATCATTTAAACACTATTCTCACTGGTTCTGGTTCAAAGAGGGATCAACTTAAATCAGTGAAGTTTAAGATTTTAATGTGAATAGACACATAAATTAATTAAATAGAGGAAAAGGAGGGAGGGAGAGGAGCATTGTTTGAAATTTACTCTCATTGGTTTGGAATCAAACGGGGAGTAATTCACTCTGATAAGTATAAAAACTTATTTCGTCCTATAGAAAGCAGAAGGGTAAGGGGGGTGAAAAAGAGGAGACTAAAGGGGGGGATTAGAAGGGAGGGAAACAGTAATAAGGGGAGAGGGTAGGTTAAGAAGAGGGATCACTGGGTGGGAACACTGAGGGAGGGGGTGGTCAAAAGGGAAAACTTCAAGGAGGGGAAGGGAGAAGGAAGAAACAAAAACATAAACAGGGGAGGGAATAGGATGGAGGGGAAGAGACAGATAGTCATTATTACTGTGAATGTGAATGGGATAAACTCTCCCATAAAACAGAGGTGGATAGCAGAATGGATTAAAAACCATAATCCTACAATATGCTGTCTACAAGAAACACATTTGAAACAAAGGGATACCCACAGGGTAAGGGTAAAAGGTTGGAGTAAAATTTATTATGCCTCAGCTAAAGTAAAAAAAGCAGGGGTAGCAATACTTATCTCAGATAAAGCAAAAGCAAAAATAGATCTAATTAAAAGAGATAAGGAAGGAAACTATATCCTACTAAAAGGCACCATCGAGAATGAAGCAATATCATTGCTTAATATATATGCACCAAGTGGTACAGCATCTAAATTCCTAGAGGAGAAGTTAAAGGAATTAGAGGAAGAAATAGACAGCAAAACTATACTAGTAGGGGACCTTAATCTTCCCCTCTCTGAACTCGATAAATCTAACCTCAAAATAAACAAGAAAGAAGTTAAGGAGGTGAATAGAATCTTAGAGAGACTAGATATGATGGATCTCTGGAGAAAACTGAATGGGGATAAAAAGGAATTTACTTTCTTCTCAGCAGTGCATGGTACATACTCAAAAATAGACCATGTACTAGGGCATAAAAACCTCACAATCCAGTGCAGAAAGGCAGAAATATTAAACGCATCATTCTCAGATCATGATGCAATAAAAATGATATGCAATAAAGGGCCATGGAAAGATAGACTAAAAACTAATTGGAAATTAAACAATTTAATCCTAAATAATTGGTGGGTCAAAGAAGAAATTATAGAAACAATCAATAATTTCATTCAAGAGAATGATAATAATGAAACAACATACCAAAATTTGTGGGATGCACTAAAGGCAGTTCTCAGGGGAAGTTTTATATCCCTGAGTGCATACTTAATTAAAGCAGAGAGAAGAGAGGTCAATGAATTGGACATGCAATTGAAAAAGCTAGAAAAAGAACAAATTGAAAATCCCCAATTAAGTACTAAATTAGAAATATTGAAAACCAAAGGTGAGATTAATAAAATTGAAATTAAGAAAACCATTGAATTAATAAATAAAACTTAGAGCTGGTTCTCTGAAAAAAATCAACAAAATTGATAGACCCTTAGTCAATATGATAAAAAAAAAAGAAAGAAGAAAACCAAATTATGAATATCAAAAATAAAAAGGGTGAATCTACCTCCAATGAAGAGGAAATCAAAAAAATAATGAGGAATTATTTTTCCCAATTGTATGCACATAAATATGACAATCTTAGTGAAATGGACGAATATTTACAAAATCACTAGTTGCCCAGATTAACTGAAGAGGAAGTGAATCACCTAAGTAACCCCATCTCAGAAAAAGAAATCAAACAAGCTATCAAAGAACTCCCTAGGAAAAAATCTCCAGGGCCAGATGGGTTTACCAGTGAATTCTATCAAACATTTAAAGAACAGTTGATTCCAATACTCTACAAACTATTTGGGAAAATTAGTGAAGAAGGAGTCCAACCAAAGGGAGAACACTTAATAATGCCATTTCCACCAAAAGAAGACTAAGAGATTATGATGTAATGGCTGTGTTTAAGACAACTCGCTAAGAGAATGCTGTCACTGAAAAGAAGTTACATGTAATGCCTGTTTCTACAGAATTATGGTAAGATATACCTTTTATACCAAACATGCTCAGAATAGGCTATCTGAAAAAAAGGTGAAAACCTGAATTAATCAGAAGTCTTTTGAAATATTTGAATTCTAAGCACTGTTGTACAAGGAGTTCCTTGAAACCTCCACAACTTGAGTCAGACTGCCGAAGTTTTGCTTTTACTGTTTTAGCAAAAGGCCTTTGTATCTGCCCTCATTGGTTTCAAAGGGATATAACATAATGATGCCATTTCCAACAAAAGAAGACCAAGGAATTGAGAAGTAATGGCTGTGTTTAAGATAATTAAATAAGAGAACCTTTTACAGAAAAGAACTTTCATGTAATGCCTGTTTCTACAGAGTTATGGTCAGATATACCTTCCCTACCAAACATGCTCAGAATAGGCTATCTGAAAAACAAGGTGAAGACCTGAATTTCTCAGAAGTCCTTTGAAATACTACAATTCTAAGCACTGTGGTACACAGAATTCCTTTAATCCTCCACATGTTTGGTCAGACTGCTGAAGCATTGTTTTTACTGCTTTAGCAAAAGACCTACATTATGCCCTTTTTGGTTTCAATGGGAGAAAATCTAATGATGCCATTTCCAACAAAAGTGGTCAAATGTACCTACTCTAACAAATAAGCTCAGAATTGGCTATCTGAAAAAAAAAAGTGAAAACCTGAATTTCTCAGAAGTCTTTTGAAATACTTGAATTCTAAGCACTGTTGTACACAGACTTCCTTTAACCCTCCACAACTTGAGTCAGGCTGCTGAAGCTTTGCTTTTACTGTTTTAGCAAAAGGCCTTTATATCTGCTCATATTGGTTTCAAGGGGAGAGAGCTTAATGATGCCATTTCAAACAGAAGACCTAGCACTTGAGATGTAATGTCTGTGTTTAAGATATCTAGCTAAAAGAGCCTTTCCCAGAAAAAATCCTACATGTAATGCCTGTTCTTACGGAGTTATGGTCAGATATACTTTCTCTACCAAACATGCTCAGAATAGGCTATCTGAATAAAAGGTGAAAACGTGAATTTCTCAGAAGTCCTTTGAAATACTTGAATTCTAAGCACTGTTGTACACACATTTCCTTTTAACCCTCCACATCTTTACTCAGACAGCAGAGTTTTCTTTAACTCTTTTAGCAACTGGGCTTTATACCTGCCTACATTGGTGTCTATGGGAGAAACCCTAATGATGCCATTTCAAACAAATTGAGACCAAGCAATTGAGATGTAATTGCTGTGTTTAAGAACTCTTGCTAAGAGAATCATTCATGGTAAAGATGTTACATGTAATGCCTGTTTCTATAGAGTTATGGTCAGATATACCTTCTCTATCAAATATGCTCAGATTATGCTATGTGAAAAAATTTCTCAGAAGTATTTTGAAATGCTTGAATTATAAGCATTGTTGTACACAGAGTTCCTTTAAGTCTCCACATCTTCAGTCATACTGCTGAGTCTTTGCTTTTACTTTTTTATCAAAAGGCCTTTATATTTGCTGACTTTGGTTTCAATGGGAGATATCTTAATGATGCATTTTAAACAAAAGAAGACCAAGCATTTGAGATGTTGGTGTGTTGTTGTGGTTTTGGTTGTGAATACTTGTTTCTAGAGAGTTATGGTCAGATATACCTTTTCTAACAAACATGCTTATAATAGTCAATCTGTATAAAGGTGAAAACATGAATTTCTGAGAAGTCTTTTGAAATACTTGAATTCTAAGTACTGTTGTACAGAGTTGCTTTAACCCTCCATATCTTTAGTCAGGCTGCTGAAGCTTTGCTTTTACTTTTTTAGCAAAAGGCCTTTGTATATGCTCTCATTTGTTTCAATGGGAGATAGCTTAATGATGCCATTTCAACAAAAGAACGTACATGTAATGCCTGTTTCTAGAGAGTTATGGTCAGATATACATTTTCTACCAAAGATGCTAGAATAGGCTGAAAAAAAGGTGAAACTCTGAATTTCTCAGAAGTCCTTTGAAACACTAGAATTAAAAGCACTGTTGTACACACAGTTCCTTTAACCCTCCCCATTTTGAGTCATACTGTTGAACCTTTGTTTTTACTGTTTTAGTCAAGGCCTTTATATCTGCCCACATTGGTTTCAATGGGAGATCTCTTAAAAATGCCATTTCCACCAAAGTACTACTAAGCAATTATGATGTAATGGCTTTGTTTAAGACAACTCGCTAAGAGAAAGCTGTCATAGAAAAGAAGTTACATTTAGTGCCTGTTTCTACAGAGTTATGGTCAGATACACCTTTTCTACCAAACTTGCTCAGAATAAGCTATCTGAAAAAAAAGGTGAAAACGTGAATTTCTCAGAAGTCCTTTGAAATACTAGAATTCAAAACACTGTTGTACACGCAGTTTCTTTAACCCTCCACATCTTTGCTCAGGCTGCTGAAGCTTTGCTTTTACTCTTTTAGCAACAGGGCTTTATACCTGCCAACATTGGTGTCTATGGGAGAAAACGTGATGATGCCATTTCAAACAAAAGAAGACCAAGCAATTGGAATGTAATGTCTGTGTTTAAGATAACTAACTAAGAGAACCATTCACAGAAAAGAACTTACATGTAATGCCTGTTTCTACAGAGTTATGGTCAGATAGACCTTCTCTACCAAACCTTCTCAGAATAGGCTATCTGAAAAAAAGGTGAAAACCTGAATTTCTCAAAAGTCCTTTGAAATGCTTGAATTCTAAGCACTGTTGTACACAAAGTTCCCACAACCCTCCACATCTTCAGTCAGACTGCTGAAGCTTTGCTTTTACTTTTTTTATCAAATGGCCTTTATATCTGCCAACATTGGTTTCAATCGGAGATTACATAATGTTGCCATTTCCAACAAAAGAACACCAGGCAATTGAGACGAAATGGCTGTGTTTAAGACCCCTTGCTAAGAAAATCATTCCCAGAAAAGATGTAACATGTAATGCCTGTTTCTACAGAGTTATGGTCAGATATACCTTCTCTACCAAACATGCTTAGAATAGGCTATCTGAAAAAAAAAGGTGAAAACCTGAATTTCTCAGAAGTCCTTTGAAATACTTGAATTCTAAGGACTGTTGTGAACAGAGTAGCTTTAACCCTCCACATCTTTAGTCAGACTGCTGAATGTTTGCTTTTACTTTTTTAGCAAACGGCCTTTATATCAGCCCTCATAGCTTTCAATGGGGGAAAACCTAATGATGCCATTGCCAAGAAAAAGTAGCCAAAGCATTTGAAATGTAATGCCTGTGTTTAAGAGAACTAGTAAGAGAAAGCTGGACAGAATAGAACTTCTCGGTAATCTCTATTTCTACAGAGTTATACTTAGATATACCTTTTTTTCTGTGATAAGTTTTTTTCTGTGAAAGATTCTCTTAGCTTTTTGTAACAGCCATTACATCTCAACTGCTTGGTCTTCTTTTGTTGGAAATGACACCATTATTTTTTCTCCCATTGAAACCAATGAAGCTAGATAAAAAGGCCTTTTGCTAAAAAAGTAAAAGCAAAGCTTCAGCAGTCTGACTCAAGATGTGGATGGTTAAAGGAACACTGTGTACAACAGTGCTTTGACCTCAAGTATTTCAAAAGACTTCTGAGAAATTCAGGTTTTCACCTTTTATTCAGATTGCATACTCTAAGCATGTTTGGTAGAGAAGGTATATCTGATCAAAACTCTGTAAAAACAGGCATTACATGTAAGTTCTTTCCTATGCAAAGTTCTCTGAGCTAGATGTCTTAAACACAGCCATTACTTATCAGTTGCTTGGACTTCTTTTGTTGGAAATGGCATCATTAAGCTATCTCTCGTTGAAACCAAAGTTGGCAGACATAAAGGCCTTTTGATAAAAAATTAAAAGCAAAGCTTCAGCAGTCTGACAGTAGATGTGGAGGGTTAAAGTAACTGTGTGTACAACAGTGCTTAGAATTCTATTATTTCAAAGTACTTCTGAGAAATTCTGGTTTTCACCATTTTTTCCATATATCCTAATCTGAGCATGTTTGATAGAAAAGGTTTATCTGACCATTACTCTGTAGAATCAGGCTTTACATGTTACTTCTTTACTAGGAATGATTCTCTTAGCAAGAGGTCTTAAACACAGCCATTACATCTCAATTGCTTGCTCTTCTTTTGTTTGAAATGGCATCATTACGGTTTCACCCATAGACACCAATGTAGGCAGGTATAAAGCCCAGTTGCTAAAAGAGTTAAAGTAAAGCTTCTGTTGTCTGAGTAAAGATGTGCAGGGTTAAAAGCAAATGTGTGTACAGCAGTGTTTTGAATTCTAGTATTTCAAAGGACTTCTGAGAAATACATGTTTTCGCCTTTTTTTCAGATTGCCTATTATGAGCATGTTTGTTAGAGAAGGTATATCTGACCATAACTCTGTAAGAACAGGCATTACATGTAAGTTCTTTTCTATGAAAGGTTCTCTGAGCTAGATGTCTTTAACACAGCCATTACATCTCAAATTCTTGGTCTTCTTTTATTGGAAATGGCATCATTAATCTATCTCACATTGAAATCAATGTGAGCAGATATAAAGGCCTTTTGATAAAAAAGTAAAAGCAAAGCTTCAGCAGTATGATGGAAGATGGGGAGACTTAAAGGAAGTCTGTGTACAACAGTGCTTAGAATTCAAGTATTTCCAAAGACTTCTGAGAAATTCAGGTTTTCACCGTTTTTTCAGATAGCCTATTCTGAGCATGTTTGATAGAGAAGGTATATCTGACCATAACTCTGTAGAAACAGGCATTACATGTTACTTCTTTTCTGGGAATGATTCTCTTAGCAAGAGGTCTTAAACACAGCCATTACATCTCACTTGTTTGGTCTTATTTGTTTTAAATGGCATCATTAGGTTTTCTCCCTTAGACACCAATGTAGGCAGGTATAAAGCCCTGTTGCTAAAAGAGTAAAAGCAAAGTTTCAGCAGCCTGACGAAAGATGTGGAGGGTTAAAAGAACTGTGTGTACAACAGTGTTTTGAATTCTAGTATTTCAAAGGACTTCTGAGAAATTCACATTTTCACCTTTTTTTTAGATAGCCTATTCTGAGCATGTTTGGTAGAGAAGGTGTATCTGACCATAACTCTGTAAAAACAGGCATTCCATGTACTTTCTTTGCTGGGAAAGGTTCTCTTAGCTAGATGTCTTAAACACAGCCATTACATCTCAAATGCTTGGTTTCTTTTGTTTGAAATGGCATCATTAAGCTATCTCCCATTGAAACCATTGGGGGTTGACATAAAGGCCTTTTGCTAAAACAGTAAAAGCAAAGCTTCAGCAGCCTAACTGAAGATGTGGAGGGTTAAAGGAACTTTGTGTACAGTAGTGCTTAGAATTCATGTAATTCAAAAGACTTCTGAGAAATTCAGGTGTTGACCTTTTTTTCAGATAGCCTATTCTGAGCATGTTTCGTAGAGATGGTGTGGAAACAGGGATTACCAGAAGTTCTTTTCTAGGAGAGCTTTTTCTTAGTGAATTGTCTTAAACACAGCCATTACATCTCAGTGGTTTGGTCTTCTTTTGGTGGAGATGGCATCATTTAGATATTGCCCACTGAAAACAATGTGAGCAGATATAAAGGCCTTTTGATAAAAAAGTGAAAGCAAAGCTTCAGCAGTCTGACTCTAGTTGTGGAGGGGTAAAGGAAATCTTTGTACAAAAATTCTTAGAATTCAAGTATTTCAAAGGACTTCTGAAAAAAATCAGGTTTTCACCTTTTTATCATATAGCCTCTTGTGAGCATGTTTGGTAGAGAAGGTATATCTGACCATAACTCCGTAGAAACAGGCATTACATGTTACTTCTTTTCTGGGAATGATTCTCTTAGCAAGAGTTCTTAAACACAGCCATTACATCTCAATTGCTTGGTCTTCTTTTGTTTTAAATGGCATCATTTTGTTTTCTCCCATAGACACTAAGGTAGGCAGGTATAAAGCCCTGTTGCTAAAAGAGTAAAAACAAAGCATCAGCAGTCTGAGTAAAGAAGTGGAGGGTTAAAGGAACTGTGTTGTCAACAGTGTTTCGAATTCTAGTATTTCAAAGGACTTCTGAGAAATTCACGTTTTCACCTCTTTTTTCAGATAGCCTATTCTGAGAATGTTTGGTAGAGAAGGTATATCTGACCATAACTCTGTAAAAACAGGCATTACATGTTACATCTTTTCTGGGAATGATTCTCTTAGCAAGAGATCTTAAACACAGTCATTTCATGTCAATTGCTCGGTCTTCTTTTTTTTTATATGGCATCATTACGTTTTCTCCCATAGACACCAGTGTAGGCAGGTATAAAGCCCTGTTGCTAAAAGAAAAAAAGCAAAGCTTCAGCAGTCTGAGTAAAGATGTGGAGTGTTAAAGGAACTGTGTGTACAACAGTGTTTTGAATTCTAGTCTTTCAAAGGACTTCTGAGAAATTCATGTCTTCACCTTTTTTTCAGATAGCCTATTATGAACATGTTTGCTAGAGAAGGTATATCTGACCATAACTCTGTAGAAACAGGCATTACATGAAATTTCTTTTCTGTGAAAGGTTCTCTTAGTTAGTTATCTTAAGCACAGCCATTACTTCTCAATTGCTTGGTCTTCTTTTGTTGGAAATGACATCATTATATTATATCCTTTTGCAACCAATGAGGGCAGATACTAAGGCCTTTTGCTAAAAGAGTAAAAGCAAAGCTTCAGCAGTCTGACTCAAGTTGTGGAGGTTTCAAGGAACTCTGTGTACACCAGTGCTTAGAATAAAGTATTTCAAAAGACTTATGATTAATTCAGCCTTTCACCTTTTTTTCAGATAGCCTATTCTGAGCATGTTTGGTACAGTAAGTATATCTGACCACTTTTGTTGGAAATCGCATCATTAGATTTTCTCACATTGAAACCAAAGAGGGCAGATATGAAGGCCTTTTGCTAAAGCAGTAAAAGCAAAGCTTTATCAGTCTGACTAAAGTTGTGGAGGGTTAAAGGAAGTCTGTGTACAACAGTTCTTTGAATTCAAGTATTTCAGAAGACTTCTGAGAAATTCAGGTTTGTACCTTTTTTCAGATAGACTGTTACAAGCATGTTTGGTAGTAAAGGTATATCTGAGCATAACTCTCTAGGAACAGGGATTATCCGGAATATCTTTTCTTTTTTTTTTTTTAATTATACAAATGCTTTATTAACTTCTGGTTTACATCATTCGTTTCCACCAGATTATGAGTTACATTTTCCCCCCATTTTTTCCCTACCCACCACCCCAGAATAGCAGTCCCACTAGATATCCCCTCATCCAATCTGCTCCCTCCCATATCTTCTCCCATATCCCCTTCGATTTTGCCATTAGGGCAAGGTGAATCTCTGAGCCCCACTGCCTGGACATCTTATGAGACATTTAATTTTAAAACTTCAATTTTCAGATCCATTCCCCTTCTCCCTTGTCACCCACTGCCTCTGAGAAGATAAGCAATTCAGTATGTGTTGTACATGTATATCTATGCAAAACATTACCATAGTAGATATATTGTAAAAGACTGCTTATATTTCCCTCCCACCTGTCTCCCCTCCCACCTCGTCCATTCCCTACTTTGATCCTGTCCCTCTTTGATAGTGGGTACTTCTAACCTCCCCTCTCCCCAGAATGCCCTCCCCTCTATCATCCCCCCTCTCATTCCCCTTTCCCCTACTCAGGAGAGTGAGTGAGGGTAAGATATTCCATTTAGTATGTATGTGATTCTCTCCTTGAGCCAACTTCAATGAGAATATGCTTTTTCCTTTTTGCCTTCCTGTTCTTCTCCTCCCCTGCAACTACTTCCCCCTGCCTCTTCTACATGAGATAGTTTGCCCTACCTTGTCTCTCTCCATCTCCTCTTGCCACTTTCCTCTCTCACCTCTTGACTTCACCCCTTAAGAATCATCCCTTCCTTGGGGCGGCTACGGCTAGGTGGTACAGTGAGCAGAGAGCCAGCCCTGGAGCCAGAAGGACCCGAGCTCGGATCCGACCCCAGACACCCAACACACAGACAAAAACCCAGCCACATTAACCTGGGCAAGTCACCCAACCCCAACTGCCCTCAAAAAAAAAAACAGTAATAATCATCCCTTCCCATCAAATTCGATCTGTGCCCTCTATCCATGTATACCTGTGAACATATGCCATGTACCCTTCTTCAATTATTTTCATAATGAGAAAGGTTTCATCAAACAAAGTTATTGTTTTTCCATGTAGGGCTGTAAATAGTCCAACTTTGATAAATTCCTTTTGATTTCTTTTCCTTGATTGCCTTCTCAAGCATCTCTTGCTTCTTGTGTCTGAATGTCAAATTTTCTATTCAACTCTGGTTTTTTCTTCAAGAATGCTTGAAAATCCTCTATTCCACTGAATGACCATATTTTCCCCTGAAACAATATACTCAGTTTTGCTGGGTAGGTGACCCTTGGGTTCATCCCCAGCTCTTTTGCTTTCTGGAATATCATATTCCATGCCCTTCTATCCCTCAATGTAGAAGCTGCCAGGTCCTGAGCTATTCTAATTGTGTTTCCACAATATTGAAATTGTTTCTTCCTGGCTGCTTGGAGTATTTTCTCCTTGATCTGGGGATTCTGGAACCTGGCTATAATATACCTGGGAGTTTTCTTTTGGGGATCTTTTTTAGGAGGTGATCGGTGGATTCTTTCAACCTCTATTTTTCCCTCTGGGTCTAAAACATCAGGGCAATTTTTCTTGAGAATTTCTTTAAGGATGATTTCTAGGTTCTTTCTTTGATCATGGCTTTCAGGTAGTCCAATAATTTTTAAATTATCTCTCCTGGATCCATTTTCCAGGTCAGTGGTTTTTCCCATGAGATATTTCACATTGCCTTCTATTCTTTCATTTGTTTGGATCTGCTTAACAGCATCTTGATTTCTCATAATGTTACTAGCTTCCATTTGCTTCAGTCTAACTCTGAAGGAATGAATCTCCTCAGTGAGCTTTTGAGATTCTTTTTCCATCTGGCAAATTTGGCTTTTTAAGGCATTCTTCTCCTCATTGCCTTTCTGAGCCTCTTTTGCCATTTGAGTTAGTCTATTTTTTAAGGTGTTATTTTCCTCATTCAGGGTGTTGACTGTCATTTCATACTTTTCTTGCATCTTTTTCATTTCTCTTCCCAAATTTTCCCCCACTTCTCTTATCTGCTCCTTAAGGTCCTCTATGGCCTGTAGCCAGCTTGTATTTTCATTTGGGGCTTTTAGTGCAGGAGTTCTGACATCACAGTCCTCCTCCATGTTTTGTGCCTCTTTGCCCCTAAAATAGGAGTCCAATGTTGAACTTTTCTGTTTATTTTGTTTCATTTGCCTAGGCATATTGCCACTTAATTACTTGATTTTTGGGCTTCTTGGCACAGTAAGACTCTGCCACCAGACAGGGGAGCTTCCGCCCAAACGTGGGGTCTTCACAACTTCCGCCAGTTGTGTGGCCTCTGTAAAGCCTCCACCCACTCTGGCAAGTTGGATACCCACCCCAAACTTCCCCCCCAGACCACAATCCAGATCCAGTCAGTTTAAAGCAAAAGCGATTAACCCCCAGACAGATTGCCGGATCTTCCTACAGTTGGTAGACCAGGAGCTAGAGCCACTGCTGATGCTGCAAAATGGCTTCCGTGCAGCTGTTTCTTCAGCAGCTTTTCGCCCCCAGGGGAGGAAGCCACGTGTTCCCCAAATACTGGTCCCAAAGTCCATAGGGCACTAACCTCTCACTTTGTCCTAGGCATATCTGTGCTGTTAATTCTGGAATCGCCACAATTGCTGGTGTTCTGGGGTTCCTCCAGCGGGCTGAAGGCCTGGCCTCCCTGGGGCTAAAACCGCGGACCTGGGCTTGGCTCTGCAGGCTGCGCTGTCCCAGCGTGCTGTGCTGCCTGCTCTCCGAGCTCTGTGCTGGCCGCTCCCTGCAGGGCTGCTGGGCTGTCCTCAGCAGAAGGTTAGCTTCTCTGTGCCGTTCTGTGGGTGCTGTGGCTCCAGAAGTTGTTCGGAGCTCCCTTTCACATTGTTTGAAATTTGTGTGGGGTAGAGCACATTGGAAGTGCTGTTTCTACTCCGCCATCTTGGCTCCGCCCCCCCCCCCCAATATATTTTCTGTCCATCTTTCTCTTAGTTAGTTGTCTTCAATGCAAGCATTACATATCACAGGCTTTGGCTTCTTTTCAAGAAATGGCATCATTAGGTTTTCTCCCATTGAAACCAGTGATGGCAGACACAAAGCCCTTTTGCTAAAAAAGCAAAAGCAGGCAGGCTCTGGGCTGGCCGTGAGTCAGAGACACCGGGGGCAGACGCTGGGGCTGCAGGCCCGGAAGCCCTGGCCTCGCGTGGCACCACAGCCTGCCAGGATTTGTGGATGAGCGTCCGCTTACGCGGGCAGCCTGTGCGCACCAGCCCGGGGTTAGGGGGGCACCTCACTGCCCCGCCCCGGGCTTTCCGGTCCCTTTGGCCCGTGTGTGCACTGCCCAAACCCGTGTCTCCTTTTCTGTCTCCTGCCTCCACGCCCGCGTGCTGCCTGTGCCCCCAGCTCGCTTCCCTCCCTGCCCTGGCTTTCCTCCGCGCCTTTACTCCCTCCAGCTGTCACTTAATTGAGCCTGCTATGGAAGCCAGACCAATTGTGACCTCAGAACAGAAAGTTGAAATAGTTTGTGGTATCCCAACCCAGGTGGTCTGCACAGCTTTCAGCAGTCACATCTTTGTGTTGGTGACCCAGTATGGAAAAATGGGTACCTTGGTCTCTCTGGAACCTAGTACTTACTATAGCCAATGATATCTGCAAGCCTACTATCACTACTAGAGTGCTCCTCGGGCAAGATGAGCCCCTTATCCACGTCTTTGCAAAGAACCTAGTGACTTTCTTTTCTCAAGAAGCAGGAAACAGGCCTATTCTCCTGGCTCTGGCCTTGAAGGAAAAAACTGTGGGAGGGGTAAGAGCACTGAAGGAAGTGGTTCGAAGCTGCCAGTTGTGGTGAGGCAAGGACCTGCCTGCCAGCTGGATATTCCTGGGGAGAGCTCTTGAATCAAGAAGTCATATCCCTTCCTCTGAAGGAATCTTTCATTTTCTTATGGCTCATGCAGCTGAGAGAGAATTGTTTTCACATCTCAGGGCAAACTCAGTTTGGTTTTGATACTAATATTGGGGGTGGGAGGGTGGGGGTAGGACCTATTTCTTTGGAAATTTGTGAATGTTTTTCCCTTGAGGTCCACAGAATGGCATGCATTTGAAAATTGTAACAGTGAATCATCCTGCTGGCTGGGATCCCCTGTGTTCTGTGTATAGCCTCAGTTGCAGGAGGAATTTGTGAAGAGAAAACAAAGCCATGTAGTAGTCAATGCTCATTTTTACCTACTTTATCGCTTTTTTTCTTATATAGTAAACATTTCAATTGCACAAGCCCCTACATTCCATAACTATGAATGTTTTTTTTTTTGTTTGTTTTTTTGATGGTGGAAGACAGGGTAATTGGGGTTAAGAGACTTGCCCAAGGTCAGACGGCTAGTAAGTGTTGGGTGTCTGAGGTCGGATTTGAACTCAGGTCCCCCTGATTCTATGCACTGTGCCACCTAGCCACCACTTATTATGAATATAATTAAAAGTACCCTAGATGTATGAAAACTTGTTTCATAAGGAATGATAGGTATATGACTGAAATTGTTCAAATAAATGCTGTAAATTAAAAAAAAAAGCAAAAGCAAAGCTTTAGCAGTTTGACTAAAGATGTGGAGGGTTAAAGCAACTCTGTGTACAACAGTGCTTTGAATTCAAGTATTTCAAAAGACTTCTGATTAATTCATGTTTATACCTTTTTTTCAGATAGACTATTGCAAGCACATTTGCTAGAGAAGGTATATCTGGGCATAACTCTCTAGGAACAGGGATTACCCGGAATTTCTTTTCTCTCACTGCTTTCTCTTAGGTAGGTGTCTTAAAAGCAGGGATTTCATTTCACATGCTTTGGCTTCTTTTCGTTGCAATGGCATCATTGGGTTTTCTTCCGTTGAAACCAATGAGGTCAGATACAAAGGCCTTTTGCTAAAATAGTAAAAGCAAAGCTTAAGCATTTTGACTAAAGATGTGGATGGCAAAAGCAACTCTGTGTACAACAGTGCTTTGAATTCAAGTATTTGAAAAGACTTCTGAGAAATTTATGTTTTTTCCTTTTTCAGATAGACTGTTCCAAGCATGTTTGGTAGAAAAGGTATATCTGAGCATAACTCTCTAGAAACATGCATTACCCAGAAGTTCTTTTATGTCACAGCTTTCCCTTACCTAGTTTTCTTAAAGGCAGGCATTACGTATGAAGTGCTTTGGCTTCTGTTTCATGGAAATGTCATCATTAGTTTTTTCTGCCATTGAAACCAATGAGGGCAGATATAAATGCCTTCTAAAAAAGTAAAAGCAAAGCTTCCGCGGTCTGACTAAAGATGTGGAGTGTTAAAGGAGCTCTGTGTAGAACATTTCTTAGAATTCACGTATTTCAAAAGACTTCTGAGAAATTCAGGTTTTCACCTTTTTTTCAGATAGCCTATTCTGAGCATATTTAGTAGAGAGGGTATATCTGAGCACAACACTGTGGAAACAGGTATTACCAGAAGTTCTTTTCTGTGACAGCTTTCTCTTAGCGAGTTCTCTTACACACAGCCATCACATCTCAACTTGTAATTCTTGTTTCTAGAGAGTTATGCTCAGATATACCTTTTCTACCCAACATGCTTGTAACAGTCTATCTGAAAAAAGGTAAAAGCCTGAATTTCTCAGAAGTCTTTTGAAATACTTGAATCCAAAGCACTGTTGTACACAGTGTTGATTTAACTCTTGATTTACTTTTGAAATACTGTTGGACACAGAGTTGCTTTAACCCTCCACATTTATAGTCAGAAAGCTGGAGATTTGCTTTTACTTTTTTAGCAAAAGTCCTTTATATGTGCACTCATTTGTTTCAATGGGGTAAAAACTAATGATGCCATTTCCAGAAAAAGAAGCCAAAGCATTTGAAATGTAATGTCTGGGTTTAAGAAAATTAGATAAGAGAAAGCTGTGACAGAAAAGAACTTCCGGGTAATCCAGGTTTCTAGAGAGTTATGCTCAGATATACCTTTTCTACCAAACATGCTTGCAACAGTCTATCTGTAAAAAGGTAAAAACCTAAATTTCTCAGAAGTCTTTTGAAATACTTGAATTCAAAGCACGGTTGTACACAGTGTTGATTTAACTCTCCACATATTTAGTCAAACTTCTGCAAGTTTACTTTTACTGTTTCAGCAAAAGGCCTTTATATCTGCCCCTCTTGGTTTCAATGGGGGAAAACATAATGATGCCATTTCGAAGAAAAGTAGCCAAAGCATGTGATACGTAATGTCTTCCTTTAAGGCAACTGGCTAAGAGAAAGAAGTGACCGAAAAGAAAGTCCGGGTAATCCGTGTTTCAAGAGAGGTATGCTCAGATATACCTTTTCTACCAAACATGCTTGTAACAATCTATTAAAAAAAAGGTAAAATCATGAATGTCTCAGAAGTCTTTTGAAAAACTTGAATTCAAAGCACTGTTTTACACAGAGTTGCTTTAACCCTCCACATCTTTAGTCTGACTTCTGCAGCTTTGCATCAACTTTTTTTTAGCAAAATTCTTTATATCTACCCTCATTGGTTTCAATGGGGAAAACCTAATGATGCGATTTCCAAGAAAAGAAGCCAAAGCATTTGAAATGTAATGCTGGGGTATAAGAAAACGACCTAAGACAAAGCTGGACAGAAAAGAATTTCCGGGTAATCCCTGTTCCTAGAGAGTTTTGCTCAGATATACCTTTTCTACCAAACATGCTTATAACAGTGTATCTGAAAAAAGGTAAAAACAAGAATTTCTCAGAAGTCTTTTGAAATTCTTGAATTCAAAGCACTGTTATACACAGAGTTGCTTTAACCCTCCACATCTTTAGTAAGTCTGCTGCAGCTTTGCCTTTACTTTTCTAGCAAAAGGCCTTTACATCTGCCCTCATTGGTTTAAGTGGGGAAAACCTAATGATGACATTACCAAGAAAAGAAGCCAAAGCATGTGATATGAAATGCCTGCGTTTAAGACAACTAGCTAAGAGAAAGCTGGACAGAAAAGAACTTCCAGGTAATCCCTGTTCCTAGAGAGTTATGCTCAGATATACCTTTTCTATCAAAATGTTTGTAACAGTCTATCTGAAAAAAAATAAAAACAAGAATTTCTCAGAATTCTTTTGAAATACTTGAATTCAAAGCACTGTGGTACACAGAGTTGCTATAACCCCCCACATTTTTATTCTGACTGCTGAAGCTTTACTTTTACCTTATTTGCAAAAGGCTTTTTTATCTGTGCTTATGTGTTTCAATGGGGGGAAACCTAATGATGCCATTTCCAGGAAAAGAAGCCAAACATGTGATATGTAATGACTGCATTTATTTTTATTTTTTTTAAACAAATGCTTTATTAACTTCTGTTTTACATCATTCATTTCTGCCAGATTTTGAGTTACAATCATTTTCCCCCATTATTCCCCTACCCAACCTCCCAGAATAGTAGTCCCAAAAGATATCCTTCCTTCAATCTACTCTATCCCATACCTTCTCCCACACCCCCATCAACTTTTCCATTAGAGGAAGGTGAGTCTTTGTGTCCCAATGCCTGCTCATCTTATCTCCCCATTACAAGCAAAAGAGTATTAATAATAGTATTTATATATATTTGAAACATTTAATGTTATGACCTCGAGTTTCAGATCCATTTCCTTCCTCCCTTGTCACCCATTCCCTCTTGGGAGATAAGTAATTTGGTATATGTTTTACATGTCTAGCGATGCAAAACATTATCATAGTAGATATATTGTACAAGGCTGCTTATAATTCCTTCCCACTCATCCCACCCCCCACCTGGTCCATTCCCTACATGATCCTGTCCCTCTTCTATAGTGGGTACTTCCAACCTCTCCTGCCCCAAAGGATGCCCTCCCATCCATCATCCCTCCTCTCATCCCCCTTCCCCCTATCCTGCTGCAGGTTGAGATATCCCATTTAGTATGTATGTCATTTTCTCCCTGAACCAAATTCAATGTGAATGTGGTTTTGCCTTTTTAACCTTCCTTATTCTCCCCCTCCTTTGCAACCATTTCCCCTTGCTTCTTCTACGTGGGATAGTTTCTCCCCATCTCCTCTTGCCACTTTCCTCTCTCACCTCATAATTTCATCCCTTGAGTATTCTCCCTTCCCAACAAATTCAACCTATGCCCTCTATCCATATATAACTGTAACCATATACACATACATTCACATTTGTATTCATATGACCACACCCCCTTCTTCCATTATTTTCATAGTGAGAAAGATGTCATCAGTCAGTTATTGCTTTTCCATATAGGAATGTAAATACTTAAACTTTGATAAGTTCCTTTTGATTTCTTTTCCCTGATCACCTTCTCAGGCATCTCTTGCTTCTTGTGTCTGGATGTCAAATTTTTCTATTCAATTCTGTTTTTTTTTCCTCAAGAATGCTTGAAAGTCCTCTATTCCACTGAATGACCATATTTTCCCCTGAAACAAAATACTCAGTTTTGCTGGGTAGGTGACCCTTGGGTTCATTCCCAGTTCTTTTGCCCTCTGGAATATCATATTCCATGCCCTTTGATCCCTCAGTGTAGAAGCTGCCAGGTCCTGGGCTATTCTGATTGTGTTTCCACAATATTGAAATTGTTTCTTCCTGGCTGCCTGTAGTATTTTCTCCTTGATCTGGGGATTCTGGAACCTGGCTATAATATTCCTGGGAGTTTTCTTTTTGGGATCTTTTTCAGGAGATGATCAGTGGATTCTTTAAACCTCTATTTTGCCCTCTGGATCTAAAACATCAGGGCAGTTTTCCTTCAGAATTTCTTGAAGGGTAATTTCTAGGTTCTTTCCTTGATCATGGCTCTCTGGTAGTCCAATAATTTTTAAATTGTCTCTCCTGGATCTATTTTCCAGGTCAGTGGTTTTTCCCATGAGATATTTCACATTGCCTTCTATTCTTTCATTTGTTTGGATCTGCTTAACAGCATCTTGATTTCTCATAAAGTCATTAGCTTCCATTTGCTCCAGTCTTAACTCTGAAGGAATGAATCTCCTCAGTGAACTTTTGAGATTCTTTTTCCATCTGGCAAATTCGACTTTTTAAGGCATTCTTCTCCTCATTGCCCTTTTGGGCTTCCTTTGCCATTTGAGGTAGTCTATTTTTTAAGGTGTTGTTTTCCTCAGTCAGGCTGTTGACCCTCATTTCATACTTTTCCTGCATCCTTCTCATTTCTCTTTCCAATTTTTCCTCCACTTCCCTTATTTGATTTTTAAAGTCCTTCTTAAGGTCCTCTATGGTCTGCAACCCGCTCATGTTTTCCCCTGGGGCTTTTGGAGCAGGACTTCTGACCTCACAGTCCTTTTCCCGCTCTATGCCCCCAAAATAGGAGTCTAGGGTTGCATTTTTCTGTTTCCTTTGCCTTGGCATGTTGCCAATTAATTACTTGACTTTTGGGCTTGTTGCCACACTATGGCTTTAAGGCCAGATAGAGGAATTTTCATCCCGAACATGTGGGGGGCAACTTCTGTTTTTGGCAAGCTGTAAACCCACCCACAACTTCCACCCTAGATCACAATCCAGATCCAGGGAGGTTAAAGCAAGAGCGATTACCCCCCAAGACTGATCACTGGATCTCCCTACAATTAATTGCAGGCTGGGAGCTGGAGCTGCCTCTGAAAACTACAAAATGGCATGTCTCCTCAGTGGCTTCTAGCCCCCAGGGGAGGGAGCCAACGCATTCCCTAAATATAGGACCCAAAGTCCATAGGACACTAACCTCTTACTTTGTCCTAGGCATGTCTATGTTGATAATTCTGGAGTCGCCACAGCTCCTGGTGTTCTTGGGTTCCTCCAGCCGGCTGCTGGCCCTGCTGCCCTGGGGCTAAAACCTTGGTTCACCCGGACCTTGGATCCGCTCGTCTTGGCTTCCCGAGCTCGGCTTCCCGAGCTCTGCAAGCTGTGCGCTGCCAGGTCCCAGACCACTGCGCTGGTCCTTCCTGCAGGGCTGCTGGGCTGTCCTCAGCGGGAGGTTAGCTTCTCTGTGTCGTTCTGTGGGTGCTGGGGCTCCAGAAGTTGTTCAGAGTCCCCTTATACACAGTTTGGGGGGAATTTGAGGGCAGAGTGCCTTTGAAGAGCTGTTTCTACTCCGCCATCTTGGCTCCACCCCCTGTAATGACTGCATTTAAGACAACTAGCTAAGAGAAAGCTTTGATAGAAACGAACTTCCGGGTAATCGCTGTTTCTAGAGAGTTATGCCCAGATATACCTTTCCTACCCAACATTCTTGTAACACTCTATCTGAAAAAAAAAAAAAAAACGTACATACCTAAATTTCTCAGTAGTCTTTTGAAATACTTGAATTCAAAGCATGGTTGTACACAGTGTTACTTTTTTCCCTCCACATCTTTAGTCAGACTGCTGCAGCTTTGCTTTTACATTCTTTGCAAAAGGCCTTTATATCTGCACTCTTTGGTTTCAATTGGGGAAAACCTAATGATGCCATTTCCAGGAAAAGAAGCAAAAGCATTTGAAATGTAATGCCGGAGTTTAAGAAAATTAGCTAAGGGAAAGCTGTGACAAAAAAGAACTTTTGGGTAATCCTTGTTTCTAGAGAGTTATTCTCAGATATACCTTTTCTACCAAATATGCTTGCAACAGTGTATCTGAAAAAAGGTCAAAACCTGAATTTCTCTTAAGTCTTTTAAAATACTTGAATTCAAAGCACTGTTGTATACAGAGTTGCTTTAATACTCGACATCTTTAGTCAGACTGCTGAAGCTTTGCTTTTACTTTTTTAGCAAAAGGCCTTTATATCTGCCTTCCTGGGTTTCAACGTGGGAAAACCTAATGATGCCATTTCCAAGAAAAGAAGTGAAAGCATTTGATAAATGCATGTGTTTAACACAACTAGCTAAAAGAAAGCTGTGATAGAAAAGAATATCCTGCTAATTCCTGTTTCTAGAAAGTTATGCTCAGACATACTTTTTCTACCAAACATTCTTGTAACAGTCTCTCTGAAAAAAGTTAAAAGTTGAATTTCTCAGAAGTCTTTTGAAATACTTGAATTCAAAGTACTGTGGTTCACAGATTTGCTTTAAAACTCCACATCTTTAGTCAGAAAACTGCAGCTTTGCATTTACTTTTTTAGCAAAAGGTCTTTATATCTGCCCTCATTGGTTTCAAAGGGGAAAACCTAATGATGCCATTTCCACGAAAAGAATACAAAGCATATTATAAGTAATGCCTGCCTTTAAGACAACTAGCTTAGAGAAAGCCGATCGAGAAAAGAACTTCTGGGTAATCCTTATTTCTAGAGTTATGCTCAGATATACCTTTTCTACCAAATATGTTGCAACAGTCTATCTGAAAAAAGGGCAAAACCTGAATTTCTCTGACGTCTTTTAAAATACTTGAATTCAAAGCGCTGTTTACAGAGAGTTGCTTTAATCCTCGACATCTTTAGTCAGACTGCTGAAGATTTGCTTTTACCTTTTTAGCAAAAGGCCTTTATATTTGCCTTCATTGGTTTAAAGGGAGAAAAACTAATGGTGCAATTTCCAACAAAAGAAGACCAAACAATTGAAATGTAATGCCTGTGTTTTAGACAACTACCTAAGAGAACCTTTCACAGAAAAGAACTTACATATAATACCTGTTTCTCCAGAGTTGTGTTCAGATATGCCTTCTCTACCAAACATGCTCAGAATAGGCTATCTGAAAAAAAGTTGAAAACCTTAATTTCTCAGAAGTCTTTTGAAATACTTTAATTCTAAGCACTGTTGTACACAGAGTTCCTTTAACCCTAAACATCTTTAGTTAGCCTGCTGAAGTTTTGCTTTTACTCTTTTAGTAAAAGGACTTTATACCTGCCCACATTGGTTTAATTGGCAGTAAATCTAATGATGCCCTTTCCAACAATAGAAGACCAAGCAATTGAGATGTAATAGCTATCTTGAAGAAAACTAGGTAAGAGAACTTGTCACAGAAAAGAACATCCGTGTAAACCCTGTTTCTAAAGAGTTATAGTCTGGTATACCTTCTCTACCAAACATGCTCAGAATAGACTTTCTGAAAAAAGGTGAAAACCTGAATTTCTCAAAAGTCCTTTGAAATACCGGAATTCTAAGCACTGTTGTACACAGAGTAACTTTAACCCTCCAACATCTTAAGTAAGACAGCTGAAGCTTTGCTTTTAATGTTTTAGCAAAAGGCCTTTACATCTGCCCTCATCAGATTCATTGGGAATAAATCTATTGATGCCATTTCCAACAAAAGAAGACCAAGCAATTGAGATGTAATGGCTGTGTTTAAGACAACTAGCTAAGACAACATTTCACAGAAAAGATCTTACATGTAATGCCTGTTTCTACAGAGTTGTGCTCAGATATACCTTCTCTACCAAACATGTTCAGAAGAGGCTATCTGAAAAAAAGGTGAAAACCTGTATTTCTGAGAAGTCTCTGGAAATACTTGAATTCAAAGCACTGTTGTACACAGAGTTGCTTTAACCCTCCAATTCTTTAGTCATACTGCTGTAGTTTTGCTTTTACTTTTTTGGCAAAAGGCCTTTATATCTGCCCTCTTTGGTTTCAATGGGGGAAAACCTAATCATGCCATTTCCACAAAAAGAGGCAAAAGCATTTGAAATGTAATGCCTGCATTTTAAGAAAACTAGCTAAGAGAAAGGTGGACAGAAAAGATCTTCCCCATAATTCCTCTTTCTAGAGAATTATGCTCAGATGTACATTTTCTACCAAACATACTTATAACAGTGTATCTGAAAAAGGGTAAAAACATGAATTTCACAGAAGTCTTTGGCAATACTTGAATTCAAAGCACTGTTGTACACAGAGTTGCTTTATGTCCTCGACATCTCTAGTCAGAATGATGAAGTTTTGCTCTTACTTTTTTACAAAAGGCCTTTATATCTGCCTTCCTTGGTTTCAATGGGGGAAAACCTAATGATGCCATTTCTAGGAAAAGAAGCCAAAGCTTTTGAAATGTAATGCCTGTGTTTAAGAAAACTAGCTAAGAAAAAGCTTTGACACAAAAGAACTTCCAGATAATCGCTGTTTCTAGAGAGCTATGCCGAGATATACCTTTTCAACCCAACATTCTTGTAACAGTCTATCTGAAAAAAGGTAAAAATATGAATTTCTCAGAAGTCTTTTGAAATACTTGCATTCAAAGCACTGAGGTACAGAGAGTTGCTATAACCCTCCACATCATTAGTCAGATTGCTGCAGCTGTGCTTTTACATTTTTATCAAAAGGCCTTTGTATGTGCCCTCAGTGTTTTCAATGGGGGGAAGCCTAATGATGCCATTTCAAGGAAAAGAATCCAAAGTATATGATATGTAATGCCTACATTTAAGACAACTAGCTAAGAGAAAGCAGTGACAGAAAAGATCTTCCGGGTTATACATGTTATCAGAGAGTTGTGCTCAGATATACCTTTTCTACCAAACATGTTTGTAACAGTCTATCTGAAAAAAGGTAAAAACATGAATTTCGCAGAAACCTTTTGTAATACTTGAATTCAAAGCACTGTTGTACACAGAGTTGCTTTTACCCTCCACATCTTTAGTCAGACTGCTGCAGCTTTGCTTTTACTTTTGTAGCAAAAGGCCGTTATATCTGCCCTCATTGGTTTCATTGGGAGGAAACATAACAATGCCATTTCCAAGAAAAGAAGCCAAAGCGTTTGATATGGAGTGCCTACATTTAAGACAACTAGCTAAGAGAAAGCTATGACAGAAAAGAATTCCCGTGTAATCCTGTTTCTAGACAGTTATGCTGAGATATACCTTTTCTACCCAACATGCTTTTAACAGTCTATCTGAAAACAGGTAAAAACCTGAATTTCTCAGAAAGTCTTTTGAAATACCTGAATTCAAAGCACTTTTTTGCACACAGTTCCTTTAACCCTGAACATCTTTAGCCAGAAAGTTGAAGCTTTGCTTTTAATGTTTTAGAAAAAAGCCTTTATACCTGCCCACATTGGTTTCAATGGGAGAAAACCTAATGATGCCATTTCCCACAACAGAAGATCAAGCAATTGGGATGTAATGGCTATCTTGAAGAAACTAGTTAAGAGAAGTTGTCACAGAAAAGAACATCTGTGTAATCCCTGTTTCATAAGGGTTTTGGTCTGCTATAACTTCTCTACCAAACCTGCTCAGAATAGACTATCTGAAAAAAAGGTGAAAACCTGAAATTCTCAAAAGTCCTTTGAAATACTAGAATTCTAAGCACTCTTTTACACAGAGTTCATTTAACGCTCCAACATCTTTAGTCAGACTGCTGAAGCTTTGCTTTTACTGTTTTAGCAAAAGGCCTTTATATCTGGCCTCACTGGTTTCATTGGGAGTAAATCTAATGGTGCCATTTTCAACAAAAGAAGACCACGCAGTTGAGATGCAATGGCTGTTTTTAAGACAAATAGCTAAGACAACATTTCACAGAAAAGAACTTAAATGTAAAGCCTGTTTCTACAGAGTTGTGGTTAGATATACCTTTTCAACCAAACATACTGGTGACAGTCTATCTGAAAACAGTAAAAACATAAATTTCTCAGAAGTCTTATGAAATACTTGAATGCAAAGCACTGTTGTACACATAGTTGGTTTCACCCTCCACATCTTTAACACTACACATCTTTAGTCAGAAACGTGAAGCTTTACTTTTACTTTTTTAGCAAAATGCCTTTATATCTGCCCTCTTTGGTTTCAATGGGCCAAAACCTGATGATCCCATTTCCAGGAAAAGAAATCAAAGCATTTGTTATGGAAGGCCTGCTTTTAAGTCAACTAGCTAAGGGTAAGCTGTGAGAGAAAAGACCTTTGGGATAATCCATGTTTCTAGAGAGTTAAGCTCAGATATACCTATTCTACCAAATATGCTTGTAACAGTCTATCTGAAAAAAGGTCAAAACATGAATTTATCAGAAGAATTTTGAAATACCTGAATTCAAAGCACTGTTGTTCACAGAGTTGCTTTAACGCTGCACATCTTTAGTCAGAAAGTTGAAGCTTTGCTTTTACTTTTTTAGCAAAAGGTCTTTGTATCTGCCCTCATTGGTTTCAAGGGGAGAAAACCTAATGATTCTATTTCCTCTAAAAGAAGCCAAAGCATTTGATATGGTATGCCTGTGTCTAAGACAATGAGCTAAGAGAAAGCTGAGAGCAAAAAGAACTTCTGGGTAATCACTGTTTGTAGAGAGATATGCTCAGATATAAGTTTTTTTTCCCCAAACATACTTGTAACTGTCTCTCTGAGAATCGGTAAAAAACTGAGTTTCTCAAAATTCTTTTGAAATACTTGAATTCAAAGCACTTGTGCACTTGCTTTAACCCTCCATGTCTATAGGCAGACTGCTAAAGCTTTGCTTTTACTTTTTTAGCAAAAGGCCTTTATATGTTTCATCATTGGTTTCAAAGGGAGAAAAACTAATGATGCCATTTCCAGGAAAAGAAGCCAAATCATTTGAAATGTAATGCCTGCATTTGAGAAAACAAGCTAAGAGAAAGCTGAGAGCAAAAAGAACTTCCGGTTAATCCCTGTTTCTAGAGAGTTATGCTCAGATATTCCTTTTCCACGAAACATGCTTGTTACAGTCTATCTGAAAAGAGGTCAAAACCTGAATTTCTCAGAAGTATTTTGAAATACTTGAATTGAAAGCACTGTTTTGCACATAGCTGCTTTAGCCCTCCACGTCTTTAGGCAGACTGCTAAAGCTTTGATTTTACTTTTTTAGGAAAAGGTCTTTGCATCTGTCCTCATTGGTTTCATTGGGAGTAAAAGTAATGATGCCATTTCCAACAAAAGAAGACCAATCAATTGAGATGTAATGGCTGTGTTTAAGACAACTAGCTAAGACAACCTTTCACAGAAAAGAATGACACAGAAAAGCTAACCTCCCACTGAGGAAAGCCCAGCAGCCCTGCAGGAAGGACCAGCGCAGAGGTCTGGGAGCTGGCAGTGTGCAGTTTGCAGAGCATGGGGATTCGAGCCGACCCCAGGTCCCCGTGAGCCGAGGTTTTAGCCCCAGGGCAGCAGGCCCAACAGCTGGCTGGAGGAACCTCAGAATACCAGCAGCTGTGGCGACTCCAGAGTTTTCAACATAGACATGCCTAGGAAAAGGTGAGAGGTTAGTGTCCGATGGACTTTGGGACCGATACTTGGGGAATGCGTGGGCTCCCTCCCCTGGGGGCTAGAAGCCGCTGAGGAGACATGCCATTTTGTAGTTTTCAGAGGCAGCTCCAGCTCCTGGGCTGTGAACTGTAGGGAGATCCAGCTATCAGTCTTGTGGGGTAATTGCTCTTGTTTTAACCTCCCTGGATGTGGATAGTGACCTAAGGTGGAAGTCATGGGTGGGTTTACAGCTTGCCAGAAACGGAAGTTGCCCCCCACAAGTTCAGGATGAAAATTCCTGTATCTGGCCTTAAAGCCATAGTGTGGCAACAAGCCCAAAAGTCATGTAATTAAGTGCCAACATGCCAAGGCAAAGGAAACAGAAAAATGCAACCCTAGACCCCTATTTTGGGGGCATAGAGCGGGAAAAGGACTGTGAGGTCAGAAGTCCTGCTCCAAAAGCCCCAGGGGAAAACATGAGCAGGTTGCAGGCCATAGAGGACCTTAAAAAGGACTTTAAAAATCAAATAAGAGAAGTGGAGGAAAAATTGGAAAGAGAAATGAGAAGGATGCATGAAAAGTATGAAATGAGGGTCAACAGCCTGACTGAGGAAAACAACCCCTTAAAAAATAGACTAACTCAAATGGCAAAGGAGGTCCAACAGGGCAATGAGGAGAAGAATGCCTTAAAAAGTCGAATTTGCCAGATGGTAAAAGAATCTCAAAAGTTCACTGAGGAGATTCATTCCTTCGGAGTTAGACTGGAGCAAATGGAAGCTAATGACTTTATGAGAAATCAAGATGCTGTTAAGCAGATCCAAACAAACGGAAGATTAGAAGGCAATGTGAAATATCTCATGGGAAAAAACACTGACCTGGAAAATAGATCCAGGAGAGACAATTTAAAAATTATTGGACTACCCGAAAGCCTTGATCAAAGAAAGAACCTAGAAATCACCCATCAAGAAATTCTGAAGGAAAATTGCCCTGATATTTTAGATCCAGAGGGCAAAATAGAGATTGAAGGAATCCACTGATCACCTCCTGAAAAAGATCCCAAAAAGAAAACTCCCAGGAATATTATAGCCAGGTTACAGAATCCCCAGATCAAGGAGAAAATACTATAAGCAGCCAGGAAGAAAAAATTTCAATATTGTGGAAACACAGTCAGAATAGCCCAGGACCTGGCAGCTTCTACACTGAGGGATCAAAGGGCATGGAATTTGATATTCCAGAGGGCAAAAGAACTGGGAATGAACCCAAGGGTCACCTACCCAGCAAAACTGAGTATTTTGTTTCAGGGGAAAATATGGTCATTCAGTGGAATAGAGGACTTTCAAGCATTCTTGAGGAAAAAACCAGAGTTGAATAGAAAATTTGACACCCAGACACAAGAAGGAAGAGATGCCTGAGAAGGTAATCAGGGAAAAGAATTCAAAAGGAACTTATCAAAGTTGAACTATTTAATTTCCTATATGGAAAAGCAATAACAGTGACTGATGATATCTTTCTCACTATGAACATAATGGAAGAAGGGTGTGTGGTCATATGAATACATATGTGAATGTGTGTGTATATGGTTACAGTTATATATGGATAGAGGGCATAGGTTGAATTTGTTGGGAAAGGAGAATACTCAACGGATGAAATTATGAGGTGAGAGGGGAAAGTGTCAAGAGATGATGGGGAGAGAAAGGTTAGGGTAAACTATCCCATGTAGAAGAAGCAAGGGGAAGTGGTTGCAAGGGAGGGGGAGAATAGGAAGGCTAAAAAGGGAAAACCACGTTCACATTGAATTTGGTTCAGGGAGAGAATGACATACCTACTAAATGGGTTATCTCAACCTGCAGCAGGATAGGGGGAAGGAGGATGAGAGGAGGGATGATGGATGGGAGGGCATCCTTGGGGGGAGGTATTGTTGGAAGTACCCACTATATAAGAGGGACAGGATCATGTAGGGACTGGACCAGGTGGGGGAGGGATGAATGGGAGGGAATTATAAGCAGCCTTGTACAATATATCTACTATGATAATGTTTTGCATAGCTAGACATGTACAACATATACTGAATTACTTATCTCCCAAGAGGGAATGGGTGACAAGGGAGGAAAGAAATGGATCTGAAATTCGAGGTCTTAACATTAAATGTTTCAAATATATTTTAAAAAATACTTTATGTCCATCATCTCATTTGCATCTCACAACTCTGTTGGGTAGGTATGATTAGCATCCCATTTTGTTCTTGTCATTTTTCAGTTGTATCTGACTCTTCATGACCCTGATATGGGGGTAAAGATACTGGAGTGGTTTGCCATTTCCTTCTCCAGCTCATTTTACAGGAGAAAAAACTGAGGCCAATAGGGTTAAGCGATTTGCCCAGGGTCCAAAAGCAAGTAAGTGTCTGAAGACTAGTCTTTCTGAGTCAAGACCCAACAATCTATTCACTGTACCACAGAGAGAGATTGATCTGCCCAGAGTCACAAACCTAGTGGGTAGATAATTGGACTAGATTCAAACGTAGGTCCTCCTTACTACATATATAGAGCGCTTCACAAAATATTAAACTGATGTGTGCCTCTCCATATCATCCTTTTTCAAATGAAAACACTCAAAAGGGAACCATTAAATCATTAATTAATTGAAACAATTTCCATTCTGTTAGAAAGAACCAGGATAGTAAGAATTCTTTCTTAAAGGTGGGGAGCAATGAATCCTGAAAATGAGCTTTTTCAAATGCTCAATTTTGCCTGAGATTGGTTTGGGTACTTGTCACTATTTCTGAGAGCTTGGGGGTGGGAAGAAAGAAAAAGAAATTTACATGATAATTTTGTCATCAATTTGAAAGAAATAGTAAGTTATACATAGTAGATTTGCAGTTTCATCAGATAAAGTCTTCAGCTGATTTTCATTTCTCTTTATTGGTCAAAATATGGAAATAAAATGTTTTTTTTTGTCATAAAAGAACTGAATCTTACTGGATGGAATTCCTTTGGGGTTATGTCTTGCTCTATTGAGTAAAATGATTTTCAATAATAAATTTTAACAATCAAGTAATAAAAATAAGAGCAAGTTCTCACAAAAAAAAATACTTCAGTTCAAAGCACTGTTGTACACATAGTTGCTTTAAACGTCTACATCTTTAGTCAGACTGCTGAAGCTTTGCTTTTACTTCTTTAGCAAAAGGCCTTTATATGTGCCCTCATTGGTATCAATGGGGGAAAACCTAATGATGCGATTTCCACGAAAAGAAGCCAAAGCATTTGATATGCAATGCTTGTATTTAAGACAACTAGCTAAGAGAAAGCTTTGACAGAAACGAACTTACGGATAATTGCTGTTTCTAGAGAGTTATGCCCAGATATACCGTTTCTACTAAACATGCTAATAACAGTCTATCTGAAAAAAGGTTAAAAACCAAATTTCTCAGAAGTCTATTGAAATACTTGAATTCAAAGAACTGTTGTACACAGAGTTGCTTTAACCCTCCACATCTTTACTCAGACTGCTGCAGCTTTGCTTTTACTTTTTTAGCAAAAGGCCTTTATATCTGCCCTTATTGGTTTCAATGGGGGAAAACCTAATGATGCCATTTCAATGAAAAGAAGCCAAAGCATTTGAAATGTAATGCTTGGGATTAAGATAACTAGTTAAGAGAAAGCTGTGACAGAAAAGAACTTCTGAGTAATCCCTGTTCCTAGAGAGTTATGCTCAGATATACCTTTTCTACGAAACATGCTTGTAACAGACTATCTGATAAAAGGTAAAAACATAAATTTCTAAGAAGCCCTTTGAAATTCTTGAATTAAAAGCACTGTTGTGAACAGAGTTGCTTTAACCCTCCAAATCTTTAGGCAGACTGCTGCAGCCTTCCTGTTACTGTTTTAGAAAAAGGCCTTTATATCTGCCCTCATTGGTTTCAACGGGAGCAAATCTAATGCTGCAATTTCCAACAAAAGAAGAACAAACAATTGAGAAGTAATGGCTGTGTTTAAGATAACTACCTAAGAGAACCTTTCAAAGAAAAGAACTTACATATAATTCCTGTTTCTACAGAGTTGTGTTCAGATATAGCTTCTCTACCAAACATGCTCAGGATAGGCTATCTGAAAAAAAGGTGAAAACCTGAATTTCTCAGAAGTCCTTTGAAATATTAGAATTCTAAACACTGTTGTACACACAGTTCCTTTAACCCTGCATATCTTGAGTCAGACTGCTGAAGCTTTGCTTTTACCTTTTCAGCAAAAGGCCTTTATACCTGCCTTCATTGGTTTCAATGGTAAAAAAGCAAATGCTGCCATTTCCAACAAAAGAAGACCAAGCAATTGAGATGTAACGGCTGGGTTTAAGACATCTAGCTAAGAGAACCTTTCCCAGAAAAGATCTTACATGTAATGCCTGTTTTTACAGAGTTATGGTCAGATATACCATCTCACCCAAAAATGCTCAGTTTAGGCTATCTGAAAAATACATGAAAACCTGAATTTCTTGGAAGTCTTTTGAAATACTTGTATTCTAAGCACTGTTCTACTCAGAGTTCCTTTAATCCTCCATATCTTGAGTCAGACTGCTGAAGCTTTGCTTTTAATTTTTAGCAAAAGGCCTTTATATCTGCCCTTATTGGTTTTAATGGGAGAAAAAGCATATGCTGCCATTTCCAACAAAAGAAGACCAAGCAGTTGAGATGTAATGTCTGTGCTTAAGACAACTAGCTTAGAGAACCTTTCCCAGAAAAGAACTTACATGTAATACCTGTTTCTACAGAGTTATGGTCAGATATACCTTCTCTCCCAAACATGCTCAGAATAGGCTATCTGAATAAAAGGTGAAAACCTGAATTTCTCAGAAGTCTTTTGAAATATTAGAATTCTAAGCACTGTTGTCCACAGAGTTCCTTTAACCCTCCACATCTTGAGTCAGACTGCTGATGCTTTGCTCTTACTTTTTTAGCAAAAGGCCCTTGTTTCTGCGCTCATTGTTATCTGACCTCATTGTTTTCAATGGGAGAAATATAATGATGCCATTTCCAAAAAAAGAAGACCTAGCAGTTGAGATGTAATGTCTGCATTTTAGACAACTAGATAAGAGAACCTTTCCCAGAAAAGAACTTACATGTAATGCCTGTTTCTACCGAGTTATGGTCAGATATACCTTCTCTACCAAACATGCTCAGAATAGACTATCTGAAAAATAGGTGAAAATCTTAATTTCTCAGAAGTCCTTTGAAATACTAGAATTCTAAGCACTGTTGTACACAGAGTTCCTTTATACCTACACATCTTGCGTCAGAGAGCTGAAGCTTTGCTTTTACTTTTTTAGCAAAAGGCCTTTATATCTGCCCTCATTGGTTTCAATGAGAGAAAAATTAAGGATGCCATTTCCAACAAAAGAAAACCAAGGAATTGAAATGTAATGGCTGTGTTTAAGACCTCTAGCTAAGAGAACATTTCCCAGAAAAGAAATTATATTTAATACCTCTTCCTACAGAGTTATGGTCAGATATACCTTCTCTACCAAACATGCTCAGAATAGGCTATCTGAAAAAAAGGTGAAAACCTGAATTTCTCAGAAGTCTTTTGAAATACTTGAATTCTAACAACTGTTGTACACAGAGTTCCTTTAACCCTCTACATCTTTAGTCAGACTGTTCAAGCTTTGATTTTATTGTTTTATCAAAAGGCCTTAACATCTGCCCACATTGCTTTCAATTCGAGATCTCTTAATGATGCCATTTCTACCAAAAGAAGACCAAACAATGACGATGTAATGGCTTTGTTTAAGACAACTTCCTAAGAGAAAGCTGTCACAAAAAGGAAAGTCCGGTAATCCCTGTTTCCACAGAGTTATGCTCAGATTTACCCTCTCTACAAAACATGCTCAGTATAGTATATCTGAAAAAAAGGTGAAAACCTTAATTTCTCAGAAGTCTTTTCAAATACTTGAATTCTAAGCACTATTATACACAAAATTCCTTTAACCCTCCACATCTTCAGTCAGACTGCTGAAGATTTGCTTTTACTTTTTTAGCAAACGGCCTTTATATCAGCGCTAATTGGTTTCAGTGGGGGAATACCTAATGATGCCATTGCCAAGAAAAGTAGCCAAAGAATTTGAAATGTAATGCCTGCGTTTAAGACAACTAGTAAGAGAAAGCTGGACAGAATAGAACTTCTCGGTAATCTCTATTTCTACAGAGTTATGCTTAGATATACCTTTATTACCAAACAAGGTTGTAATACTTTATCTAAAAAAGGTAAAAACATAAATTTGTCAGAAGTCTTTTGAAATACTTGAATTGAAAGCACTGTTGCACACAGAGTTGCTTTAACATAACACATCTTTAGTCAGACTGTTGCAGCTTTGCTTTTACTTTTTTAGCAAAAGGCCTTTGTATCTACCCTCATGGATTTCAGTGGGAGAAAACCTAATGATGCCATTTCCGTGAAAAGAAGCCAAAGCATTTGAAATGTAATGTCTGCGTTTAAGACAACTAGCTAAGCGAAAGTTGTGACAGAAAAGAACTTCGGAGTAATCCCTGTTTCTACAGAGTTATGCACAGATATACTTTTCTACCAAACATTCTTGTAACAGTCTATCTGAAAAAAAGGTAAAAACATGAATTTCTCAGAATCCTTTGGAAATACTTGAATTCAAAGGACTGTTTCGAACAGAGTTGCTATAACCCTCCAGATCTTTAGTCAGACTGCTGCAGCTTTGCTTTTACTTTTTTAGCAAAAGGTCTTTATATTGGCCCTCATTGGCTTCAAGGGGGAAAACCTAATGATGCTAATTCCTGTTTCTAGAAAGTTATGCTCAGATATACCTTTTCTGCCAAACATGCTTGTAACAGTCTATCAGAAAAAAAGTTAAAACTTGAATTTCGCAGAAGTCTTTTGAAATACTTGAATTCAAGGCACTGTTGTACACAGAGTTGCTTCAACCCTCCACATCTTTAGTCAGACTGCTGCAGCTTTGCTCTTACATTTTTAGCAAAAGGCCTTAATATCTGCCGTCATTGGTTTCAATGGGAGAAAACCCAACTATGCCATTTCCAGGAAAGGAAGCCAAAGCATTTGATATGTAATGCCTATGTTTAAGACAACTAGCTAAGAGAACGCTGCGACAGAAAATAACTTCTGGTATTCCCTTTTTCTAGTGAATTATGCTCAGATATACCTTTTTCCACCAAACATGCTTGTAACAGTCTATCTGACAAAAGGTAAAAACCTGAATGTCTCAGAATTCTTTTGAAGTACTAGAATTCTAAACACTGTTGAGCAAATAGTTCTGCGAGCACTCCACATCTGAAGTCATAGTGCTGAAGCTTTACTATTACTCCTTTAGCAAAAGGCCTTTGTATCTGCCATCATTGTTTCCAATTAGAGAAAAACTAAGCCATTTCCATGAAAAGAACCCAAAGAATTTCTTATAAAATGCTTGTGATTTAAACATCTAGCTAACAGAAAGCTCTGACAGTAAAGTACTTCCGGGTAATCCCTTTTCCTAGAGAGTTATGCTCAGATATACTTTTTCTACCAAACATGGTTGTAATAGTCTATCTGAAAAAAAGGTAACAACATGAATTTCTCAGAAGTCTTTTGAAATACTTGAATTCAAAGCACTGTTGTACCAGAGTTCCTTTAATGCTGTACAGCTTTATTCAGAAAGCTAATGTTGCAATTTTTCTCCCATTGAAACCAAAGAGGGCAGATATAAAGGCATTTTGCTAAAAATGTAAAAGTAAAGCTTCAGGAGTCTCATTAAAGATTAGGAGGGTTGAAGCAACTCTGTCTACAACAGTGCTTTGAATTCACAAATCTCAAAAGACTTCTGAGAAATTCAGGTTTTCACCTTTTTTCAGAGAGACTGTTACAAGCATCTTTGTTAGAAAATGTATATCTGAGAATAACTCTCTAGAAAAAGGGATTACTCAGAATTTCTTTCTGTCCACCTTTCTATTAGCTTGTTGTCTTAAATGCAGGCATTATATTTCATATGCTTTGGATTCTTTTCCTGGAAATGTCGTCATTAGGTTTACCCCATTGAAAACAATGAGGGCAGATATAAAGGCCTTTTCCTAAAAAAATAATAGGAAAGCTGCTTCAGTCTGACTAAAGATGTGGAGGGTTAAAGCAACTCTATCTACAACAGTGCTTTGAATTCATATAGTTCAAAAGACTTCTGAGAAATTCAGGTTATCACCTTTTTTCAGAGAGACTGTTACAAGCATGTTTGTTAGAAAAGGTATATCTGAGCATAAGTCTCTAGAAACAGGGATTATCCCAAAGTTCATTTCCCTCACAGCTTTCTGTTAGATATTTGTCTTAAACACTGGCATTTCAGCTCAATATCTTTGGCTTCTTTTGGTGGAAATGCTATTATGAAAATTTCTCCTATTGAAACCCAGGGTGGATATAAAGACCTTTTGCTAAAAAAGTAAAAGAAAAGCTTTAGCAGTCAGACTAATGATGAGGAGGGCAAAAGCAACTCTGTGTCAACAGTGCTTTGAATTCAAGTATTTGAAAAGACTTCAGAGAAATTCAGGTTCTGACCTTTTTTTCAGATAGAGTGTTACAAGCATATTTGGTAGAAAAGGTATATCTGAGCATCACTCTCTAGAAACAAGGATTACCCAGAAATTCTTTTCTGTCACAGCTTTCCCTTAGTTAGTTTTCTTAAACCCCGGCATTACATTTCAAATGCTTTGGCTTCTTTTCCTGGAAATGACATCATTAGGTTTTCCCCTTTGAAACCAATGAGGGCAGATATAAAGACCTTTTGCTAAAAAAGTAAATGCAAAGCTGCAGTCAGACTAAAGACGTGGAGCGTTAAAGCTACTCTGTGTACAACAGTGCTTTGAATTCAAGTATTTTAAAAGACTCCAGAGAAATTCAGTTTTTGAAGCATGTTTGGTAGAAAAGGTATATCTGAGCAAAACCCTTTAGAAACAGGGATTACTCGGGAGTTCTTTTCTGTCACAGCTTTCTCTTAGCTAGTTATCTTAAAACCAAGCATTACATTTCAAATGCTTTGGCTTCTTTTCCTAGAAATGGCATTATTTGGTTTTCCCCGTAGAAACCAATGAGGGCACATATAAAGGCCTTTTGGTAAAAAAGTAAAAGCAAAGCTTCAGCAGTCTGACTAAAGATGGGGAGGGCAAAAGCAACTCTGTGTACAACAGTGCTTTGAATTCAAGTATTTCAAAAGACTTCTGAGAATTTCAGGTTTTTACCTTTTTTTGCACAGACTATCACAAGCATCTTTGGTAGAAAATGTATATCTGAGCATAACTCTCTAGGGACAGGTATTACCCGGAAGTTCATTTCTGTCACAGCTTTCTCTTAGCTAGTTGTCTTAAACGCAGTCATTTCATTAAACATGCTTTGGCTTATTTTCGTTGAAATGGCATTATTAGTTTTTCTCCCACTGAAACCAATGAGGGCATATACAAAGTCCTTTTGCTAAAAAATTAAAGCAAAGCTTCAGCAATCTGACTAAAGATGTGTAGGGCAAAAGCAAATCTGTGTACAACAGTGCTTTGAATTCATGTATTTTTTTTTAAAGCAATAGGGGTTAAGTAACTTGCTCAAGGTTACACGGCTAGTCATTATTTATGGGTGGGTGCTCATTTTCTGAGGCCGGATCTGATCTCGGGTCATCCCAACTCCGAGGCCGGTGCTCTTACTCACTGTGCCACCAAGCCGCCCCTTTAGGGCAATTGGGGTTAAGTAACTTGCCCAAGGTTACACGGCTAGGTTTCTGTTTGTATGGATTAAGTGTCTGAGGCCTGCTCCAAAATCAGGTCCTCCTGATTCCAGGGCCGGCGCTCTATTCACTGCGCCACTTAGCTGCCCCGAATTCATGTATTTTAAAAGACTTCTGAGAAATTCATGTTTTCACCTTTTTTTCACACTGTTATAAGCATTTTTGGTAGAAAAGGTATATCTGAGCTTAACTCTCTAGGAACAGGGATAACACCGAAGTTCTTTTCTGTCCAGCTTTCTCTTAGCTAGTTGTCTTAAACGCAGACATTACATTTCAAATGCTTTGGCTTCTTTTCCTAGAAATTGCACCATTAGGTTTTCTCCCATTCAAACCAATGAGGGCAGATACAAAGGCCTTTTGCTAAAAAAAGTAAAAGCAAAGCTTCAGGAGTCTGACTAAAGACATGGAGGATTAAAGCAACTCAGGTACAACACTGCTTTGAATTCAAGTATTTCAGAAGACTTCTGAGAAAATCATGTTTTGACCTTTTTTAAGATAGACTGTTACAAGCATGTTTGGTAGAAAAGGTATATCTGAGCATAACTCTCTAGGAACAGTGATTACCCGGAAGTTCTTTTCTATCAAACTTTCTCTTTGTTAGTTGTCTTCAACCCAGGCATTACATATCACAGGCTTTGTCTTCTTTTCATCAAAATGTCCACCTTTCTCTTAGTTAGTTGTCTTCAATGCAAGCATTACATATCACAGGCTTTGGCTTTTTTTCGTGCAAATGGCATCGTTAGGTTTTCTCCCACTGAAATCAATGAGGGCAGATACAAAGGCCTTTTGCTAAAAAAGTAAAAGGAAAGCTTCAGCAGGCTAACTAAAGATGTGGAGGGTTACACACCTCTGTGTACAAAAGTTCTTTGAATTCAAGTATTTCAAAAGACTTCTGAGAAATTCAGGGTTTGACCTTGTTTCAGACAGACTGTTACAAGCATGCTTGGTAGAAAAGGTATATCTGAGCATAACTCTCTAGGAACAGGGAATACCCGGAAGTTCTTTTCTGTCCAGCTTTCTCTTAGCTAGTTGTCTTAAACGCAGGCATTACATATCACAGGCTTTGGCTTCGTTTCGTTGAAATGTCAACATTAGGTTTTCTGCACTTGAAACCATTGATGGCAGATATAAAGGCCTTTTGCTAAAAAAGTAAAAGAAAGCTTCAGCAGTCTATCTAAAAATGTGGAGGGTTAAAGCAACTCTGTGTACAACAGTGCTTTAAATTCAAGTATTTCAAAAGACTTCTGAGAAATTCATGTTTTTAACTTTTTTCAGATAGACTGTTACAAGCATGTTTGGTCGAAAAGGTATATCGGAGCATAACTCTCTAGAAACAAGGATTACGCGGAAGTTCTTTTCTGGCACAGCTTCTCTTAGCTAGTTGTCTTAAAAGCAGGCATTCCAAATTAAATGCTTTGTCTTCTTTTCCTGGACATGGCATCATTAGGTTTTCTCCCTATGAAGCCAATGAGATATAAAGGCCTTTTGCTAAAAAAGTAAAAGCAGAAGCCCTCAGTGTGGGGCGGACCTGGGGAAGTCAATGGGGAGGCTTGGCGACAGCATGTGGGGAGGGGAGCGGGACAGTGGCGGGGCTGTATTTCAGAAGGGGGGCCAAGTGCCAGCCAGAGCTCAGAGGCAGAGCTGAGGAGAGCTGAGGGAAGAAGTGCTCTTTTGGGAGCCACCTACCCACCAGGAGAGAGAGGGATTGGGTCCGGGAGGGAGAAAGGAGCGAGCTAGTACGTAAGGACTACACGCTCAGCACCTGGGCCGGGGCAGGGGCACTTGAGCTGAGTGACCTGCTGTAGCTGAAGCTTCAGGAGCAGCCAAGGGGACAACGCCCCCTCGCCTTCCCCTGTCCCCACCTCCTCTCCCTTGTCATATATGTTGCAGTTAAAAAAAAAAGACGCAAACCAAAGAGGGCCGATATAAAAGTCTTTTGCTAAAAAAGTAAAAGCAAAGCTTCAGCAGTCTCACTAAAGATGTGGAGGTTGAAAGCAACTCTGTGTACAACAGTGCTTAGAATTCAAGTATTTCAAAAGACATCTGAGAAATTCAGGTTTTCACCTTTTTTCAGATAGCCTATTCTGAACATGTTTGGTAGAGAAGGTATATCTGACAATAACTCTGTAGAAACAGGCATTACATGTAAGTTCTATTCTGGGAAAGGTTCTCTTAGCTAGTTGTCTTAAAAATAGCCATTACATCTCAATTGCTTGGTCTTCTTTTGTTGGAAATGGCATCATTAGCTTTTCTCCCTTTGAAACCAATGAGGACAGATATAAAGGCCTTTTGCTAGAAGGTAAAAGCAAAGCTTCAGCAGTCTGACTACAGATGAGGACGGTGAAAGGAACTCTGTGTACAACAGTGCTTAGAATTCAAGTATTTCAAAGGACTTCTGAGAAATTCAGGTTCTCACCTTTTTTTCAGATAGCCAATTCTGAACATGTTTGGTAGAGAAGGTATGCCTGACCATTACTCTGTAGAAACAGGCATTACATGTAAGTTCTTTTCTGTGAAAGATTCTTTTACCTTGTTTTCTTAAATACAACCATTACATATCAACTGTTTTGTCTTCTTTTATTGGAAATGGCATCATTAGTTTTTCTCCCATTGAAACCAAAGACGGCAGATATAAAGTCCTTTTGCTAAAAAAGTAAAAGCAAAGCTTCAGCAGTCTGACTGAAGATGTGGAGGGTTAAATGAACTCTGAGTAGAACAGTGCTTAGAACTAAAGTATTTCAAAAGACTTCTGAGAAATTCAGGTTTTCACCTATTTTTCAGATAGCCTAATCTGAGCATGTTTGGGTGAGATGGTATATCTGACCATAACTCTGTAAAAACAGGCATTATACGTAAGATCTTTTCTGGGAAAGGTTCTCTTAGCTAGATGTCTTTAACACAGCCATTACATCTCAAATGCTTGGTCTTCTTTTCTTGGAAATGGCAGCATTTTTTTTGACCTTTGAAACCAATGAAGGCATATATAAAGGCCTTTTGGTAAAAAGGTAAAAGCAAAGCTTCAGCAGTCTGACTCAAGATATTCAGGGTTAAAGGAACTGTGTGTACAACAGTGCTTAGAATTCTAATATTTCAAAGGAATTCTGAGAAAATCAGGTTTTCATGTATTTTTCAGACAGCTTATTCTGATCATGTTTGGTAGAGAAGGTATATCTGACCATAACTCTGTAGAAACAGGCATTACATGTAAGTTCTTTTCTGTGAAAGATTCTTTTAGCTTGTTGTCTTAAATACAGCCATTACATATCAACTGTTTTGTCTTCTTTTATTGGAAATGACATCATTAGTTTTTCTCCCATTGAAAACAACTAGGGCAGATAAAAATGAGCATAAAAACAAGGGCCTTTTGCTAAAAGAAGTAAGAGCTACTCTTCAGTAATCTGACGAAAGATGTGGAAGGATAAAGGAACTCTGTGTACAACAGTGCTTAGAATTCAAGTATTTCAAAAGAACTCTGAGAAATTCATGTTTTTACCTTTTTTCAGATAGACTGTTACAAGTATGTTTTCTAGAAAAGGTATATTTAAGCATAACTCTGTAGGAATAGAGATTACCCAGAAGTTCTATTCTGTCCATCTTTCTCTTAGCTAGTTGTCTTAAACGCAGGCATTACATTTCAAATGCTTTGGCTTCTTTTCCTGGAAATGGCATCATTAGGTTTTCCCCCATTGAAACAAATGAGGGCAGATATAAAGAACTTTTGCTAAAAAAGTAAAAGCAAAGCTCCAGCTTTCTGACTATAAATGTGGAGGGTAAAAGCAACTCTGTGTCCAACAGTGCTTTGAATTCAAGTATTTCAAAAGACTTCTGAGAAATTAATATTTTTACCTTTTTTCAGATAGACTGTTACAAGCATTTTGGGTAGAAAAGGTATATCTGAATATAACTCTCTAGAAACAAGAATTACAAGTTGAGATGTAATGGCTGTGTTTAAGACCTCTTTTTAAGAGAATCATTCCCATAAAAGAAGTAACATGTAATGCCTGTTTCTACAGAGTTATGGTCAGATATACCTTCTCTATCAAACATGGTCAGAATAGGCTATCTGAAAAAATGGTGAAAACCTGAATTTATCAGAAGTCCTTTAAAATATTAGAATTCTAAGCACTTTTGTACACACAGTTCCTTTAACACTCTACATCTTGAGTCAGAGTGTTGAAGCTTTGCTTTTACTGTTTTAGCAAAAGGCCTTTATATCTGCCCACATTCGTTTCAATGGGAGATCTCTTAATAATGCCATTTCCACCAAAGGAAGACTAAGCATTTATGATGTAATGGCTGTGTTTAAGAAAACTCGATAAGAGAAAGCAGTCATAGCAAAGAAGTTACATGTAATGCCTGTTTCTACAAAGTTATGGCCATATAAACCTTCTATACCAAACATGTTCAGAATCGGCTATCTGAAAAAAAGGTGGAAACCTGAATTTCTCAGAAGTCTTTTGAAATACTTGAATTCTCAGCACTTTTTTGTACACAGGCTTCCTTTAACCATCCACAACTTGAGTCAGACTGCTGAAGCTTTGCTTTTACTCTTTTAGCAACAGGGCTTTATACCTGCCTACATTGGTTTCAAAGGGAGAAAACCTAATGATGCCATTTCAAACAAAAGAAGACCAAGCAATTGAGATGGAATGGCTGTGTTTAAGACCTCTTGCTAAGAGAATCATTCCCAGTAAAGAAGTAACATGTAATGCCTTTTTCTATAGAATTATGATTAGATATACCTTCTCCATAAACGTGCTCAGAATAAGCTATCTGAAAAAATGGTGAAACCCTGAATTTCCCAGAAGTATTTTGACATACTATCATTCTAAGCACTGTTGTACACACAATTCCTTAACCCTCTATATCTTGATTCAGAGTTTTGAAGCTTTGCTTTTACTGTTTCAGCAAAAGGCCTTTGTATCTGCCCTCATTGGTTTCAAAGGGAGATAAAATAATGATGCCATTTCCAACAAAAGAAGACCAAGCAATTGAGAAATAATGGCTGTGTTTAAGATAACTAACTAAGAGAACTTTTCACAGAAAAGAACTTACATGTAATGCCTGTTTCTACAGAGTTATGGTCTGATATTCTTTCTCTAGCAAACCTGCTCAGAATAGGCAATATGAAAAAAAGGTGAAGACCTGAATTTCTCAGAAGTCGTTTAAATACTACAATTCTAAGCACTGTGGTACACAGAATTCCTTTAACACTTCACATCTTTGGTCAGACTGCAGAAGCTTTGCTTTTACTGCTTTAGCAAAACGCCTTCATATCTACCCTCTTTGGTTTCAATGGGAGAAAATCTAATGATGCCATTTCCAACAAAAGTGGTCAGATGTACCTACTGTACCAATCAAGCTCTGAATAGGCTATCATAAAAAAAAAGGTGAAAACCTGAATTTCTCAGAAGTCTTTTGACATACTTGAATTCTAAGCACTGTTGTACACATACTTCCTTTAACCCTCCACAACTTGAGTCAGATTGCTGAAGCTTTGCTTTTACTTTTTAATCAAAAGGCCTTTATATATGTTCACATTGGTTTCAATGGGCGATATTTAAATGATGCCATCTCCACCAAAAGAAGACCAAGCAATTGAGATGTAATGGCTGTGTTTAAGACATCTAGCTAAGAGAAACTTTCCCAGAAAGAACTTACACGTAATGCCTGTTTTTACAGAGTTATGGTCAGATATACCTTCTCTACCAAACATGCTCAGGGCAAGAACAACAAAACACACAGGACAATATAGACTCTCTACCCACACCTGAGACCACAGAAGGAAACATGATCTGGTCTCAAGCCGAAATAGCATTCCTGGAGGAGCTTAAGAAAAATTTTAAAGACCAAATCAGGGAGGCAGTGACCAACTTGGAAAAATGTCTCAGTGAAGTAATTGGAGAAAATACCTCCCTAAAAAAGGAACTTCAAAAAATAACTGAAGACTGTAATTTGATAAAAATTAGAAACAATCAAATTGAAGCTCAGAACTCTATGATGCAGCAAGAGTCAATCAAACAAAACAAGACGATCGAAAAAATTGCAAGAAAATGTAAAATATCTCACTGGAAAAAAAACTGACGTAGAGAACAGATCCAGGAGAAACAACCTAGGAATTATTGGTCTACCAGAAAGCCATGATGAAAAAAGCAACCTAGACAACATCCTCCAAGAGATTGTCAAAGAAAACTGTCCTGAGGTCCTGGAATCAGAAGATAAAATAACTATCGACAGCATTCACCAGAATCCTCCTGAGAGAGATCCCAAACTGAAAACTCCAAGAAATATAGTAACCAAATTCCAGAATTACAAGATTAAAGAAAAAATTCTACAAGCAGCCAAAAAGAAACAATTCAAATATTGAGGAACTACAGTTAGGATCACACAGGACCTAGCAGCTTCTACATTAAAAGAGTGGAGGGACTGGAATTTGATATTTCGTAGGGCAAGTGAGCTAGGACGACAACCAAGGATTAACTACCCGGCAAAACTGAGCATAATCTTCCAGGCAAGGAGACGGTTATTTAATGAAATAAGGGACTTCCAGATGTTCCTGATGAAAAATCCAGAGCTCAATGGAAAATTTGGTCTCCAATTACAAGACTCAAGAAAGACATAATAAGGTAAACAAGAGAAACACAAACTCACACATGCATAAGCCCACACACCCACACCCACAAACACACGCTCATTACTTTGGATGCAATAAGAGCAAAATGTTCACATCCCTATATGTGGAGCTGATAACTGTCAATATTCAAAATCTTTATGATTATCATGACCTTCGAAAGGGTTATACTTTGATAGAGGGTGTGGGTATGAATGCACTAACCTGATGTCTAAAAAGAAAAAACAAAACTATTAAGGGGATCAAAGGTACTGTAATGGGAAAAAGGAAAGGATGAGCTAGAAAAAGGTAAAATATGCCATCTGAAGGGACATTAAAACACACTATAGAAGAGTGGAAAGAAAGAGGGAGAGGAACATCATTTAAACACTATTCTCACTGGTTCTGGTTCAAAGAGGGATCAACTTAAATCAGTGAAGTTTAAGATTTTAATGTGAATAGACACATAAATTAATTAAATAGAGGAAAAGGAGGGAGGGAGAGGAGCATTGTTTGAAATTTACTCTCATTGGTTTGGAATCAAACGGGGAGTAATTCACTCTGATAAGTATAAAAACTTATTTCGTCCTATAGAAAGCAGAAGGGTAAGGGGGGTGAAAAAGAGGAGACTAAAGGGGGGATTAGAAGGGAGGGAAACAGTAATAAGGGGAGAGGGTAGGTTAAGAAGAGGGATCACTGGGTGGGAACACTGAGGGAGGGAGTGGTCAAAAGGGAAAACTTCAAGGAGGGGAAGGGAGAAGGAATAAACAAAAACATAAACAGGGGAGGGAATAGGATGGAGGGGAAGAGACAGATGGTCATTATTACTGTGAATGTGAATGGGATGAACTCTCCCATAAAACAGAGGTGGATAGCAGAATGGATTAAAAACCATAATCCTACAATATGCTGTCTACAAGAAACACATTTGAAACAAAGGGATACCCACAGGGTAAGGGTAAAAGGTTGGAGTAAAATTTATTTTGCCTCAGCTAAAGTAAAGAAAAGCAGGGGTAGCAATACTTATCTCAGATAAAGCAAAAGCAAAAATAGATCTAATTAAAAGAGATAAGGAAGGAAACTATATCCTACTAAAAGGCACCATTGAGAATGAAGCAATATCACTACTTAATATATATGCACCAAGTGGTACAGCATCTAAATTCCTAGAGGAGAAGTTAAAGGAATTAGAGGAAGAAAGAGACAGCAAAACTATACTAGTAAGGGACCTTAATCTTCCCCTCTCTGAACTCGATAAATATAACCTCAAAATAAACAAGAAAGAAGTTAAGGAGGTGAATAGAATCTTAGAGAGACTAGATATGATGGATCTCTGGAGAAAACTGAATGGGGATAAAAAGGAATTTACTTTCTTCTCAGCAGTGCACGGTACATACTCAAAAATAGACCATGTACTACGGCATAAAAACCTCACTATCCAGTGCAGAAAGGCAGAAATATTAAACCCATCATTCACAGATCATGATGCAATAAAAATGATATGCAATAAAGGCCCATGGAAAGATAGACTAAAAACTAATTGGAAATTAAACAATTTAATCCTAAAAAATTTGTGGGTCAAAAAAGAAATTATAGAAACAATCAATAATTTCATTCAAGAGAATGATAATAATGAAAGAACATACCAAAATTTGTGGGATGCACTAAAGGCAGTTCTCAGGGGAAGTTTTATATCCCTGAGTGCATACTTAATTAAAGCAGAGAGAATCGAGGTCAATGAATTGGACATGCAATTGAAAAAGCTAGAAAAAGAACAAATTGAAAATCCCTAATTAAGTACTAAATTAGAAATATTGAAAACCAAAGGTGAGATTAATAAAATTGAAATTAAGAAAACCATTGAATTAATAAATAAAACTAAGAGCTGGTTTTATGAAAAAATCAACAAAATTGATAGACCCTTCGTCAATATGATAAAAAAAAGAAAGAAGAAAACCAAATTATGTGTATCATAATGAGTATCAAAAATAAAAAGGGTGAATCTACCTCCAATGAAGAGGAAATCAAAAAAATAATGAGGAATTATTTTTCCCAATTGTATGCACATAAATATGACAATCTTAGTGAAATGGATGAATATTTACAAAATCACAAGTTGCCCAGATTAACTGAAGAGGAAGTGAATTACCTAAATAACCCCATCTCAGAAAAGAAAATAAACAAGCCATCAAAGAACTCCCTAGGAAAAAATCTCCAGGGCAAGATGGGGTTACTAGTGAATTCTATCAGACATTTAAAGAACAATTGATTCCAATACTCTACAAACTATTTGGGAAAATTAGTGAAGAAGGAGTCCAACCAAAGGGAGAACTCTTAATAATGCCATTTCCACCAAAAGAAGACTAAGCAATTATGATGTAAAGGCTGTGCGTAAGACAACTCGCTAGGAGAATGCTGTCACAGAAAAGAAGTTACATGTAATGTCTGTTTCTACAGAATTATGGTAAGGTATATCTTTTATACCAAACATGCTCAGAATAGGTCTCTGAAAAAAAGGTGAAAACCTGAATTAATCAGAAGTCTTTTGAAATATTTGAATTCTAAGTACTGTTGTACACAGACTTTCTTTAACCCTCCACAACTTGAGTCAGGTTGCTGAAGCTTTGCCTTTACTGTTTTAGCAAAAGGCCTTTGTATCTGCCCTCATTGGTTTCAAAGGGATATACCATAATGATTCCATTTCCAACAAAAGAAGACCAAGCAATTGAGAAGTAATGGCTGTGTTTAAGATAATTAACTAAGAGAAACTTTCACAGAAATATCTTTCATGTTATGCCTGTTTCTACAGAGTTATGGTCAGATATACCTTCTCTAGCAAACCTGCTCAGAATAGGCTATCTGAAAAAAAGGTGAAGACCTGAATTTCTCAGAAGTCCTTTGAAATACTAAAATTCTAAGCACTGTGGTACACAGAATTCCTTTAACCCTCCACATGTTTGGTCAGACTGCTGAAGCATTGTTTTTACTGCTTTAGCCAAAGACCTACATAATGTCCTCTTTGGATTCAATGGGAGAAAATCTCATGATGCCATTTCCAACAAAAGTGGTCAAATATACCTACTCTACCAAATACTCTCAGAATTGGCTATCTGAAAAAAAAGTGAAAACCTGAATTTCTCAGAAGTTTTTTGAAATACTTGAATTCTAAGCACTGTTGTACACAGACTTTCTTTAACCCTCCACAGCTTGAGTCAGGTTGCTGAAGGTTTGCCTTTACTGTTTTAGCAAAAGGCCTTTGTATCTGCCCTCATTGGTATCAAAGGGAGATAAAATAATGATGCCATTTCTAAAAAAAAAAGACCAAGCAATTGGAATTAATGGCTGTGTTTAAGATATCTAGCTAAGAGAGCCTTTCCCAGCAAAGATCCTACCTGTAATGCCTGTTCTTACAGAGTAATGGTCAGATATACCTTCTCTACCAAACATGCTCAGAATAGGCAATGTGAATAAAAGGTGAAAACGTGAATTTCTCAGAAGTCCATTGAAATACTAGAATTCAAAACACTGTTGTACACACATTTCCTTTTAACCCTCCACATCTTTACTCAGACAGCAGAAGCTTTGCTTTAACTCTTTTAGCAACTGGGCTTTATACCTGCCTACATTGGTGTCTATGGGAGAAACCCTAATGATGCAATTTCAAACAAATGGAGACCAAGCAATTGAGATGTAATGGCTGTGTTTAACACCTCTTGCTAAGAGAATCTTTCCTAGGAACGAAGTAACATGTAATGCCTGCTTCTACAGAGTTATAGTCATATATATCTTCTCTATTAAACATGCTCAGATTAGGCTATCTGAAAAAAATTTCTCAGAAGTCTGTTGAAATACTTGAATTCTAAGCACTGTTGTACAGAGACTTCCTTTAACTCTCCCCATCTTCAATGATACTGCTGAAGCTTTGCTATTACTTTTTTATCAAAAGGCCTTTATATCTGCTCACATTGATTTCAATGCGAGATAGCTTAATGATGCCATTTCCAACCAAAGAACACCAAGCATTTGAGATGTAATGGGTGTGTTTAAGACATCTAGCTCAGAGAACCTTTCATAGAAAAGAACTTACATGCAATCCTTGTTTCTACAGTGTTATGGTCAGATATACTCTCTCTAACAAGCATGCTCAGAATAGGCACTCTGTATAAAAGTGAAAACCTGAATTTCTTAGAAGTCTTTTGAAATACTTGAATTCTAAGCACTGTTGTACACACAGTTCCTTTAACCCTCCACATCTTTACTCAGACTGCTGAAGCTTTGCTTTTACTCTTTTAGCAACAGAGCTTTATACCTGCCTACCTTGGTGTCTATGGGAGATACACTAATGATGCCATTTCAAACAAAAGAAGACCAAGCAATTGAGATGTAATGGCTGTGTTTAAGACCTCTTGCTAAGGGAATCATTCCTAGTAAAGAAGTAACATATAATGCCTGTTTCTACAGAGTTATGGTCAGATATACCTTCTCTATCAAACAGGCTCAGATTAAGGTATCTGAAAAAAAGTTAAAAACCTGAATTTCTCAGAAGTCTTGAAATACTTGAATTCTAAGCACTGTTGTACACACAGTTCCTTTAACTCTCCCCATCTTCAATCATACTGCTGCAGCTTTGCATTTACTTTTTTATCAAACGTCCTTGATATCTGCCAACATTGGTTTCAATTGGAGATAACATAATGATGCCATTTCCAACAAAAGAAGACCAAACAATTGAGAAGAAAAAGCTGTGTTTAAGACTTCTTGCTAAGACAATCATTCCAGAAAGGAAATATCATGTAATGCCTGTTTCTACAGAATTGTGGTCAGATATAACTTCTCTATCAAACATGATCAGAATAGGCTATCTGAAAAAAATTTTGAAAAACTTAATTTCTCAGAAGTACTTTGAAATACTAGCATTTTAAGCACTGTTGTACACAGAGTTCCTTTAACCCTCCACATCTTCAGTCAGACTGCTGAAGCTTTGCTTTTACTTCTTTAGCAGAAGGCCTTTATATCTGCCCACTTTGGTTTCAAGGGGAGATAGCTTAATGAGGCGATTTTAAACAAAAGAAAACCAAGCATTTGAGATGAAATGGCTGTGGTTAAGACATCTGGCTTAGAGAACCTTTCCCAGCAAAGTTTTTACATGTAATGCTGTTTTTATAGGGTTATGGTGAGATATACATTCTCTACCAAACATGCTCAGAGTACGGTATCTGAAAAAAAAAGGTGAAAACGTGAATTTCTCAGAAGTCCTTTGAAACAATAGAATTAAAAGCACTGTTGTACACACAGTTCCTTTAACCCTCGACATTTTGAGTCAGACTGTTGAAGCTTTGCTTTTACTGTTTTAGAAAAGGCCTTTGTATCTGCCCACTTTGGTTTCAATGGGAGATCTCTTAATAATGCCATTTCCACAAAAGGACTACTAAGCAAATATGATGTAATGGCTGTGTTTAAGAACACTCGCTAAGAGAAAGCTGTCATAGAAAAGAAGTTGCATGTAATGCCCGTGTCTACAGAGTTATGGTCAGATATACCTCCTCTACCAATCCTGCTCAGAGTAGCCTATCTGTAAAAAAAGGTAAAAACCTGAATTTCTCAGAAGTACTTTGAAATACTAGCATTCTAAGCACTGTTGAACACACAGTTCCTTTAACCCTCCACATCTTCAGTCAGAATGCTGAAGCTTTGCTTTTATTGCTTTAGCAAAAGGATTTATATCTGCCCACTTTGGTTTCAATGGGAGATAGCTTAATGATGCCATTTTGAACAAAAGAAGTCGAACCATTTGAGATGCAATGGCTGTGGTTAAGACATCTAGTTAAGAGAATCTTTCCCAGCAAAGATTTTACATGTAATGCCTGTTTTTACAGATTTATGGTCAGATATACATACTCTACCAAACATGCTCAGGATAGGCTATCTGTAAAAAAGGTGAAAACCTGAATTTCTCAAAAGTCCTTTGAAATGTTTGAATTCTAAGAACTGTCGTACACAAAGGTCCCACAACCCTCCACATCTTCAGTCAGATTGCTGAAGCTTTGCTTTTACTGCTTTACCAAAAGGCCTTTATATCTGCCAACTTTGGTTTCAATTGGAGATAACATAATGATGCCATTTCCAACGAAAGTAGACCAAACAATTGAGAAGAAAAGGCTGTGTTTAAGACTTCTTGCTAAGAAAATCATTCCCAGAAAAGAAATAACATGTAGTGCCTGTTTCTACAAAAATATCGTTAAATATACCTTCTCTATCAAACATGCTCAGAATAGGCTATCTGAAAAAATGGTGAAAACCTGAATTTCTCAGAAGTCCTTTGAAACTCTAGAATTAAAAGCACTGTTGTACACACAGTTCCTTTAACCCTCCCCATTTTGAGTTATACTATTGAAGCTTTGCCTATGATGTTTTAGCAAAAGGCCTTTATATCTGTCCACTTTTCTTTCAATGGGAGATCTCTTAATAATGCCATTTCCACCAAAGGACTACTAAGCAATTATGATGTAATGGCTGTGTTTAAGACAATTCATTAAGAGAAAGCTGTCATAGAAAAGAAGTAACATGTAATGCCTGTTTCTACAGAGTTATGGTGAGATATACCTTCTCTACCAAACATGCTCAGAAGAGGCTATCTGAAAAAAAAGGTGAAAACATGAATTTCTCTGAAGTACTTTGAAATACTAGCATTCTAAGCACTGTTGTACACACAGTTCCTTTAACCCTGCACATCTTCAGTCAGACTGCTGAAGCTTTGCTTTTACTCTTTTAGCCACAGGCCTTTATACCTGCCAACATTGGTGTCCACGGGAGAAAAATTGTTGATGCCATTTCAAACAAAAGAAGACCAAGCAATTGAAATGTAATGGCTGTGTTTAAGACAACTAACTAAGAGAACCAATCACGGAAAAGATGTTACATGTAATGCCTGTTTCTACAGAGTTATGGTCAGATATACATTCTCTATCAAACATGCTCAGAATAGGCTATCTGAAAAAATGGTGAAAACCTGAATTTCTCAGAATTACTTTGAAATACTAGCATTCTAAGCACTGTTGTACACAGAGTTCCTTTAACCCTCCACATCTTCAGTCAGACTGCTGAAGCTTTGCTTTTACTCTTTTAGCAACAGGGCTTTATACCTGCCTACATTGTTGTCTATGGGAGAAAACTTATTGATGCCATTCCAAGCAAAAGAAGACAAAGCAACTGAAATGTAATGGCTGTGTTTAAGATAACTAACTAAGAGAAGCATTCACAGAAAAGAACTTATAGGTAATGCCTGTTTCTACAGAGTTGTGGTCACATATACCAACGCTACTAAACATGCTCAGAATAGGCTGGAAAAAAAGGTGAAATTCTGAAATTCACAGAAGTCCTTTGAAACTCTAGAATTAAAAGCACTGTTGTACACACAGTTCCTTTAACCCTCCCCATTTTGCGTCACACAATTGAAGCTTTGCCTATAATGTTTTAGCAAAAGGCCTTTATATCTGTCCACTTTTCTTTTAATGGGAGATCTCTTAATAATGCCATTTCCACCAAAGGACTACTAAGCAATTATGATGTAATGGCTGTGTTTAAGACAATTCGTTAAGAGAAAGCTGTCATAGAAAAGAAGTAACATGTAATGCCTGTTTCTACAGAGTTATGGTGAGATATACCTTCTCTACCAAACATGCTTAGAATAGGCTCTCTGAAAAAAAAAGGTGAAAACGTGAATTTCTCAGAAGTCTTTTGAAATACTTTAATTCTAAGCACTGTTGTACACAGAGTTCCTTTAACCCTCCACATCTTCAGTCAGCCTGCTGAAGTTTTGCTTCTACTGTTTTAGTAAAAGAACTTTATACATGCCCACATTGGTTTAATTGAGAGTAAATCTAATGATGCCATTTCCAACAACAGAAGACCAAGCAATTGAGATGTAATAGCTATCTTGAAGAAAACTACTTAAGAGAACTTGTCACAGAAAAGAACATCCGTTTAATCCCTGTTTCTAAGAAGATCAAGTAATTGAGATGTAATGGCTGTCTTTAAGACAACTAGCTAAAACAACATTTCACAGAAAAGATCTTACATGTAATGCCTGTTTCTACAGAGTTGTGCTCAGATATACCTTCTCTACCAAACATGCTCAGAAGAGGCTATCTGAAAAAAAGGTGAAAACCTGAATTTCTCAGAAGTCTTTTGAAATACTTGAATTACAAGAACTTTTGTACACAGAGTTCCTTTAACCCTCCACATCTTGCGTCAGACTGCTGAAACTTTGCTTTTACTTTTTTAGCAAAAGGCCTTTATATCTGCCCTCATTGGTTTCAACGGGAGAAAAATTAATGATGCCATTTCCGGGAAAGAAGCCAAAGCATTTGACATGGAATGCCTGCATTTAAGACAACTAGCTAAGTGAAAGCTGTGACAGAAAAGAACTTCCAGGTAATCCCTGTTTCTAGAGAGTTATACTCAGATATACCTATTCTACCAAGCATGCTTGTAACAGTCTATCTGAAAACAGGTAAAAACCTGAATTTCTCCGAAGACTTTTGAAATGAATTCAAAGTACTGTTGTACACGGAGTTGCTTTTACCCTGCACATCTTTAGTCAGAAAGCTGAAGCTTTGCTTTTATTATTTTATTAAAAGGCCTTTGTATCTACCCTCATTGGTTTCAATGGGAGAAAACAAAAAAGATCCCTGTTGCAGGAAAAGAAGTCAAAGCATTTCATATGGAATGCCTGCGTTTAAGACAACTACCTAAGAGAAAGCTGATAGTGAAATGAACTTCCGTTAATCCCTGTTTCTAGAGTTGTGCTCAGATATACCTTTTCTACCAAAACGTGCTTATAACAGTCTTTCTGAAAAATGGTAAAAGCCTGAATTTCTCATAAGTGTTTTGAAATACTTGAATTCAAAGCACTGTTTTACACAGAGTTGCATCAAAGCTCCACATCTTTAATCGGACTCCTGAAGCTTTGCTTTTACTTTTTTAGCAAAAGGCCTTTACATCTGCCCTCACTGGTTTCAGTGGGAGAAAACCTAATGATGCCTTTCCCAGGAAAAGAAGGCAAAACAATTGATATGGAATACCTGGGTTTAAGACAACTAGCTAAATGAAAGCGTGGACAGAAAAGACCTTCTGAGTAATCCTTTCTTCTAATGAGTTATGCTCAGATATACCTGAAGAAGGTAAATACATGAATTTCTAAAAGTCTTTTTAAATACTTGAATTCAAAGCACTGTTGTACACAGAGTTGCATGCACACAACACATCTTTAGTCAGACTGCTGAACCTTTGCTTTTACTTTTTTAGCAAAAGGCCTTTCTATCTGCCCTCTTTGCTTTCAGTGGGAGAAAACATAATGATGCCATTTCCAAAATAAGAAGACTAAGTAATTGAGATGTAATGTCTTTCTTTAAGAAAATGAGTTAAAAGAAATTTTCACAGAAAAGAACATCCATGTAATCCCTGTTTCTAAAGAGTTATGCTGTGGTACACCTTCTCTCCCAAACATGCTCACAATAGGCTGTCTGAAAAAAAGGTGAAAAAGTGAATTTCTCAGAAGTCCTCTGAAATACAAGAATTCTAAGCACTGTTATACACAAAGTTCCTTTAACCCTACACATCTTGATTCAGACTGTTGAAGCTTTGCTTTTACTCTTTTAGGAAAAGGCCTTTGTATCTGCACTCTTTGGTTTCAATGGGAGAAAAACTAATGATGGCATTTCCAACAAAAGAACACCAAGCATTTGAGATGTAATGGCTGTGTTTAAGATAACTAATTAATAGTACCTTTCCGAGAAAAGAACTTACATGTAATGCCTCTTTCTACAAAGGTATGATCAGATATACCTTCTCTACCAAACATGCTCACAATAGGCTGTCTGAAAAAAAGGTGAAAACCTGAATTTCTCAGAAGTCCTTTGAAATACTAGAATTCAAAGCACTGCTGTACACACAGTTCCTTTAACAGTACACATCTTTAGTCAGACTGCTGAAGCTTTGCTTTTACTCTTTTAGCAAAAGGCCTTCATATCTGCCCTCTTTGGTTTCAGCGGGAGAATATCCAATGATGGCATTTCCAACAAAGGAAGACCAAGCATTTGAGATGTAATGGCTGTGTTTAAGACATCTAGCTCAGAGAACCTTTCCCAGAAAAGATCTCACATGTAATGCCAGTTTCTACAGAGTTATGCTCAGATATACCTTCTCTCCAAAACATGCTCAGAATAGGCTGACTGAAAAAAAGATCAAAAACTGAATTTCTCAGAAATCCTTTGAAATACTAGAATTCTAAGCACTGTTGTACACAGAGTTCCTTTAACCCTCCACATCTTGAGTCAGACTGCTGAAGCTTTGCTTTTACTGTTTTAGCAAAGGCCTTTGTATCTGCTCTCATTGGTTTCAATGGGAGAAAAACTAATGATGGCATTCCCAACAAAAGAAGACTAAGCAATTGAGATGTAATGGCTGTCTTTAAGAAAACTTGTTAAGAGAACTTGTCACATAAAGGAACATCTGTGTAATCTTTGTTTCTAAATACTTATGTTCTGTTATACCTTCTCTACCAAACATGCTCAGAATAGGCTGTCTGAAAAAAAGGTGAAAACCTGAATTTCTCAGAAGACTTTTGAAATATTTGCATTCTAAACACTGTTGTACACACAGTTCCTTTAACACTCCACATCTTTAGTCAGACTGCTGAAGCTTTGCTTTTACTTTTTTAGCAAAGGGGCTTTATATCAGCCCTCATTGGTTTCCATGGGGGAAAACCTAATGATGCCATTGCCAAGAAAAGGAGCCAAAGCATTTGACATGTAATGCCTGTGTTCAAGACAACAAGCTAAGAGAAAGCTGGACAGAATAGAACTTCTGGGTAATCTCTATTCCTACAGAGTTTTGCTTAGATATACCTTTTCTACCAAACATGCTTGTAACAGTCAATCTGAAAACAGGTAAAAACATAAATTTCTCAGAAGTATTTTGAAATACTTGAATTGAAAGCACAGTTGTACACAGAGTTGCTTTAACCCTCCACATCGTTAGTCAGACTCTTGCTGCTTTGCTTTTACTTCTTTAGCAAAAGGCGTCTATATCTGTCCCTATGGGTTTCAATGGGGGAAAAGCTAATGATGCCATTTCCAAGAAAAGAATTAAAGCAATTGAAATGTAATACCTGCGTATAAAGCAACTAGCTAACACAATGCTGCAACAGAAAATAACTTCCAGGTAAACCCTGTTTCTAGAGAGTTATGCTCAGATATACCTTTTCTACCACTCATGCTTGTAACAGTCTATCTGTAAAAAGGTGAAAACATGAATATCTCCAAAGTCTTTTAAAATACTTGACTTCAAAGCACTCGAGAAAACAGAGTTGCTATAATCCTCCTGATCTTTAGTCAGACTCCTGTATTTTGCTTTTACTTTTTTAGCAAAAGGCCTTTATATCTACCTTAACTGGTTTCAATAGGAGAAATTTTACTAATGACATTTCCACCAAAAGAAACCAAAGATATTGAGATGAAATGCCTTTAAGACAATTAGCTAACAGAAAGCTGTGAGAGAAATGAACTTTGGGGTAATCCCTGTTTCTAGAGACTTATGTTCAGATATACCTTTTCTAAAAAACATGCTTGTAAGAGTCTATCTGAAAAAAGGTGAAAACCTGCATTTCTCAGAAGTCTTTAGCAATACTTGAATTCAAAGCACTGTTATACACAGAGTTGCTTTAACCCTCCACATCTTTAGTCAGACTGCTGTAGCTTTGCTTTTACTTTTTTAGCAAAAGGCCTTTATATCTGCCCTCATTGGTTTTAATGGGGGAAACCTAATGATGCCATTTCCACGAATCGAAGCCAAAGCATTTGAAATGTAATGCCTGATTTTAAGACAGCTAGCTAAGCGAAAGGTGCACAGAAATGAACTTCTGTGTAATCCCTCTTTCTAGAGAATTATGCTCAGATATACATTTTCTACCAAACATGCTTGTAACAGGCTATCTGAAAAAAGGTAAAAATATGAATTTCTAAGAAGCCTTTTGAAATACTTGAATTCAAAGCACTTTTGTACACAGAGTTGCTTTTACCCTCCACATCTTTAGTCAGACTGCTGTAGCTTTGCTTTTACTTTTTTAGCAAAGGCCTTTATATCTGCCCTCATTGGTTGCAATAGGGGAGAACTTAATTATGCCATTTCAAGGAAAATAAGCCAAAGGATTTGAAATGTAATGCCTGTATTTAAGACAAATAGCTAAGAGAAAGCTTTGACAGAAACGAACTTCCAGATAATCCCTTTGTCTTGAGAGTTATGCTCAGATATACCTTTTCTACCGAACATGATTGTAACAGTCTATCTGAAAAAAGGTAAAAACATGAATTTCTCAGAATCATTTGAAATTCTTGAATTCAAAGCGCTATTATACTTAGAGTTGCTTTAACCCTCCACATCTTTAGTCAGACTGCTGTAGCTTTGCTTTTACTTTTTTAGCAAAGGCCTTTATATCTGTCCTCATTGGTTTCAATGGGGGAAAACTTAATTATGCCATTTCCAGGAAAAGAAGCCAAAGGTTGTGCTATGTAATGCCTCCTTTTAAGACAACTAACTTAGAGAAAGATGAAAAGAACAGAATTTCTGGATAATCCCTGTTCCTAGAGATTTATGCTCAGATTTACCTTTTCTACTAAACATGCTTATAACAGTCTATCTGAAAAAATGTAAAAACATGAATGTCTCAGAAGTCTTTTGAAATACTTGAATTCATGGGACTGTTGTACACAGTGTTGCTTTAACTCTCCATATCTTTAATCTGACTGCTGCAGCTTTGCCTTTACTTTTTTACCAAAAGGTCTTTATATCTGCCCTCATTGGTTTCAGTGGGGGAATACCTAATGATGCCATTGCCAAGAAAAGTAGCCAAAGAATTTGAAATGTAATGCCTGCGTTTAAGACAACTAGTAAGAGAAAGCTGGACAGAATAGAACTTCTCGGTAATCTCTATTTCTACAGAGTTATGCTTAGATATACCTTTTTTTACCAAACAAGCTTGTAACAGTTTATCTAAAAAAGGTAAAAACATAAATTTGTCAGAAGTCTTTTGAAATATTTGAATTGAAAGCACTGTTGTACACAGAATTGCTTTAACCCTCCACATCTTTACTCAGACTGCTGAAGCTTTGCTTTTACTTTTTTAACAAAAGGCCTTTATATCTGCCCTAATTGGTTTCAAAGGGGGGAAATCTAATGATGCCATTTCGAGGAAAAGAAGCCAAAGCATTTGAAATGTAATGCTTTGGTTTAAGAAAACTAGCTAAGAGAAAGCTGTGACAAAAAAGAACTCCCGGATAATCCCTTTTTCTAGAGAGTTATGCTCAGATATACCTTTTCTACCAAACATGATTTCAAACCTAAATTTCTCAGAAGTCTTTTAAAATACTTGAATTTCATGCACTGTTGTACACAGAGTTGCTTTAACATTACACATCTTTAGTCAGACTGTTGCAGCTTTGCTTTTACTTTTTTTAGCAAAAGGCCTTTGTATCTACCCTCATGGATTTCAGTGGGAGAAAACCTAATGATGCCATTTCTGTGAAACGAAACCAAAGCATTTGAAATGTAATGTCTGCGTTTAAGACAACTAGCTAAGTGAAAGTTGTGACAGAAAAGAACTTCCGAGCAATCCCTGTTTCTACAGAGTTATGCTCAGATATACTTTTCTACCAAACATTCTTGTAACAGTCTATCTGAAAAAAGGGAAAAAAACATGAATTTCTCAGAATCCTTTGGAAATACTTGAATTCAAAGGACTGTTTCAAACAGAGTTGCTATAACCCTCCAGATCTTTAGTCAGACTGCTGCAGCTTTGCTTTTACTTTTTTAGCAAAAGGCCTTTATATCGGCCCTCATTGGTTTCAATGGGGGAAAACCTAATCATGCCATTTCACGAAAAGAAGCCAAAGCATTTGAAATGTTATGTCTGCGTTTAAGACAACTAGCTAAGAGAAAGCTGGACAGAAAATTACTTTTGTGTAATCCCTCTTTCTAGAGAATTATGCTCAGATATACAATTTCAACCAAATATTCTTGTAACAGTCTATCTGAAAAAAGGTAAAAAGCTAAATTTCTCAGTAGTCTTTTGAAATACTTGAATTCAAAGCACTGTAGAAACAGTTGTTATGACCCTCCAGATCTTAATCAGACTGCTGAATCTTTGCTTTTAGTTTTTTAGCAAAAAGCCTTTATATCTAACCTCACTGGTTTCAATAGGAGAAAATTTAATAACAGCGTTTCCACCAAAAGAAGTCCAAGATATTGAGATGAAATGCCTGTGTTTAAGACAATTAGCTAACATAAAGCTGGGAGAGAAATGAACTTCGGGGTAATCCCTGTCCCTACAGACTAATGTTCAGATATACATTTTCTAACAAACATGCTTGTAAGACTCTATCTGAAAAAAGGTGAAAACCGGAATTTCTCAGAAGTCTCTGGAAATACTTGAATTCAAAGCACTGTTGTACACAGAGTTGCTTAACCCTCCACATCTTTAGTCATACTGCTGTTGCTTTGCTTTTACTTTTTTGGCAAAAGGCCTTTATATCTGCCCTCTTTGGTTTCAATGGGGGAAAACCTAATCATGCCATTTCCACGAAAAGTGGCAAAAGCATTTGAAATGTAATGCCTGCGTTTAAGAAAACTAGCTAAGAGAAAGATGGACAGAAAAGATCTTCCCCGTAATCCCTCTTTCTAGAGAATTATGTTCAGAAGTACATTTTCTACCAAACATACTTGTAACAGTGTATCTGAAAAAAGGTCAAAACATGAATTTCACAGAAGTCTTTGGCAATACTTGAATTCAAAGCACTGTTGTACATAGAGTTGCTTTATGTCCTCGACATCTCTAGTCAGACTGATGAAGCTTTGCCTTTACTTTTTTACAAAAGGCCTTTATATCTGCCTTCCTTGGTTTCAATGGGGGAAAACCTAATGATGACATTTCTAGGAAAAGAAGCCAAAGATTTTGAAATGTAATGCCTGTGTTTAAGAAAACTAGCTAAGAGAAAGCTTTGACAGAAAAGAACTTCCGGATAATCGCTGTTTCTAGAGAGCTATGCCAAGATATACCTTTTCAACACAAAATTCTTGTAACAGTCTATCTGAAAAAAGGTAAAAATATGAATTTCTCAGACGTCTTTTGAAATACTTGCATTCAAAGCACTGAGGTACAGAGAGCTGCTATAACCCTCCACATCTTTAGTCAGACTGCTACAGCTGTGCTTGTACATTTTTATCAAAAGGCCTTTGTATGTGCCCTCAGTGTTTTCAATGGGGGGAAACCTAATGATGCCATTTCCAGGAAAAGAAGCCAAAGTATATGATACGTAATGCCTACATTTAAGACAACTAGCTAAGAGAAAGCCGTGACAGAAAAGATCTTCCGGGTTATACATGTTATCAAAGAGTTGTGCTCAGATATACCTTTTCTACGAAACATGCATGTAGCAGTCTATCTGAAATAAGGTAAAAACAAGAATTTCTCAGAAGTCTTTTGAAGTACTTGAATTCAAAGCATTGTGGTACACAGAGTTGCTATTACCCCCCATATCTTTAGTCAGACTGCTGAAGTTTTGCTTTTACATTTTTAGCAAAAGGACTTTGTATGTGCCCTCAGTGGTTTCAATGGGAGAAAACCTAATTATGCCATTTCCAAGAAAAGAAGCCAAAGCCTGTGATATGTAATGCTTCCGTTGAAGACAACTCAGTAAGAGAAAGTTAGACAGAAATGACCTTCTGGGTAAAACCTGTTCCTAGAGAGTTATGCTCAGATATACCTTTTCTACCAAACATGTTTGTAACAGTCTATCTGAAAAAAGGTAAAAACATGAATTTCGCAGAAGCCTTTTGTAATACTTGAATTCAAAGCACTGTTGTACACAGAGTTGCTTTTACCCTATACATCTTTAGTCAGACTGCTGCAGCTTTGCTTTTACTTTTGTGGCAAAAGGCCGTTATATCTGCCCTCATTGGTTTCATTGGGAGGAAACATAACGATGCCATTTCCAAGAAAAGAAGCCAAAGCGTTTGATATGGAATGCCTATGTTTAAGACAACTAGCTAAGAGAAAGCTATGACAGAAAAGAATTCCCGTGTAATCCTGTTTCTAGAAAGTTATGCTGAGATATACCTTTTCTACCCAACATGCTTGTAAAAGTCTATCTGAAAACAGGTAAAAACCTGAATTTCTCAGAAGTCTTTTTAAATACCTGAATTCAAAGCACTTTTGTGCACACAGTTGCTTTAACCTTGTACATCTTTGGCCAGAAAGTTGAAGCTTTCCTTTTACTGTTTTAGAAAAAAGCCTTTATACCTGCCCACATTGGTTTCAATGGGAGAAAACCTAATGATGCCATTTCCAAGAAAAGAAGCCAAAGCATGTGATATGTAATGCCTATGTTTAAGACAACTAGCTTAGAGATAGCTGGACAGAAAAGAACTTTCGGGTAATCCCTATTCCTAGAGAGTTATTCTCAGATAGAACTTTTCTACCAAACATGCTTGTTACAGTATATCTGGAAAAAGGTAAAAAACATGAATTTCTCTGAAGTCTTTTAAAATACTTGAATTCAAAGCACTGTTGTACACAGAGTTGCTTTAATCCTTGACACTTTTAGTCAGACTGATGAAGCTTTGCTTTTACTTTTTTACAAAGGGCCTTTATATCTGCCTTCCTTGGTTTCAATGGGGGAAAACCTAATGATGCCCTTTTAAGGAAAAGAAGCCAAAGCTTTTGAAATGTAATGCCTGTGTTTAAGAAAACTAGCTAAGAGAAAGCTGGAAGGAAAAGACTTTCCAGGTAACCACTGTTACTAGAGAATTATGCTTAGATATACCTTTTCTACCGAACATGCTTGTAACAGTCTATCTGAAAAAAAGTGAAAAACTTGAATTTCAGAAAAAAATCACAAGTCACAGGGTACTCCAAAAGAAACAAAAACTGATAATGCTCTTGTCTACACTGGCAAATCATTTCAATCTTTCTAAAAAACCTATTGATAAAATATGATAAGGCAATTTGGATTTGGACCAATATATCACAAGGGCAATTAGCTATTGCTTTATATACCCTAAAAAATTTTAATCATCACTAAAAAAGGGTATAAACCAGAAGAATAACAATTTGAAAAAGTACATATTCCCAAATAAAGTAACGGAAAAGACTTGCCCCTTAATTATGTAGAGGAGAGGTTGTGCTTATATTTTTTGAGATGCTGATGAATGACCACTGAAGATGCCAACACAGAATGTCCAGGCGTGTTCCAGCAGATGCAGAAGAGGATCAGAGGATTCCTCACAAGGACAACCCCAGAAGCAATGACTTGGCATCCCATCTTTTCACAGAATGATACAGCCTTCTAATAGAACATTACAGAATGACAGACTTCAGAAACACCTGCATTTCAAGAAATATCTGATTCTCTAATAAGAACTGACTTTTGAACTTTTTAAATCACAGGACTAATTGCCTCTCTCTTAATGTCAACGACTGTGTCTTCTATTTTAAGTGGGATCCAATCTGCTCCATTTGTGAATGAATTTGCAAGGAATGTTACCTTGCCTTTGAAAACTCAAGATCAGACTCCCTCTCCAATGTAATTGTGGATACACCTATCTATGTATGAACTTTTAATTGCATTGATTTTACTTTTGCTCAATGTACATCTAGTAGAGATCTTGTTGAACAATATTTATTTTGCTTTATCCAACTAATCTCACTTATGCTTGATATCAAACATTGAGGGTATATACATATCTGATGTCTTTAAAAAGGGGGGGAAAGGTTTGTCAGATTTCCTGTCACTATATTCACTGTCATAATATTGTTAATGGTTCCAACTGCTGTGTTTGCAATCTAAACTGCAAAATAGGTTAATGAATTATCAAAAAAATGTTTCTGCAGACACAATATGATATAGGTAATGATCTATTCTATAAGATCAATTTATTACAATTAACATTATGATTAGTTATGAGTTAAAACCATTAAAAACTAAACTGTTACTCAGATGTGATTATAAATACACATCTATTTGTGTTACCACTAGCTTATATAATTCCTCTCATCCCAGTATCACATGGGAGAGCATCAGAGCCTGCTTATTGGGAGCATGGCATAATTTCAATATCACCTTAGAAATAGAAAGCTTTCAATCAAATTATTAAGATATTGAACATAATGAGATTCCTGGGATTGACCCAGTAGGAGCTATGAAAACAATTATTGATACATTGAAAAATCTCTATGCACCTACTTCCCATATTGATCATTATAATAGTCTGTTGTATATTTGGACCTTGCATTATAAAAATCATGAGGCACTGAATTACATGCCTTTAAGCTTCTCCTTAAAAAAGGGGGAATATGTGGTGAGACAGTGGCCCGAGCCAGGACTTCAGATAATTACCCTGATATCAGTGGACCTGAACAACAAAGACCTCTTCCAGATGCTACTTTTCATTAAGTCAGCTCTGGAGTTCTTTTGATATGGGTTACACTTATAAGGATGGTATTTCAGTTCTGAGGCTAAGAGGCTCTGCCCCAAAACTTTGGTTGTCCAAAACATTTGCAGGAAGTCAGTTCTTATGCAGATGTTCTTGATGATGCTGCCTTGGCCATTAGGCTTTCAGGCCAGCTCTCAAGAGCATCCTTTCACATGTAACTGACTGAAATAAGAGATAACTGCCCAAGACTCTATGGCACCTAGGAAACAATAGGCCATGTTACCACGATACTTCCAGGATACAACAGACTAAGATAATGATTTCTCTTCCTTCCCATCCTTTGTCTCTTTGCTCTATAAAAGCCTTTCCCTGAGTATTAATAAATGGAGTTCATGGTTCTTCCTTGAGCTACCCCTCAAAAAAAAGACTGCTGAATCTTTGTTTTTACTTTTTTAGCAAAAGGCCTTTGTATGTGCCCTCACTGGTATCAATGGGAGAAAACCTAATGATGCCATTTCCATAAAAAGCAGCCAAAACACGTGATAAGTAAAGCCTGTGTTTAAGACAACTACATAAGCGAAAGCTGGACAGAAAAGAACTTCTGGGTAATCCATGTTCCTAGGGAGTTATGCTCAGATATACCTTTTCTACCAAACATGCTTTTAACAGTCTATCTGAAAAAAGGTAAAAACATGAATTTCTCAGAAGTCTTTTGAAATACTTGAATTCAAAGCACTGTTGTACACAGAGTTGCTTTAACCCTCCACATCTTTAGTCTGACTGCTGCAGCTTTACATTTACTTTTTTAGTAAAGAGTCTTTATATTTGCCCTTATTGTTTTCAATGGGGAAAACCTAATTATGCTATTTCCATGAAGAGAAGCCAAAGCATTTGATGTGTAATGCCTCCATTTAAGACAACTAGCTAAGAGAAAGCTGGGACAGACAAGAACTTCCGTGTAATCCCTGTTTCTAGAGAGTTATGACGAGATATACATTTTCTAACCAACATTCTTTATAGTCTATCTGAAAAAAGGTAAAAATATGAATTTCTCAGAAGTCTTCTGAAATACTTGCATTCAAAGCACTGAGGTACGCAGAGTTTCTATAACCCTCCACATCTTTAGTCAGACTCTGCAGCTGTGCTTTTACAGTTTTAGCGAAAGGCCTTTGTATGTGTCCTCAGTGTTTTCAATGGGAGAAAACCTAATTATGCCATTTCCAAGGAAAGAAGCCAAAGCCTGTTATATGTAAGGCATCCATTAAAGACAAGTCAGTAAGAGAAAGTTGAACAGAAAAGAACTTCCGGGTAATCCCTGTTCCTAAAGAGTTATGCTCAGACATACCTTTTCTACCAAACATGTTTGTAAGAGTCTATCTGAACAAAGGTAAAAACATGAATTTCTCAGAAGCCTTTTGAAATACTTGAATTCAAAGCACTGTTGTACACAAACTTGCTTTTACCCTCCACATCTTTAGTCAGACTGCTGCAGCTTTGCTTTTACTTTTGTAGCAAAAGGCCATTATATCTGCCCTCATTGGTTTCAATGGGAGGAAACATAATGATGCTATTTCCAAGAAAAGAAGCCAAAGCGTTTGATATGGAATGCCTCCGTTTAAGACAACTAGCTAAGAGAAAGCTGTGACAGAAAAGAACTGGGTAATCCTTGTTTCTAGACAGTTATGCTCAGGTATACCTTTTCTACCAAACATGCTGGTAACAGTCTATCTGAAAAGGGTATAAACATAAATTTCTCAGAAGTCTTTTGAAATACTTGAAGTCAAAGCACTGTTGTACACAGACTTGCTTTAAGCCTCCACATCTTTAGTCAGACTGCTGCACCTTTGCTTTTACTTTTGTAACAAAAGGCCTTTATATCTGCCCTCATTGGTTTCAATGGGGAAAACCTAATGATGCCATTTCATGGAAAAGAAGCCAAAGCATTTGATATGTAATGCCACCTTTTAAGACAAGTAGCTAAGAGAAAGCCATGACAGAAAAGAACTGCTGAGTAATCCCTTAGTCTACAGAGTTTTGCTCAGGTATACGTTTCCTACCAAAGTTGCTTCAGAACCTGAATTTCTCAGAAGTCTTTTAAAATACTTCAATTCCAGGCAGATCCAAGATGGCGGAGTAGAAACAGCTCTTCCAAGCCTCTCAGCCCCCAGATTCCCCCCAAACTATGTAAAAGGGTACTCTGAACAACTTCTGGAGCCCCAGCACCCACAGAATGACACAGAAAAGCTAACCTCCCACTGAGGGAAGCCCAGCAGCCCTGCAGGAAGGACCAGCGCAGAGGTCTGGGAGCTGGCAGTGTGCAGTTTGCAGAGCATGGGGAGCCGAACCGACCCCAGGTCCCCGTGAGCTGAGGTTTTAGCCCCAGGGCGGCAAGGCCAACAGCTGGCTGGAGGAACCTCAGAACACCAGCAGCTGTGGCGACTCCAAAGTTATCAACATAGACATGCCTAGGAAAAGGTGAGAGGTTAGTGTCCTATGGACTTTGGGACCGATACTTGGGGAATGCGTGGGCTCCCTCCCCTGGGGGCTAGAAGTCGCTGAGGAGACACACCATTTTGTAGTTTTCAGAGGCAGCTCCAGCTCCTGGGCTGCGAACTGTAGGGAGATCAAGCGATCAGTCTTGTGGGGTAATCGCCCTTGTTTTAACCTCCCTGGATGTGGATTGCGACCTAGGGTGGAAGTCATGGGTGGGTTTACAGCTTGCCAGAAATGGAAGTTGCCCCCCACACGTTCAGGATGAAAATTCCTCTTTCTGGCCTTAAAGCCATAGTGTGGCAATAAGCCCAAAAGTCACGTAATTAAGTGCCAACATGCCAAGGCAAAGGAAACAGAAAAATGCAACCCTAGACTCCTATTTTGGGGGCATAGAGTGGGAAAAGGACTGTGAGGTTAGAAGTCCTGCTCCAAAAGCCCCAGGGGAAAACATGAGTGGGTTGCAGGCCATAGAGGACCTTAAGAAGGACTTTAAAAATCAAATAAGAGAAGTGGAGGAAAAATTGGAAAGAGAAATGAGGATGCAGGAAAAGTATGAAATGAGGGTCAACAGCCTGACTGAGGAAAACAACCCCTTAAAAAATAGACTAACTCAAATGGCAAAGGAGGTCCAACAGGGCAATGAGGAGAAGAATGCCTTTAAAAGTCGAATTTGCCAGATGGTAAAAGAATCGCAAAAGTTGACTGAGAAGATTCATTCCTTCAGAGTTAGACTGGAGCAAATGGAAGCTAGTGACTTTATGAGAAATCAAGATGCTGCTAAGCAGAACCAAACAAATGAAAGATTAGAAGGCAGTGTGAAATATCTCATGGGAAAAACCACTGACCTGGAAAATAGATCCAGGAGAGACAATTTAAAAAATATTGGACTACCCGAAAGCCTTGATTAAAGAAAGAACCTAGAAATCATCCTTCAAGTAATTCTCAAGGAAAATTGCCCTAATGTTTTAGATCCGGAGGGCAAAATAGAGGTTCAAAGAACCCACTGATCACCTCCTGAAAAAGATCCCAAAAAGAAAACTCCCAGGAATATTATAGCCAGGTTCCAGAATCCCCAGATCAAGGAGAAAATACTACAAGCAGCCAGGAAGAAACAATGTCAATATTGTGGAAACACAATCAGAATAGCCCAGGACCTGGCAGCTTCTACACTGAGGGATCGAAGGGCATGGAATATGATATTCCAGAGGGCAAAAGAACTGGGAATGAACCCAAGGGTCACCTACCCAGCAAAACTGAGTATTTTGGGTTTTTTTGTTTTATTTTGTTTTAGGGGGAAATATGGTCATTCAATGGAATAGAGGACTTTCAAGCATTCTCGGGGAAAAAACCAGAACTGAATAGAAAATTTGACATCTGGACACAAGAAGCAAGAGATGCCTGAGAAGGTAATCAGGGAAAAGAAATCAAAAGGAACTTATCAAAGTTGAACTATTTAATTTCCTATATGGAAAAGCAATAATAGTGACTGATGATATCTTTCTCACTATGAAAATAATGGAAGAAGGGGGTGTAGTCATATGAATATATATGTGAATGTGTGTATATATGGTTACAGTTATATATGGATAGAGGGTATAGGTTGAATTTGTTGGATAAGGAGAATACTCAAGGGATGAAATTATGAGGTGAGAGAGGAAAGTGGCAAGAGGAGATGGGGAGAGACAGGGTAGGGTAAACTATCCCATGTAGAAGAAGCAAGGGGAAGTGGTTGCAAGGGAGGGGGAGAATAGGAAGGCTAAAAAGGCAAAACCACGTTCACATTGAATTTGGTTCAGGGAGAGAATGGCATACCTACTAAATGGGATATCTCAACCTGCAGCAGGATAGGGGGAAGGAGGATGAGAGGAGGGATGATGGATGGGAGGGCATCCTTGGTGGGAGGTATGGTTGGAAGTACCCACTATAGAAGAGGGTCAGGATTGTGTAGGGAATGGACCAGGTGGGGGGGTGGGATGAGCGGGAGGGAATTATAAACAGCCTTGTACAATATATCTACTATGATAATGTTTTGCATAGCTAGACATGTACAACATATACTGAATTACTTATCTCCCAAGAGGGAATGGGTGACAAGGGAGGAAGGAAATGGATCTGAATTTCGAGGTCTTAACATTAATTGTTTCAAATATATTTTAAAAAATACTTTATGTCCCTCATCTCATTTGCATCTCACAACTCTGTTGGGTAGGTAGGATTAGCATCCCATTTTGTTGTTGTCATTTTTCAGTTGTATCTGACTCTTCATGACCCCGAAATGGGGGGTAAAGATACTGGAGTGGTTTGCCATTTCCTTCTCCAGCTCATTTTACAGGAGAAAAATCTGAGGCCAATAGGGTTAAGTGATTTGCCCAGGGTCCAAAAGCAAGTAAGTGTCTGAAGAGTAGTCTTTCTGAGTCAAGACCCAACACTCTATTCACTGTACCACAGAGAGAGATTGATCTGCCCAGAGTCACAAACCTAGTGGGTAGATATTGGACTAGATTCAAACGTAGGTCCTCCTTACTACATATATAGAGCGCTTCACAAAATATTAAACTGATGTGTGCCTCTCCATATCATCCTTTTTCAAATGAAAACACTCAAAAGGGAACCATTAAATCATTAATTAATTGAAACAATTTTCATTCTGTTAGAAAGAACCAGGATAGTAGGAATTCTTTCCTAAAGGTGGGCAGCAATGAATTCTGAAAATGAGCTTTTTCAAATGCTCAATTTTGCCTGAGATTGGTTTGGGTACTTGTCACTATTTCTGAGAGCTTGGGGGAGAGAAGAAAGAAAAAGAAATTTACATGATAATTTTGTCATCTATTTGAAAGAAATAGTAAATTTCATCAGATAAAGTCTTCAACTGATTTTCATTTCTCTTTATTGGTCAAAATATGAAATGATCTTCAACTGATTTTCATTTTTCTTTATTGGTCAAAATATGAAATGAAATTTTTTTTTTGTCATAAAAGAACTGAATCTTACTGGGTGGAATGCTTTTGGGGTTATGTTTTGCTCTTTTGAGTAAAATGATTTTCAATAATCAATTTTAACAATCAAGTTATAAAAATAAGAGTAAGTTCTCACAAAAAAAATACTTCAGTTCAAAGCACTGTTGTACACATAGTTGCTTTAAACCTCTACATCTTTAGTCAGACTGCTGAAGCTTTGCTTTTACTTTTTTAGCAAAGGGCCTTTATATGTGCCCTCATTGGTATCAATGGGGGAAAACCTAATGATGCCATTTCCACGAAAAGAAGCCAAAGCATTTGATATTCAATGCCTGTATTTAAGACAACTAGCTAAGAGAAAGCTTTGACAGAAACGAACTTACAGATAATTGCTGTTTCTAGAGAGTTATGCCCAGATATACCGTTTCTACGAAACATGCTTGTAACAGACTATCTGAAAAAAGGTAAAAACATAAATTTCTAAGAAGTCCTTTGAAATACTTGAATTAAAAGCACTGTTGTGAACAGAGTTGCTTTAACCCTCCAAATCTTTAGGCAGACTGCTGCAGCTTTCCTGTTACTGTTTTAGAAAAAGGCCTTTATATCTGTCCTCATTGGTTTCATCGGGAGCAAAACTAATGCTGCAATTTCCAACAAAAGAACACCAAACAATTGAGATGTAATGGCTGTGTTTAAGACAACTAAGAGAACCTTTCAAAGAAAAGACCTTACATATAATACCTGCTTCTACAGAGTTGTATTCAGATATAGCTTCTCTACCAAACATGCTCAGAATAGGCTATCTGAAAAATAGGTGAAAACCTGAATTTCTCAGAAGTCTTTTGAAATACTTGAATTCTAAGCACTGTTCTACTCAGAGTTCCTTTAATCCTCCACATCTTGAGTCAGACTGCTGAAGCTTTGCTTTTAGTTTTTTAGCAAAAGGCCTTTATATCTGCCCTCTTTGGTTTCAAAAGGAGAAAAATTAATGATGCCATTTCCAAAAAAAGAAGACCACGAAATTGAAATGTAATGGTTGAGTGTAAGAAAACTCGCTAAGAGAACCTTTCACAGAAAATAACTTACATGCAATGCCTGTTTCTACAGAGTTATGGTCAGATGTACCTGCTCTAACAAACATGCTCAGAATAGGGAATCTGAATAAAAGGTGAAAACCTGAATTTCTCAGAAGTCTTTTGAAATATTAGAATTCTAAGCACTGTTGTCCACAGAGTTACTTTAACCCGCCACATCTTGAGTCAGACTGCTGAAGCTTTGCTCTTACTTTTTTAGGAAAAGGCCCTTGTTTCTGCCCTCATTGTTTTCAATGGGAGAAATATAATGATGCCATTTCCAAAAAAAGAAGACCTAGCAGTTGAGATGTAATGTCTGTATTTTAGACAACTAGATAAGAGAACCTTTCCCAGAAAAGAACTTACATGTAATGCCTGTTTCTACCGAGTTATGGTCAGATATACCTTCTATACCAAACATGCTCAGAAGAGGCTATCCGAAAAATAGGCGAAAATCTCAATTTCTCAGAAGTCCTTTGAAATATTAGAATTCTAAGCACTGTTGTACACAGAGTTCCTTTAACCCTCCACATCTTTAGTCAGACTGTTCAAGCTTTCATTTTACTGTTTTATCAAAATGCCTTTACATCTGCCCACATTGGTTTCAATGCGAGATCTCTTAATAATGCCATTTCCACCAAAAGAAGACCAAGCAATAACGATGTAATGGCTTTGTTGAAGACAACTTACTAAGAGAAAGCTGTCACAGAAGAGAACTTCGGGTAATCCCTGTTTCCACAGAGTTACGCTCAGATTTACCCTCTCTACAAAACATGCTCAGAATATTATATCTGAAAAAAAGGTGAAAACCTTAATTTCTCAGAAGTCTTTTGAAATACTTGAATTCTAACCACTATTATACACAAAATTCCTTTAACCCTCCACATCTTCAGTCAGACTGCTGAAGCTTTGCTTTTACTTTTTTAGCAAATGGCCTTTATATCAGCCCTCATTGGTTTCAATGGGGGAAAACCTAATGATGCCATTGTCAAGAGAAGTAGCCAAAGCATTTGAAATGTAATGCCTGCGTTTAAGACAACTAGTAAGAGAAAGCTGGATAGAATAGAACTTCTCGGTAATCTCTATTTCTACAGAGTTATGCTTAGATATACCTTTTTTACCAAACAAGGTTGTAACAGTTTATCTAAAAAGGTAAAAACATAAATTTGTCAGAAGTCTTTTAAAATACTTGAATTGAAAGCACTGTTGCATACAGAGTTGCTTTAACATAACACATCTTTAGTCAGACTGTTGCAGCTTTGCTTTTACTTTTTTAGCAAAAGACCTTTGTATCTACCCTCATGGATTTCAGTGGGAGAAAACCTAATGATGCCATTCCCTTAAACGAAGCCAAAGCATTTGAAATGTAATGTCTGCATTTAAGACAACTAGCTAAGCGAAAGTTGTGACAGAAAAGAACTTCGGAGTAATCCCTGTTTCTACAGAGTTATGCTCAGATATACTTTTCTACCAAACATTCTTGTAACAGTCTACCTGAAAAAAGGTAAAAACATGAATTTCTCAGAATCCTTTGGAAATACTTGAATTCAAAGGACTGTTTCGAAGAGAGTTGCTATAACCCTCCAGATCTTTAATCAGACTGCTGCAGCTTTGCTTTTACTTTTTTAGCAAAAGGCCTTTATATCGGGGGCAGCTAGGTGGTGCAGTGAGTAGAGTGCCAGCCCTGGAGTCAGAAGGACCTGAGTTTGGATCTGGCCTCCGACACTTAACACACACAAACAAAAAAAAAAAACCTAGCTGTGTGACCTTGGGCAAGTTACTTAACCCCAACTGCCCTCCAAAAAGCAAAAAAAAAAAAAAAAAAAACCCAAAAAACCAAAAGGCCTTTATATTGGCCTTCATTGGTTTCAATGGGGGAAAACCTAATGATGCTAATTCCAGTTTCTAGAAAGTTATGCTCAGATATACCTTTTCTTCCAAACATGCTTGTAACAGTCTATCAGAAAAAAAATAAAACTTGAATTTCGCAGAAGTCTTTTGAAATACTTGAATTCAAGGCACTGTTGCACACAGAGTTGCTTAAACCCTCCACATCTTTAATTAGACTGCTGCAGCTTTGCTTTTACTTTTGTAGCAAAAGGCCTTTTTATCTGCCCTCATTGCTTTCAATGGTACTAAAACTAATGCTGCCATTTCCAACAAAAGAAGACCAAACAATTGAGATGTAATGGCTGTGTTTAAGACAACTAGCTAAGAGAACCTTTCACAGAAAAGAACTTACATGTAATGCCTGTTTCTACAGAGTAATGGTAAGATATACCTTCTCTACCAAACATGCTTGTAACAGTCTATCTGAAAAAAGGTAAAAACATGAATTTCTCAGAAACCTTTTGAAATACTTGAATTGTAAGCACGTTTGAAAACAGAGTTGATTTAACCCTCCACATCTTTAGTCAACCTGCTGAAGATTTGCTTTTACTTTTTTAGCAAAAGGCTTTTATACCTGCCCACAGCGGTTTCAATGGGAGAAAAAGTAATGATGCCATTTCCAACAACAGAAGATCAAGCAATTGAGATGAAATGGCTATCTTGAAGAAAACTAGTTAAGAGAACTTGTCACAGAAAAGAACATCCGTGTAATCCCTGTTTCTAAAGACTTATGGTTTGGTATACCAGAGTTCCTTTAATGCTGTACAGCTTTATTCAGAAAGCTAATGTTGCAATTTTTATCCCATTGAAACCAAAGAGGGCAGATATAAAGGCCTTTTGCTACAAAAGTTAAAGCAAAGCTTCAGCAGTCTAACTAAAGATGTGGAGGGTAAAAGCAACTTTGTGTACAACAGTGCTTTGAATTCAAGTATTTCAAAAGGCTTCTGAGAAATTCATGTTTTTACCTTTGTTCAGATAGACTCTTACAAACATGTTTGGTAGAAAAGGTATATCTGAGCAAAACTCTCTAGAAACACGGATTACTCGGAAGTTCTTTTCTGTCACAGCTTTCTCTTAGCTAGTTATCTTAAAACCAAGCAATAAATTTCAAATGCTTTGGCTTCTTTTCCTGGAAATGGCATCATTTGGTTTTCCCCATTGAAACCATCGAGGGTACATATAAAGGCCTTTTGCTAAAAAACTAAAAGACAGCTTCAGCAGTCTGACTAAAAATGTGGACGGTTAAAGCCACTCTGTGTAAAACAGTGCTTTTAATTCAAGTATTTCCAAAGAATTCTGAGAAATTCAGGTTTTTACTTTTTTTCAGATAGACTGTTACAAGCATTTTTGGTGGAAAAGGTATATCTGAGCATAACTCTCTAGGAACAGGGATTACACGATAGTTCTTTTCTGTCCACCTTTCTCTTAGTTAGTTGTCTTCAACGCAAGCATTACATATCACAGGCTTTGGCTACTTTTTGTGGAAATGGCATCATTAAGTTTTCTCCCATTGAAACCAATAAGGGCAGATACAAAGGCCTTTGGCTAAAAAAGTAAAAGAAAAGCTTCAGCAGTCTGACTAAAGATGTGGAGGGTTAAAGCAACTTTGTGTCCAAAAGTGCTTTGAATTCATGTATTTCAAGAGACTTGGACTAATTCAAGTTTTAACCGTTTTTCAGATAGAATGTTACCAGCCTGTTGGGTAGAAAAGGTGTATTTGAACATAACTCTCTAGGAAAAGGGATTACCCGGAAGTTCTTTTCTCTCCCAGCTTTCTCTTAGCTAGTTTTTTTAACTACAGGCATTACATTTCAAATGCTTTGGCTTCTTTTCCTGGAAATGGCATCATATGGTTTTCCCCATTGAAACCATTGAGGGTACATATAAAGGCCTTTTGGTAAAAATGTAAAAGCAAAGTTTCAGCAGTCTGATTAAAGACGTGGAGCGTAAAAGCAACTCTGTGTACAACAGTTCTTTGATTCAAGTATTTCAAAAGAATTCTGAGAAATTTAGCTTTTACCTTTTTCCAACTAGATTGTTACAAGCATATTTGGTAGAAAAGGTATATCTGGGCATAACACTCTAGGAACAGGGAATAACAGGAAGTTCTTTTCTGTCCAGCTTTCTCTTAGCCAGTTGTCTTAAACACAGGCATTACGTATCACAGGCTTTGTCTTCATTTCGTTGAAATGTCAACATTAGGTTTTCTGCACTTGAAACCATTGATGGCAGATATAAAGGACTTTTGCTAAAAAAGTAAAAGAAAGCTTCAGCAGCCTGACTAAAAATGTGGAGGGTTAAAGCAACTCTGTGTACAACAGTTCTTTGAATTCAAGTATTTCAAAAGACTTCTGAGAAATTCAGGCTTTTACCTTGTTTCAGATAGAGTGTTACAAGCATGATTGGTAGTAAAGGTATATCTGAGCATAATTCTAGGAACAGGGATTACGTGCAAGTTCTTTTCTATCCAACTTTCTCTTAGTTAGTTGTCTTCAACGCAAGCATTACATATCACAGGCTTTGGCTTCTTTTCAAGAAATGGCATCATTAGTTGGCGGAGCTAAGATGGCGGAGCCAAGATGGCGGAGTAGAAACAGCTCGTCCAAGCCTCTCTGCCCCCAGATTCCCCCCAAACTATGTAAAAGGGGACTCTGAACAACTTCTGGAGCCCCAGCACCCACAGAACGACACAGAGAAGCTAACCTCCCTCTGAGGACAGCCCAGCAGCCCTGCAGGAAGGACCAGCGCAGAGGTCTGGGACCTGGCAGCGCGCAGAGCGCAGTTCCCCGTGAGCCGAGGTTTTAGCCCCAGGGCGGCACAGCCAACAGCCGGCTGGAGGAACCCCAGAACACCAGGAGCTGTGGCGACTCCAGAATTATCAAGATAGACATGCCTAGGACAAAGTAAGAGGTTAGTGTCCTATGGACTTTGGGGCCTGTATTTGGGGAATGCGTCAGCTCCCTCCCCTGGGGCCTAGAAGTCGCTGAGGAGACACACCATTTTGTAGTTTTCAGAGGCAGCACCAGCTCCCAGCCTACAAATCATGGGGAGATCCAGCGATCAGTTTTGGGGGGTAATGGCTCTTGCTCTAACCTCCCTGGATCTGGATTGTGATCTAGGGTGGAAGTCGTGGGTAGGTTTACAGCTTGCCAGAAAGAGAAGTTTCCCCCCACATGTTTCAGACAAAAATTCCTCTATCTGGCCTTAAAGCCATAGTGTGGCAACAAGCCCAAAAGTCAAGCAATTAAGTGGCAACATGCCAAGGCAAAGGAAACAGAAAAATGCAACCCTAGACTCCTATTTTGGGGGCATAGAGCGGGAAAAGGACTGTGAGGTCAGAAGTCCTGCTCCAAAAGCCCCAGGGGAAAACATGAGCGGGTTGCAGGCCATAGAGGACCTTAAGAAGGACTTTAAAAATCAAATAAGAGAAGTGGAGGAAAAATTGGAAAGAGAAATGAGAAGGATGCAGGAAAAGTATGAAATGAGGGTCAACAGCCTGACTGAGGAAAACAACACCTTAAAAAATAGACTAACTCAAATGGCAAAGGAGGCCCAAAAGGGCAATGAGGAGAAGAATGCCTTAAAAAGTCGAATTTGTCAGATGGAAAAAGAATCTCAAAAGTTCACTGAGGAGATTCATTCCTTCAGAGTTAGACTGGAGCAAATGGAAGCTAATGACTTTATGAGAAATCGGGATGCTGTTAAGCAGATCCAAACAAACAAAAGATTAGAAGGCAATGTGAAATATCTCATGGGAAAAACCACTGACCTGGAAAATAGATCCAGGAGAGACAATTTAAAAAATATTGGACTACCCGAAAGCCTTGATCAAAGAAAGAACCTTGAAATCATCCTTCAAGAAATTCTCAAGGAAAATTGCCCCGATGTTTTAGATCCAGAGGGCAAAATAGAGGTTGAAAGAACCCACTAATCACCTCCTGAAAAAGATCCCAAAAAGAAAACTCCCAGAAATATTATAGCCAGGTTCAAGAATCCCCAGATCAAGGAGAAAATACTACAAGCAGCCAGGAAGAAACAATGTCAATATTGTGGAAACACAATCAGAATAGCCCAGGACCTGGCAGCTTCTACGCAGAGGGATCGAAGGGCATGGAATATGATATTCCAGAGGGCAAAAGAACTGGGAATGAACCCAAGGGTCACCTACCCAGCAAAACTGAGTATTTTGTTTCAGGGGAAAATATGGTCATTCAGTGGAATAGAGGACTTTCAAGCATTCTTGAGGAAAAAACCAGAGTTGAATAGAAAATTTGACATCCAGACACAAGAAGCAAGAGATGCCTGAGAAGGTAATCAGGGAAAAGAAATCAAAAGGAACTTATCAAAGTTGAACTATTTACTTTCCTATATGGAAAAGCAATAACTGTGACTGATGATATCTTTCTCACTATGAAAATAATGGAAGAAGGGGGTGTAGTCATATGAATACATATGTGAATGTGTGTGTATATGGTTACAGTTATATATGGATAGAGGGCATAGGTTGAATTTGTTGGGAAGGGAGAATACTCAAGGGATGAAATTATGAGGTGAGAGAGGAAAGTGGCAAGAGGAGATGGGGAGAGACAGGGTAGGGTAAACTATCCCATGTAGAAGAAGCAAGGGGAAGTGGTTGCAAAGGAGGGGGAGAATAAGGAAGACTAAAAAGGCAAAACCACATTCACGTTGAATTTGGTTCAGGGAGAAAATCACATACCTACTAAATGGGATATCTCAACCTGCAGCAGGATAGGGGGAAGGAGGATGAGAGGAGGGATGATGGATGGGAGGGCATCCTTGGGGGGAGGGGAGGTTGGAAGTACCCACTATAGAAGAGGGACAGGATCATGTAGGGAATGGACCAGCTGGGGGGTGGGATGAGTGGGAGGGAATTATAAGCAGCCTTGTACAATATATCTACTATGATAATGTTTTGCATAGCTAGACATGTATAACATATACTGAATTACTTATATCCCAAGAAGGAATGGGTGACAAGGGAGGAAGGAAATGGATCTGAAATTTGAGGTCGTAACATTAAATGTTTCAAATGTATATAAATACTATTATTAATGCTCTTTTGCTTGCAATGGGGAGATAAGATGTGCAGGCATTGGGACACAAAGATTCACCTTCCTCTAATGGAAAAGTCGATGGGGGTATGGGTGAAGTTATGGGAGAGAGCAGATTGGAGGAAGCGATATCTTGTGCGACTACTATTCTGGGAGGTTGGGTAGGGGAATAATGGGAGGAAAATGATTGTAACTCAAAATCTGGCGGAAATGAATGATGTAAAACAGAAGTTAAAGCATTTGTTTAAAAAAAAAACAGATGGCATCATTAGGTTTTCTCCCATTGAAACTAATGATGGCAGATACAAAGCCCTTTTGCTAAAAAAGCAAAAGCAGGCAGGCTCTGGGCTGGCTGTGAGGTGGAGACGCCGGGGGCAGACTCTGGGGCTGCAGGCCCAGAAGCCCTGGCCTTGCGTGGCACCGCAGCCCGCTGGGGTTTATGGCTGAGCGGGCGCTGACCCGGGCAGCCTGTGCCCACCGGCCCGGGTGTAGGGGGGTGCCTCGCTGCCCCGCCCCGGGCTTTCCGGTCCCTTTGGCCCCACGTGCTCACGGCCCAAGCCCGTGTCTCCTTTTCTGTCTCCTGCCTCCGCACCCGCGTGCCGCCCATGCCCCCTGCTTGCTTCCCTCCCTGCCCTGGCTTTCCTCAGCGCCTTTACTCCCTCCAGCTGTCACTTAAATGAGCCTGCTATGGAAGCTAGATCAATTGTGACCTCAAAACAGAAAATTGAAGTAGTTTGTGGTATCCCAACTCAGGTGGTCTGCACAGCTTTCAGCAGTCACATCTTTGTGTTGGTGACCCAGTATGGAAAAATGGGTACCCTGGTCTCTCTGGAACCTAGTACCACAGCCAATGATACCTGCAAGTCTACTATCACTACTAGAGTGCTCCTCTGGCAAGATGAGCCCCTTATCCACGTCTTTGCAAAGAACCTAGTGATGTTCGTTTCTCAAGAAGCAGGAAACAGGCCTATTCTCCTGGCTCTGGCCTTGAAGGAAAAAAGTGTGGGAGGGGTGAGAGCACTGAAGGAAGTGATTCGAAGCTGCCAGTTGTGGTGAGGCAAGGACCTGCCTGCCGGCTGGATATTCCTAGGGGAGACTCTTGAATCAAGAAGTCATATCCCTTCCTCTGAAGGAACCTTTCATTTTCTTATGGCTCATGCAGCTAAGAGAGAATTGTTTTCACATCTCAGGACAAACTCAGTTTGGTTATGATACTAATATTGGGGGTGGTAGGGTGGGGGAAGGAACTATTTCTTTGGAAATTTGTGAATGTTTTTCCCTTGAGGTCCACAGAATGGCATGCATTTGAAAATTGTAACAGTGCATCATCCTGCTGGCTGGGCTCCCCCTGTGTTCTGTGTATAGCCTCAGCTGCAGGAGGAATTTGAGAAGAGAAAACTAAGCCATGTAGTAGTCAATGCTCATTTTTACCTACTTTATCACTTTTTTTCTTATATAGTAAACATTTCAATTGCACAAGCCCCTACATTCCATAACTATGAATGTTTTGTTGTTTGTTTGTTTGTTTTGATGGTGGAAGACAGGGTAATTGGAGTTAAGAGACTTGCCCAAGGTCAGACGGCTAGTAAGTGTTGGGTGTCTGAGGTCGGATTTGAACTCAGGTCCTCCTGATTCTATTCACTGTGCCACCAAGCCACCACTTACTATGAATATAATTAAAAGTACCCTAGATGTATGAAAACTTGTTTCATAAGGAATGATAGGTATATGACTCAAATTGGTCAAATAAATGCTGTAAATTTTAAAAAAAAGCAAAAGCAAAGCTTCAGCAGTTTGACTAAGATGTGGAGGGTTAAAACAACTCTGTGTACAACAGTACTTTGAATTCAAGTATTTCAAAAGACTTCTGAGAAATTCAGGTTTTCACATATATATTTCAGATAGCCTAATCTGAGCACGTTTGGGTGAGATGGTATATCTGACCATAACTCAGTAGAAACAGGCATTACATGTAAGTTCTTTTCTGGGAAAGGTTCGCTTAGCTAGTTGTCTTAAACACAGACATTACATCTCAACTGCTTCGTCCTCTTTTGTTGGAAATGGCATCGTTAGTTTTTCTCCCATTGAAAACAATGAGGGCAGGGGCGGCTAGGTGGCGCAGTGAGTAGAGCGCTGGCCCAGGATTTCAGAAGGACCTGAGTTCAGATCCGGCCTCAGACACTTAAGGCACACACAAACAACAACAACAAAAAAACCTAGCCGTGTAACCTTGGGCAAGTTACTTAACCCCAATTGCCCTCCCAAAAAAAAAAAAAAAAGATACAAGTACCAAAGATAGAAGAAGGGAGCACAAACAAAAAGTTGAGCCTGGTACATAAAAAAATAGTGCCCCGAAAACAATGAGGGCAGATAAAAATGAGCGTAGAAACAAGGGCCTTTTGCTAAAAGAAGTAAGAGCAACTCTTCAGTAATCTGACGAAAGATGTGGAAGGATAACGGAACTCTGTGTACAACAGTGCTTAGAATTCAAGTATTTCAAAAGACCTCTGAGAAATTCATGTTTTTACCTTTTTTCAGATAGACTGTTTCAAGCATGTTTCATAGAAAAGGTATATCTGAGCATAACTCTATAGAAAGAGGTATTACGCAGAAGTTCTTTTCTGTCATAACTTTCTCTTAGCTAGGTGTCTTAAACACAGGCCTTTCATATCAAATGCATTGGCTTGTTTTCCCAGAAATGGCATCATGAGGTTTTCCCACATTGCAACCAAATGAGTGCAGACACAAAGGCCTTTTCCTAAAAATGTAAAAGAAAAGCTTCAGCAGTCTTATTAAAGATGTGGAGGGGTATAGCAACTTTGTGTAGAACAGTGCTTTGAATTCAAGTATTTCCAACGACTTCTGCTAAATTCATATTTTTACCTTTTTTCAGATAGACTGTTACAAGTATGTTTTTTAGAAAAGGTATATCTGAGCATAACTCTGTAGGAATAGAGATTACCCAGAAATTCTATTCTGTCCAGCTTTCTCTTAGCTAGTTGTCTTAAACGCAGGCATTACATTTCAAATGCTTTGGCTCCTTTTTTTGGCAATGGCATCATTAGGTTTTCCCCCATTGAAACCAATGAGGGCTGATATAAAGGCCTTTTTATAAAAAACTTAAAGCAAAGCTGCAGCAGTCTTACTAAAGATGTGGAGGTTTAAAGCAACTCTGTGTACAACAGTGCTTTGAAGTCAAGTATTTCAAAAGATTTCTGTGAAATTCATATTTTTACCTTATTTAGATAGGCTGTTACAAGTATGTTTGTAGAAAAGGTATATCTGAGCATAACTATGTAGAAACAGGGATAAATCGGAAGTTCTTTTCTGTCGCAGCTTTTGCCTAATTAGTTGTCTTAACCCCAACCATTACATTTCAAATGCTTTGGCTTCTTTAACTGGAAATGGCATCATTAGCTTTTCCCCCTTTGAAACCAATGAGAGCAGATAGAAAGGCCTTCTGCTAAAAAAGTTAAAGGAAAGCTGCATCAGTCTCACTAAAGATGTGGAGGGTTAAAGCAACTCTGTTTACAACTGTGCTTTGAATTCAAGTATTTCAAAAGACTACTGAGAAATTTATGTTTTTATCTTTTTTCTTATAGACTGTTACAAGCATATTAGGTAGAAAAGGTATATCAATGCAAAACTCTCTAGGAACAGGGATTACCCAGAAGTCCTATTCTGTCCAGCTTTCTTTTAGCTAGTTGTCTTTATCCCAACCATTACATTTCAAATGCTTTGGCTTCTTTAACTGGAAATGGCATCATTAGCTTTTCCCCCTTTGAAACCAATGAGAGCAGATAGAAAGGCCTTTTGCTAAAAAAAGTTAAAGCAAAGCTGCAGCAGTCTGACTAAAGATGTGGAGGGTTAAAGCAACTCTGGGTACAACTGTGCTTTGAATTCAAGTATTTCAAAAGACTACTGAGAAATTTATGTTTTTATCTTTTTTCTTATAGACTGTGACAAGCATATTTGGTAGAAAAGGTATATCTAAGCAAAACTCTCTAGGAACAGGGATTACCCAGAAGTCCTATTCTGTCCAGCTTTCTTTTAGCTAGTTGTCTTTAACCCAACCATTACATTTCAAATGATTTGTCTTCTTTTCCAGTAAATGGCATTATTATGTTTTCCCTGATTGCAACCAATGACCGCAGATATAAAGGCCTTTTGCTACAAAAGTAAAAGCAAAGCAGCAGCAATCTGACTAAAGATGTGGAGGGTTAAAGCAACTCTGTGTACCACAGTACTTGGAACACAAGTATTTTAAAAGTCTTCAGAGAAATTCAGGTTTTGACCTCTTTTCAGATAGACTGTTACAAGCATGTTTGGTAGAAAAGTTATATCTGAGCATAACTCTCTAGGAACAGGGAATACCCAGAAAATCTTTTCCGTCCAGCTTATCTTAGTTAGTTTTCTTAAACACAGGCATTACATTTCAAATGCTTTGGCATCTTTTCGTGGAAATGGCATCATTAGGTTTTGCCCCTTTGAAACCAATGAGGGCACATATAAAGGTCTTTTGCTACAAAAGTAAAAACAAAGCAGCAGCAGTCTGACCAAAGATGTGGTGGGTTAAAGCAACTCTATGTACAACAGTACCTTGTAATCAAGTATTTTGAAAGACTTCAGAGAAATTCAGGTTTTTACCTTTTTTCAGATAGACTCTTACAAGCATATTTGGTAAAAAAAAAAAAAAAGGTATATACGAGAATAACTCTCTAGAAACAAGGATTACCCAGAAGTTCATTTCTTTCACAGCTTTCTCTTAGATGATTTTCTTAAACACGAGAATTTCATTTCAAATGCTTTGGCTTCTTTTCCTGGAAATGGCACCATTAGGTTTTCCCCCACTGAAACCAATAAGGGCAGATATAAAGGCCTTTTCCTAAAAAAGTAAAAGCAAAGCTGCAGCAGTCTGACTAATGATGTGGTGGGTTAAAGCAAATCTGTGTACAACAGTGCCTTGAATTCAAGTATTTCAAAATGTTTCTGAGAAATTCAAGTTTTTAACTTTTTTCAGATAGACTGTTACAAGCATATTTGGTAGAAAAGGTATGTCTGAGCATAACTTTCTTGAAACAAGAATTAGCCAGAAGTTCTTTTCTGTCGCTGCTTTCTCTTAGCTAGTTGTCTTAAATGCAGGCATATATCAAATTCTTTGGCTTCTTTTCGTGGAAAGTGCATGATTACGTTTTCCCCCATTGAAACCAAAGAGCTCAGATATAAAGTCCTTTTGCTACAAGAGTAAAAGCAAAGCTGCAGCATTCTGCCTAAAGATGTGGAGTGTTAAAGCAAGTCTGTGTACAATAGTAAATTGATTTCAAGTACTTCAAAAGACTTCTGAGAAATTCAAGTTTTAACTTTTTTCAGATAGACTGTTACAAGCATGTTTGGTAGAAAAGATATATCTGAGCATACCTCTCTAAGAACAGGGATTACACGGAAGTTCTTTTCTGTCCGTCTTTCTCTAACCTAGTTGTCTTAAATGCAGGCATTTCATATCACATGCTTTGGCTTCTTTTCTTGGAAATGACATCATTAGGTTTTCCCCATTGAAACCAATGAGGGCACATAGCCTTTTGCTAGAAAAGTAAAGGCAAAGCTGCAGCAGTCTTACTAAAGATGTGGAGGGTTAAAGCAACTCTGTGTATAACAGTGCTTTGAATTCAAGAATTTCTTTTTTTTTTTTGCCCATTACTTGATGCCTACGGAAAGTATTTATTTTTATTTTTATTTTTAATTAATTTATTAGTTTAGTTTCAGTTAACAAGATTCAATTCCATAGTTCCTTGATTTTCAAATTTCCTTTACTTCCCTCCCCCCTCCCCTCATGACAGCATATAGTACAGTATAGGGTCTGCAAATGCATTCATATTAAACATTATTCCAATTACAAAGGCATATTGTACTAGGTGGGATGAAAGATGATAAGGAAGAAGTAAAACCAAACAATGAGAAGAACAAGATCATTTAGTTTGCTTCCATCAGGATTCAGGCTCAGTTCTTTCTAGTTATATCTCTGGATGGCGCATTTCTCACTTTCTTGAGTCATTCGGGATTAACTTATATCACTGCATTGCTGAAAAGAGTCCAGTCTGTCATAGTTGGTCATCACAGATATGGTATGTCTGTGATTGTATACAAATTTCTTCTGATTCTACTCTTCTCGCTCAGCATCAGTTTGTATAAGTCTCTCCAGGTAATTATGAAATCTGTCACCTCCTCGTTTCTTATAGCACAATAAAATTCCATTACATTCATATACCACAACTTGTTTAGCCATTCCCCAATTGATGGGCACCCCTTTAGTTTCCAATTCTTTGCAACCACAAAAAGGGCTGCTAAAAATATTTTTGTACATATGGTTCTTCCTCCCACTACTATGATCTCTTTGGGATATAACCCTAAAAGTGGTATGGCTGGGTCAAAGGGTATGAAATTATTTATAATCCTTTGGGCATAATTCCAGATTGCTCTCCAGAATGGTTGGATAAGTTCACAACTCCACCAGCAATGTATTAGCGTTCCAATTTGCCCACATCCTCTCCAGCATTTGTCACTTTCTTGTTTTGTCATCTTAGCCAATCTGACTGGAGAGATGTGGTATCTCAGAGTTGTTTTGATTTGCATTTCTCTAATTAATAGTGATTTAGAGCATTTCTTCATATGCTTATAGATATCTTTAATTTCTTTCTCTGAAAACTTTCCTAAAAAGTAAAGGAAAGCTGCAGTAGTTTTACTAAAGATGTGGAGGGTTAAAGCAACTCTGTGTATAACAGTGCTTTGAATTCAAGAATTTCAAAAGACTTCTGAGAAATTCATATTTTTACCTTTTTTCAGATAGACTGTTATAAGCATGTTTGGTAGAAAAGGTTATATGAGCATAACTCTCTAGGTACAGGGATTACGCGGAAAATCTTTTCTGTCCAGCATTCACTTAGTTTTCTTAAACACAGGCATTACATTTCAAATGCTTTGGCATCTTTTCGTTTCAATGGCATCATTAGGTTTTCCCCCTTTGAAAACAATGAAGGCAGATATAAAGGCATTTTGCTAAAAAAGTAAGAGCAAAGATTCAGCAGCCTGACTAAAGATGTCGAGGATTAAAGCAACTCTGTGTCAACAGTGCTTTGAATTCAAGTATTTTAAAAGAGTTCAGAGAAATTCAGGTTTTGACCTTTTTTCAGATAGACTGTTGCAACATATTTGTTAGAAAAGGCATAACTGAGCATAACTCTCTAGAAATAGGGATTCTCCAGAAGTTCTTTTCTGGAACGTCTTTCTCTTAGCTAGTTGTCTTAAAGGCATGCGTTACTTATCATATGCTTTGGCTTCTTTTCGTGGAAATGGCATCATTAGGTTTTCCCCAATTGAAACCAAAGAGGGCAGATATAAAGGCCTTTTGGAAAGAATGTAAAAGCAAAGCTGCAGCAGTCTGACTAAAGATGTAGAGGGAAAAAAGCAACACTGTGTACAACAGTGCTTTGAATTCAAGAATTTCAAAACACTACTGAGAAATTTAGGTATTTACGTTTTTTTTTTCAGATAGACTGTTACGAGAATGTTGGGTAGCAAAGGTATATCTGGGCATAACTCTATAGGAACAATGATTATCCGGAAGTGCGTTTCTGTCAAAGCTTTCTCTTAGCTAGTTGTCTTAAATGCAGTCATTACATATCACATGCTTTGGCTTCTTTTCCTGGAAATGGCATCATTAGGTTTCCCCCAATTGAAAACCATGAGCACAGATAAAAAGGCCTTTTGCTAAAAATGTAAAAACAAAGCTTCTGCAGTCTGAATAAAAACGTGCAGGGTTATAGCAACTCTGTGTACCACAGTGCTTTGAATTCAAGTATTTCAAAAGACTTCTGAGAAATTCATATTTTTACCTTTTTTTCAGATAGACTGTTACAAGCATGTTTGGTAGAAAAGGTATATCTGGGCATAACTCTCTAGGAACAGGGATGACCCGGAAATTCTTTTCTGTCCTGCTTTCTCTTAGGTCATTTACTTAAATACAGGCATTACATTTCAAATTGTTTGGCTACTTTTCCTGGAAATGGCATCATTAGGTTGTCCCCCCATTGAAACCAATGAGGGCCGATATAAAGGCCTTTTACTACAAAAGTAAAAGCAAAGCTTCAGCAGCCTGAGGGTTAAACAACTCTGTTTACAACAGTGCCTTGAATTCAAGTATTTCAAGAGACTTCTGAGAACTTCAAGTTTTAACTTTTTTCAGATAAACTGTTACCAGCATGTTTGGTATAAAATGTGTATCTGAGCATAACTCTCTAGAAACAAGGATTACTCAGAAGTACTTTTCTGTCACAGCTTTCTCTTCGATAGTTTTCTTAAACCACAGCATTACATTTCAAATGCTTTGACTTCTTTTCTTGGAAAGGACATCCTTAGGTTTTCCCCATTGAAACCAGTGAGGGTAGATATAAAGACCTTTTGCTAAAAAAGTAAATGCAAAGCTGCAGAACTCAGACTAAAGATGTGGAGGGTTAAAGCAACTGTGTGTAAAACAGTGCTTTGAATTCAAGTTTCTCAAAAGACTTCTGAGACATTCATGTTTTTACATTTTTTCTAATAGATTGTTACAAGCATGTTTGGTGAAAAAAGGTATATTTGAGCATAACTCTCTTGAAACAGGGATTACCCAGACTTTCTTTTTGGTCACAGTGTTCTCTTAGCCAGTTGCTGTAAGGGAAGGCATTACATATCACATACTTTGGATACTTTTCTTCGAAATGGCATCATTAGGTTTTTTCCCCCATTGAAACCAATAAGGGCAGATATAAAGGCCTTTTGCTAATAAAGTAAAAGTAAAGTTGCAGCAGTCTGACTAAAGATATGGAGGGTAAAAGCAACTCTGTGTACAACAGTCCTGTGAATTCAAGTATTTCAAAAGACTTCTGAGAAATTAATATTTTTACCTTTTTTCAGATAGACTGTTGCAAGCATTTTGGGTAGAAAAAGTATATATGAACATAACTCTCCAGAAAAAAGAATTAGAAGTTGAGATGTAATGGCTGTGTTTAAGACCTCTTGCTAAGAGAATCATTCCCATAAAAGAAGTAACATGTAATGCCTGTTTCTACAGAGTTATGGTCAGATATACCTTCTCTATCAAACATGGTCAGAATAGTCTATCTGAAAAAATGGTGAAAACCTGAATTTCTCAGAAGTCCTTTAAAATACTAGAATTCTAAGCACTTTTGTACACACAGTTCCTTTAACCCTCTACATTTTGAGTCAGAGTGTTGAAGCTTTGCTTTTACTGTTTTAGCAAAAGGCCTTTATATCTACCCACATTTGTTTCAATGGGAGATCTCTTAATAATGCCATTTCCACCAAAGGAAGACTAAGCATTTATGATGTAATGGCTGTGTTTAAGAAAACTCGATAAGAGAAAGCAGTCATAGAAAAGAAGTTACATGTAATGCCTGTTTCTTCAAAGTTATGGCCATATATACCTTCTCTACCAAACATGCTCAGAATAGGCTATCTGAAAAAAAGGTGGAAACCTGAATTTCTCAGAAGTCTTTTGAAATACTACAATTCTAAGCACTGTGGTAAACAGAATTCCTTTAACCCTCCACATGTTTGGTCAGACTGCTGAAGCATTGTTTTTACTGCTTTAGCAAAAGACCTACATAATGTCTTCTTTGGTTTCAATGTGAGAAAATCTAATTATGATATTTCCAAAAAAAGTGGTCAAATATACCTACTCTACCAAATACGCTCAGAATTGGCTATCTGAAAAAAAAAAGCGAAAACCTGAATTTCTCAGAAGTTTTTTGAAATACTTGAATTCTAAGCACTGTTGTACACAGACTTTCTTTAACCCTCCACAACTTGAGTCAGGTTGCTGAAGCTTTGCCTTTAATGTTTTAGCAAAAGGCCTTTGAATCTGCCGTCATTGGTTTCCAAGGGAGATAAAATAATGATGCCATTTCCAACAAAAGAAGACCAAGCAATTTAGAAGTAATGGCTGTGTTTAAGATATCTAGCTAATAGAGCTTTTCGCAGCAAAGATCCTACATGTAATGCCTGTTCTTACAGAGTTATGGTCAGATATACCTTCTCTACCAAACATGCTCAGAATAGGCAATATGAATAAAAGGTGAAAAAGTGAATTTCTCAGAAGTCCTTTGAAATACTAGAATTCAAAACACTGTTGTAAACACACTTCCTTTTAACCCTCCACATCTTTACTCAGGCAGCAGAAGCTTTGCTTTAACTCTTTTAGCAACTGGGCTTTATACCTGCCTACATTGGTGTCTATGGGAGAAAACCTAATGATGCCATTTCAAACAAATGGAGACCAAGCAATTGAGATGTAATGGCTGTGTTTAAGACCTCTTGCTAAGAGATTCATTCCTAGTAAAGAAGTAATGTGTAATGCCTGTTTCTACAAAGTTATAGTCAGATATATCTTCTCTATCAAACATGCTCAGATTAGGCTATCTGAAAAAATTTCTCAGAAGTCTGTTGAAATACTTGAATTCTAAGCACTGTTGTACACAGACTTCCTTTAAGTCTCCCCATCTTCAATCATACTGCTGAAGCTTTACTTTCACTTTATTATCAAAAGGCCTTTATATCTTCTCACACTGATTTCAATGCGAGATAGCTAATGATGCCATTTCCAACCAAAGAAGACCAAGCATTTGAGATGTAATGGCTGTGTTTAAGACATCTAGCTCAGAGAACCTTTCATAGAAAAGAACTTACATGTAATCCTTGTTTCTTCAGAGTTATGGTCAGATATACCTTCTCTAACAAACATGCTCAGAATAGGCACTCTGTATAAAAGTGAAAACCTGAATTTCTCAGAATTCTTTTGAAATACTTGAATTCTAAGCACTGTTGTACAGAGATTTCCTTTAACTCTCATCATCTTCAATGATACTGCTGAAGCTTTGCTTTTACTTTTTTATTAAAAGACCTTTATATCTGCTCACATTGATTTCAATGCGAGATAGCTTAATGATGCCATTTCCAACCAAAGAACACCAAGCATTTGAGATGTAATGGCTGTGTTTAAGACATATATCTCAGAGAAGCTTTCCTAGAAAAGAACTTACATGCAATCCTTGTTTCTACAGTGTTATGGTCAGATATACCTTCTCTAACAAGCAAGCTCAGAATAGGCACTCGGTATAAAAGTGAAAACCTGAATTTCTCAGAAGTCTGTTGAAATACTTGAATTCTAAGCATTGTTGTACACAGAGTTCCTTTAACCCTCCACATCTTTACTCAGACTGCTGAAGCTTTGCTTTTACTCTTTTAGCAACAGGGCTTTATACGTGCCTACATTGGTGTCTATGGGAGAAACACTAATCATGCCATTTCAAACAAATGGAGACCAAGAAATTGAGATGTAATGGCTGTGTTTAAGACCCCTTGCTAAGGGAATCATTCAGAGTAAAGAAGTAACATATAATGCCTGTTTCTACAGAGTTATGGTCAGATATACGTTCTCTATCAAACAGGCTCAGATTAAGCTATCTGAAAAAAATGTCAACACCTGAATTTCTCAGAAGTCTTTTGAATTACTTGAATTCTAAGCACTATTGTACACACAGTTCCTTTAACCCTCCACATCTTCAGGAAGATGGCTGAAGCTTTGCTTTTACTGCTTTAGCAGAAGACCTTTATATCTGCCCACTTTGGTTTCAATGGGAGATAGCTTAATGATGCCATTTTAAACAAAAGAAGACTAAGCATTTGAGATGAAATGGCAGTGGTTATCTAGCTAAGAGAACCTGTCCTAGCAAAGAATTTACATGTAATGCCTGTTTTTACAGGCTTATGGTCAGATATAACTTCTCTACAAATCCTGCTCAGAATAGGCTATCTGAAAAAATGGTGACAACATGAATTTCTCATAATTACTTTGAAATACTAGCATTCTAAGCAATGTTGTACACAGTTTCTTTCAACCTCCCCATTTTGAGTTAGTCTGTTGAAGCTTTGCTTTTACTGTTTTAGCAAAAGGCCTTTGTATCTGCCCACATTGGTTTCAATTGGAGATCTCTTAATAATGCCATTTCCACCAAAGGACTACTAAGCAAATATGATGTAATGGCTGTGTTTAAGACAACTTGCTAAGAGAACGCTGTCATAGAAAAGAAGTTACATGTAATGCCTGTTTGGTCAGATATACCTTCTCTACCTAACCTGCTCAGAGTAGGCTATCTGAAAAAAAGGTGAAAATCTGAATTTCTCCGAAGTACTTTGAAATACTAGAATACTAAGCACTGTTGTACACAGAGTTCCTATAACCCTCCACATCTTCAGTCAGACTGTTGAAGCTTTGCTTTTACTGCTTTAGCAAAAGGCCTTTATATTTACCCAATTTGGTTTCAAAGGGAGATAAGTTAATGATGCCATTTTAAACAAATGAAGACCATGCATTTGAGATGCAATGGCTGTGGTTAAGACATCTAGCTAAGCGAACCTTTCCCAGCAAAGATTTTATATGTAATGCCTGTTTTTACAGAGTTATGCTCAGATATACATTCTCTACCAAACATGCTCAGAATACGCTATCTAACAAAAAGGTGAAAATGTGAATTGCTCCGAAGTACTTTGTAATACTTGCATTCTAAGCACTGTTGTACACACAGTTCCTTTAACCCTCCACATCTTCAGTCAGATTGCTGAAGCTTTGCTTTTACCCTTTTAGCCAGAGGGCTTTATACCTGCCAACATTGGTGTCCACGGGAGAAAACTTGTTGATGCCATTTCAAACAAAAGATGACTAAGCAATTGAAATGTTATGCCTGTGTTTAAGATAACTAACTAAGAGAACCATTCACGGAAAAGATGTTACATGTAATGCCTGTTTCTACAGAGTTATGGTCAGATATACATTCTCTACCAAACCTGCTCAGAATAGGCTATCTGAAAAAAAAGGTGAAAATCTGAATTACTCCGAAGTCCTTTGAAATACTAGCATTCTAAGCACTGTTGTACACACAGTTCCTTTAACCCTCCACATCTTTGCTCAGACTAATGAAGGTTTCCTTTAACTCTCTTAGCAATAGGGCTTTATACCTGCCAACATTGGTGTCTAAGGGAGAAAACTTATTGATGCCATTTCAAGCAAAAGAAGACAAAGCAATTGAAATGTAATGGCTGTGATTAAGAAAACTAAATAGGAGAAGCATTCACGGAAAATATCTTACATGTAATGCCTGTTTCTACAGAGTTGTGGTCAGATATACCAACTCTACCAAACCTGCTCAGAATAGGCTATCTGAAAAAAGGTGAAAACCTGAATTTCTCTAAAGTCCTTTGAAAGGCTTGAATTCTAAGCACTCTTGTACACAATGTTCCCACAACTCTCCACATCTTCAGTCAGACTGCTGAAGCTTTGCTTTTACTTTTTTATCAAAAGGCCTTTATATCTGCCAACATTCGTTTCAATGGGAGATAACATAATGATTCCATTTCCAACAAAAGAAGACAAAGCAATTGAGAAGTAATGGCTGTCTTTAAGACATCTAGCTCAGAGAACCTTTCATAGAAAAGAACTTACATGTAATGCCTGTTTCTACAGAGTTGTGGTCAGATATTCCAACTCTACCAAACATGCTCAGAATAGGCTGGAAAAAAAAGGTGAAACTCTGAATTTCTCCAAAGTCCTTTGAAACACTAGAATTAAAAGCACTGTTTTACACACAGCTCCTTTAACTCTCGCCATTTTGAGTCAGACTGTTGAAGCTTTGCTTTTACTGTTTTAGCAAAAGGCCTTTGTATCTGCCCATATTGGTTTCAATGGGAGATCTCTTAATAATGTCATTTCCACCAAAGGACTACTAAGCAAATATCATGTAATGGCTGTGGTTAAGACATCTATTTAAGCGAACCTTTCCCAGCACAGAATTGACATGTAATGCCTGTTTTTACAGAGTTATCGTCAGACATACATTCTCTACCAAACATGCTCAGAATACGCTATCTGAAAAAAAGGTGAAAACGTGAATTGCTCCGAAGTACCATGAAATACTAGCATTCTAAGCACTGTTGTTCACACATTTCCTTTAACCCTCCACATCTTCAGTCAGACTGCTGAAGCTTTGCTTTTACTCTTTTAGCCACAGGGCTTTATACCTGCCAACATTGGTGTCCAGGGGAGAAAACTTGTTGATGACATTTCAAATAAAAGAAGACCAAGCAATTGAAAGGTAATGGCTGTGTTTAAGATAACTAACTAAGAGAACCATTCACGGAAAAGATGTTACATGTAATGTAACATGAAACTCTGTTTCTACAGAGTTATGGTCAGATATACATTCTCTATCAAATATGCTCAGAATAGGATATCTGAAAAAATGGTGAAAAACTGAATTTCTCAGAAATACCTTGAAATACTAGCATTCTAAGAACTGTTGTACACACAGTTCCTTTAACCCTCCACATCTTTGCTCAGACTGATGAAGCTTTGTTTTTACTCTTTTAGCAACAGGGCTTTATACCTGCCTACATTATTGTCTATGGGAGAAAACTTATTGATGCCATTCCAAGCAAAAGAAGACAAAGCAATTGAAATGTAATGGCTGTGTTTAAGATAACTAACTAAGAGAAAGATTCACGGAAAATAACTTACATGTAATGCCTGTTTCTACAGAGTTATGGTCAGATATACCTTCTCTACCAAACCTGCTCAGAATAGGCTATCTGAAAAAAAGGTGAAAACCTGAATTTCTCCGAAGTCTTTTGAAATACTAGCATTCTAAGTACTGTTGTAAACACAGTTCCTTTAACCCTCCACATCTTTGCTCAAACTGCTGAAGCTTTGCTTTTACTCTTTTAGCAAAAGGGCTTTATACCTGCCAACATTGGTGTCTAGGGGAGAAAACTTATTGATGCCATTTCAAACAAAAGAAGACCAAGCATTTGAGATGAATGGCTATGGTTAAGACATCTAGCTAAGAGAACCTTTTCCAGCAAAGAAGTTACATGTAATGCCTCTGTCTTCAGAGTTATGGTCAGATATAGTTTCTCTACCAAACATGCTCAGAATAGGCTATCTGAAAAACCATGTGGAAACGTGAATTTCTCTGAAGTACTTTGAAATACTAGCATTCTAAGCACTGTTGTACACACAGTTCCCTTAACCCTCCACATCTTCAGTCAGACTGCTGAAGCTTTGCATTTTCTGCTTTAGCAAAAGGCCTTTATATCTGCCCAATTTGGTTTCAAAGGGAGATAGCTTAATAATGCCATTTTAAACAAAAGTAGTCCATGCATTTGATATGCAATGGCTCTGGTTAAGACATCTAGCTAAGCGAACTTTTCCCAGCAAAGATTTTATATGTAATGCCTATTTTTACCGAGTTATGGTCAGACATACATTCTCTACCAAACATGCTCAGATTACGCTATCTGAAAAAAAGGTGAAAACGTGAATTTCTCCGACGTACTTTGTAATACTAGCATTCTAAGCACTGTTGTACACACAGTTCCTTTAACCCACCACATCTTCAGTCAGACTGCTGATGCTTTGCTTTTACCCTTTTAGCCACAGGGCTTTATACCTGCCAACATTGGTGTCCACGGGAGAAAACTTGTTGATGCCATTTCAAACAAAAGAAGACCAAGAAATTGAAATATAATGGCTGTGTTTAAGATAACTAAGAGAACCATTCATGGAAAAGATGTTACATGTAATGCCTGTTTCTACAGAGTTATGGTCAGATATACCTTCTCTATCAAACATGCTCAGAATAGGGTATCTGAAAAATGGTGAAAACCTGAATTTCTCTGAAGTACTTTGTTACTAGAATACTAAGCACTGTTGTACACAGAGTTCCTTTAACCCTCCACATCTTTGCTCAGACTGCTGAAGCTTTGCTGTTACTCTTTTAACAATAGGGCTTTATACCAGCCTACATTGTTGTCTACGGGAGAAAACTTATTGATGCCATTTCAAGCAAAAGAAGACAAAGCCATTGAAATGTAATGGCTGTGTTTAAGATAACTAACTTAGAGAAGCATTCACGGAAAATAACTTACATGTAATGCCTGTTTCTACAGAGTTGTGGTCAGACATACCAACTCTCCAAACATGCTCACAATAGGCTGGAAAAAAAAGTGAAACTCTGAATTTCTCAGAAGTCCTTTGAAACACTAGAATTAAAAGTACTGTTGTAGACACAGTTCTTTAACCCTCCCCATTTTGAGTCACAGTGTTGAAGCTTTGCCTATAATGTTTTAGCAAAAGGCCTTTATATCTGCCCACTTTTCTTTCAGTGGGAGATCTCTTAATAATGCCATTTCCACCAAAGAACTACTAAGCAAATATGATGCAATGGCTGTGTTTAAGGCAACTCGCTAAGAGAACGCTGTCATAGAAAAGAAGTTACATGTAATGCCTGTTTGGTCAGATATACCTTCTCTACCTAACCTGCTCAGAGTAGGCTATCTGAAAAAAAGGTGAAAATCTGAATTTCTCTGAAGTACTTTGTTACTAGAATACTAAGCACTGTTGTACACAGAGTTCCTTTAACCCTCAACATCTTCAGTCAGACTACTGAAGCTTTGCTTCTACTGCTTTAGCAAAAGGCCTTTATATCTGCCCAATTTGGTTTCAAAGGGAGATAGCTTAATGATGCCATTTTAAACAAAAGAAGACCGTGCATTTGAGATGCAATGGCTGTGGTTAAGACATCTAGCTAAGCGAACATTTCCCAGCAAAAAATTTACATGTAATGCCTGTTTTTACAGAGTTTTGCTCAGATATACATTCTCTACCAAACATGCTCAGAATACGCTATCTGAAAAAAAAAAGGTGAAAACGTGAATTTCTCCGAAGTCCTTTGAAATATTAGAATTCTAAGCACTGTTGTACACAACGTTCCCACAACCCTCCACATCTTCAGTCAGACTGCTGACACTTTGCTTTTACTTTTTTAGCAAAAGGCCTTTGTATTTCCATCATTGGTTTCAATGGGAACAAACCTATTGATGCCATTTCCATGAAAAGAAGCCAAAGCCTGTGATATGGAATGCCTGTGCTGAAGACTACTAACTAAGAGAAAAGTGGACAGAAAAAAAACTTCTGGGTAATCCCTCTTCCTAGAGAGTTATGCTCAGATATACCTTTTCTACCAAACATGCTTATAACAGTCAGTGTGAAAAAAGGTAAAAACATGAATTTCTCAGAAGTCTTTTAAAATACATGAATTCGGGGTGGCTAGGTGGCGCAGTGAATAGAGAGCCAGCCCTGGAATCAGAAGGACCTGAGTTGGGAGCAGGCCTCTGACACTTAATCCATACAAACAAAAACCTAGCCCTGTAACCTTGGGCAAGTTACTTAACCCCAGTTGCCCTAAAGGGGCAGCTAGGTGGCTCAGTGAGTAAGAGTACCGGCCTTGGTGTTGGGATGACCTAAGATTAGATCCGGCCTCAGAAAATGAGCACCCACCCATAAATAATGAGTAGCCCTGTAACCTTGAGCAAGTTACTTAACCCCAATTGCTTTAAAAAAAAATACATGAATTCAAATCAGTGTTGTACATAGAGTTGCTTTTGCCCTACACATCTTTAGTCAGATTGCTGAAGCTTTGCTTTAATTTTTTAGCAAAAGACCTTTGTATATGCCCTCATTGGTTTCAATGGGAGAAAACCTAATAATGCCATTTCAACAAAAAGAAGCCAAAGCATGTTTAATGAAATGACTGCGTTTAAGACAACTAGCTAAGAGAAAGCTGTGACAGAAATGAACTTCCGGGTAATACCTGTCTCTAGAGAGTTATGCTTAGATATACATTTTCTACCAAAGGTGCTTGTGACAGTCTGTGTGAAAAAAGGTAAAAACCTGAAATTCTCAGAAGACTTTTGAAATACTTGAATTCAAAGCACTGTTGTACACAGAGTTGCTTTCATCCTCCACATCTTTAGTCAGACTGCTGAAACTTTCCTTTTTCAATTTTTAGCAAAAGGCCTTTGTATCTGACCTCATTGTTTTCATTGGGAGAACACCTAATGATGCCATTTCTAGGAAAAGGAGCCAAAGCATTTGAAATGTAATGCCTGTAGTTAAGACAACTAGGAAAGAGAAAGCTGGGACAGAAAAAAACATCTGGGTAATACCTGTTTCTAGACAGTTTTGCTCAGATATACCTTGTCTACCAAGAATGCTTGTAATGGTCTATCAGAAAAAAAAGTCAAAACATGAATTTATCAGAAGAATTTTGAAATACTTGAATTCAAAGCACTGTTGTCCCAGAGTTGCTTTTGCCTTCCACATCTTTACTCAGAGTGCTTAAGCTTTGCTTTAACTTTTTTAGCAAAAGGCCTTTGTATCTGCCCTCATTGGCTTCACTGGGACAAAACCTAATGATGCCATTTCAACGAAAAGAAGCCAAAGCCTGTGATATGTAATGCCTGCATTGAAGACAACTAGCTAAGAGAAAGCTGGACAGAACAGAACTTCCGTGTTATCCCTGTTCCTAGAGAGTTATGCCCAGATATACCTTTATTAACAAACATGCTTGTGACAGTCTATGTGACAAAAGGTAAAAACCTGTATTTCTCAGAAGTCTTTTGAAATACTTGAATTCTAAGCACTGTTGTACACAGAGTTGCTTTAACCCTCCACATCTTAGTCAAACTGCTGAAGCTTTGCTTTTGCTTTTTTTTAAAATTTACAGCATTTATTTGAACAATTTGAGTCATATACCTATCATTCCTTAAGAAACAAGTTTTCATACATCTAGGGTACTTTTAATTATATTCATAGTAAGTGGTGGCTACGTGGCACAGTGAATAGAATCAGGAGGACCAGAGTTCAAATCCAACCTCAGACACCCAACACTTACTAGCTGTCTGACCTTGGGCAAGACTCTTAACCCCAAATTACCCTGTCTTCCACCATCAAAAAAAACAAACAAACATCAAAACATTCATAGTTATGTAATGTAGGGGCTTGTGCAATTGAAATGTTTACTATATAAGAAAAAAAGTGATAAAGTAGGTAAAAATGAGCATTGACTACTACATGGCTTTGTTTTCTCTACTCAAATTCCTCCTACAGCTGAGGCTATACACAGAACACAGGGGATCCCAGCCAGCAGGATGATGCACTGTTACAATTTTCAAATGCATGCCATTCTGTGGACCTCAAGGGAAAAACATTCACAAATTTCCAAAGAAATAGTTCCTTCCCCCACCCTACCACCCCCAATATTAGTATCATAACCAAACTGAGTTTGTCCTGAGATGTGAAAACAATTCTCTCTTAGCTGCATGAGCCATAAGAAAATGAAAGGTTCCTTCAGAGGAAGGGATATGACTTCTTGATTCAAGAGTCTCCCCTAGGAATATCCAGCCGGCAGGCAGGTCCTTGCCTCACCACAACTGGCAGCTTCGAATCACTTCCTTCAGTGCTCTCACCCCTCCCACACTTTTTTCCTTCAAGGCCAGAGCCAGGAGAATAGGCCTGTTTCCTGCTTCTTGAGAAACGAACATCACTAGGTTCTTTGCAAAGACGTGGATAAGGGGCTCATCTTGCCAGAGGAGCACTCTAGTAGTGATAGTAGGCTTGCAGATATCATTGGCTATGGTACTAGGTTCCAGAGAGACCAGGGTACCCATTTTTCCATACTGGGTCACCAACACAAAGATGTGACTGCTGAAAGCTGTGCAGACCACCTGGGTTGGGATACCACAAACTACTTCAACCTTCTGTTTTGAGGTCACAATTGGTCTGGCTTCCATAGCAGGCTCATTTAAGTGACAGCCGGAGGGAGTAAAGGCGCTGAGGAAAGCCAGGGCAGGGAGGGAAGCGAGCTGGGGGCAAGGGCGGCACGCGGGCGCGGAGGCAGTAGACAGAAAAGGAGACACGGGCTTGGGCCGTGCGCACGTGGGGCCAAAGGGACCGGAAAGCCCGGGGCGGGGCAGCGAGGCGCCCCCCTACACCCGGGCTGGTGCGCACAGGCTGCCCTGGTCAGTGGCCACTCATCCACAAACCCCGGAGTGCTGCGGTGCCACGCAAGGCCAGGGCTTCTGGGCCTGCAGCCCAAGAGTCTGCTCCCGGCGTCTCCACCTCACAGCCAGCCCACAGCCTGGCTGCTTTTGCTTTTTTAGGAAAAGGGCTTTGTATCAGCAATCATTGGTTTCAATGGGAGAAAACCTAATGATGCCATTTCTTGAAAAGAAGCCAAAGCCTGTGATATGTAATGCTTGCGTTGAAGACAACTAAGAGAAAGTTGGACCGAAAAGAAATTCTAGATAATCCCTGTTCCTAGAGAGTTATGCTCAGATATACATTAACTACCAAACATGCTTGTAACAGTCTATCTGAAACAAGGTAAAAACCTGAATTTCTCAGAAGTTTTTTGAAATACTGGAATTCAAAGAACTGTTGTACACAGAGTTGCTTTAACCCTCCACATTTTTAGTCAGACTGCTGAAGCTTTCTTTTACTTTTTTAGCAAAAGTCCTTTATATCTGCCATCAATGGTTTAAGTGCAGAAAGCCTAACGTTGACATTTCAACGAAACGAAGCCAAAGCCTGTGATACGTAATGCCTGCGTTTAAGACAACTAGCTAAGAGAAAGCTGGACAGAAAAAAAACTTCCGGGTATTCCCTGTACGTAGAGAGTTATGCTCAGATATACCTTTTCTACCAAACATGCTTTTAACAGTCTGTGTGAAAAAAGGTCAAAACCTGAATTTCTCAGAACTCTATTGAAATACTTGAATTCAAAAAACTTTTGTACACAGAGGTGTGTAACCCTCCACATCTTTAGTTAGCCTGCTGAAGCTTTCTTTTTACTTTTTTAGCAAAAGGCCTTTGTATCTGCCCTCATTGATTTCAATGGGAGAAAAACCTAATGATGCCAGTTGCACGAAAAGAAGCCAAAGCCTGTGATATGTAATGCTTGCGTTGAAGACAACTAACTAAGAGAAAGGTGGACAGAAAATAACTTCCAGGTAATCCCTTTTCCTAGATAGTTATGCTCATATATACCTTTTCTACCAAATATGCTTGTAACAATCTTATTGAAAAAAGGTAAAAGCTAAATTTCTCAGAATTCTTTTGAAATACTTGAATCACAGAACTGTTGGACACAGAGTTGCTTTTACCCTCCACATCTTTAATCAGACAGCTAAAGCTTTGATTTTACATTTTTATCAAAAGGCCTTTATATGTACCCTCGATGGTTTCAATGGGGAAAAACATATGATGCCATTTCCAGGAAAAGAAGCCAAAGCATTTGAAATGTAATGCCTGTAGTTAAGACAACTAGCTAAGAGAAAGCTGGGAGAGAAAAGAACATCTGGGTAATCCCTGTTTCTAGAGAGTTATGCTCAGATATACCTTTTCTACCAAACATGCTTGTACCAGTCTATCTGAAAAAGGGTCAAAACATGAATTTATAAGAAGTCTTTTGAAACACTTGAATTCAAAGCAATGTTGTACCCAGAGTTGCTATTGCCCTCCACATCTTTAGTCAGACTGCATAGGCTTTGCTTTTACTTTTTTGGCAAAAGGCCTTTGTGTCTGCCCTCATTGATTTCAATGGGAGAACATGAAATGATGCCATTTCCACAATAGGAAGCCAAAGCCTGTGATATTTAATGCCTGAGTTGAAGACTAACTAAGAGAAAGTTGCACAGAAAAGAACTTCCGGGTAATCCCTTTTCCAGAGAGTTATGTTCAGATACAACTTTTCTATCAAATAGGCTGGTAACTTTCTATCTAAAAAATGGTTAAAATCTGAATTAGTCAGAAGTCTCTTGAAATACATGAATTCAAAGCACTGTTGGACACAAAGTTGCTTTAACCCTCCACATCTTTAGTCAGACTGCTGAAGCTTTTCTTTTACTTTTTTTGCCAAAGGCCTTTGTATCTGTCCTTATTGGTTTCAATGGGAGAAAACTTAATGATGCCATTTCCACGAAAAGTAGCCAAAGCCTGTGATATGTAATGCTTGCGTTGAAGACAACTAACTAAGAGAAAGTTGGACAGAAAAGAACTTCCGCGTAATCCCTGTTCCTAGAGAGTTATACTCAGATATACCTTTTCTACCAAAAATGCTTGTAACAGTCTATCTGAAAAAAAGTAAAAACCTGAATTTCCCAGAATTCTTTTGAAATACTGGAATTAAAAGCACTGTTTTAGACAGAGTTGCTTTAACCGTCCACATTTTTAGTCAGACTGCTGAAGCTGTCTTTTAGTTTTTTAGCAAAAGGCCTTTATATGTACCCTCGATGGTTTCAATGGGGAAAACCAAATGATGCCATTTCCAGGAAAAGAAGCCAAAGCATTTGAAATTTATTGCTTGGTTTTAAGATAAGTAGCTAAGAGAAAGCTGTGACAGAAAAGAACTTCCGAGTAATCCGTGTTTCTAGAGAGTTTTGCTCAGATATACCTTTTCTACCAAACATGCTTTTAACAGTCTATCTGAAAAAAAGGTCAAAAACATGAATTTCTCAGAAGTCTTCTGAAATACTTGAATTTAAAGCACTATTGTACCCAGAGTTGCTTTCACCCTCCATATCTTTAGTCAGATTGCTGAAGCTTTCGTTTACTTTTTTAGCATAAGGCCTTTATATCTGCCTTCATTGGTTTCAGTGGGGGCAAACCTAATCATGCCATTTCTATGAAAAGAATCCAAAGCATTTATTATATGCCTTCATTTAAGAAAACTAGCTAAGAGAAAGTTGTGACAGAAAAGAACTTCCGCGTAATCCCTGTTCCTAGAAAGTTATGCTCAGATATACCTTTTCCACCAAAAATGCTTGTAACAGTCTATCTGAAAAAAGGTCAAAACATGAATTTAACAGAAGAATTTTGAAATACTTGAATTCAAAGCACTGTTGTACACAGAGTTGCTTTTGCCCTCCACATCTTTACTCAGAGTGCTTAAGCTTTGCTTTTACTTTTTTAGCAAAAGGCCTTTGTGTCTGCCCTCATTGGCAGCAATGGGGGAAAACCTAATGATGCAATTTCCAGGAAAAGCAACTAAAGCATTTAATATGCAATTCCTGTATTTAAGACAACTACCTAAGAGAAAGCTTTGCGATTAACGAACTTCCGGATAATCCCTGTTTCTAGAGAGTTATGCCCAGATATACCTTTTCTACCAAATATTCTTAAAACAATCTATTTGAAAAAAGGTAAAAGCTAAATTTTTTCCAAAAGACCTTTATATGTGCCTTCGCTGGTTTTTATGGGGAAAACCAAATAATGCCATTTCTAGGAAAAGAAGCCAAAGAATTTGAAATGTAATGCTTGGTTTTAAGATAACTAGCTAAGAGAAAGCTGTGACAGAAAAGAACTCCTGAGTAATCCCTGTTTCTAAAGGGTTTTGCTCAGATATACCTTTTCTACCAAACATGGTTCAAAAACTGAATTTCTCTGAAGTCTTTTAAAATACTTGAATTCAAAGCACTGTTGTACACAGAGTTGCTTTAACCCTCCACGTCTTTAGTTTGACTGCTGCAGCTTTGCGTTTACTTTTTTAGCAAAAGGTCTTTATATCTGCCCTCACTGGTTTCAAAGGGGAAAACCTAATGATGCCATTTCCAGGAAAAGAAGCCAAAGCATTTGAAATGGAATGCCGTGGTTTAAGAAAACTAACTAAGGGAAAGCTGTGACAGAAAAGAACTTCTGGGTAATCCTTGTTTCTAGGGAGTCATGCTCAGATATACCTTTTCTACCAAATATGCTTGTAACAGTCTATCTGAAAAAAAGGTCAGAACCTGAATTTCTCTGAAGTCTTTTCAAATACTTGAATTCAAAGCACTGTTGACACAGAGTTGCTTTTGCCCTCCTCATCATTAGTCTGACTGCTGAAGCTTTTCTTTTACTTTTTTAGCAAAAGGCTTTTATATCTGCCCTGGGTTTCAATAGGAGAAATTTTCATAATAGCATTTCACCAAAAGAAGCCAAAGATACTGAGATGAAATGCCAGTGTTTAAGACAATTATCTAACAGAAAGCTGTGAGAGAAATGAACTTTGGGATAATCCCTGTTTCTAGAGACTTATGCTCAGATATGCCTTTTCTAACCAACATGCTTGTAACAGTCTCTCTGAAAAAAGGTGATAACCTGAATTTCTCAGAAGTCTTTTGAACTATATGAATTCAAAGCACTGTTGTAGACAGAGTTGCTTTAACCCTCCACATCTTTATTCAAACTGCTGAAGCTTTGCTTTTACTTTTTTAGCAAAAGGCCTTTATATCTGCCCTCCTTGGTTTCAATGGGAGAAAAATTGCAACATTAGCTTTCTGAATAAATATGTGAAGTATTAAAGGAACTGTGTGTACAGCAGTGCTTTGAATTCTAGTATTTCAAAGGACTTCTGAGAAATTCAGGTTTTCACTTTTTTTTCAGGTAGCCTATTCTGAGCATGTTTGGTATAGAAGGTATATCTGACCATAACTTTGTAGAAACAGGCATTACATGTAAGTTCTTTTCTGGAAAAGGTTCTCTTAGTTAGTTATCTTAAACACAGCCATTACTTCTCAATTACTTGTTCTTTTTTGTTGGAAATGGCATCATTAGGTTATCTCCCATTGAAACCAATGGGGACAGATACAAAGGCCTTTTGCTACAACAGTAAAAGAAAAGCTTCAGCAGTCTGACTCAAGTTTCGAGGCTTAAAGGAACTCTGTGTACAACAGAGCTTGGAATTCAAGTATTTCAAAAGACTTCTGAGAAATTCACGTTTTCACCTTTTTCCCACATAGCATATTCTGAGCATGTTTGGTACAGAAGGTATATCTGACTGTAGAAACAGGCATTACATGTAACTGCTTTTCTGGGAAAGATTCTCTAAGCTAGAGGTCTTAAACACAGCCATTACTTCTCAATTGCTTTGACTTCTTTGGTTGGAAATAGGATCATTAGGTTTTCTCCCATTGAAACCAAAGAGGGCAGATATGAAAACCTTTTGCTAAAACAGTAAAAGCAAAGGTTAAGCAGTCTGACCAAAGATGTGGAGGGTTAAAGGAACTCTGTGTACAACAGTGCTTAGAATGCTAGTATTTCAAAGTACTTCTGAGAAATTCAGGTTGTCACCATTTTTTCAGATAGCCTATTCTGAGCATGTTTGATAGAGATACCATAACTCTGTAGAAACAGGCATTACATAGAGATACCATAACTCTGTAGAAACAGGCATTACATGTACGTTCATTTCTATGAAAGGTTCTCTGAGATAGATGTCTTAAACACAGCCATTACATCTTCATTGCTTGGTCTACTTTTGGTGGATATGGCATTATTAAGAGCTCTCCCTTTGAAACTAATGTTGGCAGATATAAAGGCCTTTGATAAAGCAGCAAAATCAAACTTCAGCAGTCTAACAGAAGATGTGGAGTTTTAAAGGAACTTTGTGTACACCAGGGCTTAGAATTTTAGTATTTCAAAGGACTTTTGAGAAATTCAGGTTTTCACCTTTTTTTCAGATAGCCTATTCTGAGCATGTCTGGTAGTGTAGGTATATCTGACCATAACTCTGTAGAAACAGGCATTACATGTAAGTTCTTTTCTGGGAAAGGTTCTCTTAGCTAGATGTCTTAAACACAGCCATTACTTCTCAATTGCTTGGTCTTCTTTTCTTGGAAATGGCAGCATTTGCTTTTTGATCATTGAAACCAATAAAGGCAGATTAAACGTCTTTTGCTAAAAAGGTAAAAGCAAAGCTTCAGCAGTCTGACTCAGGATGTGGAGGGTTAAAGGAACTGTGTGTACAACAGTGCTTAGAATTCAAGTATTTTTTTTTAAACAAATGTTTTATTAACTTCTGTTTTACATCATTCATTTCTGCCAGATTTTGAGTTACAATCATTTTTCCCCCATTATTCCCCTACCCAACCTCCCAGAATAGTAGTCCCACAAGATATCGCTTCCTCCAATCTGCTCTCTCCCATACCTTCTCCCATACCCCCATCGACTTTTCCATTAGAGGAAGATGAATCTTTGTGTCCCCATGCCTGCACATCTTATCTCCCAATTATAGGCAAAAGAATATTAATAATAGTATTTATATATATTTGAAACATCTAATGTTACGACCTCAAATTTCAGATCCATTTCCTTCCTCCCTTGTCACCCATTCCTTCTTGGGAGATAAGTAATTCAGTATATGTTGTACATGTCTAGCTATGCAAAACATTATCAAAGTAGATATATTGTACAAGGCTGCTTATAATTCCCTCCCACTCATCCCACCCCCCCCACCTGGTCCATTCCCTACATGATCCTGTCCTTCTTCTATAGTGGGTACTTCCAAACTCCCCTCACCCCAAGGATGCCCTCCCATCCATCATCCCTCCTCTCATCCCCCTTCCCCCCAACCTGCTGCAGGTTGAGATATCCCATTTAGTATGTATGTCATTTTCTCCCTGAACCAAATTCGATGTGAATGTGGTTTTGCCTTTTTAGCCTTCCTTATTCTCCCCCTCCTTTGCAACCACTTCCTCTACATGAGATAGTTTACCCCACCATGTCTCTCCCCATCTCCTCTTGCCACTTTCCTCTCTCACCTCATAATTTCATCCGTTGAGTATTCTCCTTATCCAACAAATTCAACCTATGCCCTCTATCCATATATAACTGTAACCATATACACACACATTCACATATGTATTCACATGACCACACCCCCTTCTTCCATTATTTTCATAGTGAGAAAGATATCATCAGTCACAGATATTACTTTTCCATATAGGAATGTAAATAGTTCAACCTTGATAAGTTCCTTTTGATTTCCTCTCCCTGATCACCTTCTCAGGCATCCCTTACTTCTTGCGTCTGGATGTCAAATTTTCTATTCAACTCTGGTTTTTCCCTCAAGAATGCTTGAAAGCCCTCTATTCCACTGAATGACCATATTTTCCCCTGAAACAAAATACTCAGTTTTGCTGGGTAGGTGACCCTTGGGTTCATTCCCAGTTCTTTTGCCCTCTGGAATATCATATTCCATGCCCTTCGATCCCTCAGTGTAGAAGCTGCCAGGTCCTGGGCTATTCTGATTGTGTTTCCACAATATTGACATTGTTTCTTCCTGGCCGCTTGTAGTATTTTTTCCTTGATCTGGGGATTCTGGAACCTGGCTATAATATTTCCGGGAGCCTTCTTTTTGGGATCCCCTCCAGGAGGCGATCGGTGAATTCTTTCAACCCCTATCTTGCCCTCTGGATCTAAAACATCAGGGCAGTTTTCCTTGAGAATTTCTTGAAGGGTGATTTCTAGGTTCTTTCCCTGATCATGGCTTTCAAGTAGTCCAACAATTTTCAAATTCTCTCTCCTGGATCTATTCTCCAGGTCAGTGGCTCTTCCCATGAGATATCTCACATTGCCTTCTAATCTTTCATTCGTTTGGATCTGCTTAACAGCATCTTGATTTCTCATAAAGTCACCAGCTTCCACCTGCTCCAGTCTAACTCTGAAGGAATGAATCTCCTCAGTGAACCTTCGAGATTCCCTTTCCATCTGGCAAACTCGACTTCTCAAGGCATTCTTCTCCTCATTGCCATCTCGGGCCTCCTTTGCCATTTGAGCCAGTCTATTCCCCAAGGTGTTGTTTTCCTCAGTCAGGCTGTTGACCCTCATCTCATACTTTTCCTGCATCCTTCTCATTTCTCCTTCCAATTCTTCCTACACTTCTCCCACTTGACCTTCAAAGTCCCTCTTAAGGTCCTCTACGGCCTTTTGTTAAAAAAGTAAAAGCAAAGCTTCAGCAGTCTGAGTAAAGATGTGGAGGGTTAAAGCAATTCTGTGTACAACAGTTCTTTGAATTCAAGTATTTCTAAAGACTTCTGAGAAATTTGGGTTTTAACCTTTTTTTCAGAAAGACTGTTACAAGCATGTTTAGTAGAAAAGGTATATCTGGGCATAACTCTCTAAAAATAGCAATTATCCATAAGTTCATTTCTGTCAAAGCTTTCTCTTAACTACTTGTCTTAAATACAGGCATTGCATATCAATGCTTTGGCTTCTTTTCATGGAAATGGCATCATTAAGTTTTCCCCCATTGATACCAATGAGGGCACATATAAAGTCCTTTTGCTAAAAAAGTAAAAGCAAAGATTCAGCAGTCTGACTAAAGATGTAGAGGTTTAAAGCAACTATGTGTACAACAGTGATTTGAACTGAAGTATTTTTTTGTGAGAACTTACTTTTATTTTTATTACTTGATTGTTAAAATTTATTATTGAAAATCATTTTACTCAATAGAGCAAAACATAACCCCAAAAGAATTCCATCCAGTAAGATTCAGTTCTTTTATGACCAAAAAAAAACCATTTGATTTCCATATGACGGCCAATAAAGAGAAATAAAAATCAGTTGAAGACTTTATCTGATGAAACTGCAAATCTACTATTCATAACTTACTATTTCTTTCAAATAGATGACAAAATTATCATGTAAATTTCTTTTTCTTTCTTCCCTCCCCCAAGCTCTCAGAAATAGTGACAAGTATCCAAACCAATCTCAGGCAAAATTGAACATTTGAAAAAGCTCATTTTCAGGATTCATTGCTCCCCACCTTTAGGAACGAAATCCTACTATCCTGGTTCTTTCTAACAGAATGAAAATTGTTTCAATTAATTAATGATTTAATGGTTCCCTTTTGAGTGTTTTCATTTGAAAAAGGATGATATGGAGAGGCACACATCAGTTTAATATTTTGAGAAGTGCTCTATATATGTAGTAAGGAGGACCTAGGTTTGAATCTAGTCCAATATCTATCCACTAGGTTTGTGACTCTGGGCAGAGCAATCTCTCTCTGTGGTACAGTGAATAGAGTGTTGGGTCTTGACTCAGAAAGACTAGTCTTCAGACACTTACTTGCTTTTGGACCCTGGGCAAATCACTTAACCCTATTGGCCTCAGTTTTTTCTCCTGTAAAATGAGCTGGAGAAGGAAATGGCAAACCACTCCAGCATCTTTACCCCCCATTTCGGGGTCATGAAGAGTCAGATACAACTGAAAAATGACAACAACAAAATGGGATGCTAATCATACCTACCCAACAGAGTTGTGAGATGCAAAGGAGATGATGGACATAAAGTATTTTTTAAAATATATTTGAAACATTTAATATTAAGACCTCAAATTTCAGATCCATTTCCTTCCTCCCTTGTCACCCATTCCCTCTTGGGAGATAAGAAATTCAGTATATGTTGTACATGTCTAGATATGCAAAACATTATCATAGTAGATATATTGTACAAAGCTGCTTATAATTCCCTCCCACTCATCCCACCCCCCACCTGGTCCATTCCCTACACGATCCTGTCCCTCTTCTATAGTGGGTACTTCCAACCTCCCCTCCCCCCAAGGATGCCCTCCCATCCATCATCCCTCCTCTCATCCCCCTTCCCCCTATCCTGCTGCAGGTTGAGATATAGGTAGGTGTGTCATTCTCTCCCTGAACCAAATTCAATGTGAACGTGGTTTTGCCTTTTTAGCCTTCCTATTCTCCCCCTCCCTTGCAACCACTTCCCCTTGCTTCTTCTACATTGGATAGTTTACCCTACCCTGTCTCTCCCCATCTCCTCTTGACACTTTCCTCTCTCACCTCATAATTTCATCCCTTGAGTATTCTCCCTTCCCAACAAATTCAACCTATGCCCTCTATCCATATATAACTGTAACCATATACACACACATTCACATATGTATTCATATGACCACACACCCTTCTTCCATTATTTTCATAGTGAGAAAGATATCATCAGTCACTATTATTGCTTTTCCATATAGGAAATTAAATAGTTCAACTTTGATAAGTTCCTTTTGATTTCTTTTCCTTGATTACTTTCTCAGGCATCTCTTGCTTCTTGTGTCCAGATGTCAAATTTTCTATTCAATTCTGTTTTTTTTCCTCAAGAATGCTTGAAAGTCCTCTATTCCACTGAATGACCATATTTCCCCCTGAAACAAAATAAAACAAAACAACCCAAAATACTCAGTTTTGCTGGGTAGGTGACCCTTGGGTTCATTCCCAGTTCTTTTGCCCTCAGGAATATCATATTCCATGCCCTTCGATCCCTCCGCGTAGAAGCTGCCAGGTCCTGGGCTATTCTGATTGTATTTCCACAATATTGAAATTGTTTCTTCCTGGCTGCTTGGAGTATTTTCTCCTTGATCTGGGGATTCAGGATCCTGGCTATAATATTCCTGGGAATTTTCTTTTTGGGATCTTTTTCAGGAGGTGATCAGTGGATTCTTTCAACCTCTATTTTGCCCTCTGGATCTAAAACATCAGGGCAGTTTTACTTGAGAATTTCTTGAAGGGTGATTTCTAGGTTCTTTCTTTGATCATGGCTTTCAGGTAGTCCAATAATTTTTAAATTGTCTCTCCTGGATCTATTTTCCAGGTCAGTGGCTTTTCCCATGAGATATTTCACATTGCCTTCTAATCTTTCCTTTGTTTGGATCTGCTTAACAGCATCTTGATTTCTCATAAAGTCATTAGCTTCCATTTGCTCCAGTCTAACTCCGAAGGAATGAATCTCCTCAGTCAACTTTTGCGATTCTTTTGCCATCTGGCAAATTCGACTTTTAAGGCATTCTTCTCCTCATTGCCCTGTTGGGCCTCCTTTGCCATTTGAGTTAGTCTATTTTTTAAGGGGTTGTTTTCCTCAGTCAGGCTGTTGACCCTCATTTCATACTTTTCATGCATCCTTCTCATTTCTCTTTCCAATTTTTCCTCCACTTCTCTTATTTGATTTTTAAAGTCCTTCTTAAGGTCCTCTATGGCCTGCAACCTGCTCATGTTTTCCCCTGTGGCTTTTGGAGCAGGACTTCTGACCTCACAGTTCTTTTCCCGCTCTATGCCCCCAAAATAGGAGTCTAGGGTTGCATTTTTCTGTTTCCTTTGCCTTGGCATGTTGCCACTTAATTATGTGACTTTTGGGCTTATTGCCACACCATGGCTTTAAGGCCAGATAGAGGAATTTTTATCCCAAACGTGTGGGGGGAAATTTCCGTTTCTGGCAAGCTGTAAACCCACCCATGACTTCCACCCAAGGTCACAATCCACATCCAGGAAGGTTAAAACAAGAGCGATTACCCCACAAGACTGATCGCTAGATCTCCCTACAGTTCGCAGGCCAGGAGCTGGAGCTGCCTCTGAAAACTACAAAATGGTGTGCCTCCTCAGCGGCTTCTAGCCCCCAGGGGAGGGAGCCGACGCATTCCCCAAATACAGGTCCCAAATTCCATAGGACACTAACCTCTCACTTTGTCCTAGGCTTGTCTATGTTGATAACTCTGGAGTCGCCACAGTTGCTGGTGTTCAGAGGTTCCTCCAGCCAGCTGTTGGCCCTGCCGCCCTGGGGCTAAAACCTCGGCTCACGTGGACCTGGGCTCGGCTAGGCTCGGCTCCGCTCCTGCGCTCTGCGCTCTGCGCACTGCCGGCTCCCAGACCGCTGCGCTGGTCCTTCCTGCAGGGCTGCTGGGCTGTCCTCAGTGGGAGGTTAGCTTCTCTGTGTCGTTCTGTGGGTGCTGGGGCTCCAGAAGTTGTTCAGAGTCCTTTTTTACATAGTTTGTGGGGAATCTGGGGGCAGGGAGGCATGGATGAGCTGTTTCTACTCCGTCATCTTGGCTCCGCCCCCAGAATTCAAGTATTTCAAAAGACTTCTGAGAAATTCAGGTTTTCACCTTTTTTCAGATAGACTGTTACAAGCATGTTTGGTAGAAAAGGTAAATCTGAGCATAACTCTCTAGAAACAGGGATTACCCAGAAGTTCGTTTCTGTCACAGCTTTCTCATACCTAGTTGTCTTAAACGCAGGCATTACTTATAACATGCTTTGGCTTCTTTTCATGGAAATGGCATCATTAGGTTTTCTCCCATTGAAACCACTGAGGGCACATACAAAGGCCTTTTGCTAAAAATGTAAAAGCAAAGCTGCAGCTGTCTGACTAAAGATGTGGAGGGTAAAAGCAACTCTGTGTACAACAGTGCTTTGAATTCAAGTATTGCAAAAGACTTCTGAGAAATTTAGGTTTTTACCTTTTTGAGATAGACTTTTACAAGAATGTTTGGTAGAAAAGTTATATCTGGGCATAACTCTCTAGAAACAGGGATTTCATGGAATTTCTTTTCTGGAATAGCTTTCTCTTAGCTAGTTGTCTTAAACGTGGGCATTACTAATCAAATGCTTTGGCTTCTTTTTGTGGAAATGGCATTATTAGGTTTTCCCCATTGAAACCTATGAGGGAAGATATAAAGGCCTTTTGCTACAAAAGTAAAAGCAAAGATTCAGCAGTCTGTCTAATGATATGGAGAGTTAAACCAACTCTGTGTAGAACAGTGCCTTGAATTAAAGTATTTCCAAAGAATTCTGAGAAATTCATGTTTCTGCCTTTTTTCAGATAGACTGTTGTAAGCATGTTCGTTAGAAAAGTTTTATCTGAGCATAACTCTCTAGAAACAGGGATTACCCGGAAGTTCTTTTCTGTCACAGCTTTCTCTTAGCTAGCTGTCTTAAACCCAGGCATTACATTTCTAATGCTTTGGTTTCTTTTCCTCGAAATGGTATCATTAGATTTTCCCCCATTGAAAGCAATGAAGGCAGATATAAAGGTCTTTAGCTAAAAAAGTAAAAGCAAAGCTTCAGCAGTCTGACTAAAGATGTCGAGGATTAAAGCAACTCTTTATACAACAGTGCTTTGAATTCAATTATCTTAAAAGACTTCAGAGAAATTCAGGTTTTGACCTTTTTTCAGGTAGACTGTTACAAGCGTATTTGGTAGAAAAGGTATAACTGAGCATCACTCTCTAGAAATAAGGATTACCCAGAATTTCTTTTCTATCACACCTTTCTCTTAGCTAGATTTCTTAAACCCCGGCATTACATTTCAAATGCTTTGGCTTCTTTTCCTGGAAATGGCATCATTAGGTTTTCCCCCATCAAACCAATGAGAGCAGATATAAAGGCCTTTCTCTACAAAAGTTAAAGCAAAGCTGCAGCAGTCTGACTAAAGATGTAGATGATTAAAGCAACTCTGTGTACAACAGTGCTTTGAATTCAAGTATTTCAAAAGACTTCTGAGAAATGTAGGTTTTTACTTTTTTTCAAATAGACTGTTACAAGAATGTTGGGTAGAAAAGGTATATCTGGGCACAACTCTCTAGAAACAGGGATTATCTGGATGTCCGTTTCTGTCAAAACTTTCTCTTAGTTAGTTGTCTTAAATGCAGGCTTTGCATATCAAATGCTTTGCCTTCTTTTCGTGGAAATGGCATAATTAGTTTTTCCCCCCTTTGAAACCAATGAGGGCAGATATAAAGGCTTTTTGCTACAAAAAAAAAGGCAAAGCTTCAGCAGTCTGACTAAAGATGTGGAGAGTAAAGACAACTCTGTGGACAACAGTGCTTTGAATTCAAGTATTTCAAAACACTTATGAGAAATTCAGGCTTTTACCTTTTTTCAGAAAGACTGTTACAAGCATGTTTTGGTAGAAAAGGTATATCTGAGCATAACTCTCGAGAAACAGGGATTACCCGGAAGTTCTTTTCGCTCTCACCTTTCTCTTAGGTAGTTGTCTTAAACACAGGCATATCATATCAAATGCTTTTGCTTCTTTTCCTGCAAATAACATCATTTTATTTTCTCCCATTGAAACCAAAGAGGGTTTTTACTTTACTTTTTACAAAGGACTTTTACTAAAAAAGTAAAAGTAAAGCTTCAGCTTTCTGACTAAAGATGTGCAGGGTTAAAGCAACTCCGGGTACAATAGTACTTTGAATTCAAGTATTTCAAAAGTCTTCTGAGAAATTCAGGTTTTTACCTGTTTTCAGATAGACTGTCACAAGCATGTTTGTTAGAATAGGTATATCTAAGCATAAGTCTCTAGAAACAGGGATTACCTGGAAGTTCTTTTCTGCCACAGCTCTCTCTTAGCTAGTTGTCTTAAATGGAGGCATTCCACGTCAATTGTTTTGCCTTCTTTTCCTGCGAAAGGCATCATTAATTTTTCTCCTGTTGAAACCAGTGAGGGCAGATATAAAGGCCCTTTGCTAAAAAAGTGAAAGCAAAGCTTCAGCAGTCTCACTAAAGAAGTGGAGGGTGAAAGCAACTGTATGTACAACAGGGCTTTGAATTCAAGTATTTCAAAAGACTTCTGAGAAATTCATGTTTTTACCTTTTTCAGATAGTCTGTTACAAGCATATTTGGCAGAAAAGGTATATCTGACCACAACTCTGTAGAAACAGGCATTACATGTAAGTTCTTTTCTGTGAAAGGTTGTCCTAACTAGTTGTCTTAAACACAGCCATTACATCTAAATTGCTTGGTCTTCTTTTGTTGGAAATGGCATCGTTAGGTTTTCTCCCATTGAAACCAAGGAGGGCAGGTATAAAGGCCTTTTGCTAAAAAAGTAAAAGGAAAGCTTCAACGGGCTGACTAAAGATGGTGAGGGTTAAAGGAACTCTGTGGACAGCAGTGCTGAGAATTCAAGTATTTAAAAAGACTTCTGAGAAATTCAGGTTTTCACATTTTTTTCAGATAGCCTTTTCTGAGCAGGTTTGGTACAGAAGGTATACCAGACCATAACTCTTAAGAAACAGGGATTACAGGAATGTTCTTTACTGTGACAAGTTCTCTTAACTAGTTTTCTTCAAGACAGCCATTGTATCTCAATTGCTTGGCCTTCTGTTGTTGGAAATGGCATCGTTAGTTTTTATTCCCAGTGAAAGCAATGAGAGCAGATACATAAGTCTTTTGCTAAAAAAGTAAAAGCAAAGCTTCAGCAGTCTAACTAAAGAAGTGGAGGGTTAAAGGAACTCTGTGTACAACAGTGCTTAGAATTCTAGCATTTCAAAGGACTTTTGAGAAATTTAGGTTTTGACCTTTTTTTCTGATCGCCTATTCTGAGCAGGTTTGGTAGAGAAGGTATAGCAGACCACAACTCTTTAGAAACAGGGACTACACGGATGTTCTTTATTGTGAAAAGTTATTAACTAGTTTTTTTTAAAGACAGCCATTACTTCTCAATTGCTTGGTCTTCTATTGTTGGAAATGGCAGCATTAGATTTATTCCCAAAGAAACCAATGAGGACAGATACAAAGACCTTTTGCTAAAACAGTAAAAGCAAAGCTTCAGCAGTCTGCCTAAACACGTGGAGGGTTAAAGCAACTCTGTGTAAAAGAGTGCTTAGAATTCAAGTATTTAAAAGGACTTTTGAGAATTTCAGGTTTTCACCATTTTTTCAGATAGTCTATTCTGAGCAGGTTTGGTAGAGAAGTTATAGCAGACCAAAACCCTTATGAAACAGGGATTACACGGATGATCTTTTCTGTGACAAGTTCTCTTAACTAGTTTCTTCAAGATAGCTATTACATCTCAATTGCTTGATCTTCTGTTGTGGGAAATGGCATCATTAGGTTTTCTCCCATTGAAACCAATGTGGGCAGGTATAAAGGCTTTTTTCTAAAACAGTAAAAGCAAAGCTTCAACTTTCTGGCTAAAGATGTGCAGGGTTAAAGCAACTGTGTGCACAAAAGGGCTTTGAATTCAGGTATTTAAAAAGAGTTTCTGAGAAATTCAGGTTTTTACCTGTTTTCAGATAGACTGTTACAAGCATGTTGGGTAGAAAAGGTATATCTCAGTATAACTGTCTAGAAACAGGATTACACCGGAATTCTTTTCTGTCATAGCTATCTCTTAGCTAGTTGTCTTAAACGTAGACATTCCATATCAAACGCTTTGGCTTCTTTCTTGGAAATGGCATCGTTATGTTTCCTCCCAATGAAACCAACGAGGGCAGATATAACGGCCTTTTGCTACAAAAGTAAAAGCAAAGCTGCAGCAGTCTGACTAAAGATGTGGAGGGTAAAAGCAACTCTGTGTACAACAGTGCTTTGAATTCAAGTATTACAAAAGGCTTCTGCGAAATTCATGTTTTTACCTTTTTTCAGAGAGACTATTACACACGTTTGGTAGAAAAGGTATATCTGAGCATAACTCTCTAGGAACAGGTATTACCCGGAAGTTCGTTTCTGTCCAACTTTCTCTTACTGAGTTGTCTTCAACGGAAGCATTACATATCACAGGCTTTGGCTTCTTTTCTTGGAAATGGCATAATTAGGTTTTCTCCCATTGAAACCACTGAGGGCACATACAAAGTCCTTTTGCTAAAAATGTAAAAGCAAAACTTCAGCAGTCTGACTAAAAATATGGAGGGTATAGCAACTGTGTACCACAATGCTTTGAATTGAAGTACTTCAAAAGACTTCCGAGAAATTCATGTTTTTACCTTATTTCAGATAGAATGCTACATGCATGTTTGGTAGAAAAGGTATATCTGAGCACAACTCTCTGATAACATGTATAATCCAGAAGATCTTTTCTGTTATGGCTTTCTCTTAGCTAGTTGTCTTAAATGTAGGCATTACGTATCATATACTTTGGCTCCTTTTCCTGGAAATGGTATCATTATGTTTCCCCCCATTGAAAACACTGAGGGCACATACAAAGGCCTTTTGATAAAAATGTACAAGCACAGCTGTAGCAGTCTGACTAAAGATGTGGAGGGTTATAGCAACTCTCTGTACCACAGTGCTTTGAATGCAAGTGTTTCAAAAGACGTCTGAGAAATTCATATTTTTACCTTTTTTTCAGATAGACTGTTAGAAGAATGTTGGGTTGAAAAGGAATATCTCGGCATAGCTCTCTAGAAACAGTGATTATCAGGAAGTTCTTTTGTGTCAAAGCTTTCTCTTAGCTAGTTTTCTTAAACACAGGCATTGCATTTCAAAAGCTTTGGCTTCTTTTCCTAGAAATGGCATCATTAGGTTTTCCCCCATTCAAACCAAGGAAGGCAGATATAAAGGCCTTTTGTAAAAAAGTAAAAGCAAAGCTTCATCAGTCTGACTAGAGATGTTGAGGACATAAAGCAATACTGTGTACAACAGTGCTTTGAATTCAAGTATTGCCAAAGACTTCTGTGAAATTCATGTTTTGACCTTTTTTCGGATACACTGTTACAAGTATGTTTGGTAGAAAATGTACATCTGAGCATATTTCTCTAGAAGGAGGGATTACGGGGAAGATCTTTTCTGTCCACCTTTCTCTTAGCTAGTTTTCTTAAACACAGGCATTACATTTCAAATGATTTTGCCTCTTTTCGTGGAAATGGCATGATTAGGGACCTGGGGTTGGCTTGGCTCCCCATGCTCTGCAAACTGCACGCTGCCAGCTCCCAGACCTCTGCGCTGGTCCTTCCTGCAGTGCTGCTGGGCCGTCCTCAGTGGGAGGTTAGCTTCTCTGTGTCATTCTCTGGGTGCTGGGGCTCCAGAAGTTTTTCAGAGTACCCTTTTACATAGTTTGGGGGGAATCATGGGTCAGAGTGGCTTGGAAGAGCTGTTTCTACTCCGCCATCTTGGCTCTGCCTTGAATTGAAGTATTTTTAAAGACTTCTGAGAAATTCAGGTTCTGAAGCATCTTTGGTAGGAAACGTAAACCTGAGCAAAACTCTCTAGACTAAGGGATTATTCGTCAGTTCTTTTCTGTCACGGCTTTCTCTTAGCTAGTTGTCTTAAAAGGAGGCATTACATATCAAATGCTTTTGCTTCTTTTCGATGAAATGTCATCTTTAGGTTTTCCCCATTGAAACCAATGAGGGCAGATATAAAGGCCTTTTGCAACTCTCTGAACAACAGGCATTTGATGTCAAGAATTTCAATGGACTTCTGAGAAATTCAGGTTTTTACCTTTTTTTCAGATAGACTGTTATAAGCATGTTTGGTTGAAAAGGTATATCTGAGCACAACTCTCTAGAAACAGGGATTACGCGGAAAATATTTTTGTTCTCAGCTTTCTCTTAGCTCATTGTGTTAAACGCAGGCACTCCATATCAAATGCTTCTTTTCCTGGAAAGGGCATCATTAGGTTTTCTCCCATTGAAACCAATGAGGGCAGATAAAAAGGCCTTTTGCCAAAAAATTAAAAGCAAAGCTTCAACTTTCTGACTAAAGATGTGCAGGGTTAAAGCAAGTCTCTGTACAAGAGTGCTTTGAATTCAAGTATTTCAAAAGTTACCTTTTTTCAGATAGACTGTTGCTATCATATTTGGTAGAAAAGCTATGTCTGAGCATAACTCTCAAGTAACAGGGATTACCCGGAAGTTCTTTTGTGTCCAGCTTTTTCAAAGCTAGTTGTCTTAAACACAGGTATTCCATATAACATGCTCTGGCTTCTTTTCTTGGAAATGGCATCATTAGGTTTTCCCCATTGAAACCAATGAGGGAAGATATAAAGGACTTTTGATAAAAAAGTAAAGGCAAAGCTGCAGTAGTCTTAATAAAGATGTGAAGGATTAAAGCAACTCTGTGTACAACACTGCTTTGAATTCAAGAATTTCAAAAGACTTCTGAGAAATTCATGTTTTTACCTTTTTTCAGATAGACTGTTACAAGCATGTTTGGTAGAAAAGGTATATCTGAGCATAAATCTCTAGGAACAGGGATTACCCAGAAGTTCTTTTCTGTCCAACTTTCTCTTAGTGAGATGTCTTCAACGCAAGCATTACATATCACAGGCTTTGGCTTGTTTTCTTGGAAATGGCAGAATTAGGTTTTCTCCCATTGATACCACTGAGGGCACATACAAAGGCCTTTTACTAAAAATGTAAAAGCAAAGCTTCAGCAGTCTGACTAAAGATGTGGAGAGTTTTAGCAACTCTGTGTACCACAATGCTTTGAATTCAAGTATTTCAAAAGACTTCTGAGAAATTCAAGTTTTTACCTTATTTCAGATAGACTGTTACAAGACTGTTGGGTAGAAAAAGGTTTATCTGAGCATAACTCTCTAGAAAAAGGGATTACCCGGAAGTTCTTTTCACTCACAGCTTTCTTTTAGCTAGTTGTCTTAAACGCAGTCATTACATATCAAATTCTTTGGCTTCTTTCCTAGAAATGGCATCATTAGGTGTTTTCTCTTGAAACCAATGAGGGCAGATATAAGGGCCTTTTCCTAAAAAAGGAAAAGCAAAACTTCAGGAATCTGAGTAAAGATGTCGAGCGTTTATGCAACTCTGTGTACAACAATTGTTTAAATTCAAGTATTTCAAAAGACTTCTGAGAAATTTAGCTTTTTACCTTTTTTCAGACAGACTGTTACAAGACTGTTGGGTAGAAAAGGTTTATCTGAGCGTAACTCTCTAGAAACAGGGATTACCCGGAAGTTCTTTTCACTCACAGCTTTCTCTTAGCTAGTTGTCTTAATCGCAGTCATTACATATCAAATGCTTTGGCTTCTTTCCTAGAAATGGCATCATTTGGTTTTTTCCCTTGAAACCAATGAGGGCAGATATCAAGGACTTTTGTTAAAAAAGTAAAAGCAAAGCTTCACCGTTCTGACGAAAGATGTGCATAGTTAAAGCAACACTGTGCACAACAATGCTTGAATTCAGGTATTTCTAAAGACTTCTGAGAAATTCAGGTTTTTACCTTTTTTCAGAGAGATTATAACAAGCCTGTTTGGTAGAAAAGGTATATCTGAGCACAACACTCTAGAAACAGGGATTACCCGGAAGTTCTTTTCTGTCAGAGCTTTCTCTTAGCTAGTTGTCTTAAACGCAGGCATTCCATATCAAATACTTTTGCTTCATTTCCTGGAAATGGCATCATTAAGTTTTCTCCCTTTTCAATCAATGAGGCTATATATGAAGGCCTTTTACTAAAAAAGTAAAATCAAAGCTTCAGCAGTCTGCCTAAAGATGTGCAGGGTTAAAGGAATTTTCTGTACAACAGTGCTTTTGGATTCAAGTATTTCAAAAGACTTCTGAGAAATTAAGGTTTTTACCTTTTTTCAGACAGACTGTTACAAGCCTGTTGGGTAGAAAAGGTTTATCTGAGCAAAACTCTCTAGAAACAGGGATTATACGGAAGTTCTTTTCTGTCACAGCCTTCTCTTTGCAAGTTGTCTTAAATGCAGGCATTAGACATCAAATGCTTTGACTTCTTTCCTGGAAATGTCATCATTAGTTTTTTTCCAATGAAAACAATGGGGGCAGATATAGGGCCTTGTGCTAAAAAAGTAAAAGCAAAACTTCAGGAGTTTGACTAAAGGTGTTGAGGGTTAAAGCAACTCTGTGTACGACAATTCTTTAAATTCAAGTATTTCAAAAGACTTCTGAGAAATTCAGGTTTTTACTTTTTTTCAGAGAGACAGTTACAAGCAAGTTGGGTAGAAAAGGTATACCTGAGCATAACTGTCTAGAAACAGGGATTACCCAGGAGTTCTTTTCTGTCCCAGCTTTCTCTTCACTAGCTGTCTTAAACGCAGGCATTCCATATCAAATACTTTTGCTTCTTATCCTGGAAATGGCATCATTATGCTTTCTCCCATTGAAATCAATGAGGGAAGTTAGAAAGGCCATTTTCTAAAAAAGTAAAAGCTAAGCTTCAGGATTCTGACTAAAGATGTGCAGGGTTAAAGCAACTCTGTGTACAACAGTGCCTTGAATTCAAGTATTTCAAAAGACTTCTGAGAAATTCAGGCTTTTATCTTTTTTCAGATAGACTGTTACAAGCAAGTTGGGGAGAAAAGGTCTTTCTGAGCATAACTGTCTAGAAACAGGGATTGCCCAGAAATTCTTTTCTGTCAGAGCTTTCTCTTAGCCAGTTGTATTAAACACAGGCATTCCATATCAAATGTTTTGGCTTCTTTTCGTGGAAAGGCATCATTAGGTTTTCTCCCTTTTCAATCAATGGGGCTAAATATATAGGCCTTTTGCTAAAAAAGTAAAAGCAAAGCTTCAGGAGTCTGACTAAAGATACGGAGGGTTGATGCAAATCTGTGTACAACAGTGCTTTGAATTCAAATATTTCAAAATATTTATGAGAAATTCAGGCTTTTACCTTTTTCAGATAGACTGTTACAAGCATGTTTTGGTAGAAAAGCTATACATGAGCATAACTCTCTAGAAACCAGAATTACCCAGAAACTCTTTTCGCTCTCATCATTCTCTTAGCTAGTTGTCTTAAATGCAGGCATTCCATATCAAATGCTTTTGCTTCTTTTCCTACAAATGGCATCATTTGGTTTTCTCCCATTGAAAACAATGAGGGAAGATATAAAGACTTTTTGATAAAAAAGTAAAAGCAAAGCTTCAGCTTTCTGACTAAATATGTGCAGGGTTAGAGCAACTATGTGCCCAACCGGGCTTTGAATTCAAGTATTTCTAAAGACTTCTGAGAAATTCAGGTTTTTACCATTTTTCAGATAGACTATTACTAGCATGTTTAGTTAGAAAAGGTATATCTGAGTATAACTGTCTAGAAACAGGGATTACCTGGAAGTTCTTCTCTGTCACAGCTTTGTCTTAGCTAGTTGTCTTAAAAGCAGGCATTCCATGTCAAATGATTTGGCTTCATTTCCTGGAAATGGCATCATTATGTTTCCTCCCACTGAAACCAAGGAGGGCAGATATAAAGACCTTTTGCTAAAAAAGTAAAAGCAAAGCTTCAGCTTTCTGACTAAAGATGTGCAGGGTTAAAGCAACTCTGTGCACAACAGGGATTTGAAATCAAGTATTTCAAAAGACTTCTGAGAATTTCAGGTTTTTACCTTTTTTCAGATAGAGTGTTACAAGCGTGTTTGGTAGAAAAGGTATATCTGAGCATAATACACTAGAAACAGGGATTACCCGGAAGTTCTTTTCTCTCACAGGTTTCTCTTAGCTAGTTGTCTTAAAGGCAGTCATTCCATATCAAATGCTGTGCCTTCTTTTCCTGGAAATGGCATAATTATGTTTTCTACCATTGAAACAAATGAGGACAGATACAAAGGCCTTTTCTTAAATAAGTAAAAGCAAAGCTTCAGCTTTTTGACTAAAGATGTGCAGGTTTAAAACAATCTGTGTACAACAGTGATTTCAATTCAAGTATTTCAAAAGACTTTTGAGAAATTCAGGTTTTTACCTATTTTCAGATAGACTGTTATAAGTATGTTTGTTAGAAAAGGCATATCTGAGCATAACTCTCTAAAAACAGGGATTACCCAGAAGTTCTTTTCTCTCACAGCTTACTCCTAGCTAGTTGTCTTAAAAGCAGGCTTTCTATATCAAATGCTTTGGCTACTTTTCCTTGAAATGGCATCATCAGCTTTTCACCCATGGAAATCAAAGAGGGCAGATATAAAGGTCTTTTCCTAAAAAAGTAAAAGTAAAGCTTTAACTTTCTAGCTAAAGATGTGCAGGGTTAAAGTAACTCTGTGCACAACAGTGCTTTGAATTCAAGTATTTCAAAAGCCTTTTGAGAAAATCAGGTTTTGACCTTTTTGAAGATAGATTGTTACAAGCAAGTTGGGTAGAAAAGGTATACCTGAGCATAACTGTCTAGAAACAGGGATTACCCAGGAGTTCTTTGCTGTCCCAGCTTTCTCTTCACTAGTTGTCTTAAACACCAGCATTCCATATCAACGCTTTGGCTTTTTTTCCCGGAAATGGCATCATTAGTTTTCCTCCCACTGAAACCAATGAGGGCAGATATAAAGGCCTTTTGCTAAAAAAGTAAGAGCAAAGCTTCATGAGTCTTACTAAAGATGAGGAGCACTAAAGCAACTCTTTGCACAATAATGCTTTGAATTCAAGTATTTCAAAAGACTTCTGATGAATTCTGGTTTTTACCTTTTTTCAGATTGACTGTTACAAGCATATTTGGTAGAAAAATTAAATCTGAGCATAACTCTTTAGAAACACGGATTATCCGGAAGTTCTTTTCTCTCACAGCTTTCTCTTAGCTAGTTTTCTTAAAGGCAGCCATTACATATCAAATGCTTTGGCTTCTTTTCCTGGAAAGGGCATCATTATATTTTTAACATTGAAACCAATGAGGGCAGATACAAAGGCCTTTTGCTAAAAAAGTAAGAGCAAAACTTCACAGTGCTTTGAATTCAAGTATTTCAAAAGACTTCTGAGAAATTCAGGTTTTCACCTTTTTCCAGATAGATAGTTACAAGCATGTTGGGTAGAAAAGGTATACCTGATCATAACTCTCTAGAAGCAGGGATTACCCAGGAATTCTTTTCTGTCCCGGCTTTCTCTTCGCTAGTTGTCTTCAACGCAGACATTCCATATAAAACGTTTTACCTTCTTTTCCTGGAAATGACATCATTAGATATTCTCCCATTGAAACCAATGAGGGCAGATATAGCAGCCTTTTCCTAAAAAAGGAAAAGCTAAGCTTCCGGAGTCTGACTAAAGATGTGGAGGGTTAAAACATCTCTGTGTACAACAGTGCTTTGAATTCAAGTATTTCAAAAGACTTCTGAGAAATTCAGGTTATTACCTTTTTTCAGATAGACTGTTACAAGCATGTTTGGTAGAAAAGGTATATCTGAGCATAACACTCTACAAACAGGGATTAGTGGAAGTTCTTTGCTCTCACCACTTTCTCTTAGCTGGTTGTCTTAATTGCAGGCATTCCATATCAAACGCTTTGGCTTCATTTCCTGGAAATGGCATCATTAGTTTTTCTCCCCTTGAAACCAATGAGGTCAGATAGAAAGAGCTTTTGCTATAAAAGCAAAGCTTCAGCAGTCTGACTAAAGATGTGGATGGTAAAAGCAACTCTGTGTATAACAGTGCCTTGGATTCAAGTATTTCAAAAGTCTTCTGAGAAATTTAGGTTTTTACCTTTTTTCAGATAGACTGTTACAAGAATTTTGGGTAGAAAAGGTATATCTGGGCATAACTCTCTAGAAACAGGGATTATCAGGAACTTCCTTTCTGTCAAAGCTTTCTCTTAGCTAGTTGTCTTCAATACAGGCATTGCATATCAGATGCTTTGTCTTCTTTTCATGGAAATGGCATGATTAAGTTTTCCCCCATTGAAAACAAGGAGGGCAGATATAAAGGCCTTTTGTTACAAAAGTAAAAGCAAAGCTTCAGCAGTCTGAGTAAAGATGTGGAGGGTTATAGCAACTCTGTGTACCACAGGGCCTTGGATTTAAGAATTTAAAAAGACTTCTGAGAAATTCATGTGGTTACCTTTTTTCAAATAGACTGTTACAACAATGTTTGGTAGAAAAGGTATATCCGAGCATAACTATCTAGGAATAGGGATTACCAGGAAGTTCTTTTCTGTCCAGTTTTCTCTAAGATAGTTGTCTTAAACACCCGCATTCCATATCACACGCTCTGGCTTCTTTTCTTGAAAATGGCATCATTAGGTTTTCTCCCATTGAAACTACTGAGGGCACATACAAAGGCCTTTTGCTAAAAATGTAAATGCAAAGCTGCAGCAGTCTGACTAAATATGTGGAGGGTAAAAGCAACTCTGTGTACAACAGTGCTTTGAATTGAAGTATTGCAAAAGACTTCTGAGAAATTTAGGTTTTTACCTTTTTTGAGATAGACTTACAAGAATGTTTGGTCGAAACGTTATATCTGAGCATAACTCTTTAGAAACAGGGATTTCATGGAATTTCTTTTCTGGAACAGCTTTCTCTTTGCTAGTTATATTAAACGCAGGCATTACTAATCAAATGCTTTGGCTTCTTTTTGTGGAAATGGCATCATGAGGTTTTCCCCATTGAAACCTATGAGGGCAGATATAAAGGTCTTTTGCTACAAAAGTAAAAGCAAAGCTTCAGCAGTCTGACTAAAGATGTTGAGGATTAAAGCAACTCTTTGTACAACAGTGCTTTGAATTCAAGTATGTTAAAAGACTTCAGAGAAATTCAGGTTTTGACCTTTTTTTAGATAGACTGTTACAAGCATATTTGGTAGAAAAGGTATATCTGAGCATCACTCTATAGAAACAAGGATTACCCAGAATTTCTTTTCTATCACACCTTTCTCTTAGCTAGATTTCTTAAACGCCGGCATTACATTTCAAATGCTTTGGCTTCTTTTCATAGAAATGATATCATTAGGTTTTCCCCCATTGAAACCTATAAGGCCAGATATAAAGGCCTTTTGCTACCAAAGTAAAAGCAAAGCTTCAGCAGTCTGACTAAAGATGTGTAGGGTTAAAGCACCTCTCTGTACCACAGTCCTTTGAATTCAAGTATTTTAAAAGACTTCAGAGAAATTAATGTTTTTACCTTTTTTCATATGGACTGTTACAAGCATGTTTGGTAGAAAAGATATATCTGAGCATAACTCTGTAGGAAGAGGTATTACCCAGAAGTCCTTTTACGTCCAGCTTTCTGTTGGCTACTTGTCTTAATTGGAGGCATTACATATCCCAATATTTTGGGTTCTTTTCGTGGAAATGGCATCATTAGGTTTTCTTCCATTGAAACCAATGACGGCAGATGTAAAGGCTTTTTGCTAAAAGAGTTAAAGCAAAGCTGTTGCAGTCTGACTAAAGATGTGGAGGATAAAAGCAACTCTGTGTACAACAGTGCTTTGAATTCAAGTATTTCAAAATATTTCAGAGAAATTCAAGTTTTGACCTTTTTTCAGATATACTGTTACAAGCATGTTTGGTAGAATAGGTATATCTGAGCATCACTATCTAGAAACAAGGATTACACAGAAGTTCTTTTCTGTCACTGCTTTCTCTTACCTAGTTTTCTTAAACCCTGGCATTACATTTCAAATGCTTTGTCTTCTTTTCCTGGAAATGGCATTATTAAGTTTTCCCCCTTTAAAACTAATGACGGCAGATATAAACGCATTTTGCAAGAAAATAAAAGCAAAGCTGCAGTCTGACTAAAGATGTGTAGGGTAAAAGCCACTCTGTGTACAACAGTACTTTGAATTCAAGTATTTCAAAAGACTTTTGAGAAATTCAGGTTTTTACCTTTTTTCAGATAGAGTGTTACAAACTTGTTTGGTAGCAATGTATATCTGAGCATAACTCTCTAGGAACAGGGATTTCCCGGAAGTTCTTTTCTGTCCAACTTTCTCTTAGTTCTCTTCAATGCCGGCATTACATTTCAAATGCTTTTGTTTCTTTTCCTGGAAATGGCATCATTAGGTTTTCTCAAATTGAAACCAATGAGAGCAGATATAAAGACCTTTTGCAAAAAAGTAAAAGCAGAGCCTTCAGCACTCTGACTAAGGATTTGGAGGGTTAAAGCAACTCTGTGTATACCAGTGCTTTGAATTCAAGTATTTCAAAAGACTTCTTAGAAATTTATGTTTTGACCTTTTTTCAGATAGACTGTTACAAGCATGTTTCCTAGAAAAGGTATATCTGAGCATAACTCTCTAGGAACACGGATTACCCGGAAGTTCTTTTCTGTACAACTTTCTCTTAGTTAGTTGTCTGCAAAGCAGGCTTTTCATATCACATGCATGGGCTTCATTTCATTGAAATGGGTTCATTATGTTTTCTCCCATTGATACCAAGGAGGGCAGATACAAAGGCCTCTAGCTAAAAAAGTAAAAGGAAAGCTTAAGCAGTCTGACTAAAGATATAGAGGGTTAAAGCAACTCTGTGTACAACAGTGCTTTGAATTCATGTATTTCAAAAGACTTCTGAGATATTCATGTTTGACCTTTGTTCTGATAGATGGTCACAAGCATGCTTGGTAGAAAACGTATATGTTAGCATAACTCTCTAGGGACAGGATGTTCTTTTCTGTCCAACTTTCTCTTAGCTATTTGTCTTAAATGCAGGCAATCCATATCAAACGCTTTGGCTTCTTGTCATGGAAATGGCATCATTAGGTTTGCTCCCATTGAAACCAATGAGGGCAGATACAAAGGCCTTTTGCTAAAGAAATAAAAGCTAAGCATCAGGAGTCTGACTAAAGATGTTGATCCTTAAAGCAACTCTGTCCACAACAGTGCTTTGAATTCAAGTATTTCAAAAGACTTCTGAGAAATTCAGGTTTTTACCTTTTTTCAAATAGACTGTTACAAGCATGATTGGTAGAAAAGGTATATCTGAGCAGAACACTCTAGAAACAGGGATTACCAGGAAGTTCTCTTCTCTCACAGCTTTCTCTTAGCTTATTGCTTAAACTCAGGCATTCCATATCAAATGCTTTAGCTTCTTTTCCTGGAAATGGCATAATTATGTTTTCTCCCTTTGAAACCAATGATGCCAGATATAAAGGCCTTTTGTTAAAAAAGTAAAAGCAAAGCTCCAGCAGTCTGCCTATATACGTGGAGCATTAAAGCAACTCTGTGCACAACAGTGCTTTGAATTCAAGTATTTAAAAGACTTTTGAGAAATTCTGGTTTTCACTTATTTTCAGATAGACTGTTACAATATGTTTGGTAGAAACGGTGTATCTGAGCATAACTCTCTAGAAACAAAGATTACCCGGAAGTTCTTTTCTCTCACAGCTTACTCTTAGCTTGTTTTCTTAAAAGAAGGCTTTCCATATCAAATGCTTTGACTTCTTTTCCTGGAAATGGCATCATTAGGTTTTCTCCCTTTTAAACTAATGCGGGCTGATATAAAAGTCTTTTGCTAAAAAAGTAAAAGAAAAGCTTCAGCTTTCTGACTAAAGATGTGCAGGTTTAAAGCATCTCTGTGTTCAACAGTATTTTAAATTGAGCTATTTCAAAAGACTTCTGAGAAATTCAGGTTTTTATGTGTTTTCAGATAGACTGTTAAAAGCAATGTTAGGTAGAAAAGGTATATCTGAGCACAATACTCTAGAAACAGGGATTACCCGGAAGTTCTTTTCTGTCACAGCTTTCTCTTAGCTTGTTGTCTTAAACACAGGCATTCCATATCAAATGCTTTGGCTTCTGTTCCTGGTAATGGCTTCATTATGTTTTCTCCCAGTGAAACCAGATACAAAGGCCATTTGCTAAAAAAGTAAAAGCAAAGCTTCAGCTTTCTGACTAAAGATGTTCAGGGTCAAAGGAACTCTGTGTACAACAGTGGTTTGGATTCAAGTATTTCAAAGGACTTCTGAGAAATTCACGTTTTTACCTTTTTTCAGATAGACTGTTATAAGCATTTTGGGTAGAAAATGTTTATCTGAGCATAACTTTCTAGAAAGAGGGATTACACGGAAGTTCTTTTCTGTTACAGCTTTCTCTTAACTAGTTGTTTTAAATGGCGATATTCCCTATCAAATGCTTTGGCTTCTTTTCCTGGAAATGGCATCTTTAATTTTCTCCCATTGAAACCAGTGAGGGCAGATACAAAGGCCTTTTCCTAAAAAAGTAAAAGCAAAGCTTCAGGAGTCTGACAAAAGATGTGGTGGGTTGAAGCACCTCCGTATAAAACAGTACTTTGAATTCAAGTATTTCAAAACACTTATGAGAAATTCAGGCTTTTACCTTTTTTCTGATAGACTGTTATAAGCATGTTTGGTAGAAAAGGTATATCTGAGCATAACTCTCTAGAAACAGGGATTACGTGCAAGTTCTTTTCTGTCACAGCCTTCTCTTAGCTAGTTGTCTTAAAGGCAGGCATTCCATATTAAATGCTTTGGCTTCTTTTCTTGTAAATGGCATCATTAGGTTTTCTCCCATTGAAACCAATGAGAGCAGATATAAAGGCCTTTTGCTAAAAAACTAAAAGCAGAAGAACTCAGTGTGGGGCCGAGCTGGCGCAGCCAATGGGGAGGCTTGGCAACAGCAAGTGGGGTGGGGTGTGGAACAGGGGTGGGGCTGTATTTCAGAAGGTCGGCCATGTGCCAGCCAGAGCTCAGAGGCAGAGCTGAGGAGAGCTGAGGGAGGTAGTGCTCTTGTGGGAGCCATCTACCCACCAGGAGAGAGAGGGAGCGGGTCCGGGAGGGAGAAAGGAGCAAGCTAGTAAGTAAGGACTATGCGCTCAGGGCCGGGGCCTGGGCCTGGGCACTTGAGCTGAGAGACCTGCCTCAGCTGCAGCTGCAGGAGCAGCCAAGGGGACAATGCCCCCTCCCCCTTTCCCTGTCCCCACCTCCTCCCCCATGTCATATATGTTGCCGTAAAAAAAAAAAACACGAAAGAAAAGTAAAAGCAAAGCTTTAGCACTCTGACTAAAGATGTGGAGGGTTAAAGCAACTATGTGTACAACAGTCCTTTGAATTCCAGTATTTCTTTTTTTTTTCCTGACAATTCTTTCAGCGCCTTTTATTTAGTCAATCAACAAATATGCATTTATTAAACACTATGTGTCAAGAACTGTTCTAAATACTGATGATATAAATTAAAAGCAAAAAAAAAAGAAGCTGTTTCAAGGAGATTACATTCTAATGTGAATAAGACCTTGCTGCTATTTGAACAGTTAATGGAGAATCAGTCAGCACAGTCTTCCAAGAGAGTATATACCAGAAATTTTTAGTAGAGAACTTAATGATCATCTCTAATGCTCCTTCCAGCTCGAGATCCTACATGAACACGATTTTCTCATTTAATCTGTCACACTCTTTCATCTTATTGGATAGATTAATCCATTTACATTTAAAGTTACGAGAGTTAATTTTCTATTTTCCTCCAGCTGTCTTTTTTTTAGTTGGGATTTTTTCGTTCCTTTTTGTCTTTAAAGACTGTATTATGTATTCCCAGTTGTTTTTGTTTAACATATTCTCACAACCTTATTTTCTTTTTTTTTTTAATTAAACAAATGCTTTATTAACTTCTGGTTTACATCATTCATTTCCACCAGATTATGAGTTATATTTTTCCCCCATTTTTCCCTACCCACCACCCCAGAATAGCAGTCGACTAGATATCCCCTCATCCAATCTGCTCTCTCCCATATCTTCTCCCATACCCCCTTCGACTTTGCCATTAGGGCAAGGTGAATCTCTGAGCCCCACTGCCTGGACATCTTATGAAACATTTAATTTTAAAACTTTGATTTTCAGATCCATTCCCTTTCTCCCTTGTCACCGACTCCCTCTGAGAAGATAAGCAATTCAGTATGTGTTGTACATGTATATCTATGCAAAACATTACCATAGTAGATATATTGTAAAAGACTGCTTATATTTCCCTCCCACCTGTCTCACCTCCCACCTGGTCCATTCCCTACTTTGATCCTGTCCCTCTTTGATAGTGGGTACTTCTAACCTCCCCTATCCGCAGAATGCCCTCCCCTCCCTCATCTCCCCTCTAATCCCCCTTTCTCCTACTCAGGAGAGTGAGTGAGGGTAAGATATTCTTTTTAGTATGTATGTGATTCTCTCCTTGAGCCAACTTCAATGAGAATATGCTTTTGTCTTTTTGCCTTCTGTCCTCCCCCTCCCCTGCAACTATTTCCCCTTGCCTCTTCTACATGGGATAGTTTGCCCTACCCTGTGTCTCTCCATCTCCTCTTGCCACTTTCCTCTCTCACCTCTTGACTTCACCCCTTGAGAATCGTCCCTTCCTTGGGGTGGCTAGGTGGTGCAGCGAGCAGAGAGCCAGCCCTGGAGCCAGAAGGACCCAAGCTCGGATCCGGCCCCAGACACCCAACACACAAACAAAAACCCAGCCACGTGAACCTGGGCAAGTCACCCAACCCCAATTGCCCCCCCCTCCAAAAAATAATAATCATCCCTTCTCATCAAATTCAACCTGTGCCCTCTATCCATGTATACCTATGCCATGTACCCTTCTTCAATTATTTTCATAATGAGAAAGGTTTCATCAAACACAGTTATTGTTTTTCCATGTAGGACTATAAATAGTCCAACTTTGATAAGTTCCTTTTGATTTCTTTTCCTTGATTGCCTTCTCAAGCATCTCTTGCTTCTTGTGTCTGAATGTCAAATTTTCTATTCAACTCTGGTTTTTTCATCAAGAATGCTTGAAAGTCCTCTATTCCACTGAATGGACATATTTTCCCCTGAAACAAGATACTCAGTTTTGCTGGGTAGGTGACCCTTGGCTTCAGTCCCAGCTCTTTTGCCCTCTGGAATATCATATTCCATGCCCTTCTATCCCTCAATGTGGAAGATGCCAGGTCCTGGGCTATTCTGATTGTGTTTCTACAATATTGAAATTGTTTCTTCCTGGCTGCTTGGAGTATTTTCTCCTTGATCTGGGGATTCTGGAACCTGGCTATAATATTCCTGGGAGTTTTCTTTTTGGGATCTTTTTCAGGAGGTGATCTGTGGATTCTTTCAACCTCTATTTTGCCCTCTGGGTCTAGAACATCAGGGCAATTTTCCTTGAGAATTTCTTTAAGGATGATTTCTAGGTTCTTTCTTTGATCATGGCTTTCAGGTAGTCCAATAATTTTTAAATTATCTCTCCTGGATCTATTTTCCAGGTCAGTGTTTTTCCCAGGAGATATTTCACATTGCCTTCTATTCTTTCATTTTTTTGGATTTGTTTAATAGTATCTTGATTTCTCATTAAGTCACTAGCTTCCATTTCCTCCAGTCTTACTCTGAAGGAATGAATCTCCTCAGTGAGCTTTTGAGATTCTTTTTCCATCTGGCAAATTCGACTTTTTAAGGCACTCTTCTCCTCATTACCTATCTGGGCCTCTTTTGCCATTTGAGTTAGTCTATTTTTTAAGGTGTTATTTTCCTCAGTCAGGCTGTTGACTGTCATTTCATACTTTTCTTGCATCTTTTTCATTTCTCTTCCCAAATTTTCCCCCACTTTTCTTATCTGCTTCTTAAGGTCCTCTATGGCCTGTAGCCAGCTTGTATTTTCATTTGGGGCTTTTGGTGCAGGAGTTCTGACCTCACAGTACTCCTCCATGCTTTGAGCCTCTTTGCCCCTAAAATAGGAGTCCAAAGTTGAACTTTTCTGTTTATTTTGTTTCGTTTGCCTAGGCATATTGCCACTTAATTACTTGATTTTTGGGCTTCTTGGCACAGTAAGACTCTGCCACCAGACAGGGGAGCTGAGGGAGGTAGTGGTCTTGAGCCACCTACCCACCAGGAGAGAGAGGGAGCGGGTCCGGGAAGGAGAAAGGAGCAAGCTAGTAAGGACTACACGCTCAGGGCCGGGGCCGGAGCTGGCGCACTTGAGGTGGGTGACCTGCCTCAGCTGCAGCTGCAGGAGCAGCCAATGGGACAACGCCCCCTCCTCGTTTCCCTGTCCCCACCCCCTCCGCCATGTCATATATGTTGCAGTAAAAAAAAAAAAAACACGAAAAAAAAGTAAAAGCAAAGCTTCAGCAGTCTGACTAAAGATGTGGAGGGCAAAAGCAACTCTCTGTACAACAGTGCTTGGAATTCCAGTATTTCAAAAGACTTCTGAGAAATTGGGGTTTTACCTTTTTTCAGATAGACTGTTACAAGCATCTTTGGCAGAAAAGGTATATCTGTGCGTAACTTTCTAGAAACATGCATTACCCAGAAGTTCTTTTATGTCACAGCTTTCTCTTACCTAGTTTTCTTAAAGGCAGGCATTACATATGAAATGTTTTGGCTTCTGTTTCATGGAAATGGCATCATTATATTTTTCTCCCATTGAAACCAATGAGGGCAGATATAAAGGCCTTCTGCTAAAAAAGTAAAAGCAAAGCTTCCACAATCTGACCAAAGATATGGAGGGTTAAAGCAACTCTGTGTACAACAGTGCTTTGAATTCCAGTATTTCAAAAAATTTCTGGGAAACTCAGGATTTCAACTTGTTTTCAGATAGCCTATTCCGAGCATATTTGGTAGAGAAGTTATATCTGACCACAACTCTGTAAAAACAGGCATTACATGTAAGTTCTTTTCTGTGAAAGATTGTCTTAGCTAGTTGTCTTAAACACAGCCATTATATCTCAATTGCTTGGTCTTCTTTTGGTGGAAATGTCAGCATTAGTTTTTATCCCATTGAAAACAATGAGGGCAGATAACAATGAGCGCAGAAACAAGGGCCTTTTGCTAAAAAAGTAAGAGCAAAGCTTCAGCAATGTGATTAAAGATGTGGAAGGATAAAGGAACTCTCTGAGAAATTCAGGTTTTAACCTTTTTTTTTCAGATAACCTATTCTGAGCATTTTTGGTAGAGAAGGTATATCTGACCACAACTCTGAAGAAACAAGTATTATACATAAGATCTTTTCTGTGAAAGGTTCTCTTAGCTAGTTGTCTTAAACAGAGCCATTACATCTCAATTGCTTGGTCTTCTTTTGGTGGAAATGGCAGCATTAGGTTTACTCCCATTGAAACCAATGAGGGATATAAAGGCCTTTTGGTAAAACAGTAAAAGCAAAGCTTCAGCAGTCTGATTTAAGATGTTGGAGGGTTAAAGGAACTCTGTGTACAACAGTGCTTGGAATTCTAGTATTTCAAAGGACTTTTGAGAAATTCAGGTTTTCACCTTTTTTTTCAGAAAGTCTATTCTGAGCATGTTTGGTAAATAAGGTATGCCAGTCTATACCTCTTTAGAAACAGGGATTACATGGCTGTTCTTTTCTGTGACAAGTTCTCATAATTACTTTTCCTCAAGATAGCCATTACATCTCAATTGCTTGATCTTTTGTTGTTGGAAATGGCATCATTAGTTTTTCTTCCATTGAAACCAAAGTGGGCAGGTATAAAGGCCTTTTCCTAAAACAGTAAAACAAAGCTTCAACAGGCTGACTAAAGATGGGGAGGGTTAAAGGAACTCTGTGTACAACAGTGCTTGGAATTCAAGCACTTCAAAAAACTTCTGAGAAATTCAGGTTTTCACCTTTTTTTCAGAAAGCCTATTCTGAGCCTGTTTGGTAGAGAATGTATATCTTACCATAACTCTGTAGAAAGAGGTATTATATGTAAGTTCTTTTCTGTGAAAGGTTCTCTTAGCTAGTTGTCTTAAACACAGCCATTACATCTCAACTGTTTGGTCTTCTTTTGTTGGAAATGCCATCATTATGTTATCTCCCATTGAAAGCAGTGAGGGCAGATACAAAGGCCTTTTGTTAAAAAAGTAAAAGCAAAGCTTCAGCTTTCTGACTGAGGATGTGGAGGGTTAAAGCAACTCTGTTCACAACAGTGCTTTGAATTCAAGTATTTCCAAATACTTCTTAGAAATTTATGTATTTGCGTTTTTCAGATAGAATGTTACAAGCATGTTTGGTAGAAAAGTTATATCTGAGCATAACTCTCTAGGAACAGGGATTACCCAGAAGTTCTTTCCTGTCCAGCATTCTCTTACCGAGGTGTCTTACATACAGGCATTGCATATCAAATGCTTTTGCTTCTTTTCATGGAAATGGCATCATTAAGTTTTCTCCCTGTAAAACCAATAAGGGCAGATACAAAGGCATTTTGCTAAAAAAGTAAAAGCAAAGCTTCAGTTTTCTGACTAAAGATGTGCAGGTTTAAAGCAACTCCATGTACAACTATTTCAAAAGTCTTCTGAGAAATCAAGGTATTTACCTGTTTTCAGATAGACTGTTACAAGCAACTTTGGTAGAATAGGCATATCTGAGCATAACTCTCTAGGAACAGGGAATACCCAGAAGTTGTTTTCTCTCACAGCTTTATCTAAGCTAGTTGTCTTAAAAGAAGGCATTCCGTATCAATTGCTTTGGCTTCTTTTCCTGCAAATGGCATCACTAGTGTTTCTCCCATTGAGATCAATGAGGGCAGATACAAAGGCCTTTTGCTAAAAAAGTAAAAGCAAAGCTTCAGCTTTCTGACTAAAGATGGGCAGGGTTAAAGCAAGTCCGTACAACAGGGCTTTGAATTCAAGTATTTCAAAAGACTTCGGAGAAATTCAGGTTTTTACCTATTTTCAGATTGACTGTTACATGCATGTTGGGTAGAAAAGGTATATCTGAGCAGAATACTCTAGAAATAGGCATTACTGGGAAGTTCTTTTCTGTCACAGCTTTCAATTAGCTAGTTGTCTTAAACGCAGGCTTTCCATATCAAGTGCTTTGGCTTCTTTTCCTGGAAATGGCATCATTAGGTTTTCTCCATTTTCAATCAATGAGGCTAAATATAAAGGCCTTTTGATAAAAAAGTAAAAGCAAAGCTTCAGGAGTTTGACTAAAGATTTGGTTGGTTGAAGCAACTCTGTGTAAAAGAGTGCCTTGAATTCAAGTATTTCAAAAGACTTATGAGAAATTCAGGCTTTTACTTTTTTCAGATAGACTGTTACAAGCATGTTTCTTCGAAAAGGTATATCTGACCATAACTGTCTAGAATCAGGGTTTACCTGGAAGTTCTTTTCTCTCACAGCTTTCTCTTAGCTAGTTGTCTTTTTAAGACAGTCATTCCATATCAAAATGCTTTGGCATCTTTATTTGTAAATGGCATCATTATGTTTTCTCCAATTGAACCAAAAGATGGCAGATATAAAGGCCTTTTGATAAAAAAGTAAAAGAAAAGCTTCAGGAGTCTGACTAAAGATGTGGAGGGTGAACGCAACTCTGGGTACAACAGTGCTTTGAATTCAAGTATTTCAAAAGATTTCTGAGTAATTCAGGCTTTTACCTTTTTTCACATAGACTGTTACAACCATGTTTGGTAGAAAAGGTATATCAGAGCATAACTCTCTAGAAACAGGGATTACCCGGAACTTCTTTTCTCTCACAACTTTCTCTTAGCTAGTTGTCCTAAATGCAGGCCTTCCATATCAAATGCTTTAGCTTCTTTTCCTGGAAATGGCATCATTATATTTTCTCCCATTGAAACCAAAGGGGACAGATACAAAGGCCTTTTGCTAAAAAAGTAAAAGCAAAGCTTCAGCTTTCTGACAAAAGATGAGGAGGGTTAAAGCAAGTCTTTTTCCCACAGTGTTTTGAATTCAAGTAGATCAAAAGATATCTGAGAAATTCAGGTTTTTACCATTTTTCAGATAAATTCTTACAAGCGTGTTTGGTAGAAAAGGTATATCTGAGCATAACACTCTAGAAACAGGGATTACCCGGAAGTTCTTTTCTCTCACAGCTTTCTCTTACCTAGTTGTCTGAAAAGCAGGCATTCCATATCAAATGCTTTGGCTTCTTTTCCTAGAAATGGCATCATTAGGTTTTCTCCCTTTGTAACCAATGAAGGCAGATATCAAGGACTTTTGTTAAAAAAGTAAAAGCAACGCTTCAGCTTTCTGACTAAAGATGTGCCGACTTAAAGCAACTCCATGTACAACAATGCTTTGAATTCAAGTATTTCAAAAGCCTTCTGAGAAATTCTGGCTTTTACCTGTTTTCAGATAGCCTGTTACAAGCATGTTGGTTAGAAAAGGTTTATCTCAGCATAACTTTCTAGAAACCGGGATTATGCGGAAGTTCTTTTCTGTCACATCTTTCTCTTAGCTAGTTGTCTTAAACGCAGGCATTCCATATCATATGCTTTGGCTTCTTTTCCAGGAAATGGCATCATTAGGTTTTCTCCCATTGAAACCAATGAGGACAGATACAAAGGCCTTTTGCTAAAAAAGCAAAAGCAAAGCTTCAGCAGTCTTACCAAAGATATGGAGGGTAAAAGAAACTCTGTGTAAAACAGTGCTTTGAATGCAAGTATTTCAAAAGACTTCTGAGAACTTCAGGTTTTCACCTTTTTTTACATAGTTTATTCTGAGCATGTTTTGTAGAGAAGGTATACTAGACCATAACTCTTTAGAATCAGGCAGTACATGTGCGTTCTTTTCTGTGAACGTTTGTCATAGCTAGTTGTGTTAAACACAGCCATTACATCTCAATTGTTTGGTCTTCTTTTGTTGGAATTGGCATCATTAAGCTATCTCCCATTGAAACCAATGTGGGCAGATATAAAGGCCTTTTGCTAAAACAGTAAAAGCAAATCTTCAGCAATCTGATTAAAGATGTGCAGGGTTAAAGCAACTCTATTTACAACAGTGCTTTGAATTGAAGTATTTTAAAAGACTTCTGATAAATTCAGGTTCTGAAGCATCTTTGGTAGTAAAGGTATACCTGAGCAAAACTCTCCAGAAACAGGGATTACTCAGCAGTTCTTTTCTTTCATGGTTTTCTCTTAGTTGTCTTAAACACAGGTATTACATTTCAAATGCTTTGGCTTCTTTTCCTGGAAATGGCATCATTAGGTTTTCCCCCATTAAAAGGACTTCTGAGAAATTCAGGTTTTGAAACATGTTTGGTAGAAAAGGTAAATCTGAGCATAACACTCTAGAGACCGGGATTACCCCGAAGTTCTTTACTGTCACAGATTTGTTTAGCTAGTTTTCTTAAACAGAGGCATTACATATCAAATGCTTGGGCTTTTTTTCATGGAAATGGCATGATTAGCTTTTCCCCCATTGAAACCAATGAGGGCAGATATGAAAACCTTTTGCCAAAAAAGTAAAAGCAAAGCTGCAGCAGTCAGACTAGAGATGTGGAGGGTTAAAGCAACTCTGTGTACAACAGTACTTTGAAATCAAGTATTTCAAAAGAATTCTGAGAAATTTATGTTTTTCGCTTTTTTCAGATAGAGTATTGCAAGCATGTTTGGTAGAAAAGGTATATCTGAGCATAACTCTCTAGAGTTAGGCCTTTTGCTAAAAAAGTAAAAGCAGAAGCCCTCAGGGTGGGGCCAAGCAGGGGAAATCAATGGGGAGGCTTGGGAATAGCATGTGGGGAGGGGAGTGGGACAGGGGCGGGGCTGTATTTCAGAAGGGGGACCAAGTGCCAGCCAGAGCTCAGATGCAGAGCTGAGGGGAGCTGAGGGAGGTAGTGCTCTTTTGGGAGCCATCTGCCCACCAGGAGAGAGAGGGAGAGGGCCGGGGAGGGAGAAAGGAGCAAGCTAGTTAGTAAGGACTGCGCACTCAGCACCTGGGCAGGGGCCGGGTCACTTGAGCTGAGTGACCTGCTGCAGCTGCAGGGGACACTGCCCCCTCCCTCTTCCCCTGTCCCCAACCCAACAACTGAGTCATATATGTTGTAGTTAAAAAAAAGACCCCAAAAAAGTAAAAGCAAAGCTTCAGCACTCTGACTAAAGATGTGGAGGGTTAAAGCAACTCTGTGTACAATAGTGCTTTGAATTCCAGCATTTCAAAAGACTTCTGAGAAATTCAGGTTTTTACCTTTTTTATATGGACTGTTACAAGCACGTTCGGTAGAAAAGGTATATCTGAGCATAACTCTCTAGAAACAGGGATTACCCGGAAGTTATTTTCTGTCACAGCTCTCTCTTAGCTAGTTGTCTTAAATGCAGGCATTCAATGTCAAATGCTTTGGCTTCTTTTGGTGGAAATGGCATCATTAGGTTTTCTCCCTTTGAAACCAAAGAGGAGAGATATAAAAACCTTTTAATAAAAAAGTAAAAGCAAAGCTTCAGCAGTCTTACTAAAGATGTGGAGGGTTAAAGGAACTCTGTGTACAAAAGTGTTTAGAATTCTTTTTTTTTTTTAAAGCAATTGGGGTTAAGTAACTTGCTCAAGGTTACACGGCTAGTCATTTGATTTATGCGTGGGTGCTCATTTTCTGAGGCCGGATCTGATCTCGGGTCATCCAAACTCCGAGGCCGGCGCTCTTACTCAGTGCGCCACCTAGCCGCCCCTAAGGGCAATTGGGGTTAAGTAACTTGCCCAAGGTTACACGGCTAGGTTTTTGTTTGTGCAGATTAGGTGTAGGAGGCCTGCTCCGAACTCAGCTCCTTTTGATTCCAGGGCCGGCGCTCTATTCACTGCGCCACCTAGCCGCCCCAGTGTTTAGAATTCTAGTAATTCAAAGGACTTTTGAGAAATTCAGGTTTTCACCTTTTTATCAGATAGCCTATTCTGAGCAGGTTTGGTAGAGAAGGTATAGCAGACCATAACTCTTAAGAAACAGGGATTACAAGGATAATCTTTACTGTGACAAGTTCTTAACTACTTTTGTTAAAGACCTCCATTTCATCTCAATTGCTTGGCCTTCTGTTGTTGGAAATGGCATTAATAGTTTTTCTCCCTGTGAAACCAATGAGCACAGATATAAAGGCCTTTTGCTAAAAAAGTAAAAGCAAAGCTTCAGCAGTCTGACTGAAGATGTGGAGGGTTAAAGGAACTGTGAGTACAACAGTGCTTAGAATTCAAGTATTTCAAAGGACTTCTGAGAAATTCAGGTTTTCACCTTTTGTTCAGATAGCCTTTTCTGAGCATGTTTGGTAGAGAAAGTGTATCTGACCATAAATCTGTAGAACCATGCATTACACGTAAGTTCGTTTCTGTGAAAGGTACTCTTAGTTTGTTATCTTAAACACAGCCATTACTTCTCAATTTTTTGCTCTTCTTTTGTTGGAAATGGCATTATTATGTTATCTCCCATTAAAACCAATGAGGCCAGATACAAAGGCCTTTTGCTACAACAGTAAAAGCAAAGGTTCAGCAGTCTGACTCAAGTTGTGGAGGGTAAAAGGAACTCTATGTACAACAGTGCTTAGAATTCAAGTATTTCAAAAGACTTCTGAGAAATTCAGGTTTTGACCTTTTTTTCATATAGCCTATTCTGAGTGTGATTCTTAGAGATGGTATATCTCAGCATAACTCTGTGGAAACAGGGATTACCAGAAGTTCTTTACTGTGAGAGCTTTCTCTTAGCAAGTTGGTTTTAACACAATCATTACATCTCAGTGGCTTGGTCTTCTTTTGGTAGAGCTGGCATCATTTAGATATTGCTCACTGAAACAAAAGGGAGCAGATATAAAGGCCTTTTGATAAAAAACTAAAAGCAAAGCTTCAGCAGTCTGACTCAAGTTGTGGAGGGTTAAAGGAAGTCTGTGTACAACAATGTTTAGAATTGAGGAATTTCAAAAGACTGAGAAATGCAGGTTTTCACCTTTTTTGCAGATAGCCTATTCTGAGCATGTTTTGAAGGGAAGGTATATCTGACCATTACTCTGTAGAAACAGGCATTACATGTAAGTTCTTTTCTATGAAAGGTTCTCTGAGGTAGATGTCTTAAACAAAGCCATTACTTCTCAATTGCTTAGTCTTCATTTGTTGGAAATGGCATCATTATATTATCTCCCTTTGAAACCAATGATGGCAGATATAAAGACCTTTTGATAAAGAAGGAAAATCAAAGCTTCAGCAGTGTGAATGCAGATGTGGAGGGTTAAAGGAACTTTGTGTATAATAGTGCTTAGAATTCAAGTAATACAAAAGACTTCTGAGAAATTCAAGTTTTCACCTTTTTTTCATAGAGACTATTCTGAGCATGTTTGATCGAGAAGGTATATCTGGACATAACTCTGTAGAAACAGGCATTACATGTAACTTCTTTTCTAGGAATGATTATTTAAGCTAGAGGCCTTTAACACAGCCATTACTTCTCAATTGCTTGGTCTTCTTTTGTTGGAAATGGCATTATTATGTTATCTCCCATAGAAACCAATGAGTGCAGATACAGAGGCCTTTTGCTAAAACAATAAAAGCAAAACTTCAGCAGTATGACTCAAGTTGTGGAGGGTTAAAGGAACTCTGTGTGTAACACTCCTTAGAATTGTAGTATTGCAAAGGACTTCTGAGAAATTCAGGTCTTTACCTTTTCTTCAGACAGCTTATTCTGAGCATGTTTGGTAGAGAAGGTATATCTGACCACAATTTCGTAGAAATAGGCATTACATGTCCGATCTTTGCTGGGAAAGGCTCTCTTAGCGAGATATCTTAAACACAAACATTACATCTCAAATGCTTGGTCTTCTTTTGTTTGAAATGGCATCATTAAGCTATCTCCCACTGAAATCAATGTGGGCAGATATAAAGGCCGTTTGCTAAAACAGTAAAAGCAAAGCTTCAGCAGCCTGATGGAAGATGTGGAGGGTTAAAGGAACTTTGTGTACAATAGTGCTTAGAATTCAAGTAATTCAAAAGACTTCTGAGAAATTCAGGGGTTGACCTTTTTTTCAGATAGCCTATTCTGAGCATGTTTCGTAGAGATGGTGTGGAAACAGGGATTACCAGAAGTTCTTTTCTGGGAGAGCTTTCTCTTAGCGAGTTGTCTTAAACACAACCATTACATATCAATGGCTTGCTCTTCTTTTGGTGAAGATGACATCATTTAGGTATCGCCCACTGAATATAATGTGAGTAGATATAAAGGCCTTTTGATAAAAAAGTTAAAGCAAAGCTGCAGCAGTATGACTCAAGATGTGGAGGGGTAAAGGAAGTCTGTGTACAACAGTGCTTAGAATTCAAGTATTTGGAAAGACTTCTGAGAAATTCAAGTTTTCACCTTTTATTCGGATTGCCTACTCTAAGCATGTTTGGTTGAGAAGGTATATCTGACCATAACGCTGTAAAAACAGGCATTACATGTAAGTTCTTTTCTATGCAAAGTTCTCTGAGCTAGATGTCTTAAACACAGCCATTACTTATCAGTTGCTTGGTCTTCTTTTGTTGGAAATGGCATCATTAAGCTATCTCCCGTTGAAACCAAAGTTGGCAGACATAAAGGCCTTTTGATAAAAAATTAAAAGCAAAGCTTCAGCACTCTGACAGTAGATATGGAGGGTTAAAGTAACTGTGTGTACAACAGTGCTTAGAATTCTATTGTTTCAAAGTACTTCTGAGAAATTCTGGTTTTCACCATTTTTTCCATATATCTTAATCTGAGCACGTTTGATAGAGAAGGTATATCTGACCATAACTCTGTAGAAACAGGCATTACATGTTACTTTTTTACTAGGAATGATTCTCTTAGCAAGAGGTCTTAAAGACAGCCATTACATCTCAATTTCTTGGTCTTCTTTTGTTTGAAATTGCATCATTAGGGTTTCACCCACAGACACCAATGTAGGCAGGTTTAAAGCCCAGTTGCTAAAAGAGTTAAAGCAAAGCTTCGGTTGCCTGAGTAAAGATGTGCAGGGTTAAAAGGAAATGTGTGTACAACAGTGTTTTGAATTCTAGTCTTTCAAAGGACTTCTGAGAAATTAAGGTCTTCACCTATTTTTCAGATAGCCTATTCTGAGCATGTTTGGTATAGAAGGTATATCTGACCATAACTCTGTAGGAACAAGCATTCCATGTAACTTCTTTTCTGTGACAGCATTCTCTTAGGGAGTTGTCTTAAACACAGCCATTACATCATAATTGCTTACACTTCTTTTGGTGGAAATGGCATTATTAAGAGTTCTCCATTTGAAAGGAATGTGGACAGATAAAAAGACCTTTTGCTAAAACAGAAAAGAAAAGCTTCAACACTCTGACTCAAGGTGTGGAGGGTTAAACAACTGTGTGTACAACACTGCTTAGAATTCTAGTATTTCAAAAGACTTCTGACAAATTCAGGTTTTCACCTTTTTTTCAGATAGCCTATTCTGACCATGTTTGCAAGAGAAGGTATATCTGACCATAACTCTGTAGAAACAGGCATTACATGAAAGTTCTTTTCCGTGAAAGGTTCTCTTAGTTAGTTATCTTAAACACAGCCATTACTTCTCAATTGCTTGGTCTTCTTTTGTTGGAAATGGAATCATTATATTATATCCATTTGAAACCAATGAGGGCAATTACAACGGCCTTTTGCTAAAACAGTAATAGCAAATCTTCAGCAGTCTGACTAAAGTTGTGGAGTTTTCAAGGAAGTCTGTGTACAACAATGCTTAGAATTCAAGTATTTCAAAAGACTTCTGATTAATTCAGGTTTTCACCTTTTTTTCAGATAGCCTATTCTGAGCATGTTTGGTATAGAAGGTATATATGACCATAACTCTGTAGAAACAGGCATTACATGTAACTTCTTTTCTGTGACAGCATTCTCTTAGCGAGTTGTCTTAAACACAGCCATTACATCATAATTGCTTAGTCTTCTTTTGGTGGAAATGGCATTATTAAGAGATCTCCCATTGAAACGAATGTGGGCAGATATAAAGGCCTTTTGCTAAAACAGTAAAAGCAAAGCTTCAACACTCTGACTCAAGATGTAGAGGGTTAAAGGAACTGTGTGTACAAAAGTGGTTGGAATTCTAGTATTTTAAAGGACTTCGGAGAAATTCAGGTTTTCACCTTTTTTTTCAGATAGCCTATTCTGACCATGTTTGATAGAGAAGGTATATCTGACCATAAATCTGTAGAAACAGGCATTACATGTTACTTAATTTCTGGGAATGATTCTCTTAGCAAGAGGTCTTAAACACAGCCATTACATCTCAACTTGTAATTCTTTTTTCTAGAGAGTTATGTTCATATATACCTTTTCTACCCAAAATGCTTGTAACAGTCTACCTGAAAAAAGGTAAAAATATGAACTTCTCAGAAGTTTTTTGAAATACTTGAATTCAAAGGACTGTTGGACACAGAGTTGCTTTAACCCTCCACATTTATAGTCAGAAAGCTGGAGCTTTGCTTTTACTTTTTTAGGAAAACTTCTTCATATTTGCCCTCATTGGTTTCAATGGGGGAAAAGCTAATGATGCCATTTCCAGGAAAAGAAGCCAAAGCATTTGAAAAGTAATGTCTGGGTTTAAGACAACTAGATATGAGAAATCTGTGACAGAAAAGAAGTTCCGGGTTATCCAGGTTTCTAGAGAGTTATGCTCAGGTATACCTTTTCTAACAAACATGCTTGAAACAGTCTCTCTGTAAAAAGGTAAAAACTTAAATTTCTCAGAATTCTTTTGAAATACTTGAATTCAAAAACTGTTGTACACAGAGTTGCTTTAACCCTCCACATCTTTAGTCAGACTCCTGCAGCATTGCTTTAACTTGTTTATAAAAAGGCCGTTATATCAGCCCTCATTGGTTTCAATGGGGGAAAACATAATGATGCCATTGCCAAGAAAAGGAGCCAAAGTATATGAAATGTAAGGCCTGCGTTTAAGACAGCTAGCTAAGAGAAAGCTGGACAGAATAGAACTTCTGGGTAATCTCTATTCCTACAGAGTTATGCTTAGATATACCTTTTCTACCAAACATGCTTTTAACAGTCTATCTGAAAAAAGGTAAAAACATGAATTTCTCAGAAGTCGTTGGAAATACTTGAATTCAAAGCACTGTTCTACACAAAGTTGCTACACCCCTCCGCATCTTTAATAAGATTGCTGGAGCTTTGCTTTTACATTTCTAGGAAAAGGCCTTTGTATCTGCACTCAATTGTTTGCAATGGGAGAAAACCTAAGGATGCCATTTCCAGGAAAACAAGACAAATCATTTGATATGAAATGCCTGTGTTTAAGACAACTAGCTAAGAGAAAGTTAGGACAGAAAAGAACTTCTGCGTAATCCCTCTTTCTATAGAGTTATGCTCAGATATACCTTTTCTATGAAACATGCTTGGAACAGTCTATCTGAAAAAAGGTAAAAACATGAATATCTCCGAAGTCTTTTGAAACACTTGAATTCAAAGCACTGTATAAAACAGTTGCTATAACCCTCCAGATCTTTAGTCAGACTGCTGAATCTTTGCTTTTACTTTTTTAGTAAAAAGCCTTTATATATACACTCACAGTTTTCAATAGTAGAGATTTTAATAATGGCATTTCCAACAAAAGAAGCCAAAGATATTGAGATGAAATGCCTGGGCTTAAGACAATTAGCTAAAAGAAAGCTGTGAGAGAAATGAACTTTGGGGTAGTCCCTGTTTCTAGATACTTATGTTCAGATATACATTTTCTAAGAAACATGCTTGTAAAAGTCTTCCTGAAAAAATTAAAAACATAAATTTCTCAGAAGTCTTTGGAAATGCTTGAATTCAAAGCACAGCTCTACACAGAGTTGCTTTAAGCCTCCACATCTTTAGTCAGACTGCTGAAGCTTTGCTTTTACTTTTTAGCAAAAGGCCTTTATATCATCCCCCATTGGTTTCAATGGGGGAAAACCTAATCATGTCATTTCCACGAAAAGAAGGCAAAGCATTTGATATGCAATGCCTGTATTTAAGACAACTAGCTAAGACGAAGCTTTAACAGAACGAACTTCCGGATAATCCCTGTTTCTAGAGACTTATGTTCAGATATACCTTTTCTAACAAACATGCTTGTAAGAGTCTATCTGAAAAAAGGTGAAAACCTGAATTTCTCAGAAGTCTTTGGCAATACTTGAATTCAAAGCACTGTTATACACAGAGTTGCTTTAACCCTCCACATCTTTAGTCAGACTGCTGTAGCTTTGCTTTTACTTTTTTAGCAAAAGGCCTTTATATCTGCCCTCTTTGGTTTTAATGGGGGAAAACTAATGACGCCACTTCCACGAATCGAAGCCAAAGCATTTGAAATGTAATACCTGATTTTAAGACAGCTAGCTAAGCGAAAGGTGCATAGAAATGAACTTCTGCGTAATCCCTCTTCCTAGAGAATTATGCTCAGATATACCTTTTCTACCAAACATGCTTGTAACAGTCTATCTGAAAAAAGGTAAAAATATGAATTTCTAAGAATCCTTTTGAAATATTTGAATTCAAAGGACTATTGTACACAAAGTTGCTTTTACCCTCCACATCTTTAGTCAGACTGCTGCAGCTTTGCTTTTACTTTTTTAGCAAAGGCCTTTATATCTGCCCTCATTGGTTGCAATGGGGGAAAACATAATTATGCCATTTCCAGGAAAAAAAGCCAAAGGATTTGAAATGTAATGCCTGTATTTAAGACAAATAGCTAAGAGAAAGCTTTGACAGAAACGACCTTCCTGATAATCCCTTTGTCTTGAGAGTTATGCTCAGATATACCTTTTCTACCAAACATGATTGTAACATTCTATCAGAAAAAAGGTAAAAACATGAATTTCTCAGAAGTCTTTCGAAATACTTGAATTCAAGACACTGTTGTACACAGTGTTGCTTTAATTCTCCATATCTTTAGTCTGACTGCTGCAGCTTTGCCTTTACTTTTTTACCAAAAGGTCTTTATATCTGCCGTCATTGGTTTCAATGGGGAAAACCTAATGATGCCATTTCCATGAAGATAAGCCAAAGTATTAGATATGTAATGCCTCCATTTAAAACAACTAGCTAAGAGAAAGCTGGACAGAAAAGAACTTTTGTGTAATCCCTCTTTCTAGAGAATTATGCTCAGATATACAATTTCAACCAAATATTCTTGTAACAGTCTATCTGAAAAAAGGGAAAAAGCTAAATTTCTCAGTAGTCTTTTGAAATACTTGAATTCAAAGCACTGTACAAAGAGTTGTTATAACCTTCCAGATCTTTAGTCAGACTGCTGAATCTTTGCTTTTAGTTTTTTAGCAAAAGGCCTTTATATCTACCCTCACTGGTTTCAATAGGAGAAAATTTAATAACGGTGTTTCCACCAAAAGAAGTCCAAGATATTGAGATGAAATGACTGTGTTTAAGACAATTATCTAACATAAAGCTGTGAGAGAAATGAACTTCGGGGTAATCCCTGTCCCTACAGACTAATGTTCAGATATACATTTTCTAACAAACATGCTTGTAAGACTCTATCTGAAAAAAGGTGTAAACCGGAATTCCTCAGAAGTCTCTGGAAATACTTGAATTCAAAGCACTGTTGTACACAGAGTTGCTTTAACCCTCCACATCTTTAGTCATACTGCTGTAGCTTTGCTTTTACTTTTTTGGCAAAAGGCCTTTATATCAGCCTTCTTTGGTTTCAATGGGGGAAAACCTAATCATGCCATTTCCACGAAAAGAGGCAAAATCATTTGAAATGTAATGCCTGTGTTTAAGAAAACTAGCTAAGAGAAAGGTGGACAGAAAAGATCTTCCCTGTAATCCCTCCTTCTAGAGAAATATGCTCAGATGTACATTTTCTACCAAACATACTTGTAACAGTGTATCTGAAAAAAGGTCAAAACATGAATTTCACAGAAGTCTTTGGCAATACTTGAATTCAAAGCACTGTTGTACACAGTATTGCTTTATGTCCTCAACATCTCTAGTCAGACTGATGAAGCTTTGCTTTTACTTTTTTACAAAAGGCCTTTATATCTGCCTTCCTTGGTTTCAATGGGGGAAAACCTAATGATGCCATTTCTAGGAAAAGAAGCCAAAGCTTTTGAAATGCAATGCCTGTGTTTAAGAAAACTAGCTAAGAGAAAGCTTTGACACAAAAGAACTTCCTGATAATCACTGTTTCTAGAGAGCTATGCCGAGATATTCCTTTTCAACCCAACATTCTTGTAACAGTCTATCTGAAAAAAGGTAAAAATATGAATTTCTCAGACGTCTTTTGAAACACTTGCATTCAAAGCACTGTGGTACAGAGAGTTGCTATAACCCTCCACATCTTTAGTCAGACTGCTACAGCTGTGCTTGTACATTTTTATCAAAAGGCCTTTGTATGTGCCCTCAGTGTTTTCAATGGGGGGAAACATAATGATACCATTTCCAGGAAAAGGAGCCAAAGTATATGATACGTAATGCCTACATTTAAGACAACTAGCTAAGAGAAAGCCATAACAGAAAAGATCTTCTGGATTATACATGTTATCAGAGAGTTGTGCTCAGATATACCTTTTCTACCAAACATGCATGTAGCATTCTATCTGAAATAAGGTAAAAACATGAATTTCTCGGAAGTCTTTTGAAGTACTTCAATTCAAAGCATTGTGGTACACAGTTGCTATACCCTCCATATTTTTAGTCAGACTGCTGAAGTTTTGCTTTTACATTTTTAGCAAAAGGACTTTGTATGTGCCCTCAGTGGTTTCAATGGGAGAAAACCTAATTATGCCATTTCCAAGAAAAGAAGCCAAAGCCTGTGATATGTAATGCTTCCGTTGAAGACAACTCAGTAAGAGAAAGTTGGACAGAAACGAACTTCCGGGTAATACCTGTTCCTAGAGAGTTATGCTCAGATATACCTTTTCTACCAAACATGTGTAATAGTCTCTCTGAAAAAAGGTAAAAACATGAATTTCGCAGAAGCCTTTTGTAATACTTGAATTCAAAGCACTGTTGTACACAGAGTTGCTTTTACCCTCCACATCTTTAGTCAGACTGCTGCAGCTTTGCTTTTACTTTTGTAGCAAAAGGCCGTTATATCTGCCCTCGTTGGTTTCATTGGGAGGAAACATAACGATGCCATTTCCAAGAAAGAAGCCAAAGCGTTTGATATGGAATGTCTACGTTTAAGACAACTAGCTAAGAGATAGCTATGACAGAAAAGAATTCCGGTGTAATCCTGTTTCTAGACAGTTATACTGAGATATACCTTTTCTACCCAACATGCTTGTAACAGTCTATCTGAAAACAGGTAAAAACCTGAATTTCTCAGAAACTCTTTTTAAATACCTGAATTCAAAGCCCTTTTGTGCACACAGTTGCTTTAACCCTGCACATCTTTAGCCAGAAAGTTGAAGCTTTGCTTTTACTGTTTTAGAAAAAAGCCTTTATACCTGCCCACATTGGTTTCAATGGGAGAAAACCTAATGATGCCATTTCCCACAACAGAAGATCAAGCAATTGAGATGTAATAGCTATCTTGAAGAAACTAGTTAAGAGAACTTGTCACAGAAAAGATCATCCGTGTAATCCCTGTTTCATAAGGGTTTTGGTCTGCTATAACTTCTCTACCAAACCTGCTCAGAATAGACTATCTGAAAAAATGGTGAAAACCTGAAATTCTCAAAAGTCCTTTTAAATACTTGAATTCTAAGCACTCTTTTACACAGAGTTGCTTTAACCCTCCACGTGTTTAGGCAGACTGCTGAAGCTTTGCTTTTACTGTTTTAGCAAAAGGTCTTTGTATCTGTCCTCATTGGTTTCTTTGGGAATAAATCTAATGCTGCCATTTCCAACAATAGAAGACCAAGCAATTGAGAAGTAATGGCTGTCTTTAAAAAAAACTAGTTAATAACTTTTCACAATAAAGAACATCCGTGTAGTCCCTGTTTCTAAAGAGTTGTGGTCTGCTATACCTTCTCTACCAAACCTGCTCAGAATAGGCGATCAGAAAAAAAGGTCAAAACCTAAATTTCTCAAAAGTCCTTTGAAATGCTAGAATTCTAAGCACTGTTGTACACAGAGTTCCTTTAACCCTCCACTTCTTTAGTTAGACTGCTGAAGCTTTGCTTTTACTTTTTTAGCAAAAGACTTATGTATCTGCTCTCATTGCTTTCACTGGGAATAAAAACTAACGATGCCATTTCCAACAACAGAAGGCCAAGCAATTGAGATACAATGGCTGTCTTGAAGAAAACTAGTTAAGAGAACTTGTCACAGTAAAGAACATTCCTGTAATCCCTGTTTCTTAAGAGTTATGGTCTGGTATACCTTCTGTACCAAACCTGCTCAGAAAAGGCTATCTGAAAAAAATGTGAAAACCTGAATTTCTCAGAAGTCTTTTTAAATACTTGAATTCTCAGCACTGCTGTCCACAGAGTTCCTTTAACCCTCACCATCTTTAGTCAGCCCGTTGAAGCTTTCCTTTTACTTTTTTAGCAAAAGGCCTTTATACCTGCCCTCCTTGGTTTCAATGGGAGAAAACCTAACGATGCCATTTCCAACAAAAGAAGACCAAGCAATTTAGATGTAATGGCTGTGTTTAAGACAACTAGTTAGGACAACCTTTCACAGAAAAGAACTTACATGTAATGCCTGTTTCTACAGAGTTGTGGTCAGATATACCTTTTCTGCCAAATATGCTTGTAACAGACTATCTGAAAAAGGTAAAAACATGAATTTCTCAGAAGTCTTTTGAAATACTTGAATTCAAAGCCCTGTTGTACATACAGTTGCTTTCACCCTCCACTTCTTTAGTGAGACTGCTGAAGCTTTGCTTTCACTTTTTTAGCAAAGGGCCTTTATATCTGCCCTCACTGGTTTCAACAGGAGAAAAATTAATGATGCCTTTCGCAGGAAAAGAAGGCAAAACAATTGACGTGGAATGCCTCCATTTAAGACAACTAGCTAAGAGAGAGCTGTGGCAGAAAAGAACTTCCAGGTAATCCCTGTTTCTAGAGACTTATGCTTAGATATACCTATTCTAACAAACATGCTTGTGACAGTCTATCTGAAAACAGGTAAAAACCTGAATTTCTCAGAAGACTTTTGAAATACTTGAATTCAAAGTACTATTGTACCCGGAGTTGCTTTAACCCTGCACATCTTTAGTCAGAAAGCTGAAGCTTTACTTTTACTTTTTTAGTAAAAGTCCTTTGTAAAAAGTAAAGTAAAAACCCTCTTTGGTTTCAATGGGAGAAAATAAAATGATGTTATTTGCAGGAAAAGAAGCAAAAGCATTTGATATGATATGCCTGTGTTTAAGACAACTACCTAAGAGAAAGGTGAGAGCGAAAAGAACTTCCGGGTAATCCCTGTTTCTCGAGAGTTATGCTCAGATATACCTTTTCTACCAAAACATGCTTGTAACAGTCTTTCTGAAAAAAGGTAAAAGCCTGAATTTCTCATAAGTGTTTTGAAATACTTGAATTCAAAGCACTGTTGTCCACAGAGTTGTCTTTACTCTCCACATCTTTAGTCAGACTGCTGAAGCTTTGCCTTTTTTTTTGTAGCAAAAAGCCTTTATATCTGCCCTCATTGGTTTCAAAGGGGGGAAAAACTAATTATGCCATTTCCACGAAAAGAAGGCAAAGCATTTGATATGCAAAGCCTGCATTTAAGACAACTAACTAAGAGAAAGTTTTGACAGAAACGGACATCCAGATAATCCCTGTTTCTAGAGAGTTGTGCCCAGATATACCTTTTCTACCCAACATCCTTGTAACAGTCTATTTGAAAAAAAGTAAAAACCTACATTTCTCAGAAGTCTTTTGAAATACTTGAATTCAAAGCACTGTTGTACACAGAGTTGCTTTAATCATCTACATCTTTAGTCAGACTGCTGCAGCTTTGCTTTAACTTTTGTAGAGAAAGGCCTTTATATCTGCTCTCATTGGTTTGATGGGGGAAAACCTAATGATGCCATTTCCAGGAAAAGAAGCCAAAGCATTTGAAATGTAATGCCGGGGTTTAAGAAATCTAGCTAAGAGAAAGGTGTGATAGAAAAGAAATTCTGGGTAATCCTTATTTCTAGAGAGTGATGCTCAGTTATACCTTTTCTACCAAATACGCTTGTAACAGTCTACCTGAAAAAAGGTCAAAACCTGAATTTCTCTGAAGTCTTTTAAGATAATTGAATTCAAAGCACTGTTGTATAAAGAGTTGCTTTAATCCTCGACATCTTTAGTCAGACTGCTGAAGCTTTGCTTTTACTTTTTTAGCTAAAGACCTTTATATCTGCCTTCATTGCTTTCAATGGGGGAAAATCTAATGATACCATTTCGAGGAAAAGAAACCAAAGCATTAGAAATGTAATGCCTGGGTTTAAGACAACTAGCTAAGAGAAAGCTGTGACAGAAAAGAACTTCCGGGTAATCCCTGTTTCTAGAGAGTTATGCTCAGATAAAACTTTTCTAACGAACATGCTTACAACAGTCTATCTGAAAAAAGGCAGAAACATGAATTTCTCAGAATTCTTTGGAAATACTTTAATTCAAGGCACTGTTCTACACAGAGTTGGTTTAACTCTCCATATCATTAGACAGACTGCTGAATCTTTGCTTTTACTTTTGTAGCAAAAGGCCTTTATATCTTCCCTCATAGGTTTCAATGGGGAAAACCTAATAATGCCATTTCCACAAAAAGAAGCCAAAGCATTTGATTAGTAATGCCCACGTTTAAGACAACTAGCTAAGAGAAAGCTATTCCAGAAAAGAAATTCCATGAAATCCCTGTTTCTAGAGAGTTATGCCCAGATATAACTTTTCTACCAAACATTCTTGTAAAAGTCTATCTCAAAAAGGTAAAAACCTAAATTTCTCAGAAGTCTTTTGCAATACTTGAATTCAAAGCACTGTTGTACACAGAGTTGCTTTTACCCTCCACATCTTTAGTCAGACAGCTGCAGCTTTGCTTTTACATTTTTAGCAAAAGGCCTTTGTATGTGCCCTCAGTGGTTTCAATGGGAGAAAACCTAATGATGCCATTTCCATGAAAAGAAGCCAAAGCATGTTATAAGTAATGCCTGCGTTTAAGACAACTAGGTATGAGAAAGCTGTGACAGAAACGAACTTCTGGGTAATCCCTGTTTCTAGAGAGTTATGCTCAGATTTACCTTTTCTACCAAACATGCTTGTAACAGTCTATCTGAAAAAAGGTGAAAACCTGAATTTCTCAGAAGTCTTTTGAAATACTTGAATTCTGGGGGCGGAGCCAAGATGACGGAGTAGAAACAGCTCATCCATGCCTCCCTGCCCCCAGATTCCCCACAAACTATGTAAAAAAGGACTCTGAACAACTTCTGGAGCCCCAGCACCCACAGAACGACACAGAGAAGCTAACCTCCCACTGAGGACAGCCCAGCAGCCCTGCAGGAAGGACCAGCGCAGCGGTCTGGGAGCCGGCAGTGCGCAGAGCGCAGAGCGCAGGAGCGGAGCCGAGCCTAGCCGAGCCCAGGTCCACGTGAGCCGAGGTTTTAGCCCCAGGGCGGCAGGGCCAACAGCTGGCTGGAGGAACCTCTGAACACCAGCAACTGTGGCGACTCCAGAGTTATCAACATAGACAAGCCTAGGACAAAGTGAGAGGTTAGTGTCCTATGGAATTTGGGACCTGTATTTGGGGAATGCGTCGGCTCCCTCCCCTGGGGGCTAGAAGCCGCTGAGGAGGCACACCATTTTGTAGTTTTCAGAGGCAGCTCCAGCTCCTGGCCTGCGAACTGTAGGGAGATCTAGCGATCAGTCTTGTGGGGTAATCGCTCTTGTTTTAACCTTCCTGGATGTGGATTGTGACCTTGGGTGGAAGTCATGGGTGGGTTTACAGCTTGCCAGAAACGGAAATTTCCCCCCACACGTTTGGGATAAAAATTCCTCTATCTGGCCTTAAAGCCATGGTGTGGCAATAAGCCCAAAAGTCACATAATTAAGTGGCAACATGCCAAGGCAAAGGAAACAGAAAAATGCAACCCTAGACTCCTATTTTGGGGGCATAGAGCGGGAAAAGAACTGTGAGGTCAGAAGTCCTGCTCCAAAAGCCACAGGGGAAAACATGAGCAGGTTGCAGGCCATAGAGGACCTTAAGAAGGACTTTAAAAATCAAATAAGAGAAGTGGAGGAAAAATTGGAAAGAGAAATGAGAAGGATGCATGAAAAGTATGAAATGAGGGTCAACAGCCTGACTGAGGAAAACAACCCCTTAAAAAATAGACTAACTCAAATGGCAAAGGAGGCCCAACAGGGCAATGAGGAGAAGAATGCCTTAAAAGTCGAATTTGCCAGATGGCAAAAGAATCGCAAAAGTTGACTGAGGAGATTCATTCCTTCGGAGTTAGACTGGAGCAAATGGAAGCTAATGACTTTATGAGAAATCAAGATGCTGTTAAGCAGATCCAAACAAACGAAAGATTAGAAGGCAATGTGAAGTATCTCATGGGAAAAGCCACTGACCTGGAAAATAGATCCAGGAGAGACAATTTAAAAATTATTGGACTATCCAAAAGCCTTGATCAAAGAAAGAACCTAGAAATCACCCTTCAAGAAATTCTCAAGTAAAATTGCCCCGATGTTTTAGATCCAGAGGGCAAAATAGAGGTTGAAAGAATCCACTGATCACCTCCTGAAAAAGATCCCAAAAAGAAAATTCCCAGGAATATTATAGCCAGGATCCTGAATCCCCAGATCAAGGAGAAAATACTCCAAGCAGCCAGGAAGAAACAATTTCAATATTGTGGAAATACAATCAGAATAGCCCAGGACCTGGCAGCTTCTACGCGGAGGGATCGAAGGGCATGGAATATGATATTCCTGAGGGCAAAAGAACTGGGAATGAACCCAAGGGTCACCTACCCAGCAAAACTGAGTATTTTGGGTTGTTTTGTTTTATTTTGTTTCAGGGGGAAATATGGTCATTCAGTGGAATAGAGGACTTTCAAGCATTCTTGAGGAAAAAAAACAGAATTGAATAGAAAATTTGACATCTGGACACAAGAAGCAAGAGATGCCTGAGAAAGTAATCAAGGAAAAGAAATCAAAAGGAACTTATCAAAGTTGAACTATTTAATTTCCTATATGGAAAAGCAATAATAGTGACTGATGATATCTTTCTCACTATGAAAATAATGGAAGAAGGGTGTGTGGTCATATGAATACATATGTGAATGTGTGTGTATATGGTTACAGTTATATATGGATGGAGGGCATAGGTTGAATTTGTTGGGAAGGGAGAATACTCAAGGGATGAAATTATGAGGTGAGAGAGGAAAGTAGCAAGAGGAGATGGGGAGAGACAGGGTAGTGTAAACTATCCCATGCAGAAGAAGCAAGGGGAAGTGGTTGCAAAAGAGGGGGAGAATAAGGAAGGCTAGAAAGGCAAAACAACATTCACATTGAATTTGGTTCAGGGAGAAAATGACATACATACTAAATGGGATATCTCAACCTGTAGCAGGATAGGGGGAAGGGGATGGGAGGAGGGATGATGGATGGGAGGGCATCCTTGGGGTGAGGGGAGGTTGGAAGTACCCACTATAGAAGAGGGACAGGATCATGTAGGGAATGGACCAGGTGGGGGGTGGGATGAGTGGGAGGGAATTATAAGCAGCTTTGTACAATATATCTACTATGATAATGTTTTGCATATCTAGACATGTACAACATATACTGAATTTCTTATCTCCCAAGAGGGAATGGGTGACAAGGGAGGAAGGAAATGGATCTGAAATTTGAGGTCTTAATATTAAATGTTTCAAATATATTTTAAAAAATACTTTATGTCCATCATCTCCTTTGCATCTCACAACTCTGTTGGGTAGGTATGATTAGCATCCCATTTTGTTGTTGTCATTTTTCAGTTGTATCTGACTCTTCATGACCCCGAAATGGGGGGTAAAGATGCTGGAGTGGTTTGCCATTTCCTTCTCCAGCTCATTTTACAGGAGAAAAAACTGAGGCCAATAGGGTTAAGTGATTTGCCCAGGGTCCAAAAGCAAGTAAGTGTCTGAAGACTAGTCTTTCTGAGTCAAGACCCAACACTCTATTCACTGTACCACAGAGAGAGATTGCTCTGCCCAGAGTCACAAACCTAGTGGATAGATATTGGACTAGATTCAAACCTAGGTCCTCCTTACTACATATATAGAGCACTTCTCAAAATATTAAACTGATGTGTGCCTCTCCATATCATCCTTTTTCAAATGAAAACACTCAAAAGGGAACAATTAAATCATTAATTAATTGAAACAATTTTCATTCTGTTAGAAAGAACCAGGATAGTAGGATTTCGTTCCTAAAGGTGGGCAGCAATGAATCCTGAAAATGAGCTTTTTCAAATGTTCAATTTTGCCTGAGATTGGTTTGGATACTTGTCACTATTTCTGAGAGCTTGGGGGAGGGAAGAAAGAAAAAGAAATTTACATGATAATTTTGTCATCTATTTGAAAGAAATAGTAAGTTATGAATAGTAGATTTGCAGTTTCATCAGATAAAGTCTTCAACTGATTTTTATTTCTCTTTATTGGCCGTCATATGGAAATCAAATGGTTTTTTTTTGGTCATAAAAGAACTGAATCTTACTGGATGGAATTCTTTTGGGGTTATGTTTTGCTCTATTGAGTAAAATGATTTTCAATAATAAATTTTAACAATCAAGTAATAAAAATAAAAGTAAGTTCTCACAAAAAAATACTTCAGTTCAAATCACTGTTGTACACATAGTTGCTTTAAACCTCTACATCTTTAGTCAGACTGCTGAATCTTTGCTTTTACTTTTTTAGCAAAAGGACTTTATATGTGCCCTCATTGGTATCAATGGGGGAAAACTTAATGATGCCATTTCCATGAAAAGAAGCCAAAGCATTGATATGCAATGCCTGTATTTAAGACAAGTAGTTAAGAGAAAGCTTTGACAGAAATGAACTTATGGATAATTGCTATTTTTAGAGAGTTATGCCCAGATATACCTTTTCTACTAAACATGCTTGTAACAGTCTTTCTGAAAAAAAGGTTAAAACCCAAATTTCTCAGAAGTCTTTAGAAATACTTGAATTCAAAGAACTGTTGTACACAGAATTGCTTTAACCCTCCACATCTTTACTCAGACTGCTGGAGCTTTGCTTTTACTTTTTTAACAAAAGGCCTTTATATCTGCCCTAATTGGTTTCAAAGGGGGGAAATCTAATGATGCCATTTCGAGGAAAAGAAGCCAAAGCATTTGAAATGTAATGCTTTGGTTTAAGAAAACTAGCTAAGAGAAAGCTGTGACAAAAAAGAACTCCCGGATAATCCCTTTTTCTAGAGAGTTATGCTCAGATATACCTTTTCTACCAAACATGATTTCAAACCTAAATTTCTCAGAAGTCTTTTAAAATACTTGAATTTCATGCACTGTTGTACACAGAGTTGCTTTAACATTACATATCTTTAGTCAGACTGTTGCAGCTTTGCTTTTACTTTTTTAGCAAAATGCCTTTGTATCTACCCTCATGGATTTCAGTGGGAGAAAACCTAATGATGCCATTTCCGTGAAACAAAGCCAAAGCATTTGAAATGTAATGTCTGAGTTTAAGGCAACTAGCTAAGCGAAAGTTGTGACAGAAAAGAACTTCGGAGTAATCCCTGCTTCTACAGAGTTATGCTCAGATATACTTTTCTACCAAACATTCTTGTAACAGTCTACCTGAAAAAAGGTAAAAACATGAATTTCTCACAATCCTTTGGAAATACTTGAATTCAAAGGACTGTTTCGAACAGAGTTGCTATAACCCTCCAGATCTTTAGTCAGACTGCTGCAGCTATGCTTTTACTTTTTTATCAAAAGACTTTTTATCTGCACTCATTGCTTTCAATGGTAGTAAAACTAATGCTGCCATTTCCAACAAAAGAAGACCAAACAATTGATATGTAATGGCTGTGTTTAAGACAACTAACTAAGAGAACCTTTCACAGAAAAGAACTTACATGTAATGACTGTTTCTACAGAGTTATGGTAAAATATACCTTCTCTACCAAACATGCTTGTAACAGTCTATCTGAAAAAAGGTAAAAACATGAATTTCTCAGAAGCCTTTTGAAATACTTGAATTCAAAGTACTGTTGTACACAGAGTTGCTTTTGAAATACTTGAATTCAAAAGCACTGTTGTTCACAGAGCAACCCTCCTAATCTCTAGTCAGACTCTTGAAGCTTTGCTTTTACATTTTTAGCAGAAGGCCTTAATATCTTCCCTCATTGGTTTCAGTGGCAGAAAACCCAACTATGCCATTTCCAGGAAAGGAAGACAAAGCATTTGATATGTAATGCCTACGTTTTAGACTACTAGGTAAGAGAACACTGTGACACAAAAGAACTTCCGGTGATCCATTTTTCTAGTGAATTATGCTCAGATATACCTTTTCCACCAAACACGCTTGTAACAGTCTATCTGACAAAAGGTAAAAACCTGAATTTGTCAGAATTCTTTTGAAATACTAGAATTCTAAACACTGTTGAGCATATAGTTCCGCGAGCACTCCACATCTGAAGTCATACTGCTGAAGCTTTCCTATTACTCCTTTAGCAAAAGGCCTTTGTATCTGCCGTCATTGCTTCCAATTCGAGAAAAACTAATCCATTTCCATGAAAAGAACCCAAAGAATTTCATATACAATGCTTGTGATTAAAACAACTAGCTAACAGAAAGCTCTGACAGAAAAGTACTTCCAGGTAATCCACGTTCCTAGAGAGTTATGCTCAGATATACTTTTTCTACCAAATATGGTTGTAATAGTCTATCTGAAAAAAAGGTAACAACATGAATTTCTCAGAAATCTTTTGAAATACTTGAATTCAAATCACTGCTGTACCAGAGTTCCTTTAATGCTGTACAGCTTTATTCAGAAAGCTAATGTTGCAGTGTTTCTCCCATTGAAACCAAAGAGGGCAGATATAAAGACCTTTTGCTAAAAAAGTAAAAGCAAAGCTTAAGCACTCTGAGTAAAGATGTGGAGGGCAAAAGCAACTCTGTGTACAACAGTGCTTTGAATTCAAGTATTTCAAAATTCTTCTGTTAAATTCATTTTTTGACCCTTTTTTAGATAGACGGTTACAAGCATGTTTGGTAGAAAAGGTATATCTGAGCATAACTTAATAGAAACAGGAATTTGCCGGAAGTTCTTTTCTGTCACAACTTTCTCTTAGCTAGTTTTCTTAAACGAAGGCATATATTAAATGCTTTGGCTTCTTTTCTTGGAAATGGCATCATTCCCCCACTGAAACCAATGAAGGCAGATATAAAGGCCTTATGCTAAAAAAGTAAACGAAAGCTTCAGCAGTCTGACTAAAGATATGGAGGGTGAAAGCAACTCTGTGTACAACAGTGCTTTAAATTCAAGTATTTCAAAGACTTCTGAGAAATTCATCTTTTGACCTTTTTTCAGATAGACTGTTACAAGCATGTTTGGTAGAAAAGGTGTATCTGAGCATAACTCTCTAGGAAAAGGGATTACCCAGAAGATCTCTTCTGTGCAACTTTCTCTTAGTTAGTTGTCTTCAACGCAGGCAGTACATATCACAGGCTTTGGCTTCCTATCATGCAAAAGTAATCATTACATTTTCTCCCATTGAAATCAATGAGGGCAGAAACAAAGGCCTTTTGCCAAAAAAGTAAAAGCTAAGCTTATGCAGTCTGACTAAAGATGGGGAGGGCAAAAGCAACTCTGTGTACACCAGTGCTTTGCATTCAAGTGTTTCAAAAGACTTCTTATAAATTCATATTTTGACCTTTTTTCAGATAGACTGGTACAAGCATGTTTGGTAGAAAAGGTATATCTGAGCATAACTCTCTACAAACAGGGATTACCGAGATGTTCTTTTCTCTCCCAGCTTTCTCTTAGCTAGTTATCTTAACTGCAGGCGTTACATTTCAAATGCTTTGGCATGTTTTCTTAGAAATGGCATCATTACATTTTCTCCCTTTGAAATCAATGAGGGCAGACACAAAGGCCTTTTGTCAAAAAAGTAAAAGCAAAGCTTACACAGTCTGACTAAAGATGTGTAGGGCAAAAGGAACTCTGTGTACAACAGTGCTTTGAATTCAATTGTTTCAAAAGACTTCTTATAAATTCATGTTTTGACCTTTCTTCAGATACACTGTTACAAGCATGTTTGGTAGAAAAGGTATATCTGAGCAAAACTCTCTAGAAACACGGATTACTCGGAAGTTCTTTTCTGTCACAGCTTTCTCTTAGCTACTTATCTTAAAACCAAGCAATAAATTTCAAATGCTTTGGCTTCTTTTCCTGGAAATGGCATCATTTGGTTTTACCCACTGAAACCATCGAGGGTACATATAAAGGCCTTTTGCTAAAAAACTAAAAGACAGCTTCAGCAGCCTGACTGAAAATGTGGACGGTTAAAGCAACTCTGTGTAAAACAGTGCTTTTAATTCAAGTATTTCAAAAGAATTCTGAGAAATTCAGGTTTTTACTTTTTTTCGAATAGACTGTTACAAGCATTTTTGGTAGAAAAGGTATATCTGAGTATAACTCTCTAGGAACAGGGATTACGCGGAAGTTCTTTTCTGTCCAACTTTCTCTTAGTTAGTTGTCTTCAACGCAAGCATTACATATCACAGGCTTTGGCTACTTTTCGTGGAAATGGCATCATTAAGTTTTCTCCCATTGAAACCAATAAGGACAGATACAAAGGCCTTTGGCAAAAAAAGTAAAAGAAAAGCTTCAGCAGTCTGACTAAAGATGTGGAGGGTTAAAGCAACTTTGTGTCCAACAGTGCTTTGAATTCTTGTATTTCAAGAGACTTCTAACTAATTCAGGTTTTAACCATTTTTCACATAGAATGTTGCCAGCCTGTTTGGTAGAAAAGGTGTATCTGAACATAACTCTCTAGGAATAGGTATTACCCGGAAGTGCTTTTCTGTGCAACTTTCTCTTAGTTAGTTGTCTTCAACTCAGGCATTACATATCACAGGCTTTGGCTTCCTATCATGGAAATGGCATCATTACATGTTCTCCCATTGAAACCAATGAGGGCCGGCACAAAGGAATTTTGCCAAAAAAGTAAAAGCAAAGCTTATGCAGTCTGACTAAAGATGTGGAGGGTAAAAGCAACTCTGTGTACAACAGTGCTTTGAATTCAACTGTTTCAAAAAACTTCTTATAAATTCATGTTTTTTCCTTTTTTCAGATAGACGGGTACAAGCATGTTTGGTAGAAAAGGTATATATGATCATAACACTCTAGGAACAGGGATTACCCGAAAGTTCTTTCCCGTCCAGCTTTCTCATCGCTAGTTTTCTTAACTACAGGCATTACATTTCAAATGCTTTGGCTTCTTTTCCTGGAATTGGCATCATATGGTTTTCCCCGTCAAAAACCATCGAGGGTACATATAAAGGCCTTTTGGTAAAAATGTAAAAGCAAAGTTTCAGCAGTCTGATAAAAGATGTGGAGGGTAAAAGCAACTCTGTGTACAACAGTTCTTTGATTCAAGTATTTCAAAAGAATTCTGAGAAATTTAGCTTTTACCTTTTTCCAACTAGATTGTTACAAGAATATTTGGTAGAAAAGGTATATCTGGGCATAACACTCTAGGAACAGGGAATAACTGAAAGTTCTTTCCTGCCTAGCTTTCTCATAGCTAGTTTTCTTAACTGCAGGCATCACATTTCAAATGGTTTGGCTTGTTTTCCTGGAAGTGGCATAATTAGGTTTTCTATAATTGAATGCAATGAGTGCAGATATAAAGATCTTTTGCTAAAAAAGTAAAAGCAAAGCTACAGCAGTCTGAATAAAGTTGTGGAAGGCAAAAGGAACTCTGGTACAACAGTGTTTTGAATTCAAGTATTTCAAAAGACTTCTGAGAAATTCATGTTTTGACCTTTTTTTCAGATAGACTGTTACAAGCATATTTGGTAGAAAAGGTATATATGAGCCATAATTATCTAGTAAAAGGGATTACCTGGAAGATTTTTCTGTCTACCTTTCTCTTAGTTAGTTGTCTTCAACGCAAGCATTACATATCACAGGCTTTGCCTTCTTTTTTTGGAAATGGCATCATTAGGTTTTCTCCCATTGAAATCAATGAGGGCAGATACAAAGGCCTTTTGCTAAAAAAGTAAAAGGAAAGCTTAAGCAGGCTAACTAAAGATGTGGAGGGTTACACACCTCTGTGTACAAAAGTTCTTTGAATTCAAGTATTTCAAAAGACTTCTGAGAAATTCAGGTTTTGACCTTTTTTCAGACAGACTGTTACAAGCATGTTTGGTAGAAAAGGTATATCTGAGCATAACTCTCTAGGAACAGGGAATACCCGGAAGTTCTGTCCAGCTTTCTCTTAGCTAGTTGTCTTAAACGCAGGCATTACATATCACAGGCTTTGGCTTCATTTCGTTGAAATGTCAACATTAAGTTTTCTGCACTTGAAACCATTGATGGAAGATATAAAGGCCTTTTGCTAAAAAAAAGTGAAAGAAAGCTTCAGCAGTCTGACTAAAATGTGGAGGGTTAAAGCAACTCTGTGTACAACAGTTCTTTGAATTCAAGTATTTCAAAAGACTTCTGAGAAATTCAGGTTTTTACCTTGTTTCAGATAGACTGTTACAAACCTGTTTGGTAGTAAAGGTATATCTGAGCATAACTCTCTAGGAACAGGGATTACCTGGAACTTCTTTTCTGTCCAACTTTCTCTTTGTTATTTGTCTTCAATGCAGGCATTACATATCACAGGCTTTGTCTTCTTTTCTTGGAAATGGCATCATTATGTTTCCACTCACTGTAACAAATGAGGGCAGATAAAAAGGCCTTTTGCTACAAAAGTAAAAGCAAAGATTCAGCAGTCTGACTCAAGATGTGGAGGGTTAAACCAACTCTGTGAATAGCACTGCTTTGAAGTCAAGTATTTCAAAAGACTTCTGAGAAATTCATGTTTTTACCTTTTTTCAGATAGACTCTTACAAGGATGTTTGTTAGAAAAGGTATAACTGGGCATAACTCTCTAGAAATAGGGATCACCCAGAAGTTCTTTTCTGGAACAGCTTTCTCTTAGTTACTTGTCTTAAACACAGGCATTACTTATCAAATGCTTTGCCCTCCTTTCTTCGAAATGGCATCATTAGTTTTTCCCCCTTTGAAACCAGTGAGGGCAGATATAAAGGCCTTTTGCTAAAAAAGTAAAAGCAAAGCGGCAGCAGTCTTACTAAAGATCTGGAAGGTCATAGCAACTCCATGTACAACAGTGCTTTGAATTCAAGAATTTCAAAAGATTTCTGAGAAATTTATATTTTTCCCTTTTTTCAGATAGAGTGTTACAAGCATTTTTGGTAGAAATGTATATCTGAACATAACTCTCTACGAACAGGGATTACCCAGAAGTTGTTTTCTGTCCAGCTTTCTCTAAGCTTGTTATCTTAAATGTAGGCTTTAAATATCACATGCTTTGGCTTCTTTTCTTGGAAATGGCATCATTTGTATTTCTCCCATTGAAACCAATGAGGGCAGATATAAAGGCCTTTTGCTGTAAAGTAAAGGCAAAGCTGCAGTAGTTTTACTAAAGATGTGGAGGGTTAAAGCAACTCCGAGTATAACAGTGCTTTGAATTCAAGAATTTCAAAAGACTTCTGAGAAATTCATGTTACCTTTTTTCAGATAGATAGTTATAAGCATGTTTGGTAGAAAAGATATATCTGAGCTTAACTCCCTAAGAACAGGGATTACCCAGAAGCTCTTTTCTTTCCAGCTTTCTCTTAGGTAGTTGTCTTAAACTCAGGTATTACTTATCACATGCTTTGGCTGCTTTTCATGGAAATGGCATCATTAGGTTTTCTCCCATTGAAACCACTGAGGGCACATACAAAGGCCTTTTGCTAAAAAAGTAAAAACAAAGCTTCAGCAGTCTTTTTTTTTGGGTAGCTCAAGGAAGAACCATGAACTCCATTTATTGATACTCAGGGAAAGGCTTTTATAGAGAAAAGAGACAAAGGATGGGAAGGAAGAGGAATCATTATCTTAGTCTGTTCTATCCTGGAAGTAGCATGGTAATATGGCCTATTGTTTCCTAGGTGCCATAGAGTCTTGGGCAGTTATCTCTTATCTCAGTCAGTTACATGTGAAAGGATGCTCTTGAGAGCTGGCTTCAAAGCCTAATGGCCAAGGCAGCATCATCAAGAACATCTGCATAAGAAATGACTTCCTGCAAACGTTTTGGACAACCAAAGTTTTTGGGCAGAGCCTCTTAGCCTCAGAACTCATATACCATTCTCATAAGTGTAACCCATATCAAAAGAACTCCAGAGCTGACTTAATGAAAAGTAGCATCTGGAAGAGATCTTTGTTGTTCAGGTCCACTGATATCATGGTAATTATCTGAAGTCCTGGCTCAGGCCTCTTTGTCTCACCACACATCCCCCCCTTTTTAAGGAGAAGCTTAAAGGCATGTAATTCAGTGCCTCATGATTTTTATAATGCAAGGTCCAAATATACAACAGACTATTATAATGATCAATATGGGAAGTAGGTGCATAGAGATTTTTCAATTTATCAATAATTGTTTTCGTAGCTCCTACTGGGTCAATCCCAGGAATCTCATTATGTTCAATATCTTAATAATTTGATTGAAAGCTTTCTATTTCTAAGGTGATATTGAAGTTATGCCATGCTCCCAATAAGCAGGCTCTGATCCTCTCCCATGTGATACTGGGATGAGAGGAATTATATAAGCTAGTGGTAACACAAATAGGTGTGTATTTATAATCACATCTGAGTAACAGTTGCCTTTTTAATGGTTTTAACTCATACCTAAGCATAATATTAATTGTAATGAATTGATCTTATACAATAGATCCTTACCTATATCATTTTGTGTCTTAAAGGCTGCAGAAACATTTTTTTTTGATAATTCATTAACCTATTGTACAGTTTAGATTGCAAACACAGCAGTTGGAACCATTAACAATATTAGGACAGTGAATATAGTAACAGAAAATCTGACAAACCTTTTTCCCCCTTTTTAAAGACATCAGATATGTATAAACCCTCAATGTTTGATATTAAGCATAAGTGAAATTAGTTGGAAACAAGGAAAATAAAGACTGTCCAACAAGATCTCTACTAGATGTACATTGAGCAAAAGTAAAATCAATGCAATTAAAAGTTCATACATAGATAGGTGTATCCACAATTACATTGGAGAGGGAGTCTGATCTTGAGTTTTCAAAGGCAAGGTAACATTCCTTGCAAATTCATTCACAAATGGAGCAGTTTGGATCCCACTTAAAATAGAAGACACAGTCATTGACATTAAGAGAGAGGCAATTAGTCCTGTGATTTAAAAAGTTCAAAAGTCAGTTCTTATTAGAAAATCAGATATTTGAATTCAAGAATTTCAAAAGACTTCTGAGAAATTCATATTTTTACCTTTTTGTCAGATAGATTGTTACAAGCATGTTTGGTAGAAAAGGTATATCTGAGCATAATTATCTAGAAAGAGGGATTACGCAGAAGTTCATTTCTGTGCACCTTTCGCTTAGCTAGCTGTCTTAAAATCAGGCATTACATTTCAAATGCTTTGGCTATGATTCGTGGAAATGGCGTCATTAGGTTTCCCCCATTAAAACCAATGAGGGCAGATATAAAGGCCTTTTGCTAAAAAAGTAAAAGCAAAGCTACAGCAGTCTGACTAAAGATGTGGAGGGTTAAAGCAACTCTGTGTATAACAGTGCTTTGAATTCAAGTATTTCCAAAGACTTCTGAGAAATTCAGGTTTTCACCTTTTTTCAGATAGACTCTTACAAGCATGTTTGTTAGAAAAGGTATATCTGAACATAAGTCTCTAGAAACAGGGATTACCCCAAAGTTCATTTCTCTCACAGCTTTCTGTTAGCTAATTGTCTTAAAGGCATTTCTTCTCAATGTCTTTGGTTTCTTTTGGTGGAAATGTCATTAGTAAAATTTCTCCTATTGAAACCAGTTAAGGTAGATATAAAGGCCTTTTGCTAAAAAAGTAAAAGCAAAATACAGGAGTCTGACTAAAGATCAGCAGGGTTATAGCAACTCTGTTTTCTCGAGTGCTTTGAAGTCAAGTATTTTAAAAGACTTTGGAGATATTCATGCTTTTACCTTTTTACAGATAGACTGTTACAAGCATGAGTGGTAGAAAAGGTATATCTGAGCATAACTCTCTAGAAACAGGGTTTACCTGGAAGTTATTTTCTGTTGCAGTGTTCTCTTAGGTAGTTGTTTTAAACGCAGGTATTACATTTCAAATGCTTTGGCTTCTTTTCTTGGAAATGGCATCATTAGGTTTTCCCCCATTGAAACCCATGGGGGCAGATATAGACGCCTTTTGCTAAAGAAATAAAAGCAAAGCTACAAGAGTCTGCCTAAAGATGTGCAGGGTTAAAGGAACTTTCTGTACAACAGTGCTTTGGATTCAAGTATTTCAAAAGACTTCTGAGTAATTAAGGTTTTGACCTTTTTTCAGACAGACTGTTACAAGCATGTTTGGTAGAAAAGGTATATCTGAGCATAACTCTCTAGGAACAGGGAATACCCGGAAGTTCTGTCCAGCTTTCTCTTAGCTAGTTGTCTTAAACGCAGGCATTACATATCACAGGCTTTGGCTTCATTTCGTTGAAATGTCAACATTAAGTTTTCTGCACTTGAAACCATTGATGGAAGATATAAAGGCCTTTTGCTAAAAAAAAGTGAAAGAAAGCTTCAGCAGTCTGACTAAAATGTGGAGGGTTAAAGCAACTCTGTGTACAACAGTTCTTTGAATTCAAGTATTTCAAAAGACTTCTGAGAAATTCAGGTTTTTACCTTGTTTCAGATAGACTGTTACAAACCTGTTTGGTAGTAAAGGTATATCTGAGCATAACTCTCTAGGAACAGGGATTACCTGGAACTTCTTTTCTGTCCAACTTTCTCTTTGTTATTTGTCTTCAATGCAGGCATTACATATCACAGGCTTTGTCTTCTTTTCTTGGAAATGGCATCATTATGTTTCCACTCACTGTAACAAATGAGGGCAGATAAAAAGGCCTTTTGCTACAAAAGTAAAAGCAAAGATTCAGCAGTCTGACTCAAGATGTGGAGGGTTAAACCAACTCTGTGAATAGCACTGCTTTGAAGTCAAGTATTTCAAAAGACTTCTGAGAAATTCATGTTTTTACCTTTTTTCAGATAGACTCTTACAAGGATGTTTGTTAGAAAAGGTATAACTGGGCATAACTCTCTAGAAATAGGGATCACCCAGAAGTTCTTTTCTGGAACAGCTTTCTCTTAGTTACTTGTCTTAAACACAGGCATTACTTATCAAATGCTTTGCCCTCCTTTCTTCGAAATGGCATCATTAGTTTTTCCCCCTTTGAAACCAGTGAGGGCAGATATAAAGGCCTTTTGCTAAAAAAGTAAAAGCAAAGCGGCAGCAGTCTTACTAAAGATCTGGAAGGTCATAGCAACTCCATGTACAACAGTGCTTTGAATTCAAGAATTTCAAAAGATTTCTGAGAAATTTATATTTTTCCCTTTTTTCAGATAGAGTGTTACAAGCATTTTTGGTAGAAATGTATATCTGAACATAACTCTCTACGAACAGGGATTACCCAGAAGTTGTTTTCTGTCCAGCTTTCTCTAAGCTTGTTATCTTAAATGTAGGCTTTAAATATCACATGCTTTGGCTTCTTTTCTTGGAAATGGCATCATTTGTATTTCTCCCATTGAAACCAATGAGGGCAGATATAAAGGCCTTTTGCTGTAAAGTAAAGGCAAAGCTGCAGTAGTTTTACTAAAGATGTGGAGGGTTAAAGCAACTCCGAGTATAACAGTGCTTTGAATTCAAGAATTTCAAAAGACTTCTGAGAAATTCATGTTACCTTTTTTCAGATAGATAGTTATAAGCATGTTTGGTAGAAAAGATATATCTGAGCTTAACTCCCTAAGAACAGGGATTACCCAGAAGCTCTTTTCTTTCCAGCTTTCTCTTAGGTAGTTGTCTTAAACTCAGGTATTACTTATCACATGCTTTGGCTGCTTTTCATGGAAATGGCATCATTAGGTTTTCTCCCATTGAAACCACTGAGGGCACATACAAAGGCCTTTTGCTAAAAAAGTAAAAACAAAGCTTCAGCAGTCTTTTTTTTTGGGTAGCTCAAGGAAGAACCATGAACTCCATTTATTGATACTCAGGGAAAGGCTTTTATAGAGAAAAGAGACAAAGGATGGGAAGGAAGAGGAATCATTATCTTAGTCTGTTCTATCCTGGAAGTAGCATGGTAATATGGCCTATTGTTTCCTAGGTGCCATAGAGTCTTGGGCAGTTATCTCTTATCTCAGTCAGTTACATGTGAAAGGATGCTCTTGAGAGCTGGCTTCAAAGCCTAATGGCCAAGGCAGCATCATCAAGAACATCTGCATAAGAAATGACTTCCTGCAAACGTTTTGGACAACCAAAGTTTTTGGGCAGAGCCTCTTAGCCTCAGAACTCATATACCATTCTCATAAGTGTAACCCATATCAAAAGAACTCCAGAGCTGACTTAATGAAAAGTAGCATCTGGAAGAGATCTTTGTTGTTCAGGTCCACTGATATCATGGTAATTATCTGAAGTCCTGGCTCAGGCCTCTTTGTCTCACCACACATCCCCCCCTTTTTAAGGAGAAGCTTAAAGGCATGTAATTCAGTGCCTCATGATTTTTATAATGCAAGGTCCAAATATACAACAGACTATTATAATGATCAATATGGGAAGTAGGTGCATAGAGATTTTTCAATTTATCAATAATTGTTTTCGTAGCTCCTACTGGGTCAATCCCAGGAATCTCATTATGTTCAATATCTTAATAATTTGATTGAAAGCTTTCTATTTCTAAGGTGATATTGAAGTTATGCCATGCTCCCAATAAGCAGGCTCTGATCCTCTCCCATGTGATACTGGGATGAGAGGAATTATATAAGCTAGTGGTAACACAAATAGGTGTGTATTTATAATCACATCTGAGTAACAGTTGCCTTTTTAATGGTTTTAACTCATACCTAAGCATAATATTAATTGTAATGAATTGATCTTATACAATAGATCCTTACCTATATCATTTTGTGTCTTAAAGGCTGCAGAAACATTTTTTTTTGATAATTCATTAACCTATTGTACAGTTTAGATTGCAAACACAGCAGTTGGAACCATTAACAATATTAGGACAGTGAATATAGTAACAGAAAATCTGACAAACCTTTTTCCCCCTTTTTAAAGACATCAGATATGTATAAACCCTCAATGTTTGATATTAAGCATAAGTGAAATTAGTTGGAAACAAGGAAAATAAAGACTGTCCAACAAGATCTCTACTAGATGTACATTGAGCAAAAGTAAAATCAATGCAATTAAAAGTTCATACATAGATAGGTGTATCCACAATTACATTGGAGAGGGAGTCTGATCTTGAGTTTTCAAAGGCAAGGTAACATTCCTTGCAAATTCATTCACAAATGGAGCAGTTTGGATCCCACTTAAAATAGAAGACACAGTCATTGACATTAAGAGAGAGGCAATTAGTCCTGTGATTTAAAAAGTTCAAAAGTCAGTTCTTATTAGAAAATCAGATATTTGAATTCAAGAATTTCAAAAGACTTCTGAGAAATTCATATTTTTACCTTTTTGTCAGATAGATTGTTACAAGCATGTTTGGTAGAAAAGGTATATCTGAGCATAATTATCTAGAAAGAGGGATTACGCAGAAGTTCATTTCTGTGCACCTTTCGCTTAGCTAGCTGTCTTAAAATCAGGCATTACATTTCAAATGCTTTGGCTATGATTCGTGGAAATGGCGTCATTAGGTTTCCCCCATTAAAACCAATGAGGGCAGATATAAAGGCCTTTTGCTAAAAAAGTAAAAGCAAAGCTACAGCAGTCTGACTAAAGATGTGGAGGGTTAAAGCAACTCTGTGTATAACAGTGCTTTGAATTCAAGTATTTCCAAAGACTTCTGAGAAATTCAGGTTTTCACCTTTTTTCAGATAGACTCTTACAAGCATGTTTGTTAGAAAAGGTATATCTGAACATAAGTCTCTAGAAACAGGGATTACCCCAAAGTTCATTTCTCTCACAGCTTTCTGTTAGCTAATTGTCTTAAAGGCATTTCTTCTCAATGTCTTTGGTTTCTTTTGGTGGAAATGTCATTAGTAAAATTTCTCCTATTGAAACCAGTTAAGGTAGATATAAAGGCCTTTTGCTAAAAAAGTAAAAGCAAAATACAGGAGTCTGACTAAAGATCAGCAGGGTTATAGCAACTCTGTTTTCTCGAGTGCTTTGAAGTCAAGTATTTTAAAAGACTTTGGAGATATTCATGCTTTTACCTTTTTACAGATAGACTGTTACAAGCATGAGTGGTAGAAAAGGTATATCTGAGCATAACTCTCTAGAAACAGGGTTTACCTGGAAGTTATTTTCTGTTGCAGTGTTCTCTTAGGTAGTTGTTTTAAACGCAGGTATTACATTTCAAATGCTTTGGCTTCTTTTCTTGGAAATGGCATCATTAGGTTTTCCCCCATTGAAACCCATGGGGGCAGATATAGACGCCTTTTGCTAAAGAAATAAAAGCAAAGCTACAAGAGTCTGCCTAAAGATGTGCAGGGTTAAAGGAACTTTCTGTACAACAGTGCTTTGGATTCAAGTATTTCAAAAGACTTCTGAGTAATTAAGGTTTTGACCTTTTTTCAGATAGAGTGTTATAAGCATTTTGGGTAGAAAAGGTATATCTGAGCATAATTCTCTAGAAACAAGAATTACCCGGTAGTTCTTTTCTCTCACAGCTTTCTCTTAGCTAATTGTCTTAAACGCAGTCATTCCATATCAAATGCTTTGGCTTCTTTTCCTGGAAATGGCATCATTATGTTTTCTCCCTGTGAAACCAATGAGTGCAGGTATAAATGCTTTTTGCTAAAAAAGTAAAAGGAAAGCTTCATCTTTCTGACTAAAAATGTGCACAGTTAAAGCAACTCTGTGCACAACAATGCTTTGAATTCAAGTATTTCAAAAGTCTTCTGAGAAATTCAGATTTTTACCTTTTTTCAAATAGACAGTTATAAACCTGTTGGGTAGAAAAGGTATATCTGAGCATAACTCTCTACAAACAGGGATTACCGAGATGTTTTTTTCTCTCCCAGCTTTCTCTTAGCTAGTTATCTTAACTGCAGGCATTACATTTCAAATGCTTTGGCATGTTTTCTTAGAAATGGCATCATTACATTTTCTCCCTTTGAAATCAATGAGGGCAGACACAAAGGCCTTTTGTCAAAAAAGTAAAAGCAAAGCTTACACAGTCTGACTAAAGATGTGTAGGGCAAAAGGAACTCTGTGTACAACAGTGCTTTGAATTCAATTGTTTCAAAAGACTTCTTATAAATTCATGTTTTGACCTTTCTTCAGATACACTGTTACAAGCATGTTTGGTAGAAAAGGTATATCTGAGCAAAACTCTCTAGAAACACGGATTACTCGGAAGTTCTTTTCTGTCACAGCTTTCTCTTAGCTACTTATCTTAAAACCAAGCAATAAATTTCAAATGCTTTGGCTTCTTTTCCTGGAAATGGCATCATTTGGTTTTACCCACTGAAACCATCGAGGGTACATATAAAGGCCTTTTGCTAAAAAACTAAAAGACAGCTTCAGCAGCCTGACTGAAAATGTGGACGGTTAAAGCAACTCTGTGTAAAACAGTGCTTTTAATTCAAGTATTTCAAAAGGATTCTGAGAAATTCAGGTTTTTACTTTTTTTCAGATAGACTGTTACAAGCATTTTTGGTAGAAAAGGTATATCTGAGTATAACTCTCTAGGAACAGGGATTACGCGGAAGTTCTTTTCTGTCCAACTTTCTCTTAGTTAGTTGTCTTCAACGCAAGCATTACATATCACAGGCTTTGGCTACTTTTCGTGGAAATGGCATCATTAAGTTTTCTCCCATTGAAACCAATAAGGACAGATACAAAGGCCTTTGGCAAAAAAAGTAAAAGAAAAGCTTCAGCAGTCTGACTAAAGATGTGGAGGGTTAAAGCAACTTTGTGTCCAACAGTGCTTTGAATTCTTGTATTTCAAGAGACTTCTAACTAATTCAGGTTTTAACCATTTTTCACATAGAATGTTGCCAGCCTGTTTGGTAGAAAAGGTGTATCTGAACATAACTCTCTAGGAATAGGGATTACCTGGAAGTGCTTTTCTGTGCAACTTTCTCTTAGTTGTCTTCAACTCAGGCATTACATATCACAGGCTTTGGCTTCTTTTCATGGAAATGGCATCATTAGGTTTTTTCCCATTGAAACCAATGAGGGCCGGCACAAAGGAATTTTGCCAAAAAAGTAAAAGCAAAGCTGCAGCAGTCTGATTAAAGATCTAGAGGGTTAAAGGAACTCTGTGTACAACAGTGTTTAGAATTCAAGTATTTCAAAAGACTTCTGAGAAGTTCATGTTTTTACCTTTTTTCAGATAGACTGTTAAAAGCATATTTGGTAGAAAAGGTATATATGAGCATAACTATCTAGGAAAAGGGATTACCTGGAAATTGTTTCCTGTCCACCTTTCTCTTAGTTAGTTGTCTTCAACGCAAGCATTACATATCACAGGCTTTGGCTTCTTTTTTTGGAAATGGCATAATTAAGTTTTCTCCCATTGAAACCAAAGATGGCAGATACAAAGGCCTTTTGCTAAAAAAGTAAAAGGAAAGCTTCAGCAGGCTAACTAAAGATGTGGAGGGTTGCACTCCTCTGTGTACAAAAGTTCTTTGATTTCAAGTATTTCAAAAGACTTCTGAGCAATTCAGGTTTTGACCTTTTTTCAGACAGAATGTTACAAGCATGTTTGGTAGAAAAGGTATATCTGAGCATAACTCTTTAGGAACAGGAAATACCCAGAAGTTCTTTTCTGTCCACTTTTCACTTAGTTAGTACACTTAGACACAGGCATTGCATATCACAGGCTTTGGCTTCCTTTCCTGGAAATGGCATCAACACATTTTCTCCCATTGAAATCAATGAGGGCAGATACAAAGGCCTGTTGCCAAAAAAGTAAAAGCAAAGCTTAAGCAGTCTGACTAAAGATGAGGAGGGCAACAGCAACTCTGTGTACAACAGTGCTTTGAATTCAAGTATTTCAAAAGACTTCTGAGAAATTCAGGTTTGTACCTTTTTTCAGATAGACTGTTACAAGCATGTTTGGTAGTAAAGGTATATCTGAGCATAACTCTCTAGGAACAGGGATTATCCAGAATTTCTTTTCTGTCCAACTTTCTCTTAGTTAGTTGTCTTCAATGCAAGCATTATATATCACAGGCTTTGGCTTCTTTTCAAGAAATGGCATCATTAGGTTTTCTCCCATTGAAACCAATGATGGCAGACACAAAGCCCTTTTGCTAAAAAAGCAAAAGCAGGCAGGCTCTTGGCTGGCTGTGAGGTGGAGACGCCAGGGGCAGATGCTGGGGCTGCAGGCCCGGAAGCCCTGCCCTCGCGTGGCACCACAGTGTGCCAGGGTTTGTGGATGAGAGGCCGCTGACCCGGGCAGGCTGTGCGCACCGGTCAGGGGGTGGGGGGGGGGGCCTCCCTGCCCCGCCCCGGGCTTTCCGGTCCCTTTGGCCCGCGTGTGCACTGCCCAAACAGGTGTCGCCTTTTCTGTCTCCTGCCTCCACGCCCGTGTGCCGCCCGTGCCCCCAGCTCTCTTCCCTCCCTGCCCTGGCTTTCCTCCGCACCTTTACTCCCTCCAGCTGTCACTTAAATGAGCCTGGTATGGAAGCCAGACCAATTGTGACCTCAAAACAGAAGGTTGAAGTCGTTTGTGGTATCCCGACCCAGATGGTCTGCACAGCTTTCAGCAGTCACATCTTTGTGTTGGTGACCCAGTATGGGAAAATGGGTACCCTGGTCTCTCTGGAACCTAGTACCATAGCCAATGATATCTGCAAGCCTACTATCACTACTAGAGTGCTCCTCGGGCAAGATGAGACCCTTATCCACTTCTTTGCAAAGAACTTAGTGACTTTCATTTCTCAAGAAGCAGGAAACAGGTCTATTCTCCTGGCTCTGTCCTTGAAGGAAAAAAGTGTGGGAGGGGTGAAAGCACTGAAGGAAGTGATTCGAAGCTGCCAGTTGTGGTGAGGCAAGGACCTGCCTGCCAGCTGGATATTCCTGGGGAGAGCTCTTGAATCAAGAAGTCATATCCCTTCCTCTGAAGGAACCTTTCATTTTCTTATGTCTCAAGCAGCTGAGAGAGAACAGTTTTCACATCTCAGGACAAACTCAGCTTGGTTTTGATACTAATATTGGGGATGGAAGGGTGGGGGAAGGACCTATTTCTTTGGAAATTTGTGAATGTTTTTCCCTTGAGGTCCACAGAATGGCATGCATTTGAAAATTGTAACAGTGCATCATCCTGCTGGCTGTGTTCTGTGTATAGCCTCAGTTGCAGGAGGAATTTGAGAAGAGAAAACAAAGCCATGTAGTAGTCAATGCTCATTTTTACCTACTTTATCACTTTTTTTCTTATATAGTAAACATTTCCATTGCACAAGCCCCTACATTCCATAACTATGAATGTTTTGTTGTTTATTTGTTTTTTTTTTTTTTTTGATGGTGGAAGACAGGGTAATTGGGGTTAAGAGACTTGTGCAAGATCAGATGGCTAGTAAGTGTTGGGTGTCTGAGGTCCGATTTGAACTCAAGGCCTCCTGATTCTATTCACTGTGCCACATATCCACTACTTACTATGAATATAATTAAAAGTACCCTAGATGCATGAAAACTTGTTTCATAAAGAATGATAGGTATATGACTCATATTGTTCAAATAAATGCTATAAATTAAAAAAAAAAAGCAAAAGCAAAGCTTCAGCAGTTTGACTAAAGATGTGGAGGGTTAAAGCAACTCTGTGCACAACAGTTCTTAGAATTCAAGTATTTCAAAAGACTTCTGAGAAATACAGGTTTTTACCTTTTGTCACATAGACTGTCACAAGCATGTTTGTTAGAAAAGGTATATCTGAGCATAACTCTCTAGGAACAGGGATAACACGGAAGTTCTTTTCTGTCCAGCTTTCTCTTAGCTAGTTGTCTTCAACGCAGGCATTACATTTCACAGGCTTTGGCTTCTTTTCATTGAAATGGCATCATTAGGTTTTCTCCCAATGAAGCCAATGAGGGCAGATACAAAGGCCTTTTGCTAAAAAAGTAAAAGCAAAGCTTAAGCACTCTGAGTAATGATGTGGAAGGCAAAAGCAATTTTGTGTACAACAGGGCTTTGAATTCAAGTATTTCAAAATTCTTCTGATAAATTCATGTTTTGACCTTTTTTCAGATAGACTGTTACAAGCATATTTTGTAGAAAAGGTATATCTGAGCATAACTCTCTAGGAACCAGGATTACCCAGAAGTTCTTTTCTGTCAGAGCTTTTTCTTAGGTAGTTGTCCTCAACGCAAGCATTTCATTTCACATGCTTTGGCTTCTTTTCGTTGTATTGGCATCATTATGTTTTCTCCCATTGCAACCAATGAGGGCAGGTACAAAGTCCTTTTGCTAAAATGTAAAAGCAAAGCTTCAGCAGTCTGACTAAAGATTTGGAGGGTTAAAGCAACTCTGTGCAGAACAGTGCTTTGAATTCAAGTATTTCAAAGGACTTCTGATTAATTCATGTTTATACCTTTTTTCAGATAGACTATTGCAAGCATGTTTGCTAGAGAAGGTATATCAGAGCATGACTCTCTAGGAACAGGGAATACCCGGAAGTTCTTTTCTGTTCAATTTTCTCTTAGTTAGTAGTCTTCAACTCAGGCATTACATATCAAAGGATTTGGCTTCCTTTCCTTGAAATGGCATCATTAGATTTTCTCCCATTGAAACCAATGAGGGCAGATTCAAAGGCCTTTTGCTAAAACAGTGAAAGCTAAGCTTTATCAGTCTGACTAAAGATGTAGAGGGCAAAAGCAACTCCGTGTACAACAGTGCTTTCAATTCAAGTGTTTCAAAAGACTTCTGATAATTTCATGTTTTGACTTTTTTTTTTCTGATAGACCATTACAAGCATTCTTGGTAGAAAAGGTATATCTGAGCAAAACTCTCTAGAAACAGGTATTACCCAGATGTTTTTCTGTCCCAGCTTTCTCTTTCCTAGTTGTCTTAAGTACAGGCATTACATTTCGAATGCTTTGGCTCCTTTTCCTAGAAGTGGCATCATTAAGTTTTCTCCCAATGAAACCAATGAGGTCAGATACAAAGGCCTTTTGTTAAAAAAGTAAAAGGAAAGTTTCAGCAGTCTGACTAAAGATGTTGATGGTTAAAGCAACTCTGCACAACAGTGCTTTGAATTCAAGTATTTCAACAGAATTCTTAGAAATTCATGTTTTTACCTTTTTTCAGACAACTTATAATTTATAACATGATGTTAAAATGTTTTCTCATGTTTTATGGATGTCTTCCATTTTGGTACAATTAAGTATGTGTCCATTTCATTTGTTAATGGGCATTAAACCATTTCTTTGATGTTAAAAAAGAGGCAAGAAAAGAATTACTACCTTCATTTCCAAATAATATGAAGGCTAAGGCAGGAAGTACCTTCATCTGCCCAAGGTCACACAGCTAGAAATTGGCATAGGTGGATTTGGGGAAAGAGTAAAGGAGAGGACTGAGCTCTTGTGATTTCTATCCCAGCCTTCATCCCACCACCCCATGCTGTCTCACAATGGGAAGCAGAGACAGAAACCAAAAATAGGGCCCTCCAAAGACATTGCCCATTTTCCCAGTTGCTCCACACACACTGAATGAGCACAGATGCTTGTGTAATGATGATGAATTGAGCAGATTCGCAGTGCCTGTCATGGCAGTCAATCAAGTGGTCTTTCATCAGCCCAGTGACTTCTCACATGCCAGCGGAAGCAGCAGAGGGCTTTCCCCTGCTCCAAGGAATTAAGTATGTTTCTTCATTAAAGCATGTAAAATATATTAAGGAGAAATAAATGCACTCTGATGGGATATAGTTGTCCTTTCACCTATGAAACTCAATGGATCATTCACAAACACTCTATTTAGCCCCTTAGTGCCCTAAGAGGCTAGAATTATTATCTTCACTGTACATAAGGATGTAAACTGGGAGATTAAGTGTTTCCCCAACCTCCTACTGTGAGTCAGCAATGGTCCTGACTCTTGCTAACCCCAGGTCCCTTGTTCTATGCAATATAAAGATCTGTTCTTCCTTGAACCATAAAATTCATACTTTAAAGCCAAGTTCATTGGCAGTTTGCCAGGCATGTGAATTTCTGTGTATCAAGTTTCTGCAAGAAGTTGACATCCATAGTTGGGCTCATCTGCAATGTAAGAATGCACCAGGCAGGGGAAGGACTGGTAGATCACATTCAAGCCTTGAATATTTAATCCAAGCAATTTCCTACTTGGCATGCTACCCTCTATTCCATAGGAGGGAGGGAAGTGAATGATTAATCTGAGATACCATAAGGACAGATGCTTATTAGCTAGGGCAAGGGCCAAAGCTGAAAGCTGGTGTGGCAAGGTGAGCAGGAGAAGATTTAGAACCCTATATTTGGTCTTAGTCTGTGCTCCTATGGTCCTGCCCTTGACAGACTAGAATATAGACCTGACCAAGAGAGATTGATTTTAACCTTACCCTTGAGTTCAGAAACTCCTAATAAAAGATAGGGAAGGCAAGGTTATGTATCAGTTTGTCTTTAAAGGATCTGGGGTTTTCATAAATATTTACAGAACCAGCCTCAGTCCCTCTCCTGAACTCAAGTACCACACAGCCAACTGCCTACTGGAAATCTATAATTGTATTTCCATAGGTATCATGAACTGAACACATTTAAATCAGAGCTCATTTTTGTCTTCCAAACCTTCCCATCTTCCCAACCTCTCTATTTCTGTCAAGGACACCAATCAATCCATCAATAAGTATTTAATAAGCACCCACTAATGCCAACTATCATGCTAGTCTCTGGGGAAACGTAGACAAAAATGAAACAAAATTAAATGTTAGCCTTTTGAAGTTAGCCACTGAAATTGTTAATCTTAGAGTTATCTCTGTTTTTTCCCCTTTTCCTATGTTGCATTTTTTTTTGATTAAACAAATGCTTTATTAACTTCTGGTTTACATCATTCATTTCCACCAGATTATGAGTTACATTTTTTCCCCCATTTTTTCCCTACCCACCACCCCAGAATAGCAGTCCCACTAGATATCCCCTCATCCAATCTGCTCTCTCCCATATCTTCTCCCATACCCCCTTCGACTTTGCCATTGGGGCAAGGTGAATCTCTGAGCCCCACTGCCTGGACATCTTATGAAACATTTAATTTTAAAACTTTGATTTTCAGATCCATTCCCCTTCTCCCTTGTTACCCACTCCCTCTGAGAAGATAAGCAATTCAGTATGTGTTGTACATGTATATCTATGCAAAACATTACCATAGTAGATATATTGTAAAAGACTGCTTATATTTCCCTCCCACCCGTCTCACCTCCCACCTGGTCCATTCCCTACTTAGATCCTGTCCCTCTTTGATAGTGGGTACTTCTAACCTCCCCTCTCCCCAGAATGCCCTCCCCTCCAACATCCCCCCTCTCATCCCCCTTTCCCCTACTCAGGAGAGTGAGTGAGGGTAAGATATTCCATTTAGTACGTATGTGATTCTCTCCTTGAGCCAACTTCAATGCGAATATGCTTTTGCCTTCCTGTTCTTCCCCTCCCCTGCAACTACTTCCCCTTGTCTCTTCTACATGAGATAGTTTCCCCTACCCTGTCTCTCTCTATCTCCTCTTGCCATTTTCCTCTCTCACCTCTTGACTTCACCCCTTAAGAATGATCCCTTCCGTGGGGTGGCTAGGTGGCACAGCGGGCAGAGAGCCAGCCCCGGAGCCAGAAGGACCCAAGCTCGGATCCGGCCCCAGACACCCAACACACAAACAAAAACCCAGCCACGTGAACCTGGGCAAGTCACTCAACCCCAAATGCCCTCCAAAAAAAAATAATAATCATCCCTTCCCATCAAATTCAACCTGTGCCCTCTATCCCTGCATACCTGTGAACATATGCCATGTACCCTTCTTCAATTATTTTCATAATGAGAAAGGTTTCATCAAACACAGTTATTGTTTTTCCCTGTAGGACTGTAAATAGTCCAACCTTGATAAGTTCCTTTTGATTTCTTTTCCTTGATTACCTTCTCAAGCATCTCTTGCTTCTTGTGTCTGAATGTCAAATTTTCTATTCAACTCTGGTTTTTTCCTCAAGAATGCTTGAAAGGCCTCTATTCCACTGAATGACCATATTTTCCCCTGAAACAAGATACTCAGTTTTGCTGGGTAGGTGACCCTTGGGTTCATTCCCAGCTCTTTTGCCTTCTGAAATATCATATTCCACGCCCTTCTATCCCTCAATGTAGAAGCTGCCAGGTCCTGTGCTATTCTGATTGTGTTTCCACAATATTGAAATTGTTTCTTCCTGGCTGCTTGTAGTATTTTCTCCTTGATCTGGGGATTCTGGAACCTGGCTATAATATTCCTGGGAGTTTTCTTTTGGGATCTTTTTCAGGAGGTGATCTGTGGATTCTTTCAATCTCTATTTTGCCCTCTGGGTCTAAAACATCAGGGCAATTTTCCTTGAGAATTTCTTGAAGGATGATTTCTAGGTTCTTTCTTTGATCATGGCTTTCAGGTAGTCCAATAATTTTTAAATTGTCTCTCCTGGATCTATTTTCCAGATCAGTGGTTTTTCCCATGAGATACCTCACATTGCCTTCTATTCTTTCATTTGTTTGGATCTGTTTAATAGTATCTTGATTTCTCATAAAGTCACTAGCTTCCATTTGCTCCAGTCTAACTCTGAAGGAATGAATCTCCTTAGTGAGCTTTTGAGATTCTTTTTCCATCTGGCAAATTTGGCTTTTTAAGGCATTCTTCTCCTCATTGCCTTTCTGAGCCTCTTCTGCCATTTGAGTTAGTCTATTTTTTAAGGTGTTATTTTCCTCAGTCAGGCTGTTGACTGTCATTTCATACTTTTCTTGCATCTTTTTCATTTCTCTTCCCAAATTTCCCCCCACTTCTCTTATCTGCTTCTTAAGGTCCTCTATGGCCTGTATCCAGCTTGTATTTTCATTTGGGGCTTTTGGTGCAGGAGTTCTGACCTCACAGTCCTCCTCCATGCTTTGAGCCTCTTTGCTCCTAAAATAGGAGTCCAATGTTGAACTTTTCTGTTTATTTTGTTTCGTTTGCCTAGGCATATTGCCACTTAATTACTTGATTTTGGGGCTTGTTGCCACAGTAGGACTCTGCCACCAGACAGGGAGCTTCCGCCCAAATGTGGGGTCTTCACATCTTCCACCAGTTGGGTGGCCTCTGTAAAGCCTCCACCCACTCTGGCAAGTTGGATACCCACCCCAAACTTCCCCCCCAGACCACAATCCAGATCCAGGCAGTTTAAAGCAAAAGCGATTAACCCCCAGACTGATTGCTGGAGCTTCCTACAGTTCGCAGACCAGGAGCTAGAGCCACTGCTGATGCTGCCAAATGGCTTCTGTGCAGCAGTTTCTTCAGCAGCTTTTTGCCCCCAGGGGAGGAAGCCACGTGTTCCCCAAATACTGGTCCCAAAGTCCATAGGGCACTAACCTCTCACTTTGTCCTAGGCATATCTGTGCTGATAATTCTGGAATCGCCACAATTGCTGGTATTCTGGGGTTCCACCAGCATGCTGAAGGCCTGGCCGCCCTGGGGATAAAACTGCGGACCTGGGCTCGCTCTGCGGGCTGCGCTGTCGGTTCCCAGCGTGATGGGCTGCCTGCTCTCAGAGCGCCTGCGATGGCTGCTCCCTGCAGGGCTGCTGGGCTGTCCTCAGCAGGAGGTTAGCTTCTCTGTGCCGTTCTGTGGGTGCTGTGGCTCCAGAAGTTGTTAGGAGCTCCCTTTCACATTGTTTGAAATTTGTGTGGGGCAGAGCACATTGGAAATGCTGTTTCTACTCCGCCATCTTGGCTCCGCCCCCCGGTTTTTACCTTTTTTCTGATAGAATGTTACAAGCATGTTAGGTAGGAAAGGTATATCTGAGCATAACACTCTAGAAACAGGGATTACCCGGAAGTTCTTTTCTCTCACAGCTTTCTCTTAGCTAGTTGTTTTAAAGGGAGCTATTACATATCAAATGCCTTGGTTTCTTTTCCTGGAAATGGCATCATTAGGTCTTCTGCTATTGAAACCAATGAGGGCAGATATAAAGGCCTGTTGATAAAAAAGTAAAAGCAAAGCTTGAGGAGTCTGACTAAAGATCTGTAAGGTTAAAGCAACTCTGTGCAAAACAGTGCTTTGAATTCAAGTATTTTAAAAGAATTCTGAGAAATTCAGTTTTTTACCTTTTTTCAGATAGACTGTTACAAGTATGTTTGGTAGAAAAGATATATCTGAACATAACTCTGTAGAAACAGGGATTGCCCGGAAGATCTTTTCTCTCACAGCTCACTCTTAGCTAGTTGTCTGAAAAGCAGTCTTTCCATATCAAATGCATTGGTTTTTTTCCTGGAAATGGCATCATCAGGTTTTCGCCCACTGAAACCGAAGAGGGCAGATTTAAAGGCCTTTTGCTAAAAAAGTAAAAGCAAAGCTTCACCTTTCTGACTAAAGATGTGCAAGGTTAAAGCAACTCTGTGCACAACAGTGCTTTGTTTTCAAGTATTTCAAAAGAATTCTGAGAAATTCAGGTTTCTACCTATTTTCTGATAGACTGTTACAAGTATATTTGGTAGAGAAGGTATATCTGAGCTTAACTGTCTAGAAACAGGGATTACCCAGAAGTTCTTTTCTGTCACAGCTTTCTCTTACCTAGTTGTCTTAAAAGCAGGCATTCCATATCAAATGCTTGGGCGTCTTTTTCTGGAAATGGCATCATTAGGTTTTCTCCCCTTGAAACCATTGAGGGCAGATATAAAGGAATTTTGCTAAAAAAGTGAAAACAGTGCTTTAGGGGAATGACTAAAGATGTGGAATGTTAAAGCAACTCTGTGCACAATAGTGCTTTGAATTCAGGTTTTTGCCTTTTTTCGATAGACTGTTATAAGCATGTTTGGTAGAAAAGATATATCTGAGCATAACTCTCTACAAACAGGGATTACCCGGAAGTTCTTTTCTCTCACAGCTTTCTCTTAGCTAGTTGTCTTAATCACATGCTTTCCATATAAAATGCATTGACTTCATTTCCTGCAAATGGCATCATTAGGTTTTCTCCCTTTGAAACCAATGAGGGCAGCTGTAAAGGCCTTTTCCTAAAAAAGTAAAAGCAAAGCTTCAGCAGTCTCACTAAAGATGTGGAGGGTGAAAGCAACTCTGTGTACCACAGTGCTTTGAATTCAAGTATTTCAAAATTCAAGAATTTCTGAGAAATTCAGGTTTTTACCTTTTTTCAGATAAACTGTTACAAGCAAGTTTGGTAGAAAACGCATATCTGACATAACTCACAAGCAATAGGGATTACCCAGAAGTTCTTTTCTGGCCCAGCTTTCTCTTAGCTAGTTGTCTTAAACTCAGGCATTACATATCAAATTCTTTGGCTAGTTTTCCTGGAAATGGCATCATTAGTTTTTCTCCCATTGAAACCAATGAGAGCAGATATAAAGGCCTTTTGCTAAAAAAGTAAAAGCAGAAGCCTGTAATGTGGAGCCGAGCTGGGGCAGCCAATGAGGAGGCTTGGCGACAGCATGTGTGGAGGAGTGCGGGACAGGGGCGGGGCTGTATTTCAGAAGGGGGGCCACATGCCAGCCAGAGCTCAGATGTAGAGCTGAGGAGAGCTGAGGCAGGTGGTGCTCTTGAGGGAGCCACCTACCCACCAGGAGAGAGAGGGACCTGTCCCTGGAGGCAAAAAGGAGCAAGCAAGTAAGTAAGGACTGGGCGCTCAGGGCCAAGGGCCGGGGCCGCGGTATTGGAGCTGAGTGACCGGCCACAGCTGCAGCTGCAGGAGCAGCCAAGGGGACACCGCCCCTACCCCTTCTCCTGTCCCTACCCCCTCCCCCATGTCATCTCCCCTGTCAAGCAGCCATGTGTGAGGACATGTAGCAGGATGCGGTGGACTGTGCCACTCAGGCTATGGAGAAATACAACATAGAGAAAAACATTGCTGCCTATATCAAAAAGGAATTCGACAAGAAATATAACCCCAGGTCATATTGTATTGTGGGCCAAAATTATGGCAGCTACATCACACATGAGACAAAGCATTTTATCTATTTTTACATGGGTCAAGTTGCAATCCTCCTCTTCAAGTCCGGCTAGGTGGCCTGGTGGTGGAGGCAGGCAGCTGTGGTGGCAGGCGGAGCTGGGAATGTTATATGTACTGAAGGCTTGCACCAGGATTTCCTCTCCAATGGCTGTGCTACTGCATGGATTGTATACTCAACTTCATGTGTATATGTTGCAGTAAAAAAAATAAAAACACGCAAAAAAAGTAAAAGCAAAGCTTTAGCACTCTGACGAAAGATGTGGAGGGTTAAAGCAACTCTGTGTACAACAGTGCTTTGAATTCAAGTATTTCAAAAGACTTCTGAGAAATTCAGGTTTTTACCTTTTTTCAAATAGACTGTTACAAGCATCTTCGGTAGAAAAGGTATATCTGAGCGTAACTCTCTACAAACAGGGATTAGCTGGAAGTTCTTTTCTGTCACAGCTCAAAATGCCTTTATATCTGCCCTCCTTGGGTTCAATTGGAGAAAACCTAATGATGCCATTTGAAAGAAAAGAAGCCAAAGCATTTGATATGGAAAGCCTGATTTTAAAACAACTAGCTAAGAGAAAGCTGCAAGAGAAAAGAACTGCCGAGTAATCCCTTAGTCTAGAGAGTTTTGCTCAGGTATACGTTTCCTACCAAAGATGCTTCAGAACCTGAATTTCTCAGAATTCTTTTAAAATACTTCAATTTGAGGCGGAGCCAAGACGGCGGAGTAGAAACAGCTCTTCCAAGCCACTCTGCCCCCTGATTCCCCCCAAACTATGTAAAAGGGGACTCTGAACAACTTCTGGGGCTCCAGCACCCACAGAATGATATAGAGAACCTAACCTCCCACTGAGGACAGCCCAGCAGCCCTGCAGGAAGGACCAGTGCAGAGGTCTGGGAGCTGGCAGGGTGCAGTTTGCAGAACGTGGGGGAGCTGAGCCGAGCCCAGTTCCCCGTGAGCCGAGGTTTTAGCCCCAGGGCGGCAGGGACAACAGCTGGCTGGAGGAACCCCAGAAAACCAGCAGCTGTGGCGACTTCAGAGTTATCAACATAGACATGCCTAGGACAAAGTGAGAGGTTAGTGTCCTACGGACTTTGGGACCGGTACTTGGGGAATGCATCAGCTCCCTCCCCTGGTGGCTAGAAGCCACTGAGGAGACATGCCATTTTGTAGTTTTCAGAGGCAGCTCCAGCTCCCGGCCTGTGAATTGTAGGGAGATCCAGCGATCAGTCTTGGGGGGTATTCGCTCTTGCTTTAACCTCCCTGGATCTGGATTGTGATATAGGGTGGAAGTCGTGTGTGGGTTTACAGCTTGCCAGAAATGGAAGTTGCTCCCCACACGTTCCGGACAAAAATTCCTCTATCTGGCCTTAAAGCCATAGTGTGGCAAAAAGCCCAAAAGTCAAGCAATTAAGTGGCAACATGCCAAGGCAAAGGAAACAGAAAAAATCAACCCTAGACTCCTATTTTGGGGGCATAGAGCAGGAAAAGGACTGTGAGGTCAGAAGTCCTGCTCCAAAAGCCCCAGGGGAAAACGTGAGCAGGTTGAAGGCCATAGAGGACCTTAAGAAGGACTTTAAAAATCAAATAAGAGAAGTGGAGGAAAAATTGGAAAGAGAAATGAGAAGGATGCATGAAAAGTATGAAATGAGGGTCAACAGCCTGACTGAGGAAAACAACCCCTTAAAAAATAGACTAACTCGAGCTCTCGCGAGAGCAGCGGACAAGGCAAGATGGCCGTGGGCCGCCGCGGCCTGTGAGCCGAGCGGCGGGAGGCGAGGCTCTAGCTCCCCCCAGCGAGCCCAGGACGGGCTTCGGCGGCGGGACATGCGTGCGGGCCGGGCCCGGGGCCGCCGCGGGAGTGGATGCTGCGCCCCACTGCCGCCCCGGCTGCTTTGAGCGCTCCCCGGAGACCGCGGAGCCCGAGGCCGAGGCGGCGGCGGAGGCGGCGGCGATGACCGGCGAGAAGATCCGCTCCCTGCGGAGGGACCCAAAGCCTTGCGGCAAGGAGGACGGCGACCTGCTGGAGCCGGGCGACGACGAGGCGGCCGCCGCCCCCGGGCCCTTCACGGCTGCGCGCGGGGCCGGGCCCGGAGGCGGCGGGGGCAAGGCCGGCCGGCAGGGGCCCCGGGGCGGCCACCCCCCGCACCCTGCGGCCCCGCTGCCCCGGCTGCCGCTCAAGTCGCCGCAGGCCCCGGCCGGCCCCGGCTGCTGCTCGGCCCCCTCCGCGGCGGGCGCCGCCACCTCGGAGCCCGGCCGGGGCCCCTCTCTCTACCCCGTTCACGAGTGCCTGTTCAAGGGCGACGTGAGGCGGCTCTCGTCCCTCATCCGGACGCACCACATCGGCCAGAAGGACCTTCACGGAAACACTCCTTTACATCTTGCTGTGATGTTAGGAAATAAAGAATGTGCCCATTTGCTTTTGGCCCACAATGCTCCAGTAAAGGTGAAAAATGCTCAGGGATGGAGCCCTCTGGCAGAAGCCATCAGCTATGGAGACAGACAGATGATTACAGCACTTTTAAGGAAGCTTAAGCAGCAGTCCAGGGAAAGTGTTGAAGAAAAGCGACCTCGATTATTAAAAGCCCTGAAAGAGCTAGGTGACTTTTATCTAGAACTTCACTGGGATTTTCAAAGCTGGGTGCCTTTACTTTCCCGAATTCTGCCTTCTGATGCATGTAAAATATACAAACAAGGTATCAATATCAGGCTTGACACAACTCTCATAGACTTTACTGACATGAAGTGCCAACGAGGGGACCTGAGCTTCATTTTCAGTGGTGACGCGGCACCCTCGGAGTCGTTTGTAGTGTTAGATAATGAACAGAGAGTTTACCAGCGAATCCATCACGAGGAATCAGAGATGGAAACAGAGGAAGAAGTTGACATTTTAATGAGCAGTGATATTTATTCTGCGACTTTATCAACCAAATCCATCACTTTCACACGTGCCCAAACAGGATGGCTTTTCCGGGAAGATAAAACAGAAAGAGTGGGGAACTTTCTGGCCTACTTTTACCTGGTGAATGGACTTGTTTTAGAATCCAGAAAAAGGAGAGAGCACCTCAGTGAAGAGGACATCCTCCGAAATAAGGCCATCATGGAGAGTCTGAGTAAAGGTGGAAACTTGATGGAGCAGAATTTTGAGCCTGTCCGAAGACAGTCTCTGACTCCACCCCCACCTAACACGATTACCTGGGAAGAGTATATATCTGCTGAGAACGGAAAAGCTCCTCATCTGGGTAGAGAACTTGTTTGCAAAGAAAGTAAGAAAACATTTAAGGCCACAATAGCCATGAGCAAGGAATTTCCCTTAGGAATTGAATTATTATTGAATGTTCTAGAAGTCATTGCGCCCTTCAAGCACTTTAACAAGCTTAGAGAATTTGTTCAGATGAAGCTTCCTCCTGGCTTTCCTGTAAAGCTAGATATACCTGTGTTTCCCACCATCACAGCCACTGTGACTTTTCAGGAGTTCAGATATGATGAATTTGATGAATGCATCTTCACTATTCCTGATGACTACAAGGAGGATCCAAGTCGGTTTCCAGATCTTTAACTTGCCTGGAAAAATAATGCCAGCTTACCAGTGAAAGCAAAGAAGCCACTACATTGGTTCGAACAGAAGGATCTTCTTCTTCAGAAAAGGGAAACACACTGAATCGGCACAGAAGCCGTTCCCCAGTGGGACCTGGTGTGCACCATTGTCTGCCTTTTTAAAATACACATATTGTAAGCTTGGTAGTTTGACAACTGGGTGATTCTGAGGAGTTGGGATGTCAGACGGCTGTGGGGGCTGTGGTTTGTTTTTACACCTTTTTACACTTCTTGGTGATAAATGGATTTAGCATATAAAGAAAACACTCCTGGACCATTAACGTTTTAAAAAATGAGATGTCTTAATAGAGATCGAAGTCCTTTTAAACTTGTCATCTTATATTCAAGATGGCAGAAATCCTTCAAGCTTGGTTTTCATCCATTGTAAAGTACGTCGCATTATATATAGTTGAGTCGCTTGAATGTTGTTGAACATAACGAACTAGAAGGAATGCAGTTTTCTGTAGATGACCAAACCAAGTGGTAACCATTAAACAGTTGCATTTTCACATTGCAATACATTTCAGAACTAGCATTCACTCTGCAGGGAATACGGTACCTCCTTTAGCACCTTAGTGCAACTCCTGTGTGGTGCTATCCATGTTCTTCTCTGAATTCTCAAGTGGCAAATGTTTCTTACTCATCTTTCTGCCATAGAGTCTCTGATTTTCTTTTCTAATCTATGTTCATGATAAAGTATCGGTCAGTGTGCTCACAGATGTTCATCTGACAAATTCTAGCACTTTCAAAAAAAGGAATTCACAAGTTTTCAAATTGGCTCCCCACTCAGTGCCCATTGCTCTGGTGGCCTTGTTTGTGGCTAGGATGGGTTAAGGGTGAACTTGGAAGTGTCCACAGTCTTAAAAAAAAGAAAAAAAAACACAAACCTAAGACTCTGAAATAATGTCCCCATATTTATATTGAACACTTTGAATATAGGATGTGTTTCATAAAATATAAAAAATTTGTTAAATTCTAGAAGTGTACATTTAAGTTTCATGACAATTCCTACTTCATATTTTTTCTTCTTAAACCACTTAAAGGAAAATATATTGATTTATTTTGTCTCGAGGTATTCAAATCAAAAAAAAAAAATTTAAAAAAAAAAATAGACTAACTCAAATGGCAAAGGAGGCCCAAAAGGGCAATGAGGAGAAGGATGCCTTAAAAACCCGAATTTGCCAGATGGAAAAAGAATCGCAAAAGTTGACTGAGGAGATTCATTCCTTCGGAGTTAGACTGGAGCAAATGGAAGCTAATGACTTTATGAGAAATCAAGATGCTGTTAAGCAGATCCAAACAAACGAAAGATTAGAAGGCAATGTGAAATATCTCATGGGAAAAACCACTGACCTGGAAAATAGATCCAGGAGAGACAATTTAAAAATTATTGGACTACCTGAAAGCCATGATCAAAGAAAGGACCTAGAAAACACTCTTCAAGAAATTCTCAAGGAAAACTGCCCTGATGTTTTAGATCCAGAGGGCAAAATAGAGGTTGAAAGAATCCACTGATCACCTCCTGAAAAATATCCCAAAAAGAAAACTCCCAGGAATATTATAGCCAGGTTCCAGAATCCCCAGATCAAGGAGAAAATACTACAAGCAGCCGGGAAGAAACAATTTCAATATTGTGGAAACAGGGATCGAAGGGCATGGAATATGTTATTCCAGAGGGCAAAAGAACTGAGACTGAACCCAAGGGTCACCTACCCAGCAAAACTGAGTATTTTGTTTCAGGGGGAAATATGGTCATTCAATGGAATAGAGGACTTTCAAGCATTCTTGAGGAAAAAAACAGAATTGAGTAGAAAATTTGACATCCAGACACAAGTAGGAAGAGATGCCTGAGAAGGTAAACAGGGAAAAGAAATCAAAAGGAACTTATCAAAGTTGAACTATTTACATTCCTATATGGAAAAGCAATAACTGTGACTGATGATATCTTTCTCACAATGAAAATAATGGAAGAAGGGTGTGTGGTCATATGAATACATATGTAAATGTGTCTGTATATGGTTACAGTTATATATGGTAGAGGGCATAGGTTGAATTTGTTGAGAAGGGAGAATACTCAAGGGATGAAATTATGAGGTGAGAGAGGAAAGTGGCAAGAGGAGATGGGGAGAGACAGGGTAAGGTATACTACCCCATGTAGAAGAAGCAAGGGGAAGTGGTTGCAAGGGGGGCGGGGCAGAATAGGAAGGCTAAAAAGGCAAAACCATGTTCACATTGAATTTGGTTCAGGGAGAGAATGACATACCTACTAAATGGGATATCTCAACCTGCAGCAGGATAGGTGGAAGGGGGATGAGAGGAGGGATGATGGATGGGATGGCCTCCTTGGGGGGAGGGGAGGTTGGAAGTACCCACTATAGAAGAAGGACAGGATCATGTAGGGAATGGACCAGGTGGGGGGGTGGGATGAGTGGGAGGGAATTATAAGCAGCCTTGTACAATATATCTACTATGATAATGTTTTGCATAGCTAGACATGTACAACATATACTGAATTACTTATCTCCCAAGAGGGAATGGGTGACAAGGGAGGAAGGAAATGGATCTAAAATTCGTGGTCTTAACATTAAATGTTTCAAATATATTTTAAAAAAATACTTTATGTCCATCATCTCATTTGCATCTCACAACTGTGTTTGGTAGGTATGATTAGCATCCCATTTTGTTGTTGTCATTTTTCAGTTGTATCTGACTCTTCATGTCCCAAAAATGGGGGGGTAAAGATACTGGAGTGGTTTGCCATTTCCTTCTCCAGCTCATTTTACAGGAGGAAAAACTGAGGCCAATAGGGTTAAGTGATTTGCCCAGGGTCCAAAAGCAAGTAAGTGTCTGAAGACTAGTCTTTCTGAGTCAAGACCCAACACTCTATTCACTGTACCACAGAGAGAGATTGATCTGCCCAGAGTCACAAACCTAGTGGATAGATATTGGACTAGATTCAAACCTAGGTCCTCCTTACTACTTATATAGAGTGCTTTTCAAAATATTAAACTGATGTGTGCCTCTCCATATCATCCTTTTTCAAATGAAAACACTCAAAAGGGAACAATTACATCATTAATTAATTGAAACAATTTTCATTCTGTTAGAAAGAACCAGGATAGTAGGATTTCGTTCCTAAAGGTGGGGAGCAATGAATCCTGAAAATGAGCTTTTTCAAATGCTCAATTTAGCCTGAGATTGGTTTGGGTACTTGTCACTATTTCTGAGAGCTTGGGGGAGGGAAGAAAGAAAAAGAAATTTACATGATAATTTTGTCATCTATTTGAAAGAAATAGTAATTTATGCATAGTAGATTTGCAGTTTCATCAGATAAAGTCTTCAACTGATTTTTATTTCTCTTTATTGGCCGTCATATGGAAATCAAATGGTTTTTTTTTGGTCATAAAAGAACTGAATCTTACTGGATGGAATTCTTTTGGGGTTATGTTTTGCTCTATTGAGTAAAATGATTTTCAATAATCAATTTTAACAATCAAGTAATAAAAATAAGAGTAAGTTCTCACAAAAAAAAAATACTTCAGTTCAAAGCACTGTTGTACACATAGTTGCTTTAAACCTCTACATCTTTAGTCAGACTGCTGAAGCTTTGCTTTTCCTTTTTTAGCAAAAGGCCCATATATGTGCCCTCATTGGTATCAATGGGGGAAAACTTAATGATGCCATTTCCACGAAAAGAAGCCAAAGCATTGATATGCAATGCCTGTATTTAAGACAACTAGCTAAGAGAAAGCTTTGACAGAAATGAACTTACGGATAATTGCTATTTCTAGAGAGTTATGCCAAGATATACCTTTTCTACTAAAAATGCTTGTAACAGTCTATCTGAAAAAAGGTTAAAACCCAAATATCTCAGAAGTCTTTTGAAATACTTGAATTCAAAGAACAGTTGTACACAGAGTTGCTTTAAATCTCCACATCTTTAGTCAGACTGCTGAAGCTTTTCTTTTACTTTTTTAAAACAAGGACTTTATATCTTACCTAACTGGTTTCAAAGGGGGAAAACCTAATGATGCCATTTCGATGAAAAGAAGCCAAAGCATTTGAAATGTAATGATTGGGTTTCAGACAACTAGCTAAGAGAAAGCTGTGACAGAAAAGAACTCCCGGGTAATCCCTTTTTCTAGAGAGTTATGCTCAGATATACCTTTTCTACCAAACATGCTTTAAAACCTGAATTTCTCAATAGTGTTTCAAAATACTTGAATTTCATGCACTGCTGTACACAGAGTTGCATTAACCCTCCACATCTTTAGTCAGACTGTTGCAGCTTTGCTTTTATTTTTTAGCAAAAGGCCTTTATATCTGCCCTCATTGGTTTCAATGGGGGATAACCTAATGACGCCATTTCAATGAAAAGAAGCCAAAGCTTTTGAAATGTAATACTTGGGTTTAAGACAACTAGCTAAAAGAAAGCCATGACAGAAAAGATCTTCTGAGTAATACCTGTTCCTAGAGAGTTATGCTCAGATATACCTTTTCAACAAAACATGCTTGTAACAGACTATGTGAATAAAGATAAAAACATAAATTTCTAAGAAATCTTTTGAAATACTTGAATTAAAAGCATTGTTGTGAACAGAGTTGCTTTAACGCTCCACATATTTAGTCAGACTGCTGCAGCTTTCCTGTTACTGATTTAGAAAAAGGAGATTATATCTGCCCTCATTGGCTTCAAAGGGAGCAAACATAATGGTGCAATTTCCAACAAAAGAAGACCAAGCAGTTAAGATGTAATGTCTGTGTTTAAGACAATAAGCTAAAAGAATCTTTCACAGAAAAGAACTTACATGTAATGTCTGTTTCTACAGAGTTATGGTCAGATATACCTTCTCTACCAAACATGCTCAGAATTGGCTGTCTGAAAAATACGTGAAAACCTGAAATTTTCAGAAGTCCTTTGAAATATTAGAATTCTAAGCACTGTTGTACATAGACTTCCTTTTACACTCCACATATTGAGTCAGACTGCTGAATCTTTGCTTTTACCTTTTTAGCAAAAGGCCTTTATTCTGCCTTCATTGGTTTCAATGATCAAAAATCAAATGTTGCCATTTCCAACAAAAGAGTACTAAGCAGTTGAGATGTAATGGCTGTGTTTAAGACAACAAGCTAAGAGAATCTTTCACAGAAAAGGACTTACATGTAATGCCTGTTGCTACAGAGTTATGGTCAGATATACCTTCTCGACCAAACATGATCAGAAGAGGCGATCTGAAAAAAAGGTGAAAACCTGAATTTCTCAGAAGTCTTTTGAAATAGTTTTATTCTAAGCACTGTTGTACATAGAGTTCCTTTAAGCCTCCACATCTTGAGTCAGACTGCTGAAGATTTGCTTTTACCTTTTTGGCAAAAGGCCTTTATATCTGCCTTCATTGGTCTCAGTGGGAGAAAAACTAAAGATGCCATTTCCAACAACAGAAGACCTAGCAATTGAGATGTAATGGCTATGTTTAAGAAAACTAGCTAAGAGAACCTTTCCTAGAAAAGATCTTACATGTAATGCTTGTTTCTACCAAGTTATGGTCAGATATACCTTCTCTACCAAACATGCTCAGAAGAGGCTATCCTAAAAATAGGTATAAACCTGATTTTCTCAGAAGGCTTTGGTCATATTTGAACTCAAAGCACTGTTATACACAGAGTTGCTTTAACCCTACAAAATTTAGTCAGACTGCTGAATCTTTGCTTTTAGTTTTTTACCAAAAGGCTTTTATATCTGCCCTCATTGATTTCAAGGGGAGAAATGTTAATGTTGCAATTTTTCTCCCACTGAAACCAAAGAGGGCATTACATTTCATATGCTTTGGATTCTTTTCATGGAAATGGCGTCTTTAGGTTTTCCCCCATTGAAACCAATGAGGACAGATTTAAAGGCTTTTTGCTAAAAAAGTAAAAGCAAAGCTTCAGTAGTTTGACTCGAGATGTGGAGGGTTAAAGGAACTCTGTCTACAACAGTGCTTTTAAGTCCCATATTTCAAAAGACTTCTGAGAGAAATTCAGGTTTCAAGCATGTTTGTTAGAAAAGGTATATCTGAGCATAAGTCTCTAGAAACAGGGATTATCCCAAAGTTTATTTCTCTCACAGCTTTCTGTTAAATAATTGTCTTGAACACTGGCATTTCATCTCAATATCTTTGGCTACTTTTGGTGGAAATGCTATTATGAAAATTTCTCCCAGGGGCGGATATAAAGGCCTTTTGATAAAAAAGTAAAAGCAAAGCTTCAGCAGTCACACTAATGATGAGGAGGGTAAAAGCAACTCTGTCAACAGTGCTTTGAATTCAAGTATTTGAAAAGACTTCAGAGAAATTCAGGTTCTGACCTTTTTTTCAGATAGAGTGTTACAAGCATATTTGGTAGAAAAGGTATATCTGAGCATAACTCTCTGGAAACAAGGATTACCCAGAAGTTCTTTTCTGTCCCAGCTTTCCCTTAGCTAGTTTTCTTAAACCCCTGCATTACATTTCAAATGCTTTGGCTTCTTTTCCTGGAAATGGCATCATATGGTTCTCCCCATTGAAACCATCGAGGGTACATATAAAGGCCTTTTGGTAAAAATGTAAAAACAAAGCTTCAGCTGTCTGATAAAAGATGTGGAGGGTAAAAGGAACTCTGTGTACAACAGTTCTTTGATTCAAGTATTTCAAAAGAATTCTGAGAAATTTAGCTTTTACCTTTTTTCAGCTAGATTGTTACAAGAATATTTGGTAGAAAAGGTATATATGGGCATAACACTCTAGGAACAGGGATTACTCGAAAGTTCTTTCCTGTCCAGCTTTCTCATAGCTAGTTTTCTTAACTGCAGGCATTACATTTGAAGTGCTTTGGCTTGTTTTCCTGGAAGTGGCATAATTAGGTTTTCTACAATTGAATGCAATGAGTGCAGATAAAGGCCTTTTGCTAAAAAAGTAAAAGCAAAGCTTCAGCAGTCTGAATAAACTTGTCGAAGGCAAAGGGAACTCTGGTACAACAGTGCTTTGAATTCAAGTATTTCAAAAGACTTCTGAGAAATTCATGTTTTGACCTTTTTTCAGATAGACTGTTAAAAGCATATTTGGTAGAAAAGGTATATTTGAGCATAACTATCTAGGAAAAGGGATTACCTGGAAGTTGTTTTCTGTCCACCTTTCTCTTAGTTAGTTGTCTTCAACGCAAGCATTACATATCACAGGCTTTGGCTTCTTTTCTTAGAAATGGCATCATTAGGTTTTACTCCATTGAAATCAATGAGGGCAGATACAAAGGCCTTTTTGCTAAAAAAGTAAAAGGAAAGCTTCAGCAGGCTAACTAAAGATGTGGAGGGTTGCACACCTCTGTGTACAAAAGTTCTTTGAATTCAAGTATTTCAAAAGACTTCTGAGAAATTCAGGTTTTGACCTTTTTTCAAACAGATTATTACAAGCATGTTTGGTAGAAAAGGTATATCTGAGCATAACTCTCTAGGAACAGGGAATACCCGGAAGATCTTTTCTGTCCAGCTTTCTCTTAGCTAGTTTTCTTAAACGCAGGGATTACATATCACAGGCTTTGGCTTCGTTTCGTTGAAATGTCAACTTTAAGTTTTCTGCACTTGAAACCACTGATGGCAGATATAAAGGCCTTTTGCTAAAAAAGTGTTTTGGCTTCTTTTTGTTGAACTGACATCATTAGTTTTCCTCTCATTTAATCGAATGAGTGCAGGTACAAAGGCCTTTTGCTAAAAAAGTAAAAGCAAAGCTTCAGCAGTCTGACTAAAGATTTGGAGGGTTAAAGCAACTCTGTGTACAACAGTGCTTTGAATTTAAGTATTTCAAAAGACTTCTGATAAATTCATGTTTTGACCTTTTTTCAGATAGACTGTTACAAGCATGTTTGCTAGAAAAGGTATATTTGACCATAACTTTCTAGGAACAGGGATTACCTGGAAAATCTTTTTTGTCCAACATTCTCTTTGTTATTTGTCTTCAAGGTAGACATTACATATCACAGGCTTTGGAGCTTTTCATGGAAATGGCATCATTAGGTTTTCTACCATTGATACCAATGAGGGCAGATACAAAGGCCTATTGGTAAAAAAGGAAAAAGCAAAAAAAAAAAAAAAAAAAGGAAAAGCAAAGCTTCAGGAGCCTGACTAAAGATGGGGAGGGGAAAAGCAACTCTGTGTACAACAGTGCTTTAAAGTCAAGTATTTCAAAAGAATTCTGAGAATTTCAAGTTTTTACCGTTTTTCAGATAGACTACCACGAGCATGTTTGGTGTATCTGAGCATAACTCTCTAGGGATAGGTATTACCCGGAAGTTCATTTCTGTCACAGCTTCTTCTTAGGTAGTTGTCCTCAACGCAAGCATTTGATTTCACATGCTTTGGCTTCTTTTCGTTGAATTTTCATCATTATGTTTTCTCCCATTGAAATCAATGAGGGCAGTTACAAATCCCTTTTGCTAAAATGTAAAAGGAAAGCTTCAGCAGTCTGACTAAAGATATGGAGGGTTATAGCAACTCTGTGTACCACAATGCTTTTAGTTCAAGTATTTCAAAAGAATTCTGAGAAATTCATGTTTTTACCTTATTTCTGATGGACTGTTACAAGAATGTTGGGTATAAAAGGTATATCTCGGCATAACTATCTATAAACAGCTATTATCCAGAAGTTCTTTTGTGTCAAATCTTTCTCTTAGCTACTTGTGTTAAATACAGGCATTGCGCATCAAATGCTTTGCCTTCTTTTCGTGCAAATGGCGTGATTAGGTTTTGCCCCATTGAAACCAATGAGGGCAGATATAAAGGCCTTTTGCTACAAAATTAAAAGCAAAGCTTCAGCAGTCTGACTAAAGATGTGGAGGCTTAAAGCAACTCTGTGTAGAGCCGTGCTTTGAATTCAAACATTTCCCAAGACTTCTGAGAAATTCATGTTTTTACCTTTTTTCAGATAGACTCTTACAAGCATGTTTGTTAGAAAAGGTATATCTGAACATAAGTCTCTAGAAACAGGGACTACCCCAAAGTTCATTTCTCTCACAGCTTTCTGTTTGCTAATTGTCTTAAACACAGGCATTTCATCTCAATATATTTGGCTTCTTTTGGTGGAAATGCCATTATTAAAATTTCTACTATTGAAACCTGTGAGCATATATATAAAGGCTTTTTGCTAAAAAAGTAAAAACAAAGATTCAGCAGTCTGTCTAAAGATCTGGAGGTTTATAGCAACTGTTTTATACAGTGCTTTGAATTCAAGTGTTTCAAAAGACTTCGGAGAAATTCATATTTTTACCTTTGTTCAGATAGACTGTTACAAGCATTTTGGGTAGAAAAGGTATATCTGAACATAACTCTCTAGAAAAAAGAATTACAAGTTGAGATGTAATGGCTGTGTTTAAGACCTCTAGCTTAAATAATCATTCCTAGAAAAGAAGTTACATGTAATTCCTGTTTCTACAGAGTTATGGCTGGATATACCTACTCTATCAGTCATGCTCAGAATAGGCTCTATGAAAAAAGGTGAAAACCTGAATTTCTCAGAAGTCTTTTGTATTACTTGAATTCTAAGCAATATTATACACAAATTTCCTTTAACCCTTCTCATCTGCAGTCACACTGCTGAAGCTTTGATTTTCCTTTTTTATCAAAAGGCCTTTATATCTGCCAACATTGGTTTCAAAGGGAGATAACATAATGATGCAATTTGCAACAAAAGGAGACTAAGCAATTGAGAAGTAATGGCTGTGTTTAAGACATCTACCTCAGAGAACCTTTCATAGAAAAGAACTTACATGTAATGCCTGTTTCTACAGAGTAGTGGTCTGATATACCTTCCCTTCAAAACATGCTCAGAATAGGCTATCTGCAAAAAAGGTGAAAACCTGCAATTCTCAGAAATCTTTTGAAATTCTTCAATTCTAAGCATTGTTGTACACAGACTTCCTTTAACCCTCCACAATTTGAGTCAGACTGCTGAAGCTTTGCTTTTAATTTTTTATCAAAAGGCCTTTATATCTGCTCACTTTTGTTTCAGTGGGCGATATCTAAATGATGCCATCTCCACCAAAAGAAGACCAAGCCATTGAGATGTAATGGCTGTGTTTAAAACAACTCACTAAGAGAAAGCTCTCACAGTAAAGAACTTGTTGAAATCCCTGTTTCCACAGAGTTATGCTCAGATATACCATTTCTACGAAACATGCTCAGAATAGGCAATCTGAAAAAAAGGTCTAAACCTGAATTTCTCAGAAGTCTTTTTAAATACTTGAATTCTAAGCACTGTTGCACACAGAGCGCCTTTAACCTTCCAAAACTTGAGTCAGACTGCTGACGATTTGCTTTTACTGTTGTAGCAAAAGGTCTTTGTATCTGCCTTCTTTGGTTTTAATGGGAGATAACATAATTCTGCCATTTCCAACAAAAAAAGACCAAACAATTGAGAAGTAATGGCTGTGTTTAAGATAACTAACTAAGAGAACCTTTCAAAGAAAAGAACTTACATGTAATGCCTGCTTCTACAGAGTTATGGTCAGATATACTATCTCTACCAAACTTAGAATAGGCTACTTGAACAAAAGGTGAAAACCTGAGTTTCTCAGAAGTCCTTTGAAATACTTGTATTCAAAGCACTGTTGTACACAAAGTTCCTTTAACCCTCCACATCTTCAGTCAAACTGCTGAAGCTTTGCTTTTACTTTTTTATCAAAAGGCCTTCATATCTGTTCACATTGCTTTCAATGGGCGATATCTAAATGATGCCATCTCCAACACAATAAGACCAAGCAACTGAGATGTAATGGCTGTGCTTAAGACATCTAGCTAAGAGAACCTTTCCTAGGAAAGAACTTACATGTAATGCCTGTTTTTACAGAGTTATGGTCAGATATACCTTCTCTACGAAACATGCTAATGTTGCAATTTTTCTTCCATTGAAATCAAAGAGGGCAGATATAAAGGCCTTTTGCTAAAAAAGTAAAAGCAAAGCTGCAGCACTCTGACTAAAGATTTGGAGGGTTAAAGCAACTCTGTGTACAAGAGTGCTTTGAATTTAAGTATTGCAAAAGTCTTCTGATAAATTCATGTTTTAACCTTTTTTCAGATAGCCTGTTACAAGCTTGTTTGCTAGAAAAGGTATATTTGATCATAACTCTCTAGGAACAGGGATCACCTGGAAAATCTTTTTTGTCCAACTTTCTCTTTTTTATTTGTCTTCAACGCAGGCATTACGTTTCACGGGCTTTGGTGCTTTTCGTGGAAATGGCATCATTAGGTTTTCTTCCATTGATACCAATGAGGGCAGATACAAAGGCCTTTTGCTAAAAAAGGAAAAGCAAAGCTTCAGGAGCCTGACTAAAGATGGGGAGGGGCAAAAGCAACTTTGTGTACAACAGTGCTTTGAAGTCAAGTATTTCAAAAGACTTCTAAGAATTTCAGGTTTTTACCTTTTTTCAGATAGACTATCACAAGCATGTTTGGTAGATAAGGTATATCTGAGCATAACTCTCTAGGGATAGGTATTACCCGGAAGTTCCTTTATGTCACAGCTTTCTCTTAGCTAGTTGTCTTAAGCGCAGGCATTTCATTAAACATGCTTTGGCTTCTTTTTGTTGAAGTGGCATCATTAGGTTTTCCCCCATTTAAACCAATGAGGGCAGATACAAAGGCCTTTTGCTAAGATAGTAAAAGCAAAGCTTCAGCAGGCTGACTAAAGATGTGGAGGGCAAAAGCAACTCTATGTACAACAGTACTTTGAATTCAATTATTTGAAAAGACTTCTGAGAAATTTAGGTTTTCACCTTTTCTCAGACAGACTCTTACAAGCATGTTTGGTACAAAACGTATATCTGAGCATAACTCTCTAGGAGCAAGGCTTACCCAGAAGTTTTTTTCTGCCATTTTTCTCTTTGTTAGTAGTCTTCAGCACAGGCATTACATATCACAGGTTTTGGCTTCTTTTCATGGAAATGGCATCTTTAGGTTTTCATCCAGTGAAACCAATGATGGCAGATACAAAGGCCTTTTGCTAAAAAAGTAAAAGCAAAGTTTCAGCAGTCTGACTAAAGATGTTAAGGTTAAGGTTAAAGCAACTCTGTGTACAACAATGCTTAGAATTCAAGAATTTCAAAAGACTTCTGAGAAATACAAGTTTTTACCTTTTTTCAGATAGACTGTAACAAGCATGTTTGCTGGAAAAGTTATACCTGAGCATAACTCTCTAGGAACAGGGATAACACGGAAGGTCTTTTCTGTCCAGCTTTCTCTTAGCTAGTTGTCTTCAACGCAGGCATTACATATCACAGGCTTTAGCTTCATTTCGTTGAAATGGAATCATTAAGTTTTCTCCCATTGAAACCAATCTGTGCAGAAATAAAGGCCTTTTGATAAAAAAAAAAAAAAACCAAAGCTTCAGGAGTCTGAATAAAGATGTGGAGGGTTAAAGCAACTCTGTGCACAACAGTACTTTGAATTCAGGTATTTCAAAAGAATTCTGAGATATTCAGGTTTTTACCTTTTTTCAGATAGACTGTAAAAAGCATGTTTGTTAGAAAAGAAATACCTGAGCAAAACTCTCTAGAAACAGGGATTACCTGGAAGTTCTTTTCACTCTCAGCTTACTCTTAGCTCGTTGTATGAAACCCAAGTATTCCACATCAGATGCTTTGGCTTATTGTCCTGCATAAGGCATCATTAAGTTTCCTCCACTTGAAACCAGTGAGGGCAGATACAAACGCCTTTTGCTAAAAAAGTAAAAGCAAAGCTACAGCTTTCTGCCGAAAGATGTGGAGGGTTAAAGCAAGTCTGTTTCCAACAGTGTTTTGAATTTAAGTAGGTCAAAAGACTTCTGAGAAATTCAGGTTTTTACATTTTTTTTTCAGATAAACCGTTATAAGTGTGTTTGGTAGAAAAGGTATATCTGAGCATAACACTCTAGAAACAGGGATTACCTGAAAGTTCTTTTCTCTCACAGCTTACTCTTACCTAGTTGTCTTAAAAGCAGGCATTCCATATAAAATGCTTTGGCTTTTTTTCCTGGAAATAGCATCATTAGGTTTTCTCCATTTTCAATCAATAAGGTAAATATAAAGGCCTTTGGCTAAAAAAAGTAAAAGCTAAGCTTCTGGAGTCTGACTAAAGATTTGGTGGGTTAAAGCAACTCTGTGCGAGACAGTGCTTTGAAATCAAGTATTTCAAAAGACTTCTGAGAAATTCAGTTTTTTACCTTTTTTCAGGTGGACTGTTACAAGTATGTTTGGTAGAAAAGATATATCTGAGCATAACTCTCTAGAAACAGGGATTACCTGGAAGATCTTTTCTCTCACAGCTTACTCTTAGCTAGTTGTCTGAAAAGCAGGCTTTCCATATCAAATGCATTGGTTGTTTTCCTGGAAATGGAAGTTGGAAGTTCTTTTCTGTCACAGCTTTTTCTGAGCTAGTTGTCTTAAAGGCAGGCATTCCATATTAAATGCTTTGGCTTCTTTTCCTGGAAATGGCGTCATTAGGTTTTCTCCCATTGAAACCAATGAGAGCAGATATAAAGGCCTTTTGCTAAAAAACTAAAAGCACAAGGCCTCAGTGTGGGGACTGGCTGGGGCAGCCAATGGGGAGGCTTGGCGACAGCATGTGGGGTGGGGCGCGGTACAGGGTGGGGCTGTATAACAGAGGGTGGGCCATGGGCCAGCCAGAGCTCAGAGGCAGAGCTGAGGAGAGCTGAGGCAGGTAGTGCTCTTGTGGGAGCCACCTACCCACGAGGAGAGAGAGGGAGCGGGTCCGGGAGGGATAAAGGAGCAAGCTAGTAAGTAAGGACTACACGCTCAGGGCATTCTGAGCATGTTTGGTAGAGAAGGTATATCTGGCCATAACTCTGTAGAAACAGGCATTACATGTAATTTCTTTTCTATGACAGCTTTCTCTTAGTGAGTTGTCTTACACACAGCCATTACATCTAAACTTGTAATTCTTGTTTCTAGAGAGTTATGCTCAGATATACCTTTCCGACTCAACATGCTTGTAACAGTCAATCTGAAAAAAGGTAAAAGGCTGAATTTCGCAGAAGTCTTTTGAAATACTTGAATTCAAAGCACTGTTGGACACAGAGTTGCTTTAACCCTGCACATTTATAGTCAGAAAGCTGGAGCTTTGCATTTACTTTTTTAGCAAAAAGCCTTTATATCTGCCCTCTTTGGTTTCAAAGGGAGAAAAATTAATGATGCCATTTCCAAAAAAAAAAAAAAGACCACGAAGTTGAGATGTAATGGTTTTGTGTAAGAAAACTCGCTAAAAGAACCTTTCCCAGAAAATAACTTACATGTAATGCCTGTTTCTATAGAGTTATGGTCAGATGTACCTTCTCTACCAAACATGCTAAGAATAGTCTATCTGAAAAAAAAAGGTGAATACCTGAATTTCTCAGAAGTCCTTTGAAATGCTTGAATTCTAAGCACTTTTGTACACAGAGTTCCTTTATCATTCCTCATCTTTAGTCAGATAGCTGAAGCTTTGCTCTTACTTTTTTAGCAAAAGGCCCTTGTTTCTGTGCTCTTTGTTATCTGCCCTCATTGTTTTCAATGGGAGAAAAACTAATGATGCTGTTTCGAAAAAAAGAAGACCTAGCAGTTGCGATGTAATGTCTGTGTTTAAGACAACAGGCTAAGAGAACCTTTCCCAGAAAAGAACTTACATGTAATGCCTGTTTCTCCCGAGGTATGGTCAAATATACCTTCTCTACAAAACATGCTAAGAATAAGCTATCTGAAAAAAAGGTGTAAACCTGAATTTCTAAAAAGTCTTTTGAAATACTTGAATTCTAAGCACTGTTGTACAGAGAGTTCTTTAACCCTCCACATCCTCAGTCAGACTGCTGAAGCTTTGCTTTTACCTTTTTAGCAAAAGGCCTTTATATCTGCCTTCATTTCTTTCAATGGTCAAAAAGCAAATGCTGCCATTTCCAACTAAAGAAGACCAAACATATTTGAAGTAATGGCTGCGTTTAAGACATCTAGCTAAGAGAACCTTTCCCAGAAACGATCTTACATGTAATGCCTCTTTCTAAAGAGTTATGGTCAGATATACCCTCTCTACCAAACATGCTCAGAAGAGGCTATCTGAAAAAAAAAGGTGAAAACCTGAATTTCTCAGAAGTCTTTTGAAATACTTTAGGTCTAAGCACTGTTGTACACAGTGTTCCTTTAACCCTCCACATCTTGAGTCAGACTGCTGAAGCTTTGCTTTTACTTTTTTGGCAAAAGGCCTTTTTATCTAGCTTCATTGGTTTCAATGGGAGAAAAAGTAAGGATGCCATTTCCAACAAAAGAAGACCAAGCAGTTGAGATGTAATGGCTGTGTTTAAGACAACAAGCTAAGAGAATCTTTCACAGAAAAAAACTTATCACAGAAAAAAAGGTATATCTAAGCATAACTCTGTAGAAATAGAGATTACCAAGAAGTTCTATTCTGTCCAGCTTTCTCTTACTAGTTGTCTTAAACACAGGCATTACATTTCAAATGTTTTGGCTACTTTTCTTGGCAATGGCATCATTAGGTTTTCCCCCATTGAAACCCATGAGGGCTGATATAAAGGCCGTTTGCTAAAAAAGTAAAAGCAAAGCTGCAGCACTCTGACTAAGGATGTGTAGGGTTAAAGCTACTCTGTTCACAACAGTCCTTAGAATTCAAGTATTTCAAAGGACTTCTGAGAAATTCAGGTTTTCACCTTTTTTTTCAGATAGCCTATTCTAAGCATGTTTGGTAGAGAAGGTATATCTGACCATAACTCTGTAGAAACAGGCATTACATGTTACATCTTTTCTGGGAATGATTTTCTTAGCAAGGGGTCTTAAACACAGCCATTTCTTCTCAATTGCCTGGTGTTCTTTTGTTGGAAATGGCAACATTAAGCTCTCTCCCATTGAAACCAATGTGAGCAAGTATAAAGGCCTTTTGCTAAAAGAGTAAAAGCAAAACTTCAGCAGTCTGACTCAAGTTGTGGAGGGTTAAAGGAAGTCTGTGTACAACAGTGCTGAGAATTCAAGTATTTGGAAAGACTTCTGAGAAATTCAGATTTCCACCTTTTTTTTAGATAGCCTATTCTGAGCATGTTTGGTAGAGAAGGTATATATGGCCATAACTTTGTAGAAACAGGCATTACATATACCTTCTTTTCTATGACTGCTTTCTCTTAGCGAGATTTCTTAAACACAGCCATTACATCATATATACTTAGTCTTCCTTTTGTGGAAATGGCATTATTAAGAGATCTCCCATTGAAACGAATGTGGGCATATATAAAGGCCTTTTGCTAAAACAGTAAAAGCAAAGCTTCAACACTCTGACTCAAGATGTAGAGGGTTAAAGGAACTGTGTGTACAAAAGTGCTTAGAATTCTAGTATTTTAAAGGATTTCTGAGAAAATCAGGTTTTCACCATTTTTTCAGATAGCCTATTCTGACCATGTTTGATAGAGAAGGTATATCTGACCATAACTCTGTAGAAACAGGCATTACATGTTACTTCTTTTATGGGAATGATTCTCTTAGCAAGAGGTCTTAAACAAAGCCATTACATCTCAACTTATAATTCTTGTTTCTAGAGAGTTATGTTCAGATATACCTTTTCTCCCCAAAATGCTTGTAACAGTCTATCTGAAAAAAGGTAAAAATATTAATTTCTCAGAAGTCTTTGGAAATACTTGAATTCAAAGCACTGTTGGACACAGAGTTGCTTTAACTCTGCACATTTGTAGTCAGAAAGCTGGAGCTTTGCTTTTACTTTTTTAGCAAAATTCTTTATATCTGCCCTCATTTGCTTCAGTGGGGGAAAACCTAATGATGCCATTTCCAGGAAAAGAAGCCAAAGCATTTGAAATGTAATGTCTGGGTTTAAGAGAACTAGATATGAGAAATCTGTGACAGAAAAGAAGTTCCGGGGAATCCAGGTTTCTAGAGAGTTATGCTCAGATATACCTTTTCTACCAAACATGCTTGTAACAGTCTATTAGAAAAAATGTAAAAAAATGAATGTCTCAGAAGTTTTTTGAAAAACTTGAATTCAAAGCATTGTTTTACACAGATTTGCTTTAACCCTCCACGTATTTAGTGTGAGTTCTGCAGCTTTGCATTTACTTTTTTAGCAAAATATCTTTATATCTACCCTCACTGGTTTCAATGGGGAAAACCTAAGGATGTCCTTTCCAAGAAAAGAAGTCAAAGAATTTGAAATGCAATGCTGGGGTTTAAAGAAAACTTTCAAAGAGAAAGTTGTGACAGAAAAGAACTTCTGAGTAATCCCTGTTTCTAGAGAGTTATGCTCAGATAAACATTTTATACCGAACATGCTAGTAACAGTTTATTTGAAAAAAGTTAAAACTTGAATTTCTCACAAGTCTTTTGAAATACTTGAATAAAAGGCGTTGTTGTACACAGAGTTGTTTAACCCTCAGACTGCTGAAGCTTTGCTTTTATTTTTGTAGTAAAGGGCCTTTATATATGCCCTCATTGGTTTCAATGGGGAAAACCTAAGCTTTTGATAAGTAATACCTGCGTTTAAGACAACTAGCTAAGAGAAAACTGTTACTACAAAAAAAACTTCTGATTAATCCCTATTTCTAGAGAGTTATTCTCAGATATACCTTTTCTACCAAATATGCTTGTAACACTCTATCTGAAAAAAGGTCAAAACCTGAATTTCTCTGAAGTCTTTTAAAATACTTGAATTCAAAGCTCTGTTGTCCAGAGAGTTGCTTTAATGCTCGACATCTTTAGTCAGCCTCCTGAAGCTTTGCTTTTACTTTTTTAGCAAAAGGCCTTTATATCTGCCCTTATTGGTTTCAATGGGGGACAACCTAATGATGGCCTTTCCAGGAAAAGAAGCTAAACAATTTCAAATGTAATGCCAGTGTTTAAGTAAATGACCTAAGAGAAAGCAGGACAGAAAAGATTTTCCGGGTTATCCCTGTTCCTAGAGAGTTATGCCCAGATATACCTTTTCTACCAAACATGCTTTTTAACAGTCTATCTGAAAAAAAGGTAAAATATAAATTTCTCAGAAGTCTTTTGAAATACTTGAATTCAAAGCACTGTGGTACACAGAGTTGCTATAACCCTCCACATTTTTATTCAGACTGCAGAAGCTTTACTTTTACATTTTTAGCAAAAGGCCTTTTTATCTGTGCTCATGGTTTTCAATAGGGGGAAACCTAATGATGACATTTCCAGGAAAAGAAGACCAAGCATGTGATATGTAATGACTGCATTTAAGACAACTAGCTAAGAGAAAGCTTTGACAGAAACGCACTTCCAGATAATCACTGTTTCTAGAGAGTTATGCCCAGATATACCTTTTCTACCGAACATTCTCGTAACAGTCTATCTGAAAAAACGTTAATACCTAAATTTCTCAGTAGCCTTTTGAAATACTTGAATTCAAAGCACTGTTGTACACTGAGTTGCTTTAACCCTCCACATCTTTAGTAAGACTTCTGCACCTTTGCCTTTACTTTTCTAGCAAAAGGCCTTTATATGTGCCCCCATTTCTTTCAAAGGGGAAAACCTAATGATGCCATTTCCAAGAAAAGAAGCCAAAGCATGTTATAGGAAATGGCTGCGTTTAAGACAACAAGCTTAGAGAAAGCCGGACAGAAAAGAACTTCTGGGTAATTCCTGTTCCTAGAGAGGTATGCTCAGATATATCTTTTCTACCAAACATGGTTGTAACAGTCTATCTGAAAAAAGTAAAAACGTGAATTTCTCAGAAGTCTTTTGAAATACTTGAATTCAAGGTACTGTTGTACACAGAGTTGCTTTAACACTCGACATCTTTAGTCAGAATGCTGCAGCTTTGCTTTTACTCTTGTAGCAAAAGGACTTTATATCTGCCCTCTTTGGTTTCAATGGGGGAAAACGTAATCATGCACTTTCCATGAAAAGAAGCCAAAGAATTTGATATATGCCTGCATTTAAGACAACTAGCTAAGAGAAATCAGTGACAGAAAAGAACTTCTGGCTAATTCTTGTTTCTAGAAAGTTATGCTCAGATATACCTTTTCTACCAAATATGCTTGTAACAGTCTATCTGAAAAAAGTTAAAAACTTGAATTTCTCAGAAATATTTTGAAATACTTGAATTCAAGGCACTGTTGTACACAGACTTGCTTTAACCCACCACATCATTAGTCAGACTGCTGCAGCTTTGCTTTTACTTTTTTAGGAAAAGGCCTTTATATCTGCCCTTATTGGTTTCATTGGGGGAAAACCTAATGATGCCATTTCCAGGAAAAGAAGCCAAAGCATTTGAAATGAAATGCTGGTGTTTAAGAAAATCAGCTAAGAGAAAGCTGTGAATGAAATGAACTTCTGGGTAATCCTTGTTTCTCGAGAGTTATTCTCATATATACCTTTTTTTTTTTACCAAATATGCTTGTAAGAGTCTATCTGAAAAAAGGTAAAAACCCGAATTTCTCTGAAATCTTTCAAAATACTTGATTTCAAGGTACTTTTGTACACAGAGTTGCTTTAACCCACCACATCTTTAGTCAGACTGCTGCTGCTTTGCTTTTATTTTTGTAGCAAAAAGCCTTTATATGTGCCCTCTTTAGTTTCAATGGGGCAAAACCTAATGATGCCATTTCCACGAAAAGATGCCAAAGCATTTGAAATGTAATGCCTGTGTTTAAGAAAACTAACTAAGATAAGCTGGACGGAAAAGATTTTCTGGGTATTCCCTGTTCCTAGAGAGTTATGCTCAGATATATCTTTTCTACCAAACATGCTTGTAACAGTCTATCTGAAAAAAGGTCAAAACCTGAATTTCTCTGAAGTCTTTTAAAATACTTGAATTCAAAAAGTACTGTGGTACACACAGTTGCTTTAACCCTCCACATCTTTAGTCAGACTGCTGCATCTTTGCTTTTACTTTTTTAGGAAAAGGCCTTTATATCTGCCCTCACTGGTTGCAATCAGGGAAAACTTAATAATGCCATTTACTGGAAAAGAAGGCAAATCATTTGAAATGTAATGGTTGGGTTAAAGACAACTAGCTAAAAGAAAGCTGGACAGAATACAACTTCTGGGTAATCCCTGTTCCTAGAGAGTTTTGCTTAGATATACCTTTTCTGCCAAAGATGCTTGCAACAGTCTATAAGAAAAAAGATAAAAACATAAATTTCTCAGTAGTCTTTTGAAATACGTGAATTCAAAGCACAGTTGTACGCAGAGTTGTTTTAACCCTCCAAATCTTTAGTCAGACTGCTGCAGCTTTGCTTTAACTTTTTTAGCAAAAGGCCTTTATATCTACTCTCATTGGTTTCAAAGGGGGAAAAGCTAATGATGCCATTTCCAGTTAAAGAAGCCAAAGCATTTGAAATGTAATGGTTGGGTTTAAGACAACTAATTAAGAGAAAGCTGCGACAGAAAAGAACTTCTGAGTTATCCCTATTTCTAGATAGTTATGCTCAGATATACCTTTTCTACCGAACATGCTTGTAACAGCCTTTCTAAATAAGGTAAAAATATGAATTTCACAGAAGTCTTTTGAAATACTTGACTTCAAAGCACTGTTGTACACAGAGTTGCTTTAAACCTCCATATCTTTAGTAAGACTGCTGAAGCTTTGCTTTTACATTTTTAGCAAAAGGCCTTTGTATCTGCCCTCATTTGCTACAATGAAAGAAAACATAATGATGCCATTTCCAGGAAAAAAAGCCAAAGCATGTGATATGTAATGCCTTTGTTTAAGACAACTAGCTAAGAGAATGCTGGACAGAATAGAATATCTTGGTAATCCCTGTTCCTAGAAAGTTTTGCTCAGATATACTTTTCCTACCAAACATGCTTGTAACACTCTATCTGAAAAAAGGGAAAACTATAAATTTCTCAGAAATCTTTTGAAATTCTTGAATTCAAAGCACTGTTGTACATGGAGTTGCTATGACCTTGCAGATCTTTAGTAAGACTGCTGCCTGTGTTTAAGACCAGTAGCTAAGAGAAAGCTGTTCCAGAAAATAACTTCTGGGCAATCCCTACTTCTAGAGAGTAATGCTCATTTATACCTTTTCTAACAAATATGCTTCTAAGAGTCTATCTGAAAAAAAGGTAAAACAAGAATTTCTCAGAAGTCTTTTGAAATACTTGAATTCAAAGCACTGTTATACACAGAGTTGCTTTAACCCTCCACATCTTTAGTAAGACTGCTACACCTTTGCCTTTACTTTTCTAGCAGAAGGTTGTTATACCTGCCCTCAATGTTTTCAACAGGAGAAAAATTAATGATGCATTTTCCACGAAAAGAAGCCAAAGCATTTGACATTGAATGCCTGCATTTAGCTAACAGAAAGCTGTGACAGAAAAGAACTCCTGGTTAATCCCTGTTCTAGACAGTTATGCTCAGATATACCTTTTCTACCCAACATGCTTGTAAAAGTCTATCTGAAAAAAGGTAAAAACCTGAATTTTCAGGTCTTTTGAAATACCTGAATTCCAAGCACTGATGTGCACAGAGTTGATTTAACATTACACATCTTTAGTCAGAAAGGTGAAGCTTTGCTTTTACTTTTTTAGCAAAATGCCTTTATATCTGCCCTCTTTGGTTTCAATGGGCAAAAACCTGATGATCCCATTTCCAGGAAAATAAATCAAAGCATTTGTTATGGAAGGCCTGCTTTTAAATCAACTAGCTAAGGGTAAGCTTTGAGAGAAAAGACCTTTGGGGTAATCCCTGTTTCTAGAGTGTTCTGCTCAGATATATCTTTTCTACCAAACATGCTTGTGTCTGTCTATTTGAAAAGAGGTAAAAAACTAATTTCTCAGAAGTCTTTAGAAATACTTGATTTCAAAGCCCTGTTGCGCACAAAGTTGTTATAAGCCTCCACATCTTTAATCAGCCTCCTGAAGCTTTTCTTTTACTTTTTAGCAAAAGGCCTTTTTTATCTGCTGTCACTGGTTTCAGTGGGAGAAGACTTAATGATGCCATTTCCAGGAAAAGAAACCAAGGCATTTGGTAAGTAATGACTGAGTTTAAGACAACTAGCTAAGAGAAAACTGTTACAGAAAAGAACTTCTACATAATCTCTGTTTCTAGAGAGTTATGATCAGATAAAACTTTTCTACCCAACATATTTGTAACAGTCTATCTGACAAAAGGTAAAGACCTGAATTTCTCAGAAGGCTTTTGAAATACTTGAATCCAAAGCACTGTTGTACACAGAGTTCCTTTAACCCTGCACATCTTTAGGCAGACTGCTGAAGCTTTACTTTTACATTTTTAGCAAAAGGCCTTTATTTTTAGCCTCATTGATTGAAAAGGGAGAAAACCTAATGATGCCATTCCCATGAAAAGAAGCTAAAGTATTTGATACAGAGTGCCTGGGTTTAAGACAACTAGCTAAGAGAAAGCTGTGAGAGAAAAGAACTTCCGAGTAATACCTGTTCCTAGAGAATTTTGCTGAGATATACCTTTTCTCCCCAACATGCTTGAAACAGTCTGACTGAAAAAAAGTAAAAACCTGAATTTCTAAGAATGCTTTTGAAATACTTGAATTCAATGCAATGTTGTACACAGAGTTGCTTTAACCCTGCACATCTTTAGTCAGACTGCTGCAGCTTTGCTTTTAGTTTTTTACCAAAAGGCCTTTATATCTGCCCTCATTGATTTCAATGGGAGAAATGCTAATGTTGCAATTTTTCTCCCATTGAAACCAAAGAGGGCAGATATAAAGGCCTTTTGCTAAAAAAGGAAATGCAAAGATCCAGCAGTCTGACAAAAGACGTTGAGGGTTAAGGAGCTCTGTGTACAACAGTGCTTTGAATTCAAGTATTTCAAAAGACTTCTGAGAAGTTCAGGTTTTTACCTTTTTTCTGATAGACTGTTACAAGCATGTTTGGTAGAAATGGTATATCTGAGCATAACTCTCTCCTAACAGGGATTACCCGGAAGTTCTTTTCTGTCACAGCTTTCTCTTAGCTAGTTGTCTTAAATGAAGGCATTCCATGTCAAATGCTTTGGCTTCTTTTGGTGGAAAAGGCATCATTATATTTTCTCCGGTTGAAACCAATGAGTGCAGATATAAAGGCCTTTTGCTAAAAAAGTAAAAGCAAAGCTTCAGCAGTCTCACTAATGATGTGGAGTTTGAAAGCAACTCTGTGTACAACAGTGCTTTGAATTCAACTATTTCAAAAGACTTCTGAGAAATTTATGTTTTTACCTTTTTCAGATAGACTGTTACAAGCAAGTTTGGTAGAAAAGTTATATCTGAGCATAAGTCTCTAGAAACAGGCATTACCCAGAGGTTCTTTTCTGTCACAGCTTTCTCTTAGCTAGTTGTCTTAAAGGCATGCATTACATATGAAATGCTTTGGCTTCTTTTTCATGGAAATGGCATAATTAGGTTTTTCTCCCATTGAAAACAATAAGGGCATATATAAAGGCCTTCTGCTAAAAAAGTAAAATTAAAACTTCAGCAGTCTGACTCAAGATGTGGAGGGTTAAAGGAGCTCTGTGTACAAAGTTCTTAGAATTCAAGTATTTCAAAAGACTTCTGAGAAATTCAGGTTTTCACCTTTTTTTCAGATAGACTACGCTGAGCATTTTTGGTACAGAAGGTATATCTGACCACAACTCTTTAAAAAGAGGCATTACATGTAAGTTCTTTTCTTTGAAAGGATGTCTTAGCTAGTTTTCTTAAACACAGCCATTACATCTCAATTCTTGGTCTTCTTATGTTGGAAATGGCATCATTAGATTTACTTCCAGTGAAACCAATGAAGACAGATATAAAGGCCTTTTCCTAAAACAGGAAAAGAAAAGCTTCAACAGTCTGACTAAAGATGTTGGAGGGTTAAAGGAACTCTGTGTACAACACTGCTTAGAATTCTAGTATTTCAAAGGACTTTTGAGAAATTCAGGTTTTCACCTTTTTTTCAGATAGTCTACACTGAGCATGTTTGGAAGAGAAGGTATACCCGACCATAACTCTTTAGAAACAGGGATTAAAAAGATGTTCTTTTCTGAGACAAGTTCTCTTAACTAGTTTTCTTAAAGACAGCCATTTCATTTCAATTGCTTGATCTTCTTCTGTTGGTAATGGCATCAATAGATTTTCTCCCATTGAAACCAGTGAGGGCAGGTTTAAAGGACTTTTGCTAAAACAGTAAAAGCAAATCTTCAGCTGTCTGACTAAAGATGTGGAGGGTTAAAGGAACTCTGTGTACAACACTGCTTAGAATTCAAGTATTTCAAAAGACTTCTGAGAAATTCAGGTTTTTACCATTTTTTAGATAGACTGTTACAACCACGTTTTGTATAAAAAGTATATCTGAGGATAACACTCTAAAAGCAGGTATTATCCAGAAGTTCTTTTCTCTCACACCTTTCTCTTAGCTAGTTGTCTTCAACGTAGTCATTCCATACCAAATGCTTTGCCTTCTTTTCCTGAAAATGGCATCATTAGGTTTTCTCCCATTGAAACTGATGAGGGTAGATATAAATGCCTTTTCCTAAAAAAGTAAAAGCAAAGCTTCACCTTTCTGACTAAAGATGTGGAGGGTTGAAGGAACCCTGTGTACAACAGTGCTTTGAATCCAAGTATTTCAAAAGACTTCTGAGAAATTCAGGTTTTTACCTTTTTTCAGATAGAAAGGCATATTTGGTACAAAAGGTATATCTGCGCATTACACTCTAGAAACAGGGATTACCAAGAAGTTATTTTCTCTCACATCTTTCTCTTTGCTAGTTGTCTTAAACACAGGCATTCCATATGAAATGCTTTGGCTTCTTTTCCTGGAAATGGCATCATTATGTTTTCTCCCATTGAAAACAATGAGGGCAGATATAGTCTTTTGCTAAAAAAGTAAAAGCAAAGCTTCAGCTTTCTGACTAAAGATGTGCAGAGATAAAGCAACTCTATGTACAACAGTGTTTTTGAATTCAAATATTTCAAAAAGATTCCGAGAAATTCAGGCTTTTACCTTTTTTCAGGTAGACTGTTACTAGCATATTGTGTAGAAAAAGTATATCTCAGCATAATTCTCTAGAAACAGGTATTATCCAGAGTTTCTTTTCTCTCACAGCTTTCTCTTAGCTAGTTGTCTTAAATGCAGGGATTCCATATCACATGCTTTGGCTTCTTTTGCTGGAAATGGCATCCCATTGAAACCAAAGAGGGCAGATATAAAGGACTTTTGCTAAAAAAGTATAAGCAAAACTTCATTTTTCTGACTACAGATGTGGAGGCTTAAAGCATCTCTGTGTACAACAGTGCTTTGAATTCAAGTATTCCAATAGACTCCTGAGAAATCCAGTTATTTACTTTTATTCATATCGACTGTAAAAAGTATGTTTGGTTAAAAAAGGTATATCTGAGTATAACGCTCTAGAAACAGGGATTACCTGCAAGTTCTTTTCTGTCACATCTTTCTCTGAGTGAGTTGTCTTAAACGCAGGCATTCCATATAAAATTCTTTGGCTTCTTTTCCTGTAAATAGTATCATTAGGTTTTCCCCTATTGAAAGCAGTGAGGGCAGATACAAAGGCCTTCTACTAAAAAAGTAAAAGCAAAAATTTAGCAGTCTGACTAAAGATGTGCAGGGTTAAAGCAATTCTGTGTACAACAGTGCTTTGAATTCAAGTATTTCAAAAGGCATCTGAGTCATTCTGGTTTTTACCTTTTTTCAGACAGACTGTAACAAGGATGTTGGGTAGAAAACGTATATCTGAGCCTAACTGTCTAGAAACAGGGATTACCCAGAAGTTCTTTTCTGTCACATCTTTCTCTTAGCTAGTTGTCTTATACACAGGCATTCCATATCAAATGCTTTGGATTCTTTTCCTGGAAATAGCATCATTAGGTTTTCTCCCTTTGAAACCAATGAAGGCAGATATCAAGGACTTTTGTTAAAAAAGTAAAAGCAAACCTTCAGCTTTCTGACTAAAGATGTGCCATCTTAAAGCAACTCCACGTACAACAGTGCTTTGAATTAAAGTATTTCAAAAGACTTCTTAGAAATTCATGTTTTGACCTTTTTTCAGATAGACTGTTACAAGCATGTTTCCTAGAAAAGGTATATCTGAGCATAACTCTCTAGCAACACGGATTTCCCGGAAGTTCTTTTCTGTACAACTTTCTCTTAGTTAGTTGTCTGCAAAGCAGGCATTTCATATCACATGCGTGGGCTTCTTTTCGTTGAAATGGCATCATTAGGTTTTCTCCCATTGAAAGCAAGGAGGGCAGATTCAAAGGCCTCTTGCTAAAAAAGTAAAAGCAAAGTTTAAGCAGTCTGACTAAAGATGTGGAGGGTTAAGGCAACTCTGTATACAACAGTGCTTTGAATTCACGTATTTCAAAAGACTAATATTGACAGTTATCAGCTCCACATATAGGATGTGAACATTTTGCTCTTGTTGCATCCCAGGTAATGAGCGTGTGTTTGTGGGTGTGGGTGTGTGTGCTTATGCATGTGTGAGTTTGTGTTTCTCTTGTTTACCTTTATATGTCTTTCTTGAGTCTTGTAATTGGAGACCAAATCTTCCATTGAGCTCTAGCTTTTTCATCAGGAACATGTGGAAGTCCCTTATTTCATTAAACAACCATCTCCTTGCCTGGAAGATTATGCTCAGTTTTGCCGGGTAGTTAATCCTTGGTTGTCGTCCTAGCTCTCTTGCCCTACGAAATATCAAATTCCAGTCCCTCCAATCTTCTACTGTTGAAGCTGCTAGGCCCTGTGTGATCCTAACTGTAGTTCCTCGATATTTGAATTGTTTCTTTTTGGCTGCTTGTAGAATATTTTCTTTAATCTTGTAATTCTGGAATTTGGCTACTATATTTCTTGGAGTTTTCAGTTTGGGATCTCTCTCAGGAGGAGTCCGGTGAATTCTGTCGATAGTTATTTTATCTTCTGATTCCAGGACCTCAGGACAGTTTTCTTTGACAATCTCTTGGAGGATGTTGTCTAGGTTGCTTTTTTCATCATGGCTTTCTGGTAGACCAATAATTCTTAGGTTGTCTCTCCTGGATCTTTTCTCTAGGTCAGTTATTTTTCCAGTGAGATATTTTATATTTTCTTGCAATTTTTCGATTGTCTTGTTTTGTTTGATTGACTCTTGCTGCATCATCGAGTTCTGAGCTTCAATTTGATTGTTTCTAATTTTTATCGAATTTTGGTCTTCAGTTATTTTTTGAAGTTCCTTTTTTAGGGAGGTATTTTCTCCAGTTACTTCACTGAGACGTTTTTCCAAGTTGGTCACTGCCACCCTGATTTGGTCTTTAAAATTTTTCTTAAGCTCCTCCAGCAATGCAATTTGGGCTTGAGACCAGATCATGTTTCCTTCTGTGGTCTCAGGTGTGGGTAGAGAGTCTATATTGTCCTGTGTGTTTTGTTGTTCTTGCCCTGAGCATGTTTGGTAGAGAAGGTATATCTGACCATAACTCTGTAAAAACAGGCATTACGTGTAAGTTCTTTCTGGGAAAGTTTCTCTTAGCTAGATGTCTTAAACACAGCCATTACATCTCAATTGCTTGGTCTTCTTTTGGTGGAGATGGCATCATTTAAATATCGCCCATTGAAACCAATGTGAACATATATAAAGGCCTTTTGATTAAAAAGTAAAAGCAAAGCTTCAGCAATCTGACTCAAGTTGTGGAGGGTTAAAGGAAGTATGTGTACAACAGTGCTTAGAATTCAAGTATGTCAAAAGACTTCTGAGAAATTCAGGTTTTCACCTTTTTTTCTGATAGCCTATTCTGAGCTTGTTTGGTACAGTAGGTATATCGGACCACTTTTGTTGGAAATGGCATCATTAGATTTTTCTCCCATTGAAACCAAAGAGGGTAGATATGAAAGCCTTTTTCTAAAGCAGTAAAAGCAAAGCTTCTGCAGTCTGACCAAAGATGTGAAGGGTTAAAGGAATTCTGTGTACCACAGTGCTTAGAATTGTAGTATTTAAAGGATTTCTGAGAAATTCAGGTCTTCACCTTTTTTTCATATAGCCTATTCTGAGCAGGTTTGCTAGAGAAAGTATATCAGACCATAACTCTGTAGAAACAGGCATTACATGTAAGTTCTTTTCTGTGAAAAGTTCCCTTAGTTAGTTATCTTAAACACAGCCATTACTTCTCAATTTCTTGGTCTTCTTTTGTTGGAAATGGCATCATTATATTATCTCCCTTTGAAAGCAATGAGGGCAGACACAAAGGCCTTTTGCTAAAACAGTAAAAACAAAGCTTCATCTGTCTGACTCAAGTTGTGGAGGGTTAAAGGCAGTCTGTGTACAACAGTACTTAGAATTCAAGTATTTCAAAAGAATTCTGAAAAATTCAGGTTTCCACCTTTTTTTTCAGATAGCCTATTCTGAGCATATTTGGTATATATGGCCATAACTCTGTAGAAACAGGCATTACAGGTAACTTCTTTTCTATGACAGCTTTCTCTTAGCGAGTTGTCTTAAACACAGCCATTACATCATAGTTTCATAGTCTTACTTTGGTAGAAATGGCATTATTAAGAGATCTCCTATTGAAACCAATATGGGCAGATATAAAGGCCTTTTGCTAAAACAGTAAAAGCAAAGCTTCAACACTCTGACTCAAGAAGTGGAGTGTTAAGGAACTGTGTGTACAAAAGTGCTTAGAATTCTAGTATGTCAAAGTACTTCTGAGAAATTCATGTTTTCACCATTTTTTCAGATAGCCTATTCTGAGCATGTTTGATAGAGAAGCTATATCTGACCATAATTCTGTAGAAACAGGCATTACGTGTTACTTCTTTACTGGGAATGATTCGCTTAGGAAGAAGTCTTAAACACAGCCCTTGCATCTCAATTACTTGGTCTTCTTTTGTTTGAAATGCCATCATTAGGTTTTCTCCCATAGAAACCAATGTAGGCAGGTATAAAACCCTGTTGCTAAAAGAGTAAAAGCAAAGCTTCAGCAGTCTGACTCAAGTTGTGGAGGGTTAAAGGAAGTCTGTGTACAACAGTGCTGAGAATTCAAGTATTTCAAAAGACTTCTGAGAAATTCAGATTTCCACCTTTTTTTTAGATAGCCTATTCTGAGAATGTTTGGTAGAGAAGGTATATATGGCCATAACTTTGTAGAAACAGGCATTACATATAACTTCTTTTCTATGATTGCTTTCTCTTAGTGAGTTTTCTTAAACACAGCCATTACATCATATATACTTAGTCTTCCTTTGGTGGAAATGGCATTATTAAGAGATCTCCCATTGAAACGAATGTGGGCATATATAAAGGCCTTTTGCTAAAACAGTAAAAGCAAAGCTTCAACACTCTGACTCAAGATGTGGAGGGTTAAAGGAATTGTGTATACAAAAGTGCTTAGAATTCTAGTATTTTAAAGGACTTCTGAGAAATTCAGGTTTTCACCATTTTTTCATATAGCCAATTCTGACCATGTTTGATAGAGAAGGTATATCTGACCATAACTCTGTAGAAACAGGCATTACACGTTACTTCTTTTATGGGAATGATTCTCTTAGCAAGAGGTCATAAACAAAGCCATTACATCTCAACTTATAATTCTTGTTTCTAGAGAGTTATGTTCAGATAGACCTTTTCTCCCCAAAATGCTTGTAACAGTCTATCTGAAAAAAGGTAAAAATAGTAATTTCTCAGAAGTCTTTGGAAATACTTGTATTCAAAGCACTGTTGGACACAGAGTTGCTTTAACCCTCCACATTTATAGTCAGAAAGCTGGAGCTTTGCTTTTACTTTTTTAGCAAAATTCTTTATATCTGCCCTCATTTGCTTCAATGGGGGAAAACCTAATGATGCCATTTCCAGGAAAAGAAGCCAAAGTATTTGAAATGTAATGTCTGGATTTAAGAGAACTAGGTATGAGAAATCTGTGACAGAAAAGAAATTCTGAGCAATCCAGGTTTCTAGAGAGTTATGCTCAGATATACCTTTTCTACCAAACATGCTTGTAACAATCTATTAGAATAAATGTAAAAACATGAATGTCTCAGAAGTTTTTTGAAAAACTTGAATTCAAAGCACTGTTTTACACAGAGTTGCTTTAACCCTCCACGTATTTAGTGTGAGTTCTGCAGCTTTGCATTTACTTTTTTAGCAAAATATCTTTATATCTACCCTCACTGGTTTCAATGGGGAAACCTAAGGATGTCCTTTCCAAGAAAAGAAGTCAAAGCATTTGAAATGTAATGCTGGGGTTTAAAGAAAACTATCAAAAAGAAAGCTGTGACAGAAAAGAACTTCTGAGTAATCCTTCTTTCTAGAGAGTTATGCTCAGATACACATTTTATACCGAACATGCTAGTAACAGTTTATCTGAAAAAAGGTCAAAACCTGAATTTCTCTGAAATCTTTTAAAATACTTGAATTCAAAGCTCTGTTGTCCACAGAGTTGCTTTAATGCTCGACATCTTTAGTCAGCCTCCTGAAGCTTTGCTTTTACTTTTTTAGCAAAAGGCCTTTATATCTGCCCTTATTGGTTTCAATGGGGGACAACCTAATGATGGCCCTTCCAGGAAAAGAAGCCAAACTATTTGAAATGTAATGCCTGTGTTTAAGTAAATGACCTAAGAGAAAGCAGGACAGAAAAGAATTTCCGGGTCATCCCTGTTCCTAGAGAGTTATGCCCAGATATACCTTTTCTACCATACATGCTTGTAACAGTCTATCTGAAAAAAAAGTAAAATATGAATTTCTCAGAAGTCTTTTGAAATACTTGAATTCAAAGCACTGTGGTACACAGAGTTGCTATAACCCTCCACATTTTTATTCAGACTGCAGAAGCTTTACTTTTACATTTTTAGCAAAAGGCCTTTTTATTGTGCTCATGGTTTTCAGTTGGAGGAAACCTAATGATGACATTTCCAGGAAAAGAAGACAAAGCATATGATATGTAATGACTGCATTTAATACAACTAGCTAAGAGAAAGCTTTGACAGAAACGCACTTCCAGATAATCACTGTTTCTAGAGAGTTATGCCCAGATATACCTTTTCTACCGAACATTCTCGTAACAGTCTATCTGAAAAAACGTTAATACCTAAATTTCTCAGTAGCCTTTTGAAATACTTGAATTCAAAGCACTGTTGTACACTGAGTTGCTTTAACCTTCCACACCTTTAGTCAGACTGCTGCATATTTGATTTTACTTTTTTAGCAAAAGGCCTTTATATATGCCCTCATTTGCTACAATGAAAGAAAACATAATGATGCCATTTCCAGGAAAAGAAGCCAACGTATGTGATATGTAATGCCTTTGTTTAAGACAACTAGCTAAGAGAATGCTGGACAGAATAGAATATCTGGGTAATCCCTGTTCCTAGAAAGTTTTGCTCAGATATACTTTTCCTACCAAACATGCTTGTAACACTCTATCTGAAAAAAGGGAAAACTATAAATTTCTCAGAAATCTTTTGAAATTCTTGAATTCAAAGCACTGTTGTACATGGAGTTGCTATGACCTTGCAGATCTTTAGTAAGACTGCTGCCTGTGTTTAAGACCAGTAGCTAAGAGAAAGCTGTTCCAGAAAAGAACTTCTGGGTAATCCCTATTTCTAGAGAGTAATGCTCATTTATACCTTTTCTTTTCTTTTCTTTTCTTTTCTTTTTTTAAAGCAATTGGGGTTAAGTAACTTGCTCAAGGTTACACGGCTAGTCATTATTTATGCGTGGGTGCTCATTTTCTGAGGCCGGATTTGATCTCGGGTCATCCAAACTCCGAGGCTGGCGCTCTTACTCACTGCGCCACCTAGCCGCCCCCATTTATACCTTTTCTAACAAACATGCTTCTAAGAGTCTATCTGAAAAAAGGTAAAATAAGAATTTGCCAAAAGTCTTTTGAAATACTTGAATTCAAAGCACTGTTATACACAGAGTTGCTTTAACCCTCCACATCTTTAGTAAGACTGCTTCACCTTTGCCTTTACTTTTCTAGCAGAAGGTTGTTATACCTGCCCTCAATGTTTTCAACAGGAGTAAAATTAATGATGCATTTTCCACGAAAAGAAGCCAAAGCATTTGACATGGAATGCCTGCATTTAAGAAAACTAGCTAACAGAAAGCTGTGACAGAAAAGAACTCCTGGTTAATCCCTGTTCTAGACAGTTATGCTCAGATATACCTTTTCTACACAACATGCTTGTAAAAGTCTATCTGAAAAAAAGGTAAAAACCTGAATTTCTCAGAAGTCTTTTGAAATACTTGAATTTAAAGAATTGTTGTACACAGAGTTGCTTTAACCCTCAACACCTTTAGTCAGACTCTTGAAATTTTGCTTTTACTTTTTTAGCACGAGGCCCTATATCTGCCTCCATTGGTTTCAATGGAAAAAAACTAATGATGACATTTCCAGGAAAGAAGTCAAAGCATTTGATGTCTAATGCCTGCATTTAAGACAACTTGCAAAGAGAAGGCTGTGACAGAAAAGAACTTCCATATAATCCCTGTTTCTAGAGAGTTATGCTCAGATAAACCTTTTCTACCCAACAGGCTTGTAACAGTCTGTCTGAAAAAAGGTAAAAACCTGAATTTCTCAGAAGTCTTTTGAAATACTTGAATCCAAAGCACTGTTGTACACAAAAGTCCTTTAACCCTGGACATCTTTAGGCTGACTGCTGAAGCTTTGCTTTTACATTTTCAGCAAAAGGCCTTCATATTTAGCTTCACTGATTGAAAAGGGTGAAAACCTAATGATCCCATTTCCAGGAAAAGAAGCAAAAGTATTACATATTGAATGCCTGCGTTTAAGACAACTAGCTAAGAGAAATCTGAGACAGAAAGGAACTTCCAGGTAATCCCTGTTTCCAGAGTGTTGTGCTGAGATATACCTTTTCTACCAAATAAGCTTGTAACAGTCTCTCTGAAAAAGGTAAAAACCTGAATTTCTCAGAAGTCTTTTGAAATACTTGAATTTAAAGAATTGTTGTACACAGAGTTGCTTTAACCCTACAAAATTTAGTCAGACTGCTGAATCTTTGCTTTTAGTTTTTTTACCAAAAGGCCTTTATATCTGCCCTCATTGATTTCAATGGGAGAAATGCTAATGTTGCAATTTTTCTCCCATTGAAACCAAAGAGGGCAGATATAAAGGCCTTTTGCTAAAAAAGGAAATGCAAAGATCCAGCAGTCTGACAAAAGACGTTGAGGGTTAAGCAACTCTGTGTACAACAGTGCTTTGAATTCAAGTATTTCAAAAGACTTCTGAGAAGTTCAGGTTTTTACCTTTTTTCTGATAGACTGTTACTAGAATGTTTGGTAGAAAAGGTATATCTAAGCATAACACTCTCGAAACAGGGAATACCTTGAAGTTCTTTTCTGTCACAACTTTCACTTAGCTAGTTGTTTAAAAGCAGGCATTACATTTTAAATGCTTTGGGTTTTTTTTCCTATAAATGCCATCGTTAGGTTTTTTCCCATTGAAACCAATGAGGGCAGATATAAAGGCCTTTTACTGAAAAAGTAAAAGCAAAGCTTCAGCAGTCTGACTAATCATATGTAGGGGAAAAATCAACTCTTTCTACTACTGTGCTTTGAATTGAAGTATTTCAAAACACTTCTGAGAAATTCATGTTTTTACCTTTCTTCAGATAGACTGTTACAAGCATGTTTGGTAGAAAACGGATATCTGACCATAACTCTCTAGGAGTCGGGATTACCCGGAAGTTCTTTTCCGTCACAGCTTTCTATTAGCTAGTTGTCTTAAATGCAGGCATATATCAAATGCTTTGGCTTCTTTACGTGGAAAAGGCATGATTAGGTTTTCCCCCATTGAAACCAATAAAGGCAGATATCAAGGCCTTTTGGTAAAAAGGTAAAAGCAAAGCTTCAGCAGTCTGACTCAAGATATGCAGGGTTAAAGGAACTGTGTGTGCAACAGGGCTTAGAATTGTAATATTTCAAAGGACTTCTGAGAAATTCAGGTTTTCACATATTTTTCAGACAGCCTATTCTGAGTATGTTTGGTAGAGAAGGTATATCTGACCATAACTCGGTAGAAACAGGCATTACATGTAAGATCTTTTCTGGGAAAGGTTCTCTTAGCTAGTTGTCTTAAACACAGACATGACATCTCAACTGATTGGTCTTTTTTATTGAAAATGGCATCATTAGTTTTTCTCCCATTGAATCCAAAGAAGGCAGATATAAAGGCCTTTTGTTAAAAAAGTAAAAGCAAAGCTTCAGCAGTCTGACTAAGATGAGGAAGGTTAAAGGAACTCTGTGTACAACTGTGCTTAGAATTCAAGTATTTCAAAAGACTTCTGAGAAATTCATGTTTTCACCTTTTTTTCAGATATCCTCTTCTGAGTATGTTTAGTGGAGAAGGTATCTGACCAAAACTCTGGAGAAAGAGGCATTACATGTAAGTTCTTTTCTGGGAAAGATTCTTTTAGTTTGCTGTCTTAAATACAGCCATTACATATCAACTGTTTTGTCTTCTTTTGTTGGAAATGGCATCATTAGTTTTCTCCCATTGAAACCAAAGAAGGCAGATATAAAGGCCTTTTGCTAAAAAAGTAAAAGCAAAGCTTCAGCAGTCTGACTAAAGATGAGGAAGGTTAAAGGAACTCTGTGTAAAACAGTGCTTAGAATTCAAGTATTTCAAAAGACTTCTGAGAAATTCATGTTTTCACCTTTTTTTCAGATTGTCTCCTCTGAGAATGTTTGGTAGAGAAGGTATATCAGGCCATACCTCTGTAGAAAGAGGCATTACATATCAGTTCTTTTCTGTGAAAGATTCTCTTAGCTAGTTTTCTTAAACACAGCCATTACATCTCAATGGCTTGGTCTTCTTTTGGTGGATATGGCATCATTTAGATATCGCCCACTGAAACAAAAGTGAGCAGATATAAAGGCCTTTTGCTAAAAAAGTAAAAGCAGAGCTTTCAGCAGTCTGACTAAAGATTTGGAAGGTTAAAGCAACTTTGTGTACAACAGTGCTTTTAAATTCAAGTATTTCAAAAGATTTCTGAGATATTCAGCTTTTGACCTTTTTTCAGGCAGCCTGTTACAACCATGTTTGGTAGAAAAGGTATATCTGAGCATAACTCTCTAGGAACAGGGATTACCTGGAAGTTCTTTGCTGTCCACTTTTCTCTTACTTAGTTGTTTTCAATGCAGATGTTACATATCACACGTTTTGGCTTCTTATCGTTGACATGGTATCATTAGGTTTTCTCACACTGAAACCAATGAGGGCGGATACAAAGGCCTTTTGCTAAAAAAGTAAAAGCAAAGCTTCAGCAGTCTCACTAAAGATGTGGTGGGCATAAGCAACTCTGTGTACAGCAGTTCTTTGAATTCAAGTATTTCAAAAGACTTCTGAGTAATTTATGTTTTGACCTTATTTCAGATAAACTGTTACATGCATGTCTGCTTGAAAAGGTATATCTGAGCATAACTCTCTAGGAACCGGAATTACCCAGATGTTCTTTTCTGTCCAACTTTCTCTTAGTTAGTTGTCTTCAACGCAGGCATTTCATAACACATGCTTTCTCTTCCTTTCGTGCAAATGGCATCATTACGTTTTCTCCCACTGAAACCAATGAGGGTAGATACAACGGCCTTTTGCTAAAAAAGTAAAAGCTAAGCCTCAGCACTCTGACTAAAGATGTGGAGCGTTAAAGCAACTCTGTGCACAACAGTGCTTTGAATTCCAGTATTTAAAAGACTTCTGAGAAATTCAGGTTTTTACCTTATTTCAGGTAGAACTGTTAGAAGCATGTTGGGTAGAAAAGGTATATCTGAGCATAACTGTCTAGAAACAGGGATTACCCAGAAGTTCTTTTCTGTACAACTTTCTCTTAGTTAGTTGTCTGCAAAGCAGGCATTTCATATCACATGCGTGGGCTTCTTTTCGTTGAAATGCCATCATTAGGTTTTCTCCCATTGAAAGCAAGGAGGGCAGATTCAAAGGCCTCTTGCTAAAAAAGTAAAAGCAAAGTTTAAGCAGTCTGACTAAAGATGTGGAGGGTTAAAGCAACTCTGTATCCAACAGTGCTTTGAATTCACGTATTTCAAAAGACTTCTGAGAAATTCATGTTTTGACCTTTTTTTCTGATAGACTGTCACAAGCATGTTTGGTAGAATCGGTATATCTGACCATAACTCTAGAAACTGGGATTACCCAGAAGATCTTTTCTCTCACAGCTTACCCTTAGTTAGTTGTTTTAAAAGCAGGCTTTCCATATCAAATGCTTTGGTTTCTTTTCGTGGAAATGGCATCATAAGGTTTAGCCCATTGAAAACATTGAGGGCAGATATAAAAGTATTTTGGTAAAAAAGTAACAGCAAAGCTTCAACTTTCTGACTAAAGATGTGCAGGGTCAAAGCAACTATGTGCCCAACAGGGCTTTAAATTTAAGTATTTCAAAAGACTTCTGAGAAATTTATGTTTTTACCTTTTTTCAGGTAGAACTGTTACAAGCATGTTGGGTAGAGAAGGTATATCTGAGCATAACTGTCTAGAAACAGGGATTACCCGGATGTTCTTTTCTGTCCAACTTTCTCTTAGCTAGTTTTCTTAAATGCAGGCAATCCATATCAAACGCTTTCGCTTCTTCTCATGGAAATGGCATCATTAGGTTTGCTCCCATTGAAACCAATGAGGGCAGATACAAAGGCCTTTTGCTAAAGGAATAAAAGCTAAGCATCAGCAGTCTGACTAAACATGTTGATCATTAAAGCAACTCTGTGCACAACAGTGCTTTGAATTCAAGTATTTCAAAAGACTTCTGAGAAATTCAGGTTTTTACCTTTTTTCAAATAGACTGTTACAAGCATGATTGGTAGAAAAGTTGAGTATCTGAGCAGAACACTCTAGAAACAGGGATTACCAGGAAGTTCTCTTCTCTCACAGCTTTCTCTTAGCTTGTTGCTTAAACTCAGGCATTCCATATCCAATGCTTTAGCTTCTTTGCCTGGAAATGGCATAATTACATTTTCTCCCTTTGAAACCAATGATGCCAGATATAAAGGCCTTTTGTTAAAAAAGTAAAAGCAAAGCTCCAGCTGTTTGCCTAAATACGTGGAGCGTTAAAGCAACTATGTGCACAACAGTGCTTTGAATTCAAGTATTTAAAAGACTTTTGAGAAATTCGGGTTTTCACTTATTTTCAGATAGACTGTTACAAGTATGTTTGGTAGAAACGGTGTATCTGAGCATAACTCTCTAGAAACAAGGATTACCCGGAAGTTCTTTTCTCTCACAGCTTACTCTTAGCTTGTTGTCTTAAAAGAAGGCTTTCCATATCAAATGCTTTGGCTTCTGTTCCTGGTAATGCATCATTAGGTTTTCTCCCATTGAAACCAATGAACGCAGATACAAAGGCCATTGATAAAAAGTAAAAGCAAAGCTTCAGCTTTCTGACTAAAGATGTGCAGGGCTAAAGCATCTCTGTGTTCAACAGTACTTTAACTTGAGCTATTTCAAAAGACTTCTGTGAAATTCAGGTTTTTATGTGTTTTCAGATAGACTGTTAAAAGCATGTTAGGTAGAAAAGGTATATCTGAGCACAATACTCTAGAAACAAGGATTATCCGGAAGTTCTTTTCTGTCACAGCTTTCTCTTAGCTAGTTGTCTTAAACACAGGCATTCCATTTCAAATGCTTTGGCTTCTGTTCCTGGTAATGCATCATTAGGTTTTCTCCCATTGAAACCAATGAACGCAGATACAAAGGCCATTTGCTAAAAAAGTAAAAGCAAAGCTTCAGCTTTCTGACTAAAGATGTTCAGGGTCAAAGGAACTCTGTGTACAACAGTGCTTTGGATTGAAGTATTTTGAAAGACTTCTGAGAAATTCACGTTTTTACCTTTTTTCAGATAGACTGTTATAAGCATTTGGGGTAGAAAAGGTTTATCTGAGCATAAATTTCTAGAAACAGGGATTACAGGGAAGTTCTTTTCTGTTACAGCTTTCTCTTAGCTAGTTGTCTTAAATGGAGATATTCCCTATCAAATGCTTTGGCTTCTTTTCCTGGAAATGGCATCTTATGTTTTCTCCCATTGAAACCAATGAGGACAGATATAAAGGCCTTTTGCTAAAAAACTAAAAGCAGAAGCCTTCAGTGTGGGGCTCAGCTGGGGCAGCCAATGGGGAGGCTTGTCTACAGCACGTGGGGTGGGGCGCAGGACAGGGGCCTGGCTGGATTTCCGAGGGTGGGCCACTTGCCAGCCAGAGCTCAGAGGCAGAGCTGAGGAGAGCTGAGGGAGGTAGTGCTCTTGTGGGAGCCACCTACCCACCAGGAGAGAGCGGAAGCGGGTCCGGGAGGGAGAAAGGAGCAAGCTAGTGAGTAAGGACTACTCACTCAGGGCCGGGGCCTGGGCCGGGGCACTTGAGCTGAGTGAACTGCCAAAGCTGCAGCTGCAGGAGCAGCCGAGGGGACACCGCCCCCTCCCCCTTCCCCTGTCCCCACCCCCTCCCCCATGTCATATATATTGCAGTAAAAAAAAAAAAACACACGAAAAAAAGTAAAAGCAAAGCTTCAGCACTCTGACTAAAGATGTGGAGCGTTAAAGCAACTCTGTGTACAACAGTGCTTTGAATTCCAGTATTTAAAAGACTTCTGAGAAATTCAGGTTTTTACCTTTTTTCAGATAGACTGTTACAAGCATGTTCGGTAGAAAAGGTATATCTGAGCATAACTCTCTAGAGACAGGGATTACCAGAACTTCTTTTCTGTCACAGTTCTCTCTTAGCTAGTTGTCTTAAATGCAGGCATTCCATGTCAAATGCTTTGTCTTCTTTTCCTGGAAATGGCATCATTAGGTTTTCTCCCATTGAAACCAATGAGGGCAGATATAAAAACCTTTTGCTAAAAAAGTAAAAGCAAAGCTTCAGCAGTCTCACTAAAGATGTGGAGGTTGAAAGCAGCTCTGTGTACAACAGTGCTTTGAATTCAAGTATTTCAAAAGACTTCTTAGAAATTCATGTTTTGACCTTTTTTCAGATAGACTGTTACAAGCATGTTTCCTAGAAAAGGTATATCTGAGCATAACTCTCTAGCAACACAGATTACCCGGAAGTTCTTTTCTGTACAACTTTCTCTTAGTTAGTTGTCTGCAAAGCAGGCATTTCATATCACATGCGTGGGCTTCTTTTCGTTGAAATGCCATCATTAGGTTTTCTCCCATTGAAAGCAAGGAGGGCAGATTCAAAGGCCTCTTGCTAAAAAAGTAAAAGCAAAGTTTAAGCAGTCTGACTAAAGATGTGGAGGGTTAAGGCAACTCTGTATCCAACAGTGCTTTGAATTCACGTATTTCAAAAGACTTCTGAGAAATTCATGTTTTGACCTTTTTTTCTGATAGACTGTCACAAGCATGTTTGGTAGAATCGGTATATCTGACCATAACTCTCTAGAAACTGGGATTACCCAGAAGATCTTTTCTCTCACAGCTTACCCTTAGCTAGCTGTTTTAAAAGCAGGCTTTCCATATCAAATTCTTTGGTTTCTTTTCGTGGAAATGGCATCATAAGGTTTAGCCCATTGAAAACATTGAGGGCAGATATAAAAGTATTTTGGTAAAAAAGTAACAGCAAAGCTTCAACTTTCTGACTAAAGATGTGCAGGGTCAAAGCAACTATGTGCCCAACAGGGCTTTAAATTTAAGTATTTCAAAAGACTTCTGAGAAATTTATGTTTTTACCTTTTTTCAGGTAGAACTGTTACAAGCATGTTGGGTAGAGAAGGTATATCTGAGCATAACTGTCTAGAAACAGGGATTACCCGGATGTTCTTTTCTGTCCAACTTTCTCTTAGCTAGTTTTCTTAAATGCAGGCAATCCATATCAAACGCTTTGGCTTCTTCTCATGGAAATGGCATCATTAGGTTTGCTCCCATTGAAACCAATGAGGGCAGATATAAAGGCCTTTTGATAAAAAACTAAAAGCAAAGCTTCAGCAGTCTGACTAAAGATGTGGAGGGTTGTGGGAACTTTGTGTACACCAATGCTTGTAATTAAATCATTTCAAAGGACTTTGGAGAAATTCAAGTTTTCACCTTTTTTTCAGATAGCCTATTCTGAGCATGTTTGGTAGAGAATGTATATCTGACCATAATTCTGTAAAAACAGGCAGTACATGTAAATTCTTTGCTGGTAAAGGTTCTCTTAGCTAGATGTCTTAATGACAGCCTTTGCATATCAAATGCTTGGTCTTCTTTTGTTTAAAATGGCATATTCCCATTGAAACCAAAGTGGGTAGATATAAAGGCCTTTTGCTAAAGCAGTAAAAGCAAAGCTTCAGCAGTCTGACTGAAGATGGCCAGGTTAAAGGAACTGTGTGTACAACAGTGCTTAGAATGCTAGTATTTCAAAGTACTTCTGAGACATTCAGTTTTTCACCATTTTTTCAGATAGCCAATTCTGAGTATGTTTGATAGAGAAAGTATATCTGACCATAATTCTGTAGAAACAGGCATTACATGTTATTTCTTTTCTGGGAATGATTTTCTTAGCAAGAAGTCTTAAACACAGCCTTTTCCTCTCAATTGTTTGGTCTTCTTTTGTTGGAAATGGCATCATTATGTTATCTCCAATTGAAACCAATGTCGGCAGATATAAAGGCCTTTTGATAAAAAGGAAAAGCAAAGCTTCAGCAGTCTCATTGAAGATGTGGAAGGTTGTGGGAACGTTGTGTACAACAGTGCTTAGAATTCAAACATTTCAAAGGACTTTTGAGAAATACAGGTTTTCACCTTTTTTTGAGATAGCCTATTCTGAGCATGTTTGGTAGAGAATGTATATCTGCCCATAACTCTGTAAAAACAGGCATTCATGTGAATTCTTTGATGGGAAAGATTCTCTTAGCTAGATGTCTTAACCACAGCCATTGCATCTCAAATGCTTTCTCTTCTTTTGTTTAAAACGGCATCATTAAGCTATCTCCCACTGACACCAAAGTGGGCAGATATAAAGGCCTTTTTCTAAAGCAGTAAAAGCAAAGCTTCAGCAGTCTGACTGAAGATGTGGAGGGTTAAAGGAACTATGTTTACAACAGTGCTTAGAATTCAAGCATTTCAAAGGACTTTTTAGAAATTCAGGTTTTCACATTTTTTCAGATAGCTTATTCTGAGCAGGTTTGGTAGAGAAGGTATTTCTAACCATAACTCTGTAGAAACAGGCATTACATGTAAGTTGTTTTCCATGATTGGTTCTCCTACTTAGTCCTCTTAAACACAGCCATTACATTTCAATTGGTTTGTCTTCTTTTGTTGGAAATGGCATCATTATGTTATCTCCCATTGAAACCAATGTTTGCAGATATAAATTCCTTTTGATAAAAAAGTAAAAGCAAAGCTCCAGCAATCTGAGTAAAGATGTGGGGCGTTAAAGGAAGTGTCTGTACAACAGTGTTTTGAATTCTAGTATTTCTAAGGACTTCTGAGAAATTCACGTTTTCACCTTTTTTTTCAGATAGCCTATTCTGAGCAGGTTTGGTAGAGAAGGTATTTCTGACCATAACTCTGTAGAAACAAGCATTACATGTTACTTCTTTCTTTTCTGGGAATGATTTTCTTAGCAAGGGGTCTTAAACACAGCCTTTTCTTCTCAATTGCTTGGTCTTCTTTTTTTGGAAATGGCATCATTATGTTATCTCCGATTGAAACCAGTGTGGGCAGATATGAAGGCCTTTTGATAAAAAAGTGAAAGCAAAGCTTCAGCAGTCTGACTGAAGATGTGGAGGGCTGTGGGAACTTTGTGTACAACAGTGCTTAGAATTCAAGCATTTCAAAGGACTTTTGAGAAATTCAGGTTTTCACCTTTTTTTTCAGATAGCCTATTCTGAGTGGGTTTGGTAGAGAAGGTATATCTGACCATAACTCTGTAGAAACAGGCATTACATGTAAATTTTTTTCTGTGAATGGTTCTCTTAGTTAGTTATCTTAAACACAGTCATTACATTTCAATTGCTTGGTCTTTTTGTTTGAAATGGCATCATCAATTTTTCTCCCATAGACACCAATGTTGGCAGATATCAATGAACACAGAAACAAGGGCCTTTTGCTAAAAAAAAGTAAGAGCCACATGTTCCCCAAATACTGGTCCCAAAGTCCATAGGGCTCTAACATCTCACTTTGTCCTAGGCATATCTGTGCTGATAATTCTGGAATCGCCACAATTGCTGGTGTCCTGGGGTTCCACCAGACAGCTGAAAGTCTGGCCTCCCTGGGGCTAAAACCGCGGACCTGGGCTCTGTACTGTCGGTTCCCAGTGCGCTGTCCTGCCTGCTCTCAGAGCGCTGCGCTGGCCGCTCCCTGCAGGGCTGCTAGGATGTCCTCAGCAGGAGGTTAGCTTCTCTGTGCTGTTCTGTGGGTGCTGTGGCTCCAGATGTTGTTCGGAGCTCCCTTTTACATTGTTTGAAATTTGTGTCCAAGCATTCTTGATGAAAAAACCAGAGTTGAATAGAAAATTTGACATTCAGATGCAAGAAGCAAGAGATGCTTGAGAAGGCAATCAAAGAAAAGAAATCAAAAGGATCTTATCAAAGTTGGACTATTTACTGTCCTACATGGAAAAACATTAACTGTGTTTGATGAAACCTTTCTCATTATGAAAATAATTGAAGAAGGGTACATGGCATATATTCATAGGTATACATGGATAGAGGGCACAGGTTGAATTTGATGGGAAGGGATGATTTTTTTTTTTTTGGAGGGCAATTGGGGTTGGGTGACTTGCCCAGGTTCACGTGGCTGGGTTTTTGTTTGTGTGTTGGGTGTCTGGGACCGGATCCGAGCTCAGGTCCTTCTGGCTCCGTGCCCGGCACTCTGCTCGCTGTGCCACCTAGCCACCCCAAGGAAGGGATGATTCTTTAGGGGTGAAGTCAGGAGGTGTGAGAGGAAAGTGGCAAGAGGAGATGGAGAGAGACAGAGTAGGGCAAACTATATCATGTAGAAGAGGCAAGGGGAAGTAGTTGCAGGGGAGGGGAAGAACAGGAAGGCAAAAAGGCAAAAGCATATTCTCAGTGAAGTTGGCTCAAGGAGAGAAACACATACATACTAAATGGAATATCTTACCCTCACTCACACTCCTGAGTAGGGGAAAGGGGGATGAGAGGGGGGATGATGGAGGGGAGGGCATTCTGGAGAGAGGGGATGTTAGAAGTACCCACTATCAAAGAGGGACAGGATCAAAGTAGGGAATGGACCAGGTGGGAGGTGAGAAGGGTGGGAGGGAAATATAAGCAATCTTTTACAGTCTTTTATCTACTATGGTAATGCTTTGCATAGATATACATGTACAACACATACTGAATTGCTTATCTTCTCAGAGGGCGTGGGTGACAAGGGAGAAAGGGAATGGATCTGATAATCGAAGTTTTAAAATTAAATGTTTCATAAGATGTCCAGGCAGTGGGGCTCAGAGATTCACCTTGCCCTAATGGCAAAGTCGAAGGGGGTATGGGCGAAGATATGGGAGAGAGCAGATTGGATGAGGGGATATCTAGTGGGACTGCTATTCTGGGGTGGTGGGTAGGGAAAAAATGGGGGAAAAATGTAACTCAGAATCTGGTGGAAATGAATGATGTAAACCAGAAGATAATAAAGCATTTGTTGAATTAAAAAAAAAAAGAAAAAGAAAAATGCAAAGTAAATAAATAAATAAAAATTAAAAAAAAAAGAAATACTTGAATTCTAAACATTGTTGTACACAGAGTGACTTTATCCTTCCTTACTTGGGTCAGATTGCTGAAGCTTTGCTTTTACTTTTTTAGCAAAAGGCCTTTTTATCTGCCCTCTTTGGCTTCAATGGGAGAAAAACTAATGATGCCATATCCAAAAATAGAAGACCAAGAAATTGAGATGTAATGGCTGCGTTTAAGACAACTAGTTAAGAGAACTTTTCCCAGAAAAGAACTTACATGTAATGCCTGTTTCTACAGAGTAATGGTCAGATATACCTTCTCTTCAAAATATTCTCAGAATAGGCTATCTGAAAAAAAGGTGAAAACATGGATTTCTCCGAAGTCTTTTGAAATAATTGAATTCTAAGCACTATTGTATACAGAGTTCCTTTAATCCTCCAAATGTTGAGTCAGTCTGCTGAAGCTTTTCTTTTACCTTTTTAGCAAAAGGCCTTTATATCTACCTTCATTGGTTTCAATGGGAGATAAGCTAATGATGCCATTTCCAACAAAATAAGACCAAGCAATTGAGATGTAATGGCTATGTTTAAGACAACTAGCTAAGAGAACCTTTCCCAGAAAAGAACTTACATGTAATGCCTGTTTCTACACAGTTATGGTCAGATATACCTCCCCTACCAAACATGCTCAGAATAGCCTCTCTGAAAAAAAAGGTGAAAACGTGAATTTCTCAGAAGTCTTTTGAAATACTTGAATTATAAGCACTGTTGTACAAAGCGTTCCTTTATCCTTCCACATCTTTCCTCAGATTGCTGAAGCTTTTCTCTTACTTTTTAGCAAAAGGCCCTTGTATCTGTGCTCATTGTTATCTGCCCTCATTGTTTTCAATGGGAGAAAAATTAATGATGCCATTTCCAAAAAAATAAGACCTAGCAGTTGCGATGCAATGTCTGTGTTTAAGACAACTAGCTAAGAAAACTTTTCCTAAAAAAGAACTTACATGTGATGCCTGTTTCTCCCGAGGTATGGTCCAATATACCTTCTCTACAAAACATGCTAAGAATAGGCTATCTGAAAAATAGGTGAAAACCAGAATTTCTCAGAAGTCCTTTGAAATATTAGAATTCTAAGCACTGTTGTACACAGAGTTCCTTTAACCCTGCATATCTTGAGTCAGACTGCTGAAGCTTTGCTTTTACCTTTTTAGCAAAAGGCCTTTATATCTGCCTTCATTTCTTTCAGTGGTCAAAAAGCAAATGCTGCCATTTCCAACAAAAGAAGACCAAGCAATTGAGAAGTAATGGCTGTGTTTAAGAAATCTAGAGAAGCGAACCTTTCCCAGAAAAGAACTTACATGTAATGCCTGTTTCTACAGAGTTATGGTCAGATATATCTTCTCTACTAAATATACTCAGAACAGGCTATCTGAAAAAAAGGTGCAAACCTGAATTTCTCAGAAGTCTTTTGAAATACTTGAATGCTAAGCAATGTTGCACACAGAGTTCTTTTAACGGTCCACATCTTGAGTCAGACTGCTAAAGCTTTGCTTTTACCTTTTTAGCAAAAGGCCTTTATATCTGCCCTCTTTGGTTTCAAAAGGAGAAAAATTAATGATGCCATTTTCAACAAAAGAAGACCACACAATTGAGATGTAATGGCTGTGTGTAAGAAAACTCGCTAAGAGAACATTTCACAGAAACGAACTTACATGTAATTCCTGTTCCTACAGAGTTATGGTCAGATATACTTTCTCTACCAAACATGCTCAGAATAGGCTATCTGAAAAAAAGGTGAATCCCTGAATTTCTCAAAAGTCTTTTGAAATACTTGAATTCTAAACACTGTTGTACACACATGTCCTTTAACCCTCCACATCCTGAGTCAGACTGCTGAAGCCTTGCTTTTACCTTTTTAGCAAAAGGCCTTTATATCTGCCGTCACTGGTTTCATTGGGGGAAAACCTAATCATACCTTTTCAACGTAAAGAAGCCAAAGCATTTGATATATGCCTGCATTTAAGACAACTAGCTAATAGAAAGCTGTGACTGAAAAGAACTTCCAGGTAATCCCGACTCCTAGAGAGTTATGCTCAGATATACGTTTTCTACCAAACATGCTTGTAACAGTCTATCTGAAGAAAGTTAAAACATTAATTTCTCAGAAGTCTTTTGAAATACTTTAATTCAAAGCACTGTTGTAGACAGAGTTGCTTTAACCCTCCATATCTTAAGTCTGACAGAAACAGTTTTGCATTTACTTTTTTAGGAAAAGGTGTTCATATTTGCCCTTATTGGTTTCAATGGGGAAAACCTAATGATACTATTTCCAGGAAGAGAAGCCAAAACTTTTGATATGAAATGCCTGTGTTTAATACAACTAGCTAAGAAAACGCTGTGACAGAAAAGAACTTCTGGTAATCCATTCTGCTAGTGAATTATGCTCAGATATACCTTTTCCACCAAACACTCTTGTAACAGTCTATATGACAGAAGGTAAAAACCTGAATTTCTCAGAATTCTTTTGAAGTAGTAGAATTCTAAACACTGTTGAGCATATAGTTTTGCGAGCCCTCCACATCTAAAGTCATACTGCTGAAACTTTACAATTACTCCTTTAGCAAAAGGCCTTTGTATCTGCCCTCATTGGTTCCAATTCGAGAAAAACTAACTAAGCCATTTCCATGAAAAGAAGCCAAAAAAACTCATATAAAATGCTTGTGATTAAAACAACTAGCTAAGAGAAAGCTCTGACAGAAAAGTACTTCTGGATAATCCCTGTTTCTAGAGAGTTATGCTCAAATGTATCTTTTCTACACAATATGCTTCTGTCTATCTGAACAAAGATAAAAACCTGAATTTCTCAGAAAGCTTTTGAAATACTTGAATTCAAAGCACTGTTATACACAGAGTTGCTTTAACCCTACAAAATTTAGTCAGAATGCTGATGCTTTGCTTTTAGTTTTTTATGTAAAGGCCTTTATATCTGCCCTCATTGATTACAATGGGAGAAACGCTAATGTTGCAATTTTTCTCCCATTGAAACTCCGTAAAAAAAGGCATTACATGTAAGTTCTTTTCTATGAAACGTTCTCTGAGCTAGATGTCTTAAAGACAGCCATTACTTCTCATTTGCTTTGGCTTCTTTTGGTGGAAATGGCATCAATAGGTTTTCTTCCATTGAAACCAAGGAGGGCAGATAGAGTGGCCTTTTGCTAAAAAAGTAAAAGAAAATCTTCAGCAGTCTGGCTAAGGATGTGGAGGGTTAAAGCAACTCCGTGTACCACAGTGCTTTGAATTCATGTATTTCAGAAGACTTCTGACTAATTCAGGTTTTAACCTTTTTTCAGATAGACTGTTACAAGCCTTTTTGGTAGAAAAGGTGTATCTGAGCATAACTCTCTAGGAATAGGGATTCCCCAGACGTTCTTTCCTGTCTTGCTTTCTCTTAGCTAGTTGTCTTAACTGCAGGCATTACATTTCAAATGTTTTGGCTTCTTTTCCTGGAAATGGCATCATTAGGTTTTCTCCCATTGAAACCAATGAGGGCAGATCCAAAGGCCTTTTGCTAAAAAAGTAAAAGCAAAGCTTAAGCAGTCTGACTAAAAACGTGGAGGGCAAAAGCAACTCTGTGTACAACAGTGCTTTGAATTCAAGTATTTCAAAAGACTTCTGATAAATTCATCTTTATACCTTTTTTCAGACAGACTGTTAGAAACATGTTTGGTAGAAAAGGTATATCTAAGCATAACTCTCTAGGAACAGGGATTACCCGGAAGTTCTTTTCTGTGCACTTTTCTCTTAGTTAGTAGTCTTCAACGCAGGCATTACATATCACAGGCTTTGGCTTCTTTCCTGGAAATGGCATCATTAGGTTTACTCCCATTGAAACCAATTCCGGCACATACAAAGGCCTTTTGCTGAAAAAGTAAAAGCAAAGCTTCAGGAGCCTGACTAAAGATGTTCAGGATTAAAGGAACTCTGTGTACAACAGTGCTTTGGATTCAAGTATTTTAAAAGATTTCTGAAAAATTAACGTTTTTACCTTTTTTCAGATAGACTGTTACAAGCATTTTGTGTAGAAAAAGTTTATCTGAGCATAACTTTCTAGAAACAGGGATTACATGGAAGTTCTTTTCTGTCACAACTTTCTCTTAGCTAGTTGTCTTAAACGCAGTCATTCCCTATCAAATGCTTTGGCTTCTTTTCCTGCAAATGGCATCTTAAGTTTTCTCCCATTGTAACCAATGAGGGCAGATACAAAGGTCTTTTGCTAAAAAACTAAAAGCAAAGCTTCAGGAGTCTGACAAAAGATGTGGTGGGTTAAAGCACCTCTGTGTAAAAAAGTGCTTTGAATTCAAGTATTTCAAAACACTTATGAGAAATTCAGGCTTTTACCTTTCTTCAGATAGATGGTTATAAGCATGTTTGGTAGAAAAGTTATATCTGCGGATAACTCTCTAGGAACAGGGATTATCCAGAAGTTCTTTTCTGTCCACCGTTCTCTTAGTAAGTTGTCTTCAACCCAGGTATTACATATCACATGTTTTGCCTTCTTTTCGTTGAAATGGCATCATCAGGTTTTCTCCCATTGAAACCAAAGAGAGAAGATACAAAGGCCTTTTGCTAAAAAAGTAAAAGCAAAGCTTCAGCAGTCTGAATAAAGATGTGGAGGGTTAAAGCAACTCTGTGTACAACAGTGCTTTGAATTTATGTATTTCAAAAGACTTCTGAGAAATTCATGTTTTGACCTTTTTTCAGATAGACTGTTACATGCCTGTTTGGTAGAAAAGGAATATCTGAGCACTACTCTCTAGGAACAGGGATTACCCGGAAGTTCTTTCCTCTCCACTTTTCTCCTAGTTAGTAGTCTTCACAGCAGGCATTACATATCACAGGCTTTGGCTTCTTTTCGTAGAAATGGCATCATTACGTTTTCTCCCATTGAAACCAATGAGAGCAGGTACAAAGGCGTTTTGCTAAAAAAGTAAAAGCAAAAGCTTTAGCAGTCTGACTAAAGATGTGGAGGGCAAAAGCAATCCTGTGTACAACAGTGCGTTGAATCCAAGTATTTCAAAAGCGTTCTTTTAAATTCATGTTTATACCTATTTTCAGATAGACTGTTACAAGCAGGTTTGGTAGAAAAGCAAATATATCTGAGCATAACTCTCTAGGAACAGGGATTACCCGGAAGTTCTTTGCTGAACAACTTTATCTTAGTTGTCTTCAAAGCAAGCATTACATATGACAGGTTTGGGCTTCTTTTCATGGAAATGGCATCATTAGGTTTTCTTCCATTGAAACCAAGGAGGGCAGATAGAGTGGCCTTTTGCTAAAAAAGTAAAAGAAAATCTTCAGCAGTCTGGCTAAGGATGTGGAGGGTTAAAGCAACTCCGTGTACCACAGTGCTTTGAATTCATGTATTTCAGAAGACTTCTGACTAATTCAGGTTTTAACCTTTTTTCAGATAGACTGTTACAAGCCTTTTTGGTAGAAAAGGTGTATCTGAGCATAACTCTCTAGGAATAGGGATTCCCCAGACGTTCTTTCCTGTCTTTCTTTCTCTTAGCTAGTTGTCTTAACTGCAGGCATTACATTTCAAATGCTTTGGCTTCTTTTCCTGGAAATGGCATCATTAGGTTTTCTCCCATTGAAACCAATGAGGGCAGATCCAAAGGCCTTTTGCTAAAAAAGTAAAAGCAAAGCTTAAGCAGTCTGACTAAAGATGTGGAGGGCAAAAGGAACTCTGTGTACAACAGTGCTTTGAATTCAAGTATTTCAAAAGACTTCTGATAAATTCATCTTTATACCTTTTTTCAGACAGACTGTTAGAAACATGTTTGGTAGAAAAAGTATATCTAAGCATAACTCCCTAGGAACAGCGATTACCCGGAAGTTCTTTTCTGTCCACTTTTCTCTTAGTTAGTAGTCTTCAATGCAGGCATTACATATCACAGGCTTTGGCTTCTTTCCTGGAAATGGCATCATTAGGTTTACTCCCATTGAAATCAATGCTGGCATATACAAAGAACTTTTGCTGAAAAAGTAAAAGCAAAGCTTCAGCTTTCTGACTGAAGATGTTCAAGGTTAAAGGAACTCTGTGTACAACAGTGCTTTGGATTCATGTATTTTAAAAGATTTCTGTGAAACTAACGTTTTTACCTTTTTTCAGATAGACTGCTACAAGCATTTTGTGTAGAAAAAGTTTATCTGAGCGTAACTTTCTAGAAACAGGGATTACACAGAAGTTCTTTTCTGTCACAGCTTTCTCTTAGCTAGTTGTCTTAAACACAGTCATTCCCTGTCAAATGCTTTGGCTTCTTTTCCTGCAACTGGCATCTTAAGTTTTCTCCCATTGAAACAATGAGGGCAGAGGGGCGGAGCCAAGATGGCGGAGTAGAAACACCATTTCCAATGTGCTCTGCCCCACACAAATTTCAAACAATGTGAAAGGGAGCTCCTAACAACTTCTGGAGCCACAGCACCCACAGAACGGCACAGAGAAGCTAACCTCCTGCTGAGGACAGCCCAGCAGCTCTGCAGGGAGCAGCCAGAGCAGCGCTCTGATAGCAGGCAGCCCAGCATGCTGGGAATCAACAGCGCAGCCCGCAGAGCGAGCCCAGGTCCGCGGTTTTAGCTGCAGGGCAGCCAGGCCTTCAGCTGGCTGGTGGAACCCCAGAACACCAGCAATTGTGGCGATTCCAGAATTATCAGCACAGATATGCCTAGGACAAAGTGAGAGGTTAGTGCCCTATTGACTTTGGGACCAGTATTTGGGGAACATGTGGATTCCTCCCCTGGGGGCAAAAAGCTGCTGAAGAAACTGCTGCACAGAATCCATTTTGCAGCATCAGCAGTGCAGTGGCTCTAGCTCCTGGTCTGCGAACTGTAGGAAGATCCAGTGAGCAGTCTGGGGGTTAATCGCTTTTGCTTTAAACTGCCTGGATCTGGATTGTGGTCTGGGGGGGGGTAGTTTGGGGTGGGTATCCAATTTGCCAGAGTGGGTGGAGGCTTTACAGAGGCCACCCAACTGGCGGAAGTTGTGAAGACCCCACGTTTGGGCCGGAAACTCCCCTGTCTGGTGGCAGAGTCCTACTGTGGCAACAAGCCTAAAAATCAAGTAATTAAGTGGCAATATGCCTAGGCAAATGAAACAAAATAAACAGAAAAGTTCAACATTGGACTCCTATTTTAGGGGCAAGGAGGCTCAAAGCATGGAGGAGGACTATGAGGTCAGAACTCCTGCACCAAAAGCCCCAAATGAAAATACAAGCTGGCTACAGGCCATAGAGGACCTTAAGAAGCAGATAAGAGAAGTGGGGGAAAATTTGGGAAGAGAAATGAAAAAGATGCAAGAAAAGTATGAAATGACAGTCAACAGCCTGACTGAGGAAAATAACACCTTAAAAAATAGACTAACTCAAATGGCAGAAGAGGCTCAGAAAGGCAATGAGGAGAAGAATGCCTTAAAAAGCCAAATTTGCCAGATGGAAAAAGAATCTCAAAAGCTCACTGAGGAGATTCATTCCTTCAGAGTTAGACTGGAGCAAATGGAAGCTAGTGACTTTATGAGAAATCAAGATACTATTAAACAGATCCAAACAAATGAAAGAATAGAAGGCAATGTGAAATATCTCATGGGAAAAACCACTGACCTGGAAAATAGATCCAGGAGAGACAATTTAAAAATTATTGGACTACCTGAAAGCCATGATCAAAGAAAGAACCTAGAAATCACCCTTCAAGAAATTCTCAAGGAAAATTGCCCTGATGTTTTAGATCCAGAGGGCAAAATAGAGGTTGAAAGAATCCACCGATCACCTCCTGAAAAAGATCCCAAAAAGAAAACTCCCAGGAACATTATAGCCAGGTTCCAGAATCCCCAGATCAAGGAGAAAATACTACAAGCAGCCAGGAAGAAACAATTTCAATATTGTGGAAACACAATCAGAATAGCCCAGGACCTGGCAGCTTCTACACTGAGGGATAGAAGGGCATGGAATATGATATTCCAGAGGGCAAAAGAGCTGGGAATGAACCCAAGGGTCACCTACCCAGCAAAACTGAGTATCTTGTTTCAGGGGAAAATATGGTCATTCAGTGGAATAGAGGACTTTCAAGCATTCTTGATGAAAAAACCAGAGTTGAATAGAAAATTTGACCTTCAGACACAAGAAGCAAGAGATGCTTGAGAAGGCAATCAGGGAAAAGAAATCAAAAGGAACTTATCAAAGTTGAACTATTTACAGTCCTACATGGAAAAACAATAACTGTGTTTGATGAAACCTTTCTCATTATGAAAATAATTGAAGAAGGGTACATGGCATAGGTATACATGGATAGAGGGCACAGGTTGAATTTGATGAGAAGGGATGATTATTATTTTTTGGAGGGGGGGGCAATTGGGGTTGGGTGACTTGCCCAGGTTCACGTGGCTGGGTTTTTGTTTGTGTGTTGGGTGTCTGGGGCCGGTTCCAAGCTCGGGTCCTTCTGGCTCCGGGGCTGGCTCTCTGCTCACTGCACCACCTAGCCGCCCCAAGGAAGGGATGATTCTTAAGGGGTGAAGTCAAGAGGTGAGAGAGGAAAGTGGCAAGAGGAGATGGAGAGAGACAGGGTAGGGCAAACTATGTCATGTAGAAGAGGCAAGGTGAAGTAGTTGCAGGGGAGGGGAAGAACAGGAAGGCAAAAAGGCAAAAGCATCTTCTCATTGAAGTTGGCTCAAGTAGAGAATCACATACATACTAAATGGAATATCTTACCCTCACTCACTCTCCTGAGTAGGGGAAAGGGAGATGAGAGGGGGGATGATGGAGGGGAGGGCATTCAGGGGAGAGGGGAGTTTAGAAGTACCCACTATCAAAGAGGGACAGGATCTAAGTAGGGGATGGACCAGGTGGGAGGTGAGACGGGTGGGAGGGAAATATAAGCAGTCTTTTACAATATATCTTCTATGGTAATGTTTTGCATAGATATACATGTACAACACATACAGAATTACTTATCTTCTCAAAGGGAGTAGGTGACAAGGGAGAAGGGGAATGGATCTGAAAATCAAAGTTTTAAAATTAAATGTTTCATAAGATGTCCAGGCAGTGGGGCTCAGAGATCCACGTTGCCCTAATGGCAAAGTCGAATGGGGTATGGGAGAAGATATGGGAGAGAGCAGATTGGATGAGGGGATATCTAGTGGGACTGCTATTCTGGGGTGGTGGGTAGGGAAAATTGGGGGGAAAATGTAACTCATAATCTGGTGGAAATGAATGATGTAAACCAGAAGTTAATAAAGCATTTGTTTAATAAAAAAAAAAAAAAGAAACCAATGAGGGCAGATATAAAGGTCTTTTGCTAAAAAACTAAAAGCAAAGCTTCAGGGGTCTGACAAAAGATGTGGTGGGTTGAAGCACCTCTATGTAAAAAAGTGCTTTGAATTCAAATATGTCAAAACACTTATGAGAAATTCAGGCTTTTACCTTTTTTCAGATAGACTGTTTCAAGCATCTTTGGTAGAAAAGGTATACCTGAGCATAACTCTCTCGAAACAGGTATTACCTGCAAGTTCTTTTCTCTCACGGCTTTCTATTAGCTAGTTGTCTTAAACGCAGGCATTCCATAACAAATGCTTTGGCTTCTTTTCCTGGAAATGGCATCATTAGGTTTTCTCCCTTTTCCATCAATGAGGCTAAATATAAAGGCCTTTCCCTCAAAATGTAAAAGCAAAGCTACCAGCAGTCTGCCTAAAGATGTGCAGAGTTAAAGGAACTCTGTTTACAACAGTGCTTTGGATTCAAATATTTCCAAAGACTTCTGAGAAATTCAGGCTTTTACCTTTTTTCAGATACACTGTTACAAGCATTTTTGATAGAAAAGGTATATCTGAGCATAACTCTCTAGGAACAGGGATTACCTGGAAGTTCTTTTCTGTACAACTTTCTCTCAGTTAGCTGTCTTCAACGCAGGCATTTCATATCACATGTTTTGACTTCCTTTCCTGGAAAAGGAATCTTAAGTTTTCTCCCATTGAAACCAATGAGGGCAGATACAAAGGCCTTTTGCTAAAAAACTAAAAGCAAAGCTCCAGGAGTCTGACAAAAGATGTGGAGGGTTAAAGCAACTCCGTGTACAACAGTGCTTTGAATTCAAGTATTTCAAAAGACTTCAGAAAATTCAGGTTTTGACCTTTTATCAGACATACTGTTACAAGCATGTTTGGTACAAAAGGTATATTTGTGGATAACTCTCTAGGAACAGGGATTACCCAGAAGTTCTTTTCTGTCCACCTTTCTCTCCGTAAGTTGTCTTCAACTCAGGTATTACATATCACATGCTTTGCCTTCTTTTCGTTGAAATAGCATCATTAGGTTTTCTCCCATTGAAACCCATGAGTTAAGATACAAAGGCTTTTTGCTAAAAAAGTAAAAGCAAAGCTACAGAAGTCTGAATAAAGATGTGGAGGGCAAAAGCAACTCTGTCTACAACAGTGCTTTGAATTCAAGTATTAGAAAATAGTACTGAGAAATTCCAGTTTTGACCTTTTTTCAGGCTGAATGTTACAAGCATGTTTGGTAGAAAAGGTATATCTGAGCATAACTCTCTAGGAACAGGGATTACCCAGAAGTTCTTTTCTGTCCACTTTTCTCCTAGTTAGTAGTCTTCAAAGTAGGCATTACATATCACAGGCTTTGTCTTCTTTTCGTGGAAATGGCATCATTACGTTTTTTCCCATTCAATCCAATGAGGGCATGTACAAAGGCCTTTTGCTAAAAAAGTAAAAGCAAAGCTTCAGCAGTCTGACTAACGATGTGGAGGGCAAAAGCAACTCTGTGTACAACAGTGCTTTGAATTCAAGTATTTCAAAAGACTTCTGAGAAATTCATGTTCATACCTATTTTCAGATAAACTGTTACAAGCATGTTTCGTGGAAAAGGTATATCTGACCATAATTCTCTAGGAACAGGGATTACCCGGGAGTTCTTTGCTGAACAACTTTATCTTAGTTAGTTGTCTTCAATGCAAGCATTACATATCACAGGCTTTGGATTCTTTTCATGGAAATGGCATCATTAGGTTTTCTTCCACTGAAACCAAGGAGGGCAGATACAATGGCCTTTTGCTAAAAAAGTAAAAGAAAATCTTCAGCAGTCTGACTAAAGATGTGGAGGGTTAAAGCAACTCTGTGTACCACAATGCTTTGAATTCAAGTATTTCAAAAGACTTCTGAGAAATTCAGGTTTTCACATTTTTGCAGATAGACTGTTACAAGCATGTCTGTTTGAAAAGGTATATCTGAGCATAACTCTCTAGGAACAGTGATTACCTGGAAGTTCTTTTCTGTCCACTTTTCTCTTACTTAGTTGTTTTCAACGCAGATGTTACATATCAAATGCTTTTGATTCTTATCGTTGACATGGTATCACTAGGTTTTCCCACATTGAAAGCAATGAGGGAGGATACAAAGGCCTTTTGCTAAAAAAGTAAAAGCAAAGCTTCAGCAGTCTGACTAAAGATGTGGAGGGCATGAGCAACTCTGAGTACAACAGTGCTTTGAATTCAAGTATTTCAAAAGACTTCTGAGTAATTCATGTTTTGACCTTCTTTCAGATAGACTGTTACAAGCATGTCTGGTTGAAAAGGTATATCTGAGCATAACTCTCTAGGAACAGGAATTACCCGGATGTTCTTTTCGGTCCAACTTTCTCTTAGTTAGCTGTCTTCAACGCAGGCATTACATAACACATGCTTTCGCTTCTTTTCGTGGAAATGGCATCATTAAGTTTTCTCCCATTGAAACCAATGAGGGTAGATACAATGGCCTTTTGCTAAAAAAGTAAAAGCTAAGCTTCAGGAGTCTGACTAAAGATGTTGATGGTTAAAGCAACTCTGTGCACAACAGTGCTTTGAGTTCAAGTATTTCAACAGATTTCTTAGAAATTCAGGTTTTTACTTTTTTTCTGATAGAATGTTACAAGCATGTTAGGTAGGAAAGGAATATCTGAACAAAACACTCTAGAAACTGGGATTACCCGGAAGTTCTTTTCTCTCACAGCTTTCTCTTAGCTAGTTGTTTTAAAGGGAGGCATTACATATCAAATGCCTTGGTTTCTTTTCCTGGAAATGGCATCATTAGGTCTTCTGCTATTGAAACCAATGAGGGCAGATATAAAGACCTGTTGATAAAAAAGTAAAAGCAAAGCTTGAGGAGTCTGATTAAAGATCTGTAAGGTTAAAGCAATTCTGTGCTAAACATGGCTTTGAATTCAAGTATTTTAAAAGAATTCTGAGAAATTCAGTTTTTTACCTTTTTTTTTCAGATAGACTGTTACAAGTATGTTTGGTAGAAAAGATACATCTGAACATAACTCTGTAGAAACAAGGATTACCCGGAAGATCTTTTCTCTCACAGCTCACTCTTAGCTAGCTGTCTGAAAAGCAGTCTTTCCATATCAAATGCATTGGTTTTTTTTTCCTGGAAATGGCATCATCAGGTTTTCGCCCATTGAAACCAAAGAGGGCAGATTTAAAGGCCTTTTGCTAAAAAAGTAAAAGCAAAGCTTCACCTTTCTGACTAAAGATGTGCAAGGTTAAAGGAACTCTGTGCAAAACAGTGCTTTGTTTGGAAGTATTTCAAAAGAATTCTGAGAAATTCAGGTTTCTACCTTTTTTCAAATAGACTGTTACAAGCATGTTCGGTAGAAAAGGTATATCTGAGCGTAACTCTCTACAAACAGGGATTAGCCGGAAGTTCTTTTCTGTCACAGCTCAAAAAGCCTTTATATCTGCCCTCTTTGGGTTCAATTGGAGAAAACCTAATGATGCCATTTCAAAGAAAAGAAGCCAAGGCATTTGATATGGAAAGCCTGATTTTAAAATAACTAGCTAAGAGAAAGCTGTGAGAGAAAAGAACTGCTGAGTAATCCCTTAGTCTAGAGAGTTTTGCTCAGGTATACGTTTCCTACCAAAGATGCTTCAGAACCTGAATTTCTCAGAAGTCTTTTAAAATACTTCAATTTGAGGCGGAGCCAAGACGGCGGAGTAGAAACAGCTCTTCCAAGCTACTCTGCCCCATGATTCCCCCCAAACTATGTAAAAGGGGACTCTGAACAACTTCTGGAGCTCCAGCACCCACAGAATGACACAGAGAAGCTAACCTCCCGCTGAGGACAGCCCAGCATCCCTGCAGGAAGGACCAGTGCTGAGGTCTGGGAGCTGGCAGGGCGCAGTTTGCAGAACGTGGGGAGCTGAGCCGAGCCCAGTTCCCCGTGAGCCGAGGTTTTAGCCCCAGGGCGGCAGGGCCAACAGCCGGCTGGAGGAACCCAAGAAAACCAGCAGCTGTGGCAACTTCAGATTTATCAACATAGACATGCCTAGGACAAAGTGAGAGGTTAGTGTCCTACGGACTTTGGGACCGGTACTTGGGGAATGCATCAGCTCCCCCCCTTGGTGTCTAGAAGCCACTGAAGAGACATGCCATTTTGTAGTTTTCAGAGGCAGCTCCAGCTCCCGGCCTGCGAATTGTAGGGAGATCCAGCGATCAGTCTTGGGGGGTAATCACTCTTGCTTTAACCTCCCTGGATCTGGATTGTGATATAGGGTGGAAGTCGTGTGTGGGTTTACAACTTGCCAGAAATGGAAGTTGCCCCCCCACACATTCGGGACAAAAATTCCTCTATCTGGCCTTAAAGCCATAGTGTGGCAACAAGCCCCAAAGTCAAGCAATTAAGTGGCAACATGCCAAGGCAAAGGAAACAGAAAAAATCAACCCTAGACTCCTATTTTGGGGGCATAGAGTGGGAAAAGGACTCTGAGGTCAGAAGTCCTGCTCCAAAAGCCCCAGGGGAAAACGTGAGTGGGTTGAAGGCCATAGAGGACCTTAAGAAGGACTTTAAAAATCAAATAAGAGAAGTGGAGGAAAAATTGGAAAGAGAAATGAGAAGGATGCATGAAAAGTATGAAATGAGGGTCAACAGCCTGACTGAGGAAAACAACCCCTTAAAAAATAGACTAACTCAAATGGCAAAGGAGGCCCAAAAGGGCAACGAGGAGAAGAATGCCTTAAAAACCCGAATTTGCCAGATGGAAAAACAATTGCAAACGTTGACTGAGGAGATTCATTCCTTTGGAGTTAGACTGGAGCAAATGGAAGCTAATGACTTTATGAGAAATCAAGATGCTGTTAAGCAGATCCAAACAAATGAAAGATTAGAAGGCAATGTGAAATATCTCATGGGAAAAACCACTGACCTGGAAAATAGATCCAGGAGAGACAATTTAAAAATTATTAGACTACCTGAAAGCCATGATCAAAGAAGGAACCTAGAAAACACCCTTCAAGAAATTCTCAAGGAAAACTGCCCTGATGTTTTAGATCCAGAGGTCAAAATAGAGGTTGAAAGAATCCACTGATAACCTCCTGAAAAAGATCCCAAAAAGAAAACTCCCAGGAATATTATAGCCAGGGTCCAGAATCCCCAGATCAAGGAGAAAATACTACAAGCAGCCAGGAAGACACAATTTCTATATTGTGGAAACACAATCAGAATATCCCAGGACCTGGCAGCTTCTACACGCAGGGATCGAAGGGTATGGAATATGATATTCCAGAGGGCAAAAGAACTGAGAATGAACCCAAGGGTCACCTACCCAGCAAAACTGAGTATTTTGTTTCAGGGGGAAATATGGTCATTCAGTGGAATAGAGGACTTTCAAGCATTCTTGAGGAAAAAACCAGAATTGAATAGAAAAGTTGACATCCAGACACAAGAAGAGATGTCTGAGAAGGTAATCAGGGAAAAGAAATCAAAAGGAACTTATCAAAGTTGAACTATATACATTCCAATATGGAAAAGCAAGAACTGTGACTGATGACATCTTTCTCACAATGAAAATAATGGAAGAAGGGGGTGTGGTCATATGAATACATACGTAAATGTGTGTGTATATGGTTACAGTTATATATGGTAGAGGGCATAGGTTGAATTTGTTGGGAAGGGAGAATACTCAAGAGATGAAATTATGAGGTGAGAGAGGAAAGTGGCAAGAGGAGATGGGGAGAGACGGGGTAGGGTAAACTCTCCCATGTAGATGAAGCAAGGGGAAGTGGTTGCAAGGGGTTGGGGGGGAGAATAGGAAGGCTAAAAAGGCAAAACCACGTTCACATTGAATTTGGTTCAGGGAGAGAATGACATACCTACTAAATGGGATATCTCAACCTGCAGCAGGATAGGGGGAAGAGGGATGAGAGGAGGGATGATGGATGGGATGGCCTCCTTGGGGGGAGGGGAGGTTGGAAGTACCCACTATAGAAGAAGGACAGGATCATGTAGGGAATGGACCAGGTGGGGGGGTGGGATGAGCGGGAGGGAATTATAAGCAGCCTTGTACAATATATCTACTATGATAATGTTTTGCATAGCTAGACATGTACAACATATACTGAATTTCTTATCTCCCAAGAGGGAATGGGTGACAAGGGAGGAAGGAAATGGATCTGAATTTCGAGGTCTTAACATTAAATGTTTCAAATATATTTAAAAAAAATACTTTATGTCCATCATCTCATTTGCATCTCACAACTCTGTTGGGTAGGTATGATTAGCATCCCATTTTGTTGTTGTCATTTTTCAGTTGTATCTGACTCTTCATGTCCCCAAAATGTGGGGTTAAAGATACTGGAGTGATTTGCCATTTCCTTCTCCAGCTCATTTTACAGGAGAAAAAACTGAGGCCAATAGGGTTAAGTGATTTGCCCAGGGTCCAAAAGCAAGTAAGTGTCTGAAGACTAGTCTTTCTGAGTCAAGACCCAACACTCTATTCACTGTACCACAGAGAGAGATTGCTCTGCCCAGAGTCACAAACCTAGTGGATAGATATTGGACTAGATTCAAACCTAGGTGCTCCTTACTACTTATATAGAGTGCTTTTCAAAATATTAAACTGATGTGTGCCTCTCCATATCATCCTTTTTCAAATGAAAACACTCAAAAGGGAACAATTAAATCATTAATTAATTGAAACAATTTTCATTCTGTTAGAAAGAACCAGGATAGTACGATTTCGTTCCTAAAGGTGGGGAGCAATGAATCCTGAAAATGAGCTTTTTCAAATGCTTAGTTTTGCCTGGGATTGGTTTGGGTACTTGTCACTATTTCTGAGAGCTTGGGGGAGGGAAGAAAGAAAAAGAAATTTACATGATAATTTTGTCATCAATTTGAAAGAAATAGTAAGTTATGCATAGTAGATTTGCAGTTTCATCAGATAAAGTCTTCAACTGATTTTTATTTCTCTTTATTGGCCATAATATGGAAACGAAATGTTTTTTTTTTTTGTCATAAAAGAACTGAATCTTACTGGATGGAATTCTTTTGGGGTTATGTTTTGCTCTATTGAGTCAAATGATTTTCAATAATCAATTTTAACAATCAAGTAACAAAAATAAGATCAAGTTCTCACAAAAAAAAATACTTCAGTTCAAAGCACTGTTGTACACATACACTTACGGATAATTGCTATTTCTAGAGAGTTATGCCCAGATATACCTTTTCTACTAAACATGCTTGTAACAGTCTATCTAAAAAAAGGTTAAAACCCAAATTTCTCAGGAGTCTTTTGAAATACTTGAATTCAAAGAACAGTTGTACACAGAGTTGCTTTAAACCTCCACATCTTTAATCAGACTGCTGAAGCTTTGCTTTTACTTTTTTAACACAAGGCCTTTATATCTTACCTAATTGGTTTCAAAGGGGGAAAACCTAATGATGCCATTTCGATGAAAAGAAGCCAAAGCATTTGAAATGTAATGCTTGGGTTTAAGACAACTAGCTAAGAGAAAGCTGTGACAGAAAAGAACTCCCGGGTAATCCCTTTTTCTAGAGAGTTATGCTCAGATATACCTTTTCTACCAAACATGCTTTAAAACCTGAATTTCTCAGAAGTCTTTTAAAATACTTGAATTTCATGCACTGCTGTACACAGAGTTGCATTAACCCTCCACATCTTTAGTCAGACTGTTGCAGCTTTGCTTTTATTTTTTAGCAAAAGGCCTTTATACCTGCCCTCATTGGTTTCAATGGGGGATACCCTAATGACGCCATTTCAATGAAAAGAAGCCAAAGCTTTTGAAATATAATGCTTGGGTTTAAGACAACTAGCTAAGAGAAAGCAGTGACAGAAAAGACCTTCTGAGTAATCCCTGTTCCTAGAGAGTTATGCTCAGATATACCTTTTCTACAAAACATGCTTCTAACAGACTATCTGAAAAAAGATAAAAACATAAATTTCTAAGAAGTCTTTTGAAATACTTGAATTAAAAGCAGTGTTGTGAACAGAGTTGCTTTAACCCTCCACTTCTTTAGTCAGAGTGCTGCAGCTTTGCTGTTACAGTTTTAGAAAAAGGAGATTATATCTGCCCTCATTGGTTTCAAAGGGAGCAAACATAATGGTGCAATTTCCAACAAAAGAAGACCAAACAATTGAGATGTAATGGCTGTGTTTCAGACAGCTACCTAAGAGAACCTTTCACATAAGAGAACTTACATATAATACCTGTTTCTCCAGAGTTATGTTCAGATATACCTTCTCTACCAAACATTCGCAGAATAGGCTATCTGAAAAAAAGTTGAAAACCTTAATTTCTCAGAAATCTTTTGAAATACTTGAATTCTAAGCACTGCTGTACACAGAGTTCCTTTAACCCTCCACATCTTTAGTCAGCCTACTGAAGCTTTGCTTTTACTCTTTTAGTAAAAGGACTTTATACCTGCCCACATTGCTTTTATTGGGAGTAAATCTAATGATGCCATTGACAACAACAGAAGACCAAGCAATTGAGATGTAATGGCTGTCTTGAGGAAAACTAGTTAAGAGGACTTGTCACAGTAAAAAACATCCGTGTAATCATTGTTTCTTATGTGTTATGGTCTGGTGTACCTTCAAGACCAAACATGCTCAGAATAGACTATGTGAACAAAAGGTGAAAACATGAATTTCTAAAATGTCCTTTGAAATACTATTATTCTAAGCACTGCTATACGCAGAGTTCCTTTAATCCTCCAACATCTTTAGTCAGACTGCTGAAGCTTTGCTTTCACTTTTTTAGCAAAAGGCCTTTATATCTGCCCTCATTGGTTTCAACAGGAGAAAAATTAATGATGCCTTTCAAAGGAAAAGAAGGCAAAACAATTGAAATGGAATGCCTCCTTTTAAGAAAACTAGCTAAGAGAGAGATGTAACAGAAATGAACTTCCAGGTAATCCCTGTTACTAGAGAGTTATGCTTAGATATACCTATTGTACCAAACATGCTTATAACAGTCTATCTGAAAACAGGTAAAAACCTGAATTTCTCAGAAGACTTTTGAAATACTTGAATTCAAAGTACTGTTGTACACGGAGTTGCTTTAACCCTGCACATCATAAGTCAGAAAGGTGAAGCTTTGCTTTTACTTTTTTAGTAAAAGGCCTTTGTATCTACCCCCATTGGTTTCAAAGGGAGAAAACAAAATGATGTCATTTGCAGGAAAAGAAGTGAAAGCATTTGATATGGAATGCCTGTGTTTAAGACAACTACCTAAGAGAAAGCTGAGAGCGAAAAGAACTTCCGGGTAAGCCCTGTTTCTCGAGAGTTGTGCTCAGATATACCTTTTCTACCAAAACATGGCTTGTAACAGTCTTTCTGAAAAAAGGTAAAAGCCTGAATTTCTCATAAGTGTTTTGAAATATTTGATACAAAAACACTATTGTACACAGAGTTACATAAACGCTCCACATCTTTAGTCAGACTCCTGTAGCTTTGCTTTTGCTTTTTTAGCAAAAGGCCTTTGTATCTGCCTTCATTGGTTTCAACGGGAGAAAACCTAATGATGCCATTTCCAGGAAAAGAAGCCAAAGCATTTGATATGGAATGCCCGCATTTTGGACAATTAGCTAAGAGAAAGCTGTGACAGAAAAGAACTTCCGCAAAATCCCTGTTTTAGAGAGTTATGCTCAGATATACCTTTTCTACCCAACATGCTTCTATTGTACCAAACATGCTTATAACAGTCTATCTGAAAACAGGTAAAAACCTGAATTTCTCAGAAGTCTTTTTAAATACTTGAATTCAAAGTACTGTTGTACACGGAGTTACTTTAAACCTGCACATCTTTAGTCAGAAAGGTAAAACTTTGCTTTTACTTTTTTAGGAAAAGGCCTTTATATCTGTCCTCCTTGTTTTCAATGGGAGAAAATGTAATGAAGCCATTTGCAGGAAAGGAAGCCAAAGGATCTTATATGGAAAGCCTGCATTTAAGACAACTAGCTAAGAGAAAGCTGTGAGAGGAAAACATCTTCCGGGTAATCCCTGTTTCTACAGAGGTATGCTCAGATATACCTTTTCTATATAATCTGCTTGTAACAGTCTATCTGAAAATAAGTAAAAAACTGAATTTCTCAGAAGTCTGTTGAAATATTTGAATTCAAAGTACTGTGGTCCGCGGAGTTGCTTTAACCCTGCACATCTTTATTCAGAAAGCTTAAGCTTTGATTTTACTTCTTTAGCGAAAGGCCTTTATATCTGCTTAGAATTCTAGTATTTCAAAGGACTTCGGATAAATTCACGTTTTCACATTTTTTTTTCAGATAGCGTATTCTGAACATGTTTGGTAGAGAATGTATATCTGACCATAACTCTTTAAAAACAGGCATTACATGTAAATTCTTTGCTGGGAAAGGTTCACTTAGCTAGATATCTGAACCACAGCCATTTCATCTCAAATGCATGGTCTTCTTTTGCTTAAAATGGCATCATTAAGCTATCTCCCTTTGAAACCAAATCGGGCAGATATAAAGGCCATTGCAAAAGCAGTAAAAGCAAACCTTTCAGCAGTCTGACTGAAGATGTGGAGGGTTAAAGGAACTCTGTGTACAACAGTGCTTAGTATTCTAGTATTTCAAAGTACTTCGGAGAAATTCAGGTTTTCACCTTTTTTCAGATAGCCTACTCTGAGCACGTTTGGTAGAGATGGTATATCTGACCAGAACTCTGTAGAAACAGGCATAACATGTAACTTCTTTTCTATGACAGCTTTCTCTTAGTGAGTTGTCTTAAACACATCCATTACATCATATTTGCTTTGTAGTCCTTTGGTGGAAATGGCATTATTAAGAGATCTCCCCATCGAAAGAAAAGTGGGCAGATACAAAGGCCTTTTGCTAAAAGAGTAAAAGCAAAGCTTCAACAGTTGAGTCAAAATGGCGAGGGTTAAAAGAACTTTGTGTACAACAGTGCTTTTAATTCTAGTGTTTCAAAGGACTTCTGAGAAATTCAGAGTTTCCCCTTTTTTTCCTGCCTATTCTGAGCATGTTTGGTAGAGAATGTAAATCTGACCATAACTCTGTAGAAACAGGCATTACATGTAAGTTCTTTTCTATGAAAAGTTTTCTGAGCTAGATGTCTTAAAGACAGCCATTACTTCTCAATTGCTTTGGCTTCTTTTGGTGGAAATGGCATCATTAGGTTATCTCCCATTGAAACAAATTTTGGCAGATATAAAGGCCTTTTGATTAAAAAGTAAAAGCAAAGCTTCAGCAATCTGCCTGAAGATGTGTAGGGTTGTAGGAAGTTTTTGTACAACAGTGCTTAGAATTCAAACATTTTAAAGGATTTCTGAGAAATTCACGTTTTCACCTTTTTTTTCAGATAGCGTATTCTCAGCATATTTGGTAGAGAATGGGTATCTGACCATAACTTTATAAAAAAAAAGGCATTACTTGTAAATTCTTTGCTGGGAAAGGTTCGCTTAGCTAGCTGTCTTAACCACAGCCATTGCATCTCAAATGCATGGTCTTCTTTTGTTTATAATGTCATCATTAAGCTATCTCCCAATGAAACCTAATTGGGCAGATATAAAGACCTTTTGCTAAAGCAGTAAAAGCAAAGCTTCAGCAGTCTGACTGAAGATGTGGAGGCTTAAAGGAACTGTGTGTACAACATTGCTTAGAATTCTAGTATTTCAAAGGACGTCAGAGAAATTCACGTTTTCACCTTTTTTTCCGGAGAGCCTATTCTGAGCATGTTTGGTAGAGAAGGTATGTCTGACCATAACTCTGTAGAAACAGGCATTACACGTAAGTTCTTTTCTATGAAAGATTTTCTGAGTTAAATGTCTTAAAGACCGCCATTACTTCTCATTCGCTTTGGCTTCTTTTGGTGGAAATGGCATCAATAGGTTTTCTTCCATTGAAACCAAGGAGGGCAGATAGAGTGGCCTTTTGCTAAAAAAGTAAAAGAAAATCTTCAGCAGTCTGGCTAAGGATGTGGAGGGTTAAAGCAACTCCGTGTACCACAGTGCTTTGAATTCATGTATTTCAGAAGACTTCTGACTAATTCAGGTTTTAACCTTTTTTCAGATAGACTGTTACAAGCCTTTTTGGTAGAAAAGGTGTATCTGAGCATAACTCTCTAGGAATAGGGATTCCCCAGACGTTCTTTCCTGTCTTGCTTTCTCTTAGCTAGTTGTCTTAACTGCAGGCATTACATTTCAAATGTTTTGGCTTCTTTTCCTGGAAATGGCATCATTAGGTTTTCTCCCATTGAAACCAATGAGGGCAGATCCAAAGGCCTTTTGCTAAAAAAGTAAAAGCAAAGCTTAAGCAGTCTGACTAAAAACGTGGAGGGCAAAAGCAACTCTGTGTACAACAGTGCTTTGAATTCAAGTATTTCAAAAGACTTCTGATAAATTCATCTTTATACCTTTTTTCAGACAGACTGTTAGAAACATGTTTGGTAGAAAAGGTATATCTAAGCATAACTCTCTAGGAACAGGGATTACCCGGAAGTTCTTTTCTGTGCACTTTTCTCTTAGTTAGTAGTCTTCAACGCAGGCATTACATATCACAGGCTTTGGCTTCTTTCCTGGAAATGGCATCATTAGGTTTACTCCCATTGAAACCAATGCCGGCATATACAAAGGCCTTTTGCTGAAAAAGTAAAAGCAAAGCTTCAGCTTTCTGACTAAAGATGTTCAGGATTAAAGGAACTCTGTGTACAACAGTGCTTTGGATTCAAGTATTTTAAAAGATTTCTGAAAAATTAACGTTTTTTACCTTTTTTCAGATAGACTGTTACTAGCATTTTGTGTAGAAAAAGTTTATCTGAGCATAACTTTCTAGAAACAGGGATTACACGGAAGTTCTTTTCTGTCACAACTTTCTCTTAGCTAGTTGTCTTAAACGCAGTCATTCCCTATAAAATGCTTTGGCTTCTTTTCCTGCAAATGGCATCTTAAGTTTTCTCCCATTGTAACCAATGAGGGCAGATACAAAGATCTTTTTCTAAAAAACTAAAAGCAAAGCTTGAGGAGTCTGACAAAAGATGTGGTGGGTTGAAGCACCTCTGTGTAAAAAAGTGCTTTGAATTCAAGTATTTCAAAACACTTATGAGAAATTCAGGCTTTTACCTTTCTTCAGATAGATGGTTATAAGCATGTTTGGTAGAAAAGTTATATCTGCGGATAACTCTAGGAACAGGGATTATCCAGAAGTTCTTTTCTGTCCACCGTTCTCTTAGTAAGTTGTCTTCAACCCAGGTATTACATATCACATGTTTTGCCTTCTTTTCGTTGAAATGGCATCATCAGGTTTTCTCCCATTGAATCCAAAGAGAGAAGATACAAAGGCCTTTTGCTAAAAAAGTAAAAGCAAAGCTTCAGCAGTCTGAATAAAGATGTGGAAGGTTAAAGCAACTCTGTGTACAACAATGCTTTGAATTTATGTATTTCAAAAGACTTCTGAGAAATTCATGTTTTGACCTTTTTTCAGATAGACTGTTACATGTCTGTTTGGTAGAAAAGAAATATCTGAGGAGCACAACTCTCTAGGAACAGGGATTACCCGGAAGTTCTTTCCTGTCCACCTTTCTCCTAGTTAGTAGTCTTCAAAGCAGGGATTACATATCACAGGCTTTGGCTTCTTTTCGTGGAAATGGCTTCATTAAGTTTTCTCCCATTGAAACCAATGAGAGCAGGTACAAAGGCGTTTTGCTAAAAAAGTAAAAGCAAAGCTTTAGCAGTCTGACTAAAGATGTGGAGGGCAAAAGCAATCCTGTGTACAACAGTGCGTTGAATTCAAGTATTTCATAAGAGTTCTTTTAAATTCATGTTTATACCTATTTTCAGATAGACTGTTACAAGCAGGTTTGGTAGAAAAGGTATATCTGAGCATAACTCACTAGGAAGAGGGATGGCCGGGAAGTTCTTTGCTGAACAACTTTATCTTAGTTGTCTTCAACGCAAGCATTACATATGACAGGTTTGGGCTTCTTTTCATGGAAATGGCATCATTAGGTTTTCTTCCATTGAAACCATGGAGGGCAGATAGAGTGGCTTTTTGCTAAAAAAGTAAAAGAAAATCTTCAGCAGTCTGGCTAAAGATGTGGAGGGGTAAAGCAACTCCGTGTACCACAGTGCTTTGAATTCATGTATTTCAGAAGACTTCTGACTAATTCAGGTTTTAACCTTTTTTCAGATAGACTGTTACAAGCCTTTTTGGTAGAAAAGGTGTATCTGAGCATAACTCTCTAGGAACAGGGATTCCCCAGACATTCCTTCCTGTCTTTCTTTCTCTTAGCTAGTTGTCTTAACTGCAGGCATTACATTTCAAATGCTTTGGCTTTTTTTTCATGGAAATGGCATAATTAGGTTTTTCTCCCATTGAAAACAATAAGGGCATATATAAAGGCCTTCTGCTAAAAAAGTAAAATTAAAACTTCAGCAGTCTGACTCAAGATGTGGAGGGTTAAAGGAACTCTGTGTACAAAATTCAAGTATTTCAAAAGACTTCTGAGAAATTCAGGTTTTCACCTTTTTTTCAGATAGACTACTCTGAGCATTTTTGGTAAAGAAGGTATATCTGACCACAACTCTTTAAAAAGAGGCATTACACGTAAGTTCTTTTCTGTGGAAGGATATCTTAGCTAGTTGTCTTAAACACAGCCATTACATCTCAATTCTTGGTCTTCTTATGTTGGAAATGGCATCATTAGATTTACTTCCAGTGAAACCAATGAAGACAGATATAAAGGCCTTTTGCTAAAACAGGAAAAGAAAAGCTTCAACTGTCTGACTAAAGATGTTGAAGCGTTAAAGCAACTCTGTGTACAACACTGCTTAGAATTCTAGTATTTCAAAGGACTTTTGAGAAATTCAGGTTTTCACCTTTTTTTCAGATAGTCTACTCTGAGCATGTTTGGAAGAGAAGGTATACCAGACCATAACTCTTTAGAAACAGGGATTAAAAAGATGTTCTTTTCTGAGACAAGTTCTCTTAACTAGTTTTCTTAAAGACAGCCATTTCATTTCAATTGCTTGATCTTCTTCTGTTGGTAATGGCATCAATAGATTTTCTCCCATTGAAACCAGTGAGGGCAGGTTTAAAGGACTTTTGCTAAAACAGTAAAAGCAAATCTTCAGCTGTCTGACTAAAGATGTGGAGGGTTAAAGGAACTCTGTGTACAACACTGCTTAGAATTCAAGTATTTCAAAAGACTTCTGAGAAATTCAGGTTTTTACCATTTTTTAGATAGACTGTTACAACCATGTTTGGTATAAAAAGTATATCTGAGGATAACACTCTAAAAGCAGGTATTATCCGGAAGTTCTTTTCTCTCACACCTTTCTCTTAGCTAGTTGTCTTCAACGTAGTCATTCCATACCAAATACTTTGCCTTCTTTTCCTGAAAATGGCATCATTAGGTTTTTTCCCTTGGAAACCAATGAGGGCAGATATAAAGGCCTTTTGCTAAAATAGTAAAAGCTAAGCTTCAGGAGTCTGATTCAAGATGTGCAGGGTTAAAGCAACTCTCTGTACAACATTGCTTTGCATTCAAGTATTTCAAAAGAATTCTTAGAAATCAGGTTTTTACCATTTTTCAGATAGACTGTTACAAGCAAGTTGGGTAGAAAAGGTTTATCTGAGCATAATTCTCTAGAAACAAGATTATCAGGAGTTTCTTTTCTCTAACAGCTTTCTCTTAGCTAGTTGTCTTAAACACAGGGATTCCATATCACATGCTTTGGCTTCTTTTCCTGGAAATGGCATCCCATTGAAACCAAAGAGGGCAGATATAAAGGACTTTTGCTAAAAAAGTATAAGCAAAACTTCAGTTTTCTGACTACAGATGTGGAGGCTTAAAGCATCTCTGTGTACAACAGTGCTTTGAATTCAAGTATTTCAATAGACTCCTGAGAAATCCAGGTATTTACTTTTATTCATATCGACTGTAAAAAGTGTGTTTGGTTAAAAAAAAGTATATCTGAGTATAACGCTCTAGAAACAGGGATTACCTGCAAGTTCTTTTCTGTCACATCTTTCTCTGAGTGAGTTGTCTTAAACACAGGCGTTCCATATCAAATTCTTTGGCTTCTTTTCCTGGAAATAGTATCATTAGGTTTTCCCCTATTGAAAGCAATGAGGGCAGATACAAAGGCCTTCTGCTAAAAAAGTAAAAGCAAAAATTTAGCAGTCTGACTAAAGATGTGCAGGGTTAAAACAATTCTGTGTACAACAGTGCTTTGAATTCAAGTATTTCAAAAGACATCTGAGTCATTCTGGTTTTTACCTTTTTTCAGACAGACTGTTACAAGGATGTTGGGTAGAAAACGAATATCTGAGCTTAACTGTCTAGAAACAGGGATTACCCGGAAGTTCTATTCTGTCACAGCTTTCTCTTAGCTAGTTGTCTTAAATGCAGGCATTCCATGTCAAATGCTTTGTCTTCTTTTCCTGGAAATGGCATCATTAGGTTTTCTCCCATTGAAACCAATGAGGGCAGATATAAAAACCTTTTGCTAAAAAAGTAAAAGCAAAGCTTCAGCAGTCTCACTAAAGATGTGGAGGTTGAAAGCAACTCTGTGTACAACAGTGCTTTGAATTCAAGTATTTGAAAAGACTTCTGAGAAATTCAGGTTTTTACCTTTTTTCAAATAGACTGTTACAAGCATGATTGGTAGAAAAGTTGAGTATCTGAGCAGAACACTCTAGAAACAGGGATTACCAGGAAGTTCTCTTCTCTCACAGCTTTCTCTTAGCTTATTGCTTAAACTCAGGCATTCCATATCAAATGCTTTAGCTTCTTTTCCTGGAAATGGCATAATTACGTTTTCTCCCTTTGAAACCAATGATGCCAGATATAAAGACCTTTTGTTAAAAAAGTAAAAGCAAAGCTCCAGCAGTCTGCCTAAATACGTGGAGCGTTAAAGCAACTATGTGCACAACAGTGCTTTGAATTCAAGTATTTAAAAGACTTTTGAGAAATTCTGGTTTTCACTTATTTTCAGATAGACTGTTACAAGTATGTTTGGTAGAAACGGTGTATCTGAGCATAACTCTCTAGAAACAAGGATTACCCGGAAGTTCTTTTCTCTCACAGCTTACTCTTAGCTTGCTGTCTTAAAAGAAGGCTTTCCATATCAAATGCTTTGGCTTCTGTTCCTGGTAATGCATCATTAGGTTTTCTCCCATTGAAACCAATGAACGCAGATACAAAGGCCATTTGCTAAAAAAGTAAAAGCAAAGCTTCAGCTTTCTGACTAAAGATGTTCAGGGTCAAAGGAACTCTGTGTACAACAGTGCTTTGGATTGAAGTATTTTGAAAGACTTCTGAGAAATTCACGTTTTTACGTTTTTTCAGATAGACTGTTATAAGCATTTTGGGTAGAAAAGGTTTATCTGAGCATAACTTTCTAGAAACAGGGATTACAGGGAAGTTCTTTTCTGTTACAGCTTCCTCTTAGCTAGTTGTCTTAAATGGAGATTTTCCCTATCAAATACTTTGGCTTCTTTTCCTGGAAATGGCATCTTATGTTTTCTCCAGTTGAAACCAATGAGGGCAGATATAAAGGCCTTTTGCTAAAAAACTAAAAGCAGAAGCTTTCAGTGTGGGGCTCAGCTGGGGCAGCCAATGGGGAGGCTTGTCTACAGCACGTGGGGTGGGGCGCAGGACAGGGGCCTGGCTGGATTTCCGAGGGTGGGCCACTTGCCAGCCAGAGCTCAGAGGCAGAGCTGAGGAGAGCTGAGGGAGGTAGTGCTCTTGTGGGAGCCACCTACCCACCAGGAGAGAGCGGAAGCGGGTCCGGGAGGGAGAAAGGAGCAAGCTAGTGAGTAAGGACTACTCACTCAGGGCCGGGGCCTGGGCCGGGGCACTTGAGCTGAGTGAACTGCCAAAGCTGCAGCTGCAGGAGCAGCCGAGGGGACACCGCCCCCTCCTCCTTCCCCTGTCCCCACCCCCTCCCCCATGTCATATATATTGCAGTTAAAAAAAAAAACACGAAAAAAAAGTAAAAGCAAAGCTTCAGCAGTCTCACTAAAGATGTGGAGGTTGAAAGCAACTCTGTGTACAACAGTGCTTTGAATTCAAGTATTTGAAAAGACGTCTGAGAAATTTATGGTTTTACCTTTTTCAGATAGACTGTTACAAGCATGTTTGGTAGAAAACGTATATCTGAGCCTGTCTAGAAACAGGGATTACCCGGAAGTTCTTTTCTGTCACAGCTTTCCCTTACCTAGTTGTCTTATACACAGGCATTCCATATCAAATGCTTTGGATTCTTTTCCTGGAAATGGCATCATTATGTTTTCTCCCATTGAAACCAATGAGGGCAGATATAAAAACCTTTTGCTAAAAAAGTAAAAGCAAAGCTTCAGCAGTCTCACTAAAGATGTGGAGGTTGAAAGCAACTCTGTGTACAACAGTGCTTTGAATTCAAGTATTTGAAAAGACGTCTGAGAAATTTATGGTTTTACCTTTTTCAGATAGACTGTTACAAGCATGTTTGGTAGAAAACGTATATCTGAGCCTGTCTAGAAACAGGGATTACCCGGAAGTTCTTTTCTGTCACAGCTTTCCCTTACCTAGTTGTCTTATACACAGGCATTCCATATCAAATGCTTTGGATTCTTTTCCTGGAAATGGCATCATTATGTTTTCTCCCATTGAAACCAATGAGGGCAGATATAAAAACCTTTTGCTAAAAAAGTAAAAGCAAAGCTTCAGCAGTCTCACTAAAGATGTGGAGGTTGAAAGCAGCTCTGTGTACAACAGTGCTTTGAATTCAAGTATTTCAAAAGACTTCTTAGAAATTCATGTTTTGACCTTTTTTCAGATAGACTGTTACAAGCATGTTTCCTAGAAAAGGTATATCTGAGCATAACTCTCTAGCAACACAGATTACCCGGAAGTTCTTTTCTGTACAATTTTCTCTTAGTTAGTTGTCTGCAAAGCAGGCATTTCATATCACATGCGTGGGCTTCTTTTCGTTGAAATGCCATCATTAGGTTTTCTCCCATTGAAAGCAAGGAGGGCAGATTCAAAGGCCTCTTGCTAAAAAAGTAAAAGCAAAGTTTAAGCAGTCTGACTAAAGATGTGGAGGGTTAAAGCAACTCTGTATACAACAGTACTTTGAATTCACGTATTTCAAAAGACTTCTGAGAAATTCATGTTTTGACCTTTTTTTCTGATAGACTGTCACAAGCATGTTTGGTAGAATCGGTATATCTGACCATAACTCTCTAGAAACTGGGATTACCCAGAAGATCTTTTCTCTCACAGCTTACCCTTAGCTAGTTGTTTTAAAAGCAGGCTTTCCATATCTAATGCTTTGGTTTCTTTTCATGGAAATGGCATCATAAGGTTTAGCCCATTGAAAACATTGAGGGCAGATATAAAGGTATTTTGGTAAAAAAGTAACAGCAAAGCTTCAACTTTCTGACTAAAGATGTGCAGGGTCTTTTTTTCTTAAGCTCCTCCAGGAATGCTATTTGGGCTTGAGACAAGATCATGTTCCTTCTGTGTTCTCAGGTGTGGGTAGAGAGTCTATATTGTCCTGTATGTTTTGTTGTTTTTGCCCTGAGCATGTTTGGTAGAGAAGGTATATCTGACCATAACTTTGTATAAACAGGCATTACGTGTAAGTTCTTTCTGGGAAAGGTTCTCTTAGCTAGATGTCTTAAACACAGCCATTACATCTCAATTGCCTGGTCTTCTTTTGTTGGAAATGGTATCATTATTTTATCTCCCTTTGAAACCAGTGAGGGCAGACACAAAGGCCTTTTACAGTAAAAGCAAAGCTTCATCCCTCTGACTCAAGTTGTGGAGGTTTAAAGGCAGACTGTGTACAACAGTGCTTAGAATTCAAGTATTTCAAAAGAATTTTGAAAAATTCAGGTTTCCAGCTTTTTTTCAGATAGCCTATTCTGAGCATGTTTGGTATATATGGCCATAACTCTGTAGAAACAGGCATTACATGTAATGTCTTTTCTATGACAGCTTTCTCTTAGCGAGTTGTCTTAAACCAAGCCATTAAATCATAGTTGCATAGTCTTACTTTGGTGGAAATGGTATTATTAAGAGATCTCCTATTGACACCAATGTGGACAGATATAAAGGCCTTTTGCTAAAACAGTAAAAGCAAAGCCTCAACAGTGACTCAAGATGTGGAGGGTTAAGGAACTGTGTGTACAACAGTGCTTAAAATTCTAGTATGTCAAAGTACTTCTGAGAAATTCAGGTTTTCACCATTTTTTCAGATAGCCTATTCTGAGCATGTTTGATAGAGAAGGTATATCTGACCATAACTCTGTAGAAATAGGCATTACATGTTACTTTTTTTATGGGAATGATTTTCTTATCAAGAGGTCTTAAACAAATCCATTACATCTCAACTTATAATTCTTGTTTCTAGAGAGTTATGTTCAGATATACCTTTTCTCCCTAAAATGCTTGTAACAGTCCAACTTTCTCTTACTGAGTTGTCTTCAACTGAGGCATTACATATCACAGGCTTTGACTTCTTTTCTTGGAAATGGCATAATTAGGTTTTCTCCCATTGAAACCACTGAGGGCACATTCAAAGTCCTTTTGCTAAAAATGTAAAAGCAAAACTTCAGCAGTCTGACTAAAGATATGGAGGGTTACAGCAACTCTGTGTACCACAATGCTTTGAATTCAAGCATTTCAAAAGACTTCTGAGAAATTCATGTTTTTACCTTATTTCAGATAGACTGCTACATGCATGTTTGGTAGAAAAGGTATATCTGAGCATAACTCTCTGGTAACATGTATAACCCAGAAGATCTTTTCTGTCACGGCTTTCTCTTAGCAAGTTGTCTTAAATGTAGGCATTACGTATCATATACTTTGGCTTCTTTTCCTGGAAATGGCATCATTAGTTTTCCCCCCATTGAAAACACTGAGGGCACATACAAAGGCCTTTTGATAAAAATGTAAAAGCACAGCTGCAGCAGTCTGACTAAAGATGTGGAGGGTTGTAGCAACTCTCTGTACCTCAGTGGTTTGAATGTAAGTATTTCAAAAGACTTCTGAGAAATTCATATTTTTACATTTTTTCAGATAGACTGTTACAAGAATGTTGGGTTGAAAAGGTATATCTCGGCATAGCTCTCTAGAAACAGCAATTATCCGGAAGTTCTTTTGTGTCAAAGCTTTCTCTTAGCTAGTTGTCTTAAATACAGGCATTGCATATCAAATGCTTTGCCTTCTTTTCGTGGAAATGGCGTGATTAGGTTTTGCCCCAGTGAAACCAAGGAGTGCTGATATAAAGGCCTTTTGCTACAAAAATTAAAAGCAAAGTTTCAGCAGTCTAACTAAAGATGTGGAGGGTTATAGCATCTCTGTATACCACAGGGCTTTGAATTCAAGTATTTCAAAAGACTTCTGAGAAATGCATGTTTTTACCTTTTTTCAGATAGACTGTTACCAGCATGTTTGGTAGAAAAGGTATATCAGAACATAACTCTCTACGAACAGGGATTACCCAGAAGTTCTTTTCTGTCCAGCTTTCTCTAAGCTTGTTGTCTTAAATGTAGGCTTTAAATATCACATGCTTTGGCTTCTTTTCTTCGAAATGGCATCATTTGTATTTCTCCCTTTGAAACCAATGAGGGCAGATATAAAGGCCTTTTGCTAAAAAGTAAAGGCAAAGCTGGAGTAGTTTTACTAAAGATGTGGAGTGTTAAAGCAATTCTGAGTATAACAGTGCTTTGAATTCAGGAATTTCAAAAGACTTCTGAGAAATTCATGTTTTTACCTTTTTTCAGATAGACTGTTAAAAGCATGTTTGGTAGAAAAGGTATATCTGAGCATAACTCCCTAGGAACAGGGATTACCCAGAAGTTCTTTTCTGTCCAGCTTTCTCTTAGGTAGCTGTCTTAAACTCAGGTATTACTTATCACATGCTTTGGCTGCTTTTCATGGAAATGGCATCATTAGATTTTCTCCCATTGAAACCACTGAGGGCACATACAAAGGCCTTTTGCTAAAAAAGTAAAAACAAAGCTTCAGCAGTCCTTTTTTTTTTTGGGTAGCTCAAGGAAGAACCATGAACTCCATTTATTGATACTCAGGGAAAGGCTTTTATAGAGCAAAGAGACAAAGGAGGGGAAGGAAGAGGAATCATTATCTTAGTCTGTTGTATCCTGGAAGTAGCATGGTAATTTGGCCTATTGATTCCTAGGTGCCATAGAGTCTTGGGCAGTTATCTCTTATCTCAGTCAGTTACACATGAAAGGATGCTCTTGAGAGCTGGCCTCAAAGCCTAATGGCCAAGGCAGCATCATCAAGAACATCTGCATAAGAACTGACTTCCTGCAAATGTTTTGGACAACCAAAGTTTTGGGGCAGAGCCTCTTAGCCTCAGAACTCACATACCATTCTCATAAGTGTAACCCATATCAAAAGAACTCCAGAGCTGACTTAAGGAAAAGTAGCATCTGGAAGAGGTCTTTGTTGTTCAGGTCCACTGATATCATGGTAATTATCTGAAGTCCTGGCTCAGGCCTCTTTGTCTCACCACACATCCCCCCCTTTTTAAGGAGAAGCTTAAAGGCATGTAATTCAGTGCCTCATGATTTTTATAATGCAAGGTCCAAATAAACAACAGACTGTTATAATGATCAATATGGGAAGTAGGTGCATAGAGATTTTTCAATGTATCAATAGTTGTTTTCGTAGCTCCTACTGTGTCAATCCCAGGAATTCTCATTATGTTCAATATCTTAATAATTTGATTGAAAGCTTTCTGTTTCTAAGGTGATATTGAAATTATGCCATGCTCCCAATAAGCAGGATCTGATCCTCTCCCATGTGATACTGGGATGAGAGATATTATATAAGCTAGTGGTAACACAAATAGATGTGTATTTATAATCACATCTGAGTAACAGTTGCGTTTTTAATGGTTTTAACTCATACCTAAGCATAATATTAATTGTAATAAATTGATCTTATACAATAGAGCCTTACCTATATCATTTTGTGTCTTAAAGGCTGCAGAAACATTTTTTTGATAATTCATTAACCTATTGTGCAGTTTAGATTGCAAACACAGCAGTTGGAACCATTAACAATATTAGGACAGTGAATATAGTAACAAGAAATCTGACAAACCTTTTTCCCCCTTTTTAAAGACATCAGATATATATAAACCCTCAATGTTTGATATTAAGCATAAGTGAAATTAGTTGGAAAAAAGGAAAATAAAGATTGTTCAACAAGATCTCTACTAGATGTACATTGAGCAAAAGTAAAATCAATGCAATTAAAAGTTCATACATAGATAGGTGTATCCACAATTACATTGGAGAGGGAGTCTGATCTTGAGTTTTCAAAGGCAAGGTAACATTCCTTGCAAATTCATTCACAAATGGAGCAGTTTGAATCCCACTTAAAATAGAAGACACAGTCTTTGACATTAAGAGAGAGGCAATTAGTCCTGTGATTTAAAAAGTTCAAAAGTCAGTTCTTATTAGAAAATCAGATATTTCTTGAAATGCAGGTGTTTCTGAAGTCTGTCATTGTGTAAGGCTGTATCATTCTGTGAAAAGATGGGATGCCAAGTCATTTCTTCTGGGGTTGTCCTTGTGAGGAATCCTCTGATCCTCTTCTCTGTTTCTGCATCTGCTGGAACACCCCTGGGCATTCTGTGTTGGCATCTTCAGTGGTCATTCATCAGCATCTCAAAAAATATAAGCACAACCTCTCCTCTACATAATTAAGGGGCAAGTCTTTTCCATTACTTTATTTGGGAATATGTACTTTTTCAAATTGTTATTCTTCTGGTTTATACCCTTTTTTAGTGATGATTAAAATTTTTTAGGGTATATAAAGCAGTAGCTAATTGCCCTGGCTATATATTTGTCCAAATCCAAATTGCCTTATCATATTTTATCAATAGGTTTTATAGAAAGATTAAAATGATTTGCCAGTGTACACAAGGGCATTATCAGTTTTTGTTTCTTTTGGAGTACCCTGTGACTTGTGGTTTTTTTGTGAAATACAAGTTTTTCACTTTTTTCAGATAGACTATTACAAGCATGTTCTGTAGAAAAGGTATATCTAAGCATAATTCTCAAGTAACAGTGATTACCCGGAAATTCTTTTCCTTCCAGCTTTCTCTTAGCTAGTTTTCTTAAACACAGGAATTACATTTCAAAAGCTTTGGCTTCTTTTCCTAGAAATGGCATCATTAGGTTTTCCCCCATTGAAACCAAGGAAGGCAGATATAAAGGCCTTTTGTAAAAAAGTAAAAGCAAAGCTTCATCAGTCTGACTAGAGATGTCGAGGATTAAAGCAACTCTGTGTACAACAGTGCTTTGAATTCAAGTATTGCCAAAGACTTCTGTGAAATTCATGTTTTGACCTTTTTTCAGATACACTGTTACAAGTATGTTTGGTAGAAAATGTATATCTCAGCATAATTCTCTAGAAAGAGGGATTATGGGGAAGATCTTTTCTGTCCACCTTTTTCTTAGCTAGTTTACTTAAATGCAGGCATTACATTTCAAATGCTTTTGCCTCTTTTCGTGGAAATGCAGTATGACTAAAGATGTGGAGGTTTAAAGTAACTCTGTGTACAACAGTGCTTTGAATTCAAGTATTTCCAGAGACTTCTGAGAAATTCAGGTTTTCACCTTTTTTCAGATAGAGTCTTACAAGCATGTTTGTTAGAAAATGTATATCGGAACATTAGTCTGTAGGGACAGGGATTACCCCGAAGTTCATTTCTCTCACAGCTTTATGTTAGCTAATTGTCTTAAACACAGGCATTACATCTCAATATCTTGGACTTCTTTTGGTGGAAACACCGTTATTAAAATTTCTCCTATTGAAACCAGTGAGGGTAGATATAAAGGCCTTTTGCTAAAAAACTGAAAGTAAAGATTCAGCAGTCTGACTAAAGATCTGGAGGGTTATACCAACTCTTTCTACAGTGCTTTGAATTCAAGCATTTTAAAAGACTTCAGAGAAATGACCTTTTTTCAGATAGACTGTTATAAGCCTGTTTGGTATATAAGGTATATCTGAGCATAACTCTCTAGAAATAGGGATTACCCAGAAAATCTTTTCTGGAACAGCTTTCTCTTAGCTAGTTGTCTTAAACACAGACATTACATATAAAATGCTTTGGCTTCTTTTCCTGGAAATGGCAGCTTTATGTTTTCTCCCTTCGAAACCAATGATGCCAGATATAAAGGCCTTTTGCTCCAAAAGTAAAAGCAAAGCTGCAGCAGTCTCAGTAAATATGTGGGGAGTTAAAGCAACTCTGTATACCACAGTGCCTTGAATTCAAGTATTTCAAAAAACTTGTGAGAAATTCATGTTGTTATCTTATTTCAGATAAACTGTTACAAGCATTTTGGGTAGAAAAGGTATATCTGAGCATAACGTTCTAAGAACAGGTATTACCCGGAAGATCTTTTCTGTCACAGCTTTTTCTTGCCTAATTTTCTTAAACGTAGGCATTACATATCATATGCTTTGGCTTCTTTTCCTGGAAATGGAATCATTAGGTTTCTCCTCCTTTGAAACCACAGATGGCACATGCATAGGTCTTTTTATAAAAATGTAAAAGCAAAGCTTTAGCAGTCTGACAAAAGATGTGGAGGGTTACAGCAACTCTGTGTACCACAGTGGTTTGAATGCAAGTATTTCCAAAGACTTCTGAGAAATTCATACTTTTACCTTTTTTCAGATAGACTGTTGCAAGCATATTTGGTCGAAAAGCTATATCTGGGCATTACTCTCTACAAACAGGGATTATATGGAAGTTCGTTTCTGTCAAAGCTTTCTCTTAGCTAGTTGTCTTAAACACAGGCATTGCATAACAAATGCTTTGCCTTCTTTTCCTGGAAATGGCATGATTAGTTTTCCCCCATTAAAACCAATGAGGGCAGATATAAAGGCCTTTTGCTACAAAAATAAAAGCAAATCTTCAGCAGTGTGACTAAAGATGTGTAGGGTTACAGCAACTCTGTGTACCACAGAGCTTTGAATTCAAGTATTTCAAAAGACTTCTAAGAAATTCAGGTTGTTACCTTTTTTCAGATAGACTGTTATAAGCATGTTTGGTAGAAAAGGTATATCTGAGTTAACTCTCTAGTAACAGGTATTACCCGGAAGATTTTTTCTTTCCCAACTTTCTCTTAGCTAGTTTTCTTAAACCTAGGCATTACATATCACAAGCTTTGGCTTCTCTTCCTGGAAATGGCATCATTAGGTTTCCCCCCGTTGAAACCAATGAGCACAGATGAAAAGACCTTTTGCTAAAAATGTAAAAGCAAAGCTGCAGCAGTCTGACTAAAGATGTGGAGGGTTATAGTAACTCTGTGTACCACAGTGCTTTGCATGCAAGTATTTCAAAAGACTTCTGAGAAATTCATAGATAGACTATTGCAAGCATATTTGGTAGAAAAAAGTATATCTGGGCATAACTCTCTAGAAACAGGGATTACCCAGAAGTTCTTTTCTGTAACAGCTTTCTTTTAGCTAGTTGTCTTAAAGGCAGGCATTTCATATCAAATGTTTTGGCTTCTTTACCTGGAAATGGCATCATTAGGTTTTCTCCCATTGAAACCATTGAGGGCAGATGTAAAGGCCTTTTGCTAAAAAAGTAAAAGCTAAGCTTCAGGGGTCTGATCAAAAATGTGGATAGTTAAGCAACTCTGTGCAAAACAGTGCTTTGAATTCAAGTATTTCAAAAGACTTCTGAGAAATTCAGGTTTTTACCTATTTTCAGAAAGACTGTTAAAAGCGTGTTGGGTAGAAAAGGTATATCTGAGCATAATCGTCCAGGAACAGGGATTACCTAGGAGTTCTTTTCTATCGAAGCTTTCTCTTAGCTAGCTGTCTTAAACCCAGGCATTCCATATCAATTGTTTTGCCTTCTTTTCCTGGGAAAGGATTCATTAGGTTTCCTCCCATTGAAACCAATGAGGGCAGATATAAAGGACTTTTCCTAAAAAAGTAAAAGCAAAGCTTCAGCTTTCTGATGAAAGATGTGCAGCCTTAAAGCAACTCTGTGTACAACAGTGCTTTGAATTCAAGTATTTCAAAAGGCTTCTGAGAAATTCAGGTTTTTACCTACTTTCAGACAGACTGTTACAAGCATGTTGGGTAGAAAAGGTATATGTGAGCATAACTGTATAGAAAAAGGGATTATGTGGAAGATCTTTTCTGTCCCAGCTTTCTCTTAGCTAGTTGTCTAAAACGCAGGCATTCCATATCAAATGCTTTGGCTTCTTTTCCTGCAAATGGCATCATTAGGTTTTCTCCCTTTGAAACCAATGAGGGCAGATATAAAGGCCTTTTGCTAAAATAGTAAAAGCTAAGCTTCAGGAGTCTCATTAAAGATGTGCAGGGTTAAAGCAACTCTCTGTACAACCTTGCTTTGAATTCAAGTATTTCAAAAGAATTCTTAGAAATCAGGTTTTTACCTTTTTTCAGATAGACTGTTACAAGCAAGTTGGGTAGAAAAGGTTTATCTGAGCATAATTCTCTAGAAACAGGATTATCAGAAGTTTCTTTTCTCTCACAGCTTTCTGTTAGCTAGTTGTCTTAAACTCAGGCATTCCATATCAAATGCTTTGGCTTCTTTTCCTGGAAATGGCATCATTATGTTTTCTCCCATTGAAACTGATGAGGGTAGATATAAACGCCTTTTCCTAAAAAAGTAAAAGCAAAGCTTCACCTTTCTGACTAAAGATGTGGAGGGTTGAAGGTACCCTGTGTACAACAGTGCTTTGAATCCAAGTATTTCAAAAGACTTCTGAGAAATTCACGTTTTTACCTTTTTTCAGATTGAAAGGCATGTTTGGTACAAAAGGTATATCTGCGCATAACACTCTAGAAACAGGGATTACCCAGAAGTTCTTTTCTCTCACATCTTTCTCTTTGCTAGTTGTCTTACAAACAGGCATTCCATATGAAATGCTTTGGCTTCTTTTCCTGGAAATGGCATCATTAGGTTTTCTCCCATTGAAAACAATGAGGGCATGGGGCGGCTAGGTGGCATAGTGAGTAGAGTGCTGGCCCTGGAGTCAGAAGGACCTGAGTTCAGATCCTGCCTCAGACACTTAACACACACAAACAAAAACCGAGCCGTGTAACCTTGGGCAAGTTACTTAACCCCAATTTCCCTCCAAAAAAGCAAAAAAAAAAAAAAGAAAGAAAGAAAACAATGAGGGCAGATATAAAGGCCTTTTGCTAAAAAAGTAAAAGCAAAGCTTCAGCTTTCTGACTAAAGATGTGCAGAGATAAAGCAACTCTATGTACAGCAGTGTTTTTGAATTCAAGTATTTCAAAAAGCTTCCGAGAAATTCAGGCTTTTACCTTTTTTCAGGTAGACTGTTACTAGCATATTGTGTAGAAAAAGCATATCTCAGCATAATTCTCTAGAAACAGGTATTATCCAGAGTTTCTTTTCTCTCACAGCTTTCTCTTAGCTAGTTGTCTTAAATGCAGGGATTCCATATCACATGCTTTGGCTTCTTTTCCTGGAAATGGCATCCCATTGAAACCAAAGATGGCAGATATAAAGGACTTTTGCTGAAAAAGTATAAGCAAAACTTCAGTTTTCTGACTACAGATATGGAAGCTTAAAGCATGTCTATGTACAACAGTGCTTTGAATTCAAGTATTTCTATAGACTCCTGAGAAATTCAGGGATTTACCTTTTTTCATATCGACTGTAAAAAGTATGTTTGGTAAAAAAAAAAAAAAAGGTATATCTGAGTATAACGCTCTAGAAAGAGGGATTACCTGCAAGTTCTTTTCTGTCACATCTTTCTCTGAGTGAGTTGTCTTAAATGCAGGCATTCCATGTCAAATTCTTTGGCTTCTTTTCCTAGAAATAGTATCATTAGGTTTTCCCCTATTGAAAGCAATGAGGGCAGATACAAAGGCCTTCTGCTAAAAATGTAAAATCAAAATTTTAGCAGTCTGACTAAAGATGTGCAGGGTTAAAGCCATTCTGTGTATAACAGTGCTTTGAATTCAAGTATTTCAAAAGACATCTGAGACATTCTGGTTTTTACTTTTTTTCAGACAGACTGTTACAAGGATGTTGGGTAGAAAACGTATATCTGAGCCTAACTGTCTAGAAACAGGGATTACCCGGAAGTTCTTTTCTGTCACAGCTTTCTCTTAGCTAGTTGTCTTAAACACAGGAATTCCACATAAAATGCTTTGGCTTCTTTTCCTGGAAATGGCATCATTAGGTTTTCTCCCTTTGAAACCAATGAAGGCAGATATCAAGGACTTTTGTTAAAAAAGTAAAAGGAAACATTCAGCATTCTGACTAAAGATGTGCCACCTTAAAGCAACTCCATGTACAACAGTGCTTTGAATTAAAGTATTTCAGAAGACTTCTTAGAAATTCAGGCTTTTACCATTTCTTACATAGACTGTTACAAGCATGTTTGGTATAAAAAGTATATCTGAGCATAACACTCTAGAAATAGGGATTACCCGGAAGTTCTTTTCGCTCACAGCCTTTTTAGCTAGTTTTCTTAAATGCAGACTTTACATATCAAATTCTTTTCTACTTTTCCTGGAAATGGCATGATTAGGTTTTCTCCCGTTAAAACCAATGATGCCAGATGAAGAGACCTTTTGCTAAAAAAGTAAAAGCAAAGCTTCAGGAGTCTGACTAAAGATGTGGGGGGTTATAGCAAGTCTGTGCACAACAGGGCTTTGAAATCAAGTATTTCAAAAGTCTTCTGAGAAATTCAGGTTTTTACCTTTTTTCAGATAGACTGTTACAAGCATGTTTGGTAGAAAAGGTATATCTGAGTATAACTCTCTAGAAACAGGGATTACCCTGAAGTTCTTTTCTGTCACATCTTTCTCTCAGCTAGTTGTCTTAAACACAAGCATTCCATATCATACTCTTTGGCTTCTTTTCGTGGAAATGGCATAATTATATTTTCTCCCATTGAAATCAATTTGGGCAGATGTAAAGGCCTTTTGCTAAAAAAGTAAAAGGTAAGCTTTAGCAGTCTGACTAAAGATGTGGAGCGTGAAAGCAACTCTGTGTACAACAGGGCTTTGAATTCAAGTATTTCAAAAGACTTCTGGGAATTCATATTTTCACCTTTTTTTCAGAAAGTCTATTCTGAGCATGTTTGGTAAAGAAGGTATGCCAGACTGTAACTCTTTAGAAACGGATTGCACGGATGATCTTTCTTGTGACAAGTTCTCTTAAGTAGTTTTCTTCAAGATAGTCATTATATCTCAATTTCTTGATCTTCTGTTGTTGAAAATGGCATCATTAGTTTTTCTACCATTGAAACCAATGTGCACAGGTATAAAGGCCTTTTTCTAAAACAGTAAAAGCAAAGCTTCAACAGGCTGACTAAAGATGTGGAGGGTTAAAGGAACTCTGTGTGCAACAGTGCTTGGAATTCAAGTATTTCAAAAGACTTCTGAGAAATTCAGGTTTTCACCTTTTTCTCAGATAGCCTATTCTGAGCTTGTTTGGTAGAGAAGCTATACCAGATCACAACTCGGTAGAAACAGGCATTATATGTAAGTTATTTTCTGGGAAAGTTTCTCTTAGTTAGTTGTCTTAAACACAGCCATTACATCTCAATTGTTTGGTCTTCTTTTGTTGGAAATGGCATCATTATATTGTCTCCCATTGAAACCAGTGAGGGCAGATACAAAGGACTTTTGCTAAAAAAGTAAAAGCAAAGCTTCACCTTTCTGACTGAAGATGTGCATGGTTAAAGCAACTCTGTGCACAACAGTGCTTTGAATTCCTGTATTTCAAAAGACTTCTGAGAAATTTATGTATTTACGTTTTTCAGATAGACTGTCACAAGCATGCTTGGTAGAAAATATATATCTGAGCATAACTCTCTAGGGATAGGGATTACCCGGAAGTTCATTTCTGTCACAGCTTTCTCTTAGCTAGTTGTCTTAAAAGCAGGCTTTTCATTAAACATGCTTTGGCTTCTTTTCATTGAAATGGCATCATTAGGCTTTCTCCAACTGAAACCAATGAGGACAGATATAAAGGCCTTTTGCTAAAAAAGTAAAAGCAAGGAGGTTTTAGCCCCAGGGTGGCAGGGCCAGCAGCCGGCTGGAGGAACCCCAGAACACCAGGAACTGTGGAGACGCCAGAATTATCAACATAGACTTGCCTAGGACAAAGTAAGAGGTTAGTGTCCTATGGACTTTGGGACCTGTATTTGGGGAATGCGTCAGCTCCCTCCCCTGGGGGCTAGAAGCTGCTGAGGAGACACGCCACTGTGTAGTTTTCAGAGGCATTTCCGGCTCCCAGCCTACAAATCGTGGGGAGATCCAGCGATCAGTCTTGGGGGGTAATCGCTCTTGCTTTAACCTCCCCGGATCTGGATTGTGATCTAGGGTGGAAGTTGTGGGTGGGTTTACAGCTTGCCAGAAACGGAAGTTGCCCCCCACACGTTCGGGACGAAAATTCCTCTATCTGGCCTTAAAGCCATAGTGTGGCAACAAGCCCAAAAGTCAAGCAATTAAGTGGCAACATGCCAAGGCAAAGGAAACAGAAAAATGCAACCCTAGACTCCTATTTTGGGGGCATAGAGCGGGAAAAGGACTGTGAGGTCAGAAGTCCTGCTCCAAAAGCCCCAGGGGAAAACATGAGCGGGTTGCAGGCCATAGAGGACCTTAAGAAGGACTTTAAAAATCAAATAAGAGAAGTGGAGGAAAAATTGGAAAGAGAAATGAGAAGGATGCAGGAAAAGTATGAAATGAGGGTCAACAGCCTGACTGAGGAAAACAACACCTTAAAAAATAGACTAACTCAAATGGCAAAGGAGGCCCAAAAGGGCAATGAGGAGAAGAATGCCTTAAAAAGTCGAATTTGCCAGATGGAAAAAGAATCTCAAAAGTCACTGAGGAGATTCATTCCTTCAGAGTTAGACTGGAGCAAATGGAAGCTAATGACTTTATGAGAAATCAAGATGCTGTTAAGCAGATCCAAACAAATGAAAGATTAGAAGGCAATGTGAAATATCTCATGGGAAAAACCACTGACCTGGAAAATAGATCCAGGAGAGACAATTTAAAAATTATTGGACTACCTGAAAGCCATGATCAAGGAAAGAACCTAGAAATCACCCTTCAAGAAATTCTCAAGGAAAACTGCCCTGATGTTTTAGATCCAGAGGGCAAAATAGAGGTTGAAAGAATCCACCGATCACCTCCTGAAAAAGATCCCAAAAAGAAAACTCCCAGGAATATTATAGCCAGGTTCCAGAATCCCCAGATCAAGGAGAAAATACTACAAGCAGCCAGGAAGAAACAATTTCAATATCGTGGAAACACAATCAGAATAGCCCAGGACCTGGCAGCTTCTACACTGAGGGATCAAAGGGCATGGAATATGATATTCCAGAAGGCAAAAGAACTGGGAATGAACCCAAGGGTCACCTACCCAGCAAAACTGAGTATTTTGTTTCAGGGGAAAATATGGTCATTCAGTGGAATAGAGGACTTTCAAGCATTCTTGAAGAAAAAACCAGAGTTGAATAGAAAATTTGACATCCAGACGCAAGGAGTAAGAGATGCCTGAGAAGGTAATCAGGGAAAAGAAATCAAAAGGAACTTATCAAAGTTGAACTATTTACATTCCTATATGGAAAAGCAATATATGTGACTGATGATATCTTTCCCACTATGAAAATAATGGAAGAAGGGGGTGTGGTCATACGAATACATATGTGAATGTGTGTGTATATGGTTACAGTTATATATGGATAGAGAGCATAGGTTGATTTTGTTGGGAAGGGAGAGTACTCAAGGGATGAAATTATGAGGTGAGAGAGGAAAGTGGCAAGAGGAGATGGGGAGAGACATGGTAGGGTAAACTATCTCATGTAGGGGAAGTGGATGCAAAGGAGGGGGAGAATAAGGAAGGCTAAAAAGTCAAAACCACATTCACATTGAATTTGGTTCAGGGAGAAAATGACATACATACTAAATGGGATATCTCAACCTGCAGCAGGATAGGGGGAAAGGGGATGAGAGGAGGGATGATGGATGGGAGGGCATCCTTGGGGTGAGGGGAGGTTGGAAGTACTCACTATAGAAGAGGGACAGGATTATGTAGGGAATGGACCAGGTCGGGGGTGGGATGAGTGGGAGGGAATTATAAGCAGCCTTGTACAATATATCTACTATGATAATGTTTTGCATAGCTAGACATGTACAACATATACTGAATTACTTATCTCCCAAGAGGGAATGGGTGACAAGGGAGCAAGGAAATGGATCTGAAATTCAAGGTTGTAACATTAAATGTTTCAAATATATATAAATACTATTATTAATACTCTTTTGCTTGTAATAGGGAGATAAGATTGTGCAGGCATTGGGACACAAAGACTCACCTTCCTCTAATGGAAAAGTCGATGGGGGTATGGGAGAAGGTATGGGAGAGAGTAGATTGGAGGAAGCGATATCTTGTGGGACTGCTATTCTGGGAGGTTGGGTAGGGGAATAATGGGGGGAAAATGATTGTAACTCAAAATCTGGCGGAAATGAATGATGTAAAACAGAAGTTAATAAAGTATTTGTTTAATAAAGAAAAAAAGTGAAAAAAAAAGTAAAAGCAAAGCTTCATCTTTCTGACTAAAAATGTGCACGGTTAAAGCAACTCTGTGCACAACAATGCTTTGAATTCAAGTATTTCAAAAGTCTTCTTAGAAATGCGGTATGTCTGACCATAACTCTCTAGAAACTGGGATTACCCAGAAGATCTTTTCTCTCACAGCTTACCCTTAGCTAGTTGTTTTAAAAGCAGGCTTTCCATATCAAATTCTTTGGTTTCTTTTCGTGGAAATGGAATCATAAGGTTTAGCCCACTGAAAACATTGAGGGCAGATATAAAGGTATTTTGGTAAAAAAGTAACAACAAAGCTTTAACTTTCTGACTAAAGATGTGCAGGGTCAAAGCAACTATGTGCCCAACAGGGCTTTAAATTTAAGTATTTCAAAAGACTTCTGAGAAATTTATGTTTTTACCTTTTTTCAGGTAGAACTGTTACAAGCATGTTGGGTAGAAAAGGTATATCTGAGCATAACTGTCTAGAAACAGGGATTACCCGGATGTTCTTTTCTGTCCAACTTTCTCTTAGCTAGTTTTCTTAAATGCAGGCAATCCATATCAAACGCTTTGGCTTCTTCTCATGGAAATGGCATCATTAGGTTTGCTCCCATTGAAACCAATGAGGGCAGATACAAAGGCCTTTTGCTAAAGAAATAAGAGCTAAGCATCAGCAGTCTGACTAAACATGTTGATCATTAAAGCAACTCTGTGCACAACAGTGCTTTGAATTCAAGTATTTCAAAAAACTTCTGAGAAATTCAGGTTTTTACCTTTTTCCAAATAGAGTGTTACAAGCATGATTGGTAGAAAAGGTATATCTGAGCAGAACACTCTAGAAACAGGGATTACCAGGAAGTTCTCTTCTCTCACAGCTTTCTCTTAGCTTGTTGCTTAAACTCAGGCATTCCATATCAAATGCTTTAGCTTCTTTTCCTGGAAATGGCATAATTAGGTTTTCTCCCTTTGAAACCAATGATGCCAGATATAAAGGCCTTTTGTTAAAAAAGTAAAAGCAAAGCTCCAGCAGTCTGCCTAAATACGTGGAGCGTTAAAGCAACTATGCACACTACAGTGCTTTGAATTCAAGTATTTAAAAGACTTTTGAGAAATTCTGGTTTTCACTTATTTTCAGATAGACTGTTACAAGTATGTTTGGTAGAAACTGTGTATCTGAGCATAACTCTCTAGAAACAAGGATTACCCGGAAGTTCTTTTCTCTCACAGCTTACTCTTAGCTTGTTGTCTTAAAAGAAGGCTTTCCATATCAAATGCTTTGACTTCTATTCCTGGAAATAGCATCATTAGGTTTTCTTCCTTTTAAACTAATGCGGGCTGATATAAAGGTCTTTTGCTAAAAAAGTAAAAGCAAAGCTTCAGCTTTCTGACTAAAGATGTGCAGGGTTAAAGCATCTCTGTGTTCAACAGTACTTTAAATTGTGCTATTTCAAAAGACTTCTGAGAAATGCAGGTTTTTATGTGTTTTCAGATAGACTGTTAAAAGCATGTTAGGTAGAAAACGTATATCTGAGCACAATACTCTAGAAACAGGGATTACCCGGAAGTTCTTTTCTGTCACAGCTTTCTCTTAGCTAGTTGTCCTAAACGCAGGCATTCCTTATCAAATGCTTTGACTTCTGTTCCTGGTAATGGCATCATTAGGTTTTCTCCCAGTGAAAGCAATGAACGCAGATACAAAGGCCATTTGCTAAAAGAGTAAAAGCAAAGCTTCAGCTTTCTGACTAAAGATGTTCAGGGTCAAAGGAATTCTGTGTACAACAGTGCTTTGGATTCAAGTACTTTAAAAGTCTTCTGAGAAATTCACGTTTTTACCTTTTTTCAGATAGACTGTTATAAGCATTTTGGGTAGAAAAGGTTTATCTGAGCATAACTTTCTAGAAACAGGGATTACAGGGAAGTTCTTTTCTGTTACAGCTTTCTCTTAGCTAGTTGTCTTAAATGGAGATATTCCCTATCAAATGCTTTAGATTCTTTTCCTGGAAATGGCATCTTAAGTTTTCTCCCATTGAAACCAATGAGGGCAGATATAAAGGCCTTTTGCTAAAAAACTGAAAGGAGAAGCCCTCAGTGTGGGGCCGAGCTGGGGCAGCCAATGGGGAGGCTTGTTGACAGCACCTTGGGTGGGGTGCGGGACAGGGGCGGGGCTGTATTTCCAAGGGTCGGCCACATGTGAGCCAGAGCTCAGAGGCAGAGCTGAGGAGAGGTGGGGGAGGTAGTGCTCTTTTGGGAGCCACCTACCCACCAGGAGAGAGAGGGAGTGGGTCAGGGAGGGAAAAAGGAGCAAGCTACTGAGTAAGGACTACACACTCAGGGCCGCGGCTGGGGACGGGGCACATGAGCTGAGTGAACTTCTGCAGCTGCAGCTGCAGGAGCAGCCAAGGGGACACCGCCCCCTCACTCTTCCCCTGTTCCCACCCCCTCCCCCATGTCATATATATTGCAGTAAAAAAATAAAAAACAAAAAACACGAAAAAAAAAGTAAAAGCAAAGCTTCAGCACTCTGACTAAAGATGTGGAGGGTTAAAGCAACTCTGCGTACTACAGTGCTTTGAATTCAAGTATTTGAAAAGACTTCTGAGAAATTTATGTTTTTACCTTTTTCAGATAGTTACAAGCATGTTTGGTAGAAAAGGTATATCTGAGCATAACTCTCAAGAAATATGCATTACCCAGAAGTTCTTTTATGTCACAGCTTTCCCTTACCTAGTTTTCTTAAAGGCAGTCATTACATATGAAATGCTTTGGCTTCTGTTTCATGGAAATGGCATCATTAGGTTTTTCTGCCATTGAAACCAATGAGGGCAGATATAAAGGCCTTCTTCTAAAAAAGTAAAAGCAAAGCTTCCGCAGTCTGACAACAGATGTGGAGGGTTAAAGGAACTCTGTGTACAACAGTTCTTAGAATTCAAGTATTACAAAAGACTTCTGAGAAATTCAGGATTTCAACTTTTTTTCAGATAGCCTATTCTGAGCATGTTTGGTCTCGAAGGTATATCTGACCACAACTCTGAAGAAACACGTATTATATGTCAGTTTATTTCTGTGAAAGGTTATCTTAGCTATTTGTCTTAAACACAGCCATTACATCTCAACTGTTTGGTCTTCTTTTGCTGGAAATGGCAGCATTAGGTTTACTCCCATTGAAACCAAAGAGGGATATAAAGGCCTTTTGGTAAAACAGTAAAAGCAAACTTCAGCAGTCTGACTTAAGATGTTGGAGGGTTAAAGGAACTCTGTGTACAACAGTGCTTGGAATTCTAGTATTTCAAAGGACTTTTGAGAAATTCAGTTTTTCACCTTTTTTTCAGAAAGTCTATCCTGAGCATGTTCAGTAGAGAAGGTATGTCTGACCACAACTCTGTAGAAACATGCATTCCATGTAATTTATTTTCTGTGAAAGGTTGTCTTAGCTAGTTATCTTAAACACAGCCATTACATTTCAATTGCTTGGTCTTCTTTTGTTGGAAATGGCATCATTAGGTTTCCTCCCATTGAAACCAAAGAGGGCAAATACAAAGGCCTTTTGCTAAAAAAGTAAAAGCAAAGCTTCAGCACTCTGACTAAAGACATGGAGGGTTAAAGCAACTCAGGTACAACATTGCTTTGATTTCAAGTATTTCAAAAGACTTCTGCGAAATGCATGTTTTTACCTTTTTTTCACACTGACTGTTATAAGCATGTTTGGTAGAAAAGGTATATCTGAGCATAACTCTCTAGAAACATGCATTACCCAGAAGTTCTTTTATGTCCCAGCTTTCCCTTACCTAGTTTTCTTAAAGGCAGGCATTACATATGAAATGCTTTGGCTTCTGTTTCATGGAAATGGCATCATTAGGTTTTTCTGCCATTGAAACCAATGAGGGCAGATATAAAGGCCTTCTTCTAAAAAAGTAAAAGCAAAGCTTCCGCAGTCTGACAACAGATGTGGAGGGTTAAAGGAACTCTGTGTACAACAGTTCTTATTATTCAAGTATTACAAAAGACTTCTGCGTAATTCAGGATTTCAACTTTTTTTCAGATAGCCTATTCTGAGAATATTTGGTCGCGAAGGTATATCTGACCACAACTCTGAAGAAATATGTGTTATATGTCAGTTCATTTCTGTGAAAGGTTCTCTTAGCTAGTTGTCTTAAACACAGCCATTACATCTCAATTGTTTGGTCTTCTTTTCCTGCAAATGGCATCATTAGGTGTTCTCCCATTGAAAACAAGGAGGGCACATATAAAGGCCTTTTCCTAAAAAAGTAAAAGCAAAGCTTTACCTTTCTGACTCAAGATGTGCAGGGTTAAAGTAACTCCGTGTACAACAGTACTTTGAATTCAAGTATTTCAAAAGAGTTCTGAGAAATTCAGACTTTTACCTTTTTTAAGAAAGACTGTTACAAGCATGTTTTGGTAGAAAAGGTATATCTGAGCATAACTCTTGAGAAACAGGGATTACCCGGAAGATCGTCTCTGTCCAACTTTCTCTTACTGAGTTGTCTTCAACTGAAGCATTACATATCACAGGCTTTGACTTCTTTTCTTGGAAATGGCATAATTAGGTTTTCTCCCATTGAAACCACTGAGGGCACATTCAAAGTCCTTTTGCTAAAAATGTAAAAGCAAAACTTCAGCAGTCTCACTAAAGATATGGAGGGTTATAGCAACTCTGTGTACTACAATGCTTTGAATTCAAGTACTTCAAAAGACTTCTGTGAAATTCATATTTTTACCTTATTTAGATAGGCTGTTACAAGCATGTTTGTAGAAAAGGTATCTCTGAGCACAGCTATCTAGGAACAGAGATTATCCAGAAATTCGTTTCTATCAAAGCTTTCTCTCAGCTAGTTGTCTTAAGTACAAGCATTGCATATCAAATGCTTTGCCTTCTTTTCGTGGAAATGGTATGATTATGTTTTCCCCCAATGTGACCAAAGAGGGCAGATATAAAGGCCTTTTGCAAAAAAAGTAAAAGCAAAGCTACAGCAGTCTGACTAAAGATGGGGAGGGTAAAACAACTCTGTGTACAACAGTGCTTTGAATTCAAGTATTTCAAAAGACTACTGAGAAATTTAGCTTTTTACATTTTTTCAGATAGACTGTTACAAGAATATTTGGTTGAAATTGTATATCTGAGCATAATTCTCTAGAAAGAGGGATTACACAAAAGTTCTTTTCTGTCCAGCTTTCTCTTAGCTAGTTGTCTTAAACGCAGGCAATACATTTCAAATGCTTTGGCTTCTTTTCGTGGATATGGCATGATTAAGTTTTCCCCCATTGAAACCAATGACAGCTGATATAAAGGCCTTTTGCTAAAAAAGTAAAAGGAAAGCTGAAGCAGTCTCACTAAAGATCTGGAGGGTTATAGCAACTCTGTTCGAAACAGTCCTTTGAATTCAAGTATTTCCAAAGGATTCTGAGAAATTCATGTTTTTACGTTTTTTTTCTGATAGACTGTTACAAGAATGTTTGGTAGAAAAATATATCTGAGCATAACTCTGTAGAAACAGGGATTACTCGGAAGTTCTTTTCTGTCACAACTTTCGCTTAGCTAGTTGTCTTAAACGCAGACATCACATTTCAAAGGCTTTGGCTTCATTTCATGGAAATGGCATCATTAGGTTTTCTCCCACTGTAATCCATGAGGTTAGATACAAAGCCCTTTTGCTAAAAAAAGTAAAATCAAAGCTGCAACAGTCTGACTAAAGAAGTGTAATGTTAAAGCAGCTCTGTGTACAACAGTGCTTTCAATTCAAGTATTTCAAAAGACTTCTGACAAATTTATGTTTTTACCTTTATTAGATAAACTGTTCCAAGCTTGTTTGGTAAAAAAGGTATATCGAAGCATAACTCTGTAGAAATAGAAATTACTGAGAAGTTCTATTCTGTCCAGCTTTCTCTTACTAGTTGTCTTAAACGCAGGCATTACATTTCAAATACTTTGGCTACTTTTCTTGGCAACGGCATCATTAGGTTTTCCCCCTTTGAAACCAATGAGGGCTGATATAAAAGCCGTTTGCTAAAAAAGTAAAAGCAAAGCTGCAGCAGTCTAACTAAAGATATGGAGGGTTAAAGCAACTCTGTTCACAACAAGTCCTTAGAATTCAAGTATTTCAAAGGACTTCTGAGAAATTCAGGTATTCACCTTTTTTTTTAGATAGCCTATTCTGAACATGTTTGGTAGAGCAGGTAAATCTGACCATAACTCTGTAGAAACAGGCATTACATGTAAGATCTTTTCTGGGAAAGGTTCTCTTAGTTAGTTATGTTAAACACAGCCATTTACTCTCAATTGCTTGGTCTTCTTTTGTTGGAAATGGCATCATTAAGCTATCTCCCATTATAACCAATGGGAGCAGATAAAAAGGCCTCTTGACAAAAAAGTAAAAAGAAAGCTTCAGAAGTCTGACTAAAGATGTGGAGGGTTAAAGGAATTTTGTGTATAATAGTGCTTAGAATTCAAGTATTTCAAAAGAGTTCTGAGAAATTAAGGTTTTCACCTTTTTTTCAGATATCCTATTCGGAGCATGTTTTGTAGAGAGGGTTAATCTGAGCATAACTTTGTGGAAACAGGGATTACCCGATGTTGGGGGCGGGGATAGTCTTTGCTTTTACTGCGCTAATTTCCATATGAGGGCGTGGTTTAATGTATATAAGATGCTGTACGAGGAAGCATCTCTCTCTCGGGATGTGACCAGCCGTGAATAAACAACCCCTGAAACCTCGGGTGCTCTGTCTCTTCGGAGGCCGGTGACGATCGAAGACTCGCCATGGGGATAGGTGAGTAGAGAGGACGGGGATATAATAGTTACAGATCAACCCACCGCCGGTGCCGTAGATAAGGCCCCGGCAAGTGGCGCCTGAACAGGGATTGAGATCTGTAGGGACCGTCTGAGTCCGCTGGACGGACTCCCCCCAGACAGCCTCATCTCATAAGAAGGACGAGATGGGAGGATTGAATAGCATACCTGAATTTCGACCCGAGGAGAAAGGGATTGTAGCCGCCCAGCTGTATAAGCTGTGCGCTAAGAGGGGGTATAAAATCCCCCTAAAAACCTGCCAAGCATTCATAGAAGGGTCGGGTGAAGAGGAGGAAAGTCACGGTGTGGGGCCACAAGAGGAGGATGAAGGGGAGGATGGGGGGGAGGATGAGGGCCCCCCTCCCGTGTACCCCTGGGAAGAGTTAAGGAGGGCTAGAGGGGAAAGCCGCGAAAAAGATGGCGGAGACACGACACTTCCGCATTCTTCATGGGACACTGACCGGAAGGATAGTGGGTGTGATGCAGCTCAGATGCCGAGCGGGCCTAGACAGGAAAAGACAGGAGGATGGGGCGGGGCCTCTTCTAGACACCCGGAGGCCTGGGGCGGAGTTTCCCCGAGTTGCCCAGAAGCTTGGCTAGCCGCCCCAACGGCCATGGCTGAGCCTCCCCCATGCAGATTGGCAGCATTCAGGGACGGGGGGGAGAGGACCCAGACCAGGGGCAACAGGTCTGGTCGCAGCCAGTGCCATCCGAGCCTTTGAGCAGGGGGAGACAGTAGACTGGGATGACTGGGGGATATATCCGCTGATCGCCGACCCCCTTACGGGGCAGCGGCAGTACACCCCAGTGCCATTTAAAATGCTGATGGATACTGGGGCGGATTGCTCCGTGATAAATGGAGGCCAGTGGAAGCCTGAATGGCCACTGTCGGCAGGAGGGCAGCCAGTAATGGGGGTAGGAGGGAGACAGACTGCCCCTAAGGCAGCAAGGGCCCTGAAGTGGGCCGTGAAAGGCAAGACAGGACTGTTTAAACCTCTCTTCCTACCAGGGCTCCCATATGCCCTCTGGGGGCGTGATCTCCTCTCCCAATTGAATCTTTCTTTGGCCACTCCAGACAGTCTGCTGGGAAATTAGTGGGGGCCACTGCCAAAGAGAGCTTCTCCCCGCAGATCACTTGGATTGATAAGAAACCAATATGGGTAGAACAGTGGCCCCTGTCCCAAGAGAAGCTCACAGCGCTTAGGATGAATGTGGATACTTTATTATTAGAGGGGAAAATAGAGAAATCTCTTAGTCCCTTTAATTCCCCAGTATTTGTCATCAAAAAGAAAAGTGGAAAATGGAGGATGCTAGTTGACCTCAGAGGAGTTAACGCTGCCATGTTACCAATGGGAGCCCTCCAACCTGGACTACCCACGCCGGCAGCCATCCCAAGGAATTGGGAGATAATAGTGATTGATATTAAGGATTGTTTTTACAGTATCCCTCTTCACCCAAATGATAAAGAGAAGTTTGCCTTTTCTGTTCCCAGTGTTAACTTCCAGGCACCTTCCGAGAGATATCAGTTTAGGGTTTTGCCCCAGGGAATGGCAAATAGCCCAACCTTGTGTCAGTTATATGTGGCAGAGTTGTTAAGGCCAGCTAGGGAAAAATATAACAGTCTTATGATTATACATTATATGGATGATATATTGATCGCTGCACCACAGCTGCAGCTGGCAGAGAGTTGTTTGGCCCTAATAACCGAGTTGTTGCAAGGTAAAGGATTGCTGCTAGCCCCTGAGAAGGTGCAAAAGTCATATCCTTATGAATATTTAGGTCAAAATGTTCTTCCCGAACAGGTTGTTAAAGATATTCCTGGCATTGATAAGTCCCAATATAGGACATTGAATGATTTTCAAAGGTTGGTGGGAGCAATTCAGTGGATTCGCTCTGCAATCCCTATACCACAGTCACTTATGCAGCCATTATATGAGATTCTAAAAGGGGCGTCACAGTTGACCTCCCATAGGACATGGACCCCCAAGGCAGAACAGGCATTGGAACAGATTTTGCAAAAAGCCTCTGTTTTGAGTCGCCAAGCCCCAGATGAACCTATATATTTTCAAATATTAAGAGATACAGGGCAATTTTGGGGATGCCTCTTTCAAAGACATGGATGTTTAGAATGGTTATATCCAAAAATTCCAAAAAAGATTATACAAGATAAATGGGAGACCCTAGCTTGGTTTTGTTTGCAAGCCTCTGAGCGCTGTCAACGCGCATTTGGGCGCAAACCTTTTCTTAATTTAGATCTATCAGGAGAGCTCAGTCATACACTTGCAGAAAATTCCCTGCTGTGGGCCACGGTGTTGACTAGTATGAATATTGCAAAAGTCACACCTCCCCCAGTGGTCCGGATGTATAGTGAATTCATTCTCAAACGCCACACGCCTGTAGTGGTATCCGATCCAGTGGCCGGACCAAATATATTTACAGATGCCACTAAGAATGGCCGTGCTGTAGTTCACAACCCGTCACAACCAGCCACGTGGGTATTTGATACCCCATATACCTCCACCCAGAAGAATGAGTTATTTGCCATTATTAAAGCTGTAGAGTTGTTTGATACTATACCCATAAATTTAATTACAGATAGTATGTATTGTGCACTATTGCTTCCCCGCTTGGAACATGCCTATGTGTCTCCAGGATCCACCATAGCCGATCTTTTATTACAACTTCAACATAGAATAAAGGGTAGGAGACATTCCATTTATGCCCTACATGTGCGGTCCCATATATCTATCTCGGGACCTATTTTTCAAGGCAATGATGAAGCCGATAGTGCCCTATATATAGCCCACCAAGATCCTGATCCGGCCCGGCAGGCACACGGTAAGTATCATATTTCAGCTAGATCCCTCAGACGCCTCTATGGCAGTCCTAAGATAGAAGCACGCTCCATTGTACGCTCATGCACCGCTTGCGCACCCTTCCGGCCGCGCCCCCAGCCAGAGGGCATCAATCCCAGGGGCGACTTGCCTAATGCCCTCTGGCAAATGGATGTCACACATTTAGGACAGAAACATATACATGTATCAGTAGATACCTTTTCTTCCTTTACCTTTGCCACATTGCAACCCGGCGAGACTGTAAGACATGTAATATCACATTTGTACACTCAAATGGCCACCTTAGGTGTGCCAGAAGCCCTAAAGACTGATAATGGGCCGACATATACCTCTAGGGCCTTTACAGAATTCTGCCTAGAATTTTCTATCAATCATACTACGGGTATCCCCTACAACCCCACAGGCCAAGCCATGGTGGAGCGAGCAAATCGCAACCTGAAAACAACCCTCTATAAACAAAAAGGGGGAGTATGCAGGGGAATAACCCAAAAGGAATTGGCACAAGCCATTTTTACCATGAACTTTCTCCAATTTAGAGATGATGGCACCTCGGCCGCACAGAGATATTTTGGAAAAACTGCAACCAAACACATAGAGTTGCCACCCCCCACAAGGGCCCTACCAGGAACTAAGATAATGTGGAGGGATGAAGAAGGAAAGTGGCATGGGCCGGTCACAGTGGTTGCAAGGAGACCAGGCCATTTATCCTTTTATCAAAATGAGAATTCTAGTCTCCCCGAAAAATGGATACCTGTACATAGAGCTAGAGATCTTGAATGAACCCAACCCGATTATCGGGATGAGGAGTTCCCTCTCTTTTCCTTTGCAGGGACATGGCCCACCATCCTGGGAATCCTGATGTGTGGAACAGCGATAGAACACCCCACCCCCGGACTCGCGACGCCTCGATGGGGGCCTCTTGGGGCGGGTTGGGTGCCTCTCTGTGTCTCCTCTTATTACTTATTGGGCTTTTATTTTGGTGCATATGCCGTGCATCCACCCGGAATAAGGGCTATATGTTACTTACCCAACAAGCCATCTTTGCTATAAGAGAAGGACAAGATCCTTCAGTTTGGCTCGCCGCCATGGAAGACATGTAACACCTTGGGGTAAGACAGGGCAAGCCCCACGACGGGCAACTTCTCCCACCCAGCCACCTAAGACAGGGCCCGAAGGTGTTGGGTCCCTAGGACGGGTAAGGTTTCAGGGATTGAGGAGACGACCCAAGCCAGGGCACCCCGCTCCCGGCGAAGCTATAAGCTTAGATGATGCTATAAGCTTAGATGATGCGTAATGTTTAGCAAGGCTGCACTGGGCACCACAGCCCTGATAAAACAAAAAGGGGGAGATGTTGGGGGCGGGGATAGGCTTTGCTTTTACTGTGCTAATTTCCATATGAGGGCGTGGTTTAATGTATATAAGATGCTGTACGAGGAAGCATCTCTCTCTCG